>CM038221.1:16991623-18191623 GCA_021442155.1 Cymbidium sinense | reverse complement strand
AGTGAATTTAAGGACTAAGTTTCTTTATAAGTAAATAACAGTCTAACCATCTTACAAAACATATGACTTGCCTACATGAATTTAAAGTATATGAGGAGTTAGATGGCTGCCACTCCAAGCGGTAATAAGCCCAGTTGTCGAGTGGTTTACTCTTTCTTGTGGAGGTAAACCATATATTACTTTTCACCTTAGATTTAGGTTGTGCTTTGGCCCTCATCAAAACTCCCTAGATTTAGGATCTTAGGTAGTTATTTTTCTTTGCAGGCTATAAGCATAAATCCTCATCTCTTAGGCATTTCCACAATCTTGTATTATGGAATTATAATTCCTAAACTTCTAATAAAAATTCAACTCAAATAATAAATCTTCTCAAATTCAAATGTATAAAGCCTAACCATAGGATAGATTTGAGTGCTTACTAGGTTTCCTAATATTATGAGTACTCCTTACTCATCTCCCTTGATTTCGATAAGAACTCTTCTCCTTTTGATCTCTCCCACTTGATTTTCAAAAATATAACTAATCCTTTGATAGTCATATCTTTGAATTCTTTGGAGACAACAATCACCTACTTTAATCAAGAGTCTTAAGGGATTCATTTTTCTTAGGATGTAATTAACTATGGAGGCTTTCCTGCATAGAAAACTTAACGAACCCAGTTTAAATAATCTCTGCTTTATTTTTCTATATAAAGTAGGAGAAAAATCTCTAATATATTTGAAGACCCATCATGTCTTAGGAGTCCACATTAGGTGATTAGGTCCATTATAGGATAGTGACTTCTATCTCTCGAGATAGTACACTATTCCTTAATGTCGTACTCGATCACCCTAATGAGTACATCTGCGGATCTGTATGATGTCCCCTCACATAAACATACACAACACAAAAATAAACACCATAATTACTTTTAGCATTAATTTTTGATTTAAAAATATTTATTCATCTTAAAATATGTGCATTTTAAATCAATGCATCTTGACTAGGAACACAATGGACATAATTGATTTGAGTATTATTATCAAAATGAAGGCAATGGTTCAACCATTGTCATTTACTATACCATTTTTTAGATCATTATTCAATGAAGGGTAGATAATTGTACCAAATTAGCTAATGATAAAACTAGAATTTAAAGGTAAAATGTGAAATTATTATCATAGATTTAAGAGGAGAAGTGGGTCATACTATTTATAGCTTATTATTATTTATTCTAAACATCATAATGTAAGCTTAGAACCTAACATAGTTCATAAGTTGTAAAGCAAAAATTTTAGGGGTCGTTTGGGATCACTTTTGTTTTTATTTTTTATTTTGTGCTTTTATTTTTTTTATTTTATTTTGCTTAAAAATAAAACTTGTTTAATTGTACTTATTATTTTTTAAAATAGAGTGTTTTTAAAAACAACATTATTTATTTTTAAAAATAAAAAATAAAATCACATAAAAAATACTCTAAACAAACATGTTTCCAAAAATAACATAAAAATAAAAATAAAAAATAAAAAATAAAATTGATCCCAAACAGCCCCTTAGTTAATTATATGATATTAAAAAGTTTATTATCATGATGTGTTGAATTGAATGGATTAGATGTGGTGTGCAAGTATATTAGTGTTATTCATCTTATAACCTTACATATTTCTTTTAAGTTGGGTAATAAAATAGTTTCCAAATTATAATTATTAAATATAGTTCTTTTTGCCAATGATATTAAAGTGAGGCATTCAAGAAGTCTTTAAAATTTATATAAATGTTTATGATATTTTGTAATTTACATATATACTATTTGAGCCAATAAATGTTCAATCCAAAATAAAAAAAGGATAGATATAAAGTAATTTCATAAATATTTACTCATGAATATGGAGCTATTCATCTTAGTAGCTCCAATGCTTTGCTAGGTTTCATTCTTATCTAAGTGGGAAGAAACTGGCATGGCTTACATGTACAATTGTAATAACCTAAAGACTATTGAGATTTTTTTTTTTTTGCTTTGTCTTGATAGCGTCATAGTTTAATCCTATTACTTTAACCAATGATAGAATCATAATTTAAAGAGAGGAGTGATAAAATAAAATATCAATTACAATAGATCTAAAAAAAGTTTCTACATAAAAAAAATAAATAAAAATATTAAATAAAAAATAGTTAAGAAAAGATTATGTAGTTTAAAAAACATCTTTTTAATTTAATCATTTAGGCATCTTAAATTATTTATGAACTTCTTTATTGCATCAAAATCATGAATCATTAATTATACATCAAAGATCCATATAGTATCCTTCTCAATATCTATCAATGAATTCACAACAAAGTATTCTATTTTATATTGTCAATCTTTATTGTTGAAAATACATCTTTAGCTATAACAATCAAAACAGTCAATAAAAAAAATTTATTGATTTAAAGAAATTATGAAGAAATTTTGAAAAAATGATTATGTTAAGCTTCAATTTTAAAATGCTCTAATTAAATTTTTTAAGATTAGCCTTTTTGTATCCGTGAAATCTTTAAAATAAAATTTATAAATTGATAAATATCATCAAATTTGAATGATTAAAATTCATCTGGAGGATCATATGCTAAATTAGTAATTAATAACTCGGAATGCATTATTTAAATATGTAAATAATCACTTGCAATTGTGTATCTAAAATGTCTATGAAATTATCAACTTAATGATGCTCTACTATAATAATGTCCATTTTTTGATAAAATCATACCCACCTTTTAGAACAAGGAGCATGCATATTAAGTTTTTAAGTTTACGTGGGCCAAATTTTTTAGTATATTATATGATATTAAATAGTTTAGTAAAAATTTAGTTATATGATTTTAAGAATAGTCGTTAAAATGGATAAATTCTTTAGTAGCTAAATCAAAATATATAATTAATATTTTCTTAAAAAAAATGGGGAATAGTATGAGGAGTGACAATTGAATTTATAATCTCATGATGGGGAGTTGATCAAGCCAAGGCTTGATTCATAAATCTAACCACAAGTTGATCAGAATGACATATATTTATTAGGGTTTGACTTTTTTGATTAAGATGACCCTTAGGGCCTAAGTAATATGACCAATTCCTTCTTTTAAATTTGTGATAACAATTTTCACTTTTTGCCTTAATTCTAATTCTAATATTAACTAATTGTGGATGTTAATTATATAGCTTTCATCGGATAATCATCTGAAATTGTTAAAGCAATTGATAGTTGTTGAACCATCTCCTTCAATTGATAATAATAATTAAATGAATAATATTCATCATGTTCCTTAACAAGATGCATTGAATCAATATGCACAAATTTTAAGGTGAATAAATATTTTTAAATAAAAAATTAACACTAAAAGTAAATTCTTGTAATTTATAAGATGATAAGTAACAAATATTTTGAATAAATGATTAGATATTATACTTTGAATAGTGAATATTAAAGGTGACACCTAACTAATAAAATAAGTAATATAGAGTGTATTTATTATATTTTAGAATCATTAATTAGTATTTCAATAATATTAATTGAATTAAATTTTTTTTGACTGTTAAATTATCAAAGAAAATTTTAAAAATATAAAATAATCCAAATTTCTTTTAAACTTTGCCCACCAAAATGTGTGAGGGGTTTCGGGTTGTCGGGGACATGCTTTTTACTCGGTAAAATTTATCGTATTAATTGGTCGGCTAGTCGTCCTGCTGAAGTCGTCAAGCTTGCGAACCGAATAGGCGACGGCTTCCTTCCCAATCCTGATTCCTAACCCTACCATCCAATTCTTCTCCTTTTCCGCTTCGATTTCTGATATCCATTCTCAGTTTCACGATTCTTGAAGCCCTACCGACCTGCGGAACTCTGGTGATGGCAACAGCGACTAGGGTGGACGGCCAGGACAAAGTCATTGCAACGGCGCAGCAGATCGTGAGGAGCTTGGCCACCTCTAAGAACGCTGCCGAGGACATGATCCGCATACTCTCTGGCTTCGATAATCGCCTTTCCTCCATGAACGATCTGTTACCGACCGATGGCTCCGGCTGTTCCTCTCCGACCGCTGCTCAGGTTGATATTAGGAGGGAGGTTTCTGCTACTGAGGAGGACTCTCACGTCGAAGACGCTGAGGAGGTTATTCAGCGTTGGGAGTCTTCCGATTCGCTCCTTTGGGAGGCATCTGCTGACGAGGCCGTAGAATACCTCGACGCGGTTGACGAGCTCATCTCATTCCTCGAGTCCAAGTCTTTCTCCGAGGAGCTCCGCGCCCGGGCTGAGATCGCTGTACAAATTGCGATGGCTCGGCTGGAAGACGAGTTCCGTCATCTGATGATCCGCAACACTGTTCCACTCGATGCGGACAGTCTGTACAGCTCGATCCGTCGTGTTTCGCTTTCTTTCACCTCCGTTGCCGGTGATTCAGTCGAGGACTTTGAGGAATCGGTCGATGAGGACCAGCACTACGAGGCCAGCCTGGAGTCACGAGGCGGGAGCTTCATCTCCAGTGACCGGAGAATCGACCTCGTACTCCCCGAGGTCGTGTCCGATCTGAAGGAGATTGCCGACCGCATGATCTGGGCTGGGTATGGGAAGGAGCTCTGCCAGGTCTACAGCAGCGTCAGGCGTGATATACTCGACGAGTGCCTCTCAATTCTTGGCTTGGAACGGATGAGCATTGAAGAGGTTCAGAGAATTGAATGGAGAGTTCTAGATGAGAAGATGAAAAAGTGGATTCAGGCGATTAAGGTCATGGTCAGGATTCTGCTAACAGAGGAGAAGAGGCTTGCCGAACAGATTTTTGCTGTATCTTATGACATCAAAGAAGAATGCTTTACAGGAGCCGCCAAAGCTTGTATCTTACAGCTTCTGAATTTTGGGGATGCAATCTCCATTTGCCAGAGGTCTTCAGAAAAGCTTTTCCGAATTCTTGACATGTATGAGACTTTGGCGGATGTTATTCCTGAGCTGCATTGCTTGTTCTCTGCAGAGGCTAAAAATCTCATCTGTGGTGAAGCTGAAGGGATTCTGAAGAGGTTGGGGGATTCGGTAAGAGGCACTTTTATGGAATTTGCTAAGGATGTTCAGAAAGATGTTTCACGTAGGCCTCTACCTGGAGGTGAGATTCACCCACTAACCCGTTATGTTATGAATTATGTCAAATTGTTCGTGGATTACAGCAGCTCTCTTGACGTGCTCTTGGATGATGAAACTATTCTGGGAGGAGTTAACGGTGATGATACCCAAAGTTCGGGGAGTATGACACCAGTAGGCCGTAGTTTGCTGATGTTGATGTCCTATTTAGAGTGTAATCTTGTTGAGAAGTCGAAGCATTACGAAGATGGTGGTCTTCAGTGCATATTCTTGATGAATAATATACTCTATATGGTGCAGAAAGTTAGGGACTCTGAGCTTCTTGGACTTTTGGGTGATAACTGGGTCCGAAGGCACCGTGCTCAAGTTAAGCAATATGCAAACAGCTACCTCAGAGCTTCTTGGACCAAAATTTTGTCATATTTAAAGGATGATGGATTGGGAGGAAGCGGAAGTAGTAGCTTAAGTGGTGCACCTAAAATGGCTATCAAAGAAAGGTTCAAGAGTTTCAATTTAGCCTTTGAAGAAATATACAGAACCCAGACCACTTGGAAAGTTCCTGATTCCCAGCTAGGAGATGACTTGAGCATATCTATATCTGAGAGGGTGATCCCAGCATATAGATCATTCTTGGGAAGATTTGGTGGGCAATTGGAGGCTGGACGGCAAGCAGCAAAGTACATAAAATACACACCCGAGGAACTGGAGCAATTCATCTCTGAGTTTTTTACAGGATTGTCTGGGCCATCAAACCATCCTAGAAGAAAGCTTAGCTCATAGCTGAAGTGAGTCATGGTGACGTCGGTGTTCCCGTTCTCATCAGTTATCATACATATACTTCACAGAGTTCAGGTGCCTAGCGAATAGTAAGATTAATAAGGTTTATCCTTTTTTTGTTTTTTGTTTTTTTTTAAATTTCTAGTGTTGTTGTATCGCTATATTGTTTACAATGTATTCATAGCCTTTTCCTGAAGACTTTCTGTTATGATTTTCAATATTGCTGTAGATATCATGTACATATATGTTATCTACTTAAGACTTTTCAGACTGTTCGAATCTTCTCATGCTGAAATGGTTTAACGGTTGTTGTTCTAAATGGTTTTACATTATATATTTTGGCTTTGGAAGGATTTGATATTTTTTAAAGATGCTCTGGCTACAAAATCTCTTCTGTTTGTATTTGATTTAGATGCAACTACGAGCATATTTTGCATTTTTTCGTATATGGATGTGCTATGTTCCTTGATGACTGAATTTTCAATTTTCCTTTTCTCTCTACATTTGTCCTTCAGGCGGTTCTTCCCAGATAAATAGATTCTTTTTAATAGGCAGGGATGGTACTTATCCCCATACTATAACATCATGTCTTAATGGATAAATAATGTAATTAATATAGTGGATTATTTATGACATCTATCTTTTAATTTCTTGTTTTCTTTATTATGTGTCTTAAAATCTTTGTTTTTCATACATGCTGACATCCTTTTGTAAGGACACAAAATCAGATATTTTGTTTATGCCGTTAGTTCGGCAGAATCACATTGTTTTGGCTGACACCAACTAGCTTTTTTTTTTCACTCCTTAAGAACCACCGAAGTTCTTCTACTGACTGTATGCGTAGGACTATTTTTGATGATACTCGGGGAATCTGAAGAAACATAATGAAATATGATCCTAAAATAGGACGCAATGTATTGAGGACCGAGGAGCCAAGCTTTTTTCTGCAGGTGGTCTTACTTGCTTCAACCAAGGGCTGCTTGTGGTAGCTGCCTATCACAAGCGCTGTCATTTCATATTCTAAAACAATGATCTTGCTAGAGTTGACAGTTCAAACCTATGTCTGAGATTGGTATATGCCAGAAAGGAAACGTTTAGCTACTGGATCTGAATTCTTTTGCTCATGAGTGCCGGCTGATTGTCAAGTTGTCGGTAAGTTTGGGGTTTATTTAGTGTCCATTTGATTGCAAGTATTTAGAATTGCAAAGTATTCAAAGTAGTCAACATACATTATAAAATAAAATCATATATTTGAAATACTTTACCCGTGTTTTGTTGAGTATAAAATAAATGCCAGAGATTACTTTTTGTTGTTTGGCTTGAGGTAAAATTAATTTATTGTAAAGCTTAGTGGTAGTGATGGTTGATAGCAGCTACTGGTGGTTGGTGATAGTGGTGATGGTCTAAAATATATTTTAAATTTGGTTAAATTGATTGATATTGGAATACACCATACTTTTAATTTAATTTCTATCAAACTAACCACAACATTTTCAAAACTCCTGTATTTAGAATATTTTACATCCAAATCTCCTTAAACCTAACAAGCACTTAGTATTTAGCTGATTAAGTTGAACACCAATAGATTTGGGAGGCTTTTCTGCCAAATTGCTGCCAATATTCTAACATTATGTTGCTGATATTCTGATTTGGGAGATTAGTGCAGTTCATATGAAATAATAAAGTTTAGAAATGGTTTGAAGGGTAGAGTTTTAAAGGAAACCGTTCAAAACAATTTTACTGTAGATGCAAAATCAAAGGAAAATGTGAATCTGCTTTATGATATGTTTTTTCTAGATGACACATAGTTGTTAATGGTGATAGCACTCCATATCGCAAAGGATTGCGTAGTTGTAGCATATCACATGGCATAGCGTGTTATTTTGATGCAGTCTAAGCATTAAAAAAATTACAGATAAATATGCAACTTAAATTTACATAAACATTTGTGAAAGGCAACTAGATTAAAAAGTAAATTATCATGAAAATAACTAAAATTATAAATAAATGCAAATGCTTAGGCTCAATTGCTCAACAATTTAAAATTCAAATCATTACAATTTTTTATTTTTGCTAGTCCCGTTTTGTTTTAAAATTTTATTAGTTTGAGAATCTTTATAATTATAAACCAAAATATCCTTGTCTTATGCATTGACATTTGCATTATCTCCTAGATCATAGTTCTCTTTGTTTTCCCTTTATCATCTTCATATTCATTTATAAGAGATTTATGCTTAGATAAAATCTCTTTTTTGTTAGATAGTCCTCAAATTTATTAATTACTTTTATAAACATCACTAGCTTTTACAAAGGTGCTCCATGTCAATTTTTTCTTATCAATAACTAATTCATCATATTCATTTGGCTCAACATTTTTTTTTGTTAATCATTTAAACATATATGGTCAATGATGTCAGGATGGTTATATGTTTCAATTCAAGACTCTATTATATATCATATAAACCAAATCTTTGAGGCAATTATGATCTATTTCATTTTTTTTTACTTTTGATATGAAGGTAGAAAAAAAAATTGATTACTAAATTATAAAGCACCAGAGTTAAAAATGTATCTAATAGTTTTTTAATCTTTAATTCTATAAGCATAGATCTTAATATTATTATTATTATTATTTATAATGAATTAGGATAATTGATTCCTTATGTGTCTTTTTTTAGGCAACTTATTGGCTTAAATTTTGTGTTGTATTGTAGAGTTGTTGGAATCCTTCTAGGATTATTGATCATTTTTGTAGATTGTTGTTGAAGTATTTTTTAATAACTTTGATTTGTTTTAGAGGGAGCTGACTTTATTAGCTGATTGAGGATCAACATGTCTTCTATCAAGTTGATATCCTTCTGGAATCCATCTTACCTTTTGATAGTGTGCAGAGTCAAGCTAAGTAGAATGGTTTAGATAGGGTTTACTTGGAGATCTTCTCTTGAGGTTGTTCTAAGTCATACTTAATGACCATAATCAGTTATAGCGGAGTTTTACTTGATTTTATCAAGGAACAATTGCATTTCTATCAAGTTGCATCACATGTCAGGTTTATTTCGGATCATGAAGATCGAGTCCTTTTTAGGGGATTGTTTGAAGATCATTGTTTGAGGTTGTTAGTCATAATTTTGTTTGACAATTGAGGAACAATTATCTTTGAATGTTGACCAGTATAGGTTTAGAAACTCCACTAATAAGTACTCCTAATTATCCACCAATATGTAAATTGAATTTAACCACTATAATAACAAGGAATAAGTTATTATTGAAATCAACTAATTAACTTCTAATCTTAATTATCTTTGAATGTTGATCGGTATGAGTTTAGAACTCCCCAGTAGATGAGGCATAATTAATAACTTGAAAAATCATAAAGTAATAGGCATGACTTTGTAAGAACAAACTTAATAGATGAAACTCTAAAGTAATATAGAAACGACAAGGCACATTGCATAAATATGATCAATTAAAGAGGTAGGAGTACTAATGAGATATTATATTATGACAACTATAAACAATGTATAGAAAAAGGATTTCGATTATTGTAGTCATTTAATGGTACTTATCATGCAATAGAGTCCTTGAAATTTTATATACAAATCGGTAATTATTACAATCAATTGCATACAATCATTTACATGTGAACTATATTTATATATTCATAAATGATTCTTCCGACATTTATTATCTTCTTTCTATATTTGTATATAGTTGAATTTACATCACTCCAAAATCAGAAAAAGCGGAAGCACCAATCTCATATAAATTCAATGATTTCTCAAAAAAGTTGTCCCTCTGGGAACCTATCATTCTAGCTAAGCTAATATCCAAAAAGATTCTACCTGTAGTATATACATTATGCAAAAATCATATATTATGTAAAATTATATTGTATTGAAGGTTACATAATGAAAATTTATTATTATTATTATTATTATTATTATTAAAATTTGCTACATGTCAATAAGGTTCATGATTCATAAGCAGTAGTAATTTTGCAGTAATCAAAATGATGTATATAAGTTTTTGTAGGAATTTGCACAACAACAACAACAACAACAACAACAACAAACTAATCCCACTATCATATTAATATATGTCATGTGTCAAATTCTCATTTAATTCAAGTATACTAAGATCATTTTTATACATCTTAACCAAGTCTTAGGTCTATCTACCTTTCTTAACATAAGGCAAATCTAATGCATCTACTCTCCAATGGATGGACGATTATTTATGTGGCCATCTAAGGCTCTCCATCTTATCTACCACTGGAGCTACTCCAACTTTTTTTATTGTTCATGTGAAATACTATAAGTAAATACTAACTATCACATCATATTAATATGTTCATGTGAAATACTATAAGTAAATAAAGTAAATCCATAATATATTGTCAATTACTAGAGCATACAAATAAGTATCAAGGAATACATCTCTGAGGAGGAATGGTACATCTATTTTTTAATCAGTAAAGAGTCGCCTACCATGTTAGCCATAAATAGTCAAGCATTTTCATCTTGATGCTAGTCATTCTTGCTTCAACATATAAGGTTCTACAAATTCTACATTTAGATGAATCTAAGGGGTTGTTTGGTTTTGCATTTAGGGTGTAAAGTAAACTGAATGCAGTGTATTTAGATTACTTTAACTTGTTTGGTTGAAAATTCTACAAATACATGAATTTCTTTTTTCTTGTTTGGCAAAATAAATGTAATGTAAAGTATTTTTGAGATTATCGGTGACATTGGTGTCCGACAATCGGCGCATGACGATGGCGATCGGGTGGGGTGGGTGGCGAGCGGCGGCTTGGTGGCAGTGGGCGGCGTGGTGGCGGCGGTGTGGCGGTAGGCCTTGGCGGCAAACACTTTGGCGTGTATTTGGAATTCAAATGCGAATTTCAAATACACTTAAAATGACCATTCTAATGCATTGAAATTTTACTTTGCACCATACCAAACACTCAAAAAATTAAATTCCCTGTATTTGGTTAATGTTACACTCTAAATGCAGGCAACTAAATAGCCCCTAAATCAATCATATATTGAGCACTTTACACATCATAACTTTAATGACAAAATGGCCAATTAAACATATTCTTATAATTATTGATTTTGTGCAGTTCCTTTAAGTTATACTTCATAATCAATCTTAGATAATCATAGGGATATTATCATTTATTAATATTTTTATTGCTTAATCTTACATAATAGAATTTTAGAATAACAATCAAACCAATATAATCTTTAATTATTCTCCTCCAATTGACATGACCTTACATGGTTAATGTGGTTGATGGTAATTACATTGTAGTAATTAACAAGAAGATAATAAGATTGACAACCTATATTCAATCACTAAGTCACCTTTTACTAACCTTGAAAGCAAAATTGAGATTATGGTTCATTTTGTAATATCAATTCTTTTCAATGACTTTGATTGTGTTGTCAGAAAGAAAATAGAGAGGAAGAGGAAGGTCAACATTGAGACATTTCCTTCTTGTTTTTTCTCTTACACCATCAACATTGCCTCATATTTGTTGAAGAAGCTAGGTAAACTCTAGAGGTGCATTTGATTGGATTGGTCGAATCGGTTCTTCAATTTGCTAATCCAATCAGTTTGAAATCTAGAATCCGAAAAATGGAATCGTTTAATATTTAATATAAACTGAATTGATTCAATCTGAATTTTTTTTGGATTTTTTGTTCGGTTTAGGAGAAATTAAAATTATGAAGTAATGATCTCGTGAATTCTTTGAAAATGAATCAGAATAATGATACCAATTCAAAATAACTAAATTTTATATTCATAAAATATTGTTAGCATTTATTTGTGTCACTTGTTATCAAAGTGTAATGTATTTATTTTAATGACTAGGTTAAAACACTCATAACTAAAACTAAGCTGCTATAAAACAGGATGAAGAATCAAAGGATTGAATGGTTAAAACATAATATCTTAAGCAATATAAAGCAAATTAAGAGTTGATTAGGAGTTGCGAACAACCAATTGCTAAAGAAATGTTCGATCGTTACTTACCTATGGCAACGCTTAGTTGGGGCGCCAGGACGTGTGTAGCTACTTTGCGACAAGCCTAAATCGTGGTATCCAATGTGCAGGTTGGGGACATCTAGTTGTACGGGGTGTGCGCGATTGTGAGATGGACGAGGATACATAGGGGTTGTTTGGTTGTCTGCATTTGGAATGTAGTGTAAAAGGAATGCAGTGTAAAATGAATTCAGTGTAAAAGGATTACTTACAGTTGTTTGGTTGAGAGTTTTACAAATTCATGACTTTGTTTTTGGTTGAAAAAATATAATGTAAAGTATTTTGAAGGTTTTGACACCCGACGACGGCTGTGACGGCGACCGCGCGGTGGGCGCCGGGCGGTAAGCGGAGCGAGGAGAGCGGCGAGGGCTGCGAGTCGGCGCGGCGGCGCGGCGCGGTAGTGCGGCAGCGCGATCTCTGGACGGCGGTGATCCGCAACCAACGACAACATTTACATCGTTACATGTATTTGGAATTCATCGAATTCCAAAACACCAAAAATGTCCTTTGTAATGTCTTTGGAATACATTACATTACATTGAAAATTTACTTTACTTCGAACCAAATACCAAAAAAGTTAAAATCCCTGCATTTGATTTACACTGCATTCCAAATGCAGGCAACCAAACAGCCCCATAGTGTGATTGAATCGGGCTACAGCTACACACTGGGCGATTGCGTGAGGGCTTGAGGCGATAGACAAGCAACGGGCAGACGACTGTGCGTGCAGAGCTTGAGAAAACCTAGCTTGCTAGTCATGGACCTCACGATAATCCTTAAATCGTGAGATTTGGAAATGATGAAGCATGACCTTCATTGTAGTTGTTAATAATTGGACTAGGTGGTTCACTGGAGTGTTTGTTGCAGTTGCCATGCGAAGTCAAACAAATTACATGAATGCAAACTTCTTAAGATAAGCATATTCTTTGCCAATTAATTGACATATATCTACAATCTCACTACACATAAACACCAAGTAGTGCTCATCTGTAAAGTAGTTATATTTATTCAATGCCTTAATAATGATCCAAATGTTCACTTCAATATTTCAATTTCATTCCTCTATGTCTAATCATTAGGTCCTTCTTACGATACTCAAGACATTTAAAAACTTTAATGTACTAATATTATATTTGTGCTTATGAATTCGCAATATCATGAAAGCTCAGACATAAATCCTCTAAAAATAATCCTATCACCAAATTGAATCAGTCTAGATGTCTTTTCTGCATGATCAATTAATCAAAATTAATACTCAAACCAAATCAAATTCTCTATCAAATCAACACTTGAGTATGTAAATATAGAAATATCCATTTTCTTATCTATTGATGTCATACCCTTTAATAAGAAAACTACCATTGCTAAGACAACAAGGTTCTGCCCACAGAAACATCTAATTAAGATTAAGCTTTGAATGTTAAACATAGGTTTTGATATCACTTTATCACACCTCACTCATTGAACCTAACATTCAATAGGAGGGCTCAAGTAAATAATTCCAAAAATAATTTCAAGAATAGATAGATATGATTTTAAGAGTATTAGTCCACCAATACAATCAGCAGAGTAATTAAATTCAATAATACCTTCTAATTATCCACCAAAATGTAAATGAAATTTAGCTATTATATTAACTCATTTAAGCAGCAAGCCACTATTGAAATCAACTAAATAACTTCTAATCTTAATTACCTTTCAATTTTGATCCTAACATGAGTTTAGATACTCTCCCCTTGATGATACTTAATAAATAACTTGAAAAATCATATAGTAATTGGCGTGAATTTGCAAGAAACAAACTCATTATATGAAATTCCACCAAGTATACTATATATAGCAAACATAGGGAATAAATATGATCAATTAAAGAGGTAGGAATACCATTAGGATATTTTATTATAACAATCATGATAGTGTATTGAGAAGAGGTTATTTGGTTATTGTAATTAATAATGGTGTTTATTATGAATTAGAGTTCCTGAGACTTTATAAATTGGTAATCATTCTATACAAATGCAAAATATTCATTTACATGCAAACTATATTTGTACATTCATAAATGATATATATATATATAATATCATTTTGGATCAATTTTGTATAGTCGGGAATTAAATTGGAGAAATGCTAGACTCTAGGATTAAATTGTCTACATGCAAATAGTTGGGAGACTATATTGGAGTTTTTTTTTTATGTATGTATGTTATGTATGTAGTTTTACTATGTCACCTAAAATTTGTTCGTATATGTATGTATGTATGCATATATGCATGCATGCATGCATAGTCAGTTTTACTATCACCCTAAAATTAGTATAGGTAGACACCAATCACATAGAAATCTAATGATTTCTTAAAAATGTTGTCACTTTTTGTGCCCATCGATTTGGCTAAAAGCTAATATCCAAAAAATTTCTATTGACATTATATGTATCATACAAAAACTCATTTATTACATAAATTTAAGCTATCTTAAAGGTTTCATGTTGATACTTTATTGTTATCATCATCAAAATCTGCTATATGCCAACTTAGTTCATAATTCATATAAACAATAGGTATTTCTGAATAATCAAAATCATGTGCATAAGCTTTCTAGGAATTTATGTAATAAGTAAAAAAAGAATAAAAATACTTCATCTTATGGATATGATTATGTGAAATACTATATGTAAATAAATAAAATTTTAAATATATTAAAAACTTAGTGTAGACAAAAAGTGTCTACAAAATACATCAAAGAATGTCCTTAACGTGGAAAGGTACATTTATTTTAATTAGTAAAGAGTCACCTACTAGGCCGTCCATAAGTAGCCAAAAATTTCGATCTCAATGCCAATCATTCTTTTTTCTTAGGCTCCACAAATTTTATTCAAAAGAATTTAAATCAATCATGCATTAATACATTGCACATTAGAACATTGATGACAAATTGAACAATTAAAAGTATTCTTGTAATTAATGATTCTGCATGTTTCCTTTGATTTATACTTCATA
Source organism: Cymbidium sinense (assembly GCA_021442155.1). Taxonomy (NCBI): domain Eukaryota; kingdom Viridiplantae; phylum Streptophyta; class Magnoliopsida; order Asparagales; family Orchidaceae; genus Cymbidium; species Cymbidium sinense. Next base: position 18,176,721 of record CM038221.1, on the reverse strand, counting down.
GTCATTTTCAAATAATCATGATGTTGTTATCATCTATTAATTTTTTTATTGACTTAATTTGACACAAGAAACTTCTGGAATAATGGTTAAAGATAGTAAAACCTTTAATCTTTTTCCTCCGATTGACATGACCTTACACTGCTAATTCTGGTCAATGGTTATTATATTGTTTGAGCAAATGATTAGCAAGAAGATGATTAGATTGGCTATCTATATACAATCACTTAATCACTTTTTGATGACCATAAAACAATCCTGGTATTATAGTTCATTACTTGAATATCAATTCTTAATATTGATGCATCATTAAACACTATTATAAAATTAGGGCTTATGTTAATTTGAACAAAGCAACATGAAATAGAAGATATAATCCATATCTTTTTTTTTTCTAGAACCAATCCTCATCTATATTCTCCTTAATCAACAAAAGTTAGATAACCTTAGGCTTAATATTTGGACAGCAGACTCATAAGAACATACATATATATATATATATATATATATAAAGAGAGAGAGAGAGAGAGAGAGAGAGAGAGAGAGAGAGATGAAACTAGATTATGCTTTTAGTAGGTCAAATATGATCTCAATTAAATTTTAATAAGCCACCTAGTACCACTCTTATTCATATCCTTAAAGACATAATGGTTGATAGTTTATATAGCTTCTTTAAAAAATAAGAAGATGATGATGGTGTAAGAGGAAGGAGAAGTAGATGTCAATACTCCCCTCCGTAGGCTTCTTCTCTGATGATCTCGTCAAAGCCATTGAAGTCATCGATGCAATAAAAGCTATTTACTGTAAGGAATTCAGGGAGTTTTCTTTGGAGATCCAAGCCCTGATGCTCAACTCAGGCAAAATCCTTGAATATGATGTTGTGATTTTGTGTTACTTATGTCATGTTTTCTTTTTTTTTTTTTGGTGGAAAAATGTGTACTTCAGATCTAACTCTATTTCTTTACCATTGCAGTTCTCATATAGCCACAATCCTTGATTCTTTATTGTGATATCCTAGAAATAGTCACAATTGTCCAGCTGTTGAGACATTTTGTTGAAGATTGATAATGTCGCTCTAATTAGTCATTCCAAGGAGCTAACTTTGAATTTGGGGATTTAAATCTCAGGAGATATATGCAAAGAACATGTTGAATCAAGTACCAACTTATTGTTGTACTTGTCATATGGAGTCGCAGAATAAACATCATTATAACTTATATCAATCATGCTTTTATTTATTTCATGCCATCCTGATGGCTGCTATTTGCTTGTTTCTTTCTTTTAAAAACCATATAATCTCTTTTGATGTCAAGTCTCATTCATTTCAACATACTTACTTTAGAGGATGCTATCTCCATTGGTCTCCCTCTCTCTGACCACCTCTTTACTTTTTCTCATCAACACCACCCTTGAACTTAAGAATAACATAGTTAGAACAAAGTCAGTAATTCACATCGTCTAAGCTTATGGTTTCTTTTTCATGCAATGTGGTATTTGTAATGTTGAGCTACTTCAACAGTCACATTAGTGTTTCTTAAATCACAAATAGTTAAACTAAATGTTTCAGATGTGACTTGATTGTTTATATTTTGGAGAAGCTTTTGGTTGTGAGAAATGATCCAAACTTAGGCTCCGTTTGGGAGAGCTTTTTTAGTGCGTTTTGCTTTTGAAAGCCTGAATTTTTATTTTTGATACCCGTTTGAATAGTGTGCTTTTTGAAACTGAGTTTTAGTTTTATCTCACTGAAAACTCCGTTTTAGCTCCTTTTCAAAAAGCCAAAGACAAATACCTTTTCAGAAAGCACTTTTAAACCAGCTTTTCATGAATTTCAAAAGCTTAACCAAACGGAGCCTTAGGTCATAAACCTTTCACAATAGTCTCCTCCAAGATCCTTCATCAAAACTCATCCACCATAAACAATTGGATCTTCGTCAAGTTTTTTTTCATGTCCTTTTTTTTGTCATCTTCATTCATCGTCTTTAGCATATTTGAACACCCCACAAGTGCTTATGCAATACGTTGCTAAACAATATTATTACATTTATTATTTTTCCTGATGCCAAAAATTATTGACTCATTAAAATTATAAAAATATGCTAGAACAAGTAGTGTCAAATGACTTGAAACAGAAGCATAAACCCAGCAACCAATTGCACTCTTCTTGATATTTTCTTTGTAAAAAATTATAAAAAAAAAAACACATCATATATTGATGCAGCTATTGTAAACGTTCGTGTTCTGTTCTCTTGCTACTAATATAAATCATTCCCTGAACTAAGAATATTCTGCATTGTTATATACGCCATCACCAAGAAAACCTTCAGATTCGTTGTATTGATTGTTACTTGTTACTCATGATTCTTGCTGCTGGTAACATGATAATTTGTTGTTATTTGAATTGAATTTTCATATGATTTGCATATTCTGTATGAGAAACACTACTGATATTCTACAAAAATGTTTCAGTATTATTGTATATTTTTAGGCTTAGCCTTATCTGTTTTTACTTAACAGCATTTTTGTTTTATTATGGGGGAAAAATGAGTACTTTAGATATAACTCGTTTTCACCGTCGCAGTTCTCATGTAACCCACAATCCTTGACTCTTTATTGTGATCTCCTAGCAATATTCACAATATTCCCGCTGTTGGAACTTTTTGTTGAAGATTGAGAGTGTTAGCTCTAATTGGTCATTCTAAGGAGGTAACTTTGGAAGAAATTATCTCAATCAGCTTTTAGAGATTTACAAAACATTCAGTTTGTATAGTCTTAATGGGAAAAAAAAAAAACTAGCAGCAGTGATCGAGGATTTATTTCTTGGAATGAGGCAGATGTCATTATAATATCAAGGCTTAGTGACTAGGGATGTCAAAAGCTCGTCGTGAACATCGAATAAATATTTATTTCGATTTATAAACGAATGAACATAATAATCTTTCGTTATTAGAAAATTTTTGGTTTGATACTGTTGATTCTTTCGGCAATGTCAATGTTAAAAAAATTCAATTTTGATTTCTGCAATATTTTAAATTATTAGAAAATAAATATATACAGATATGAATTATATTGAAGATAATTTCAAATTTCAATTTTAGATAGAAGTATCAAGTAAAAAAAACTCTGATTATCTATTATTTATAAATAAAATATTTAATACCGAATCATCAAATGGCAAGAGCTATAATAAATTGCTTTGCATAAAAAATTTATTTTCAAAACCTTAAATACCATTTATAAATAAATACCAAAATTTCGATATTAGCTAAATAAATAAATAAGTAAATAATGTTATTTTTAAAAAAAAAATTCTATAGAACATCGGAATGTTCAAGACCGAATTTGATCCGAAAGGCTCTATTCGGATTACGGATATTAAAACCATCCTTAAAAAAAAAAAAAAGAAAAAAAAAAAAAAAAGAAAGAGAACTATGGATCAATCGTGAACATACTGGGCCGTTGTAACAAAACAAGTCCAATTAAACTGTCAAATTAGTCCAACCAGACCCACATCTAGCTTACAAATCACTGGATTCACCAAGGCCCAATCACTAGACAAAGGAGCCACAATTTTAATTTTCTTCTCTTTTGTATATATGATAAGAAAAAAAATTTGGGTGAAGATACTCTAATTAAACTTTTATCAAATTAAATCTTAAAATCTTCAGTATCATATTTTTATATTTAAAATAAGGGGTTTTAAATATAATTCACATGATATATTTAAATTTAAATTTTTATATATATTATACTTTAATCTTTAATATTATATTAAAAATATTATCATCACTCATTTTAAAAATAAAATATATCTTTTTAATAATAGAAAAATATTATATAAATAAATATTTAATTTTAAGTGTTAAAATTATAAATATATAAGAATGATATGATATGTATGTAAATCTTTCTTAAAACAATCCATAAGTCAATAATTACATCATTGGAGGCCCTCTCGCGTAGTATTTGGCTATTAGAAACGACTATCGCAAGAGTAGGTAAATAATTTAAGGCCACTTTCCAGTTTGTTATCTTTAATCTAATTTAAATGGTTGGAAATCAACATCAGAGATCCAAAATTTTAATTTATTTCTATTTAATTAGTGACATATGAAAAGTTAATGTCACGCAATTATAAATTCTTTTTAACCCATTTGGTCAGCAGTGTGCTGTCTTCGAGTTTGAAATATTTGAATGAAATCATTTCAAATTCATGATCTCATTAAAAAATTATATATTTATTATTATAAGGCCGATGTTTTAGGTTTTGTATAATGCAACAGTATTATTGATGTTGTGCTGAGCTGTTCCATATTTTAATTTATACGCTGATAGAATAATAAAGTAGATATATGCGGGATCAAATTGGTGATTTTTCAAATACTTTTATGTAAATTAAAAAAAAATATATGAAAATTATAAAGGATAAAATGATTAAAATTTGAATTACATATATATATGGTTAAGCAAAATTAATCATTATTAGATGCGGATTATTTTGGGATAGCTCTAGTTTTTTGAAAAATTAGTTGTAAAGCTATTATAGATAAAACAGCTTTTTAAAAAAACTGTTTTGTATGTTACAAATATTTTTTTTTTTTTGAAAAATTTGAAAAACAGTTTGCTGACAGTCATCACACTCTAAGAGCTATGATTCTAAAAGTAGCTTTTTAACCACAAAATTTTCTGAAAATCAATAAAAGAATTTGTAGCCAAACGAAACATATTTCTGAAAAAGTAAAGCAACCAGAAAGTTCTCTCAAAAGTGCATGTATACTGAATTATATATTTCATGTGTTATAATTTTTAAAAAGCTTTTTAAAAATTTTAATTAAAACGGATCCTTTATTTCACAATATATATATAATTTTTTATTACTTGTATTTTTTTTTTTTAGTATATTGTCAATATCATACTTCTAGAATAAGATTGTAATATTAGATAATTAATCTGCGCATGCGCAGCAAAATTGTATTAAAGATTAATTTCAAATTAAATTAATTGTCCGCTGTATTTATCAGGCTAATTAAATATCATGATTTATAACCACTAGAAAATAAATTATCGTATTTTTGCATAGCAAATCAAATACTGTGTAGAGCAAGAAAATTATAAATAAAGTAAAATAATTACAATTAAAACAAAATATAATTAATTTTAACTATTTTCGAACAAGAAATTTATGAACGAAATAAAATGATTAAAAAAAATTAAAAGATATAATATCAAATATAACCCTAATTGATTTGGGGGTGTTTGTGGGTCTTCTTTCTTACATGCGATTCATAATATTTACAGAGAAAATTATAATAGTAAGCGTTTTTAGATCAAATCCTAATAATATTCTCTAAATACCTAAACTTCCATATATAACTATTTGCTCAGCTGGCGAAATTATTTTTTTTATTCAAACCATCCCACTAAATTAGGTGCAATAATATAATATTTATATGAAGATTAGCCTTGTCTATAATGATGACACGAAATTGAATATAAAATAAGATTTTTTTTAAATCAGGATGACATGATTTTTTTTATTAATTTTAAAGAAAATAGGTGGGATGTATGTTGGGAGATCAAAGAGTATGCCCAAAAAACTAGTTTAAGAGTTTTAGAATATACACGGAACAAATGACACTAATGTAAAGCAATCAGATAGAAGTCGTCAGAGTGAACAAGGAAAAATCTAAAAGTGAGAAAAAACTTTGGAGCCGCACCACCAAGAAATCCACTATGAAAGAAAAATCGAAGAGAATATTACAAATTATACTTTTGTGAAGCCTCTCCACACTTTAGTCACTTTAGGACACTCTACTTCACACTCACTTACGGTACAGGGGCCCTAGTTTTTAGACGCTGGTTCCATTGTTCTCCATGCATTTCTACACGGGTTGAAGCACTGAGGCGTTGGTCTCTCTATCTTAGAGTATGTTGTGCCCCAGATTCTAGTACCTCAATACTGCCTCCTACAGTGACAAAGCGATGGATTCTTTATCTCCATGGTACAAATCTAGCACCATGGAGTTACCTCCTCTGTCTCTGAAGCCAAGATTTCCCGTTTTAGCATTGATGCGCTACACACCAAAATGATTTGTTCGAGGGTGTTGCCCCATACAACCATTTAGCCAGCTCACCGCAAAGCTCAATCGGCACGAAGGACAAAGCTCAATGATAAAATCATGCCCCACAAAATAATAATAAATTCATCTTTTTTAAACAAAAGTAAAGTATTTCATAATTATGATGATAATAATAACAAAAAATAATAATTATTTTTCCTTCATCTCATCAATTATTTCACTTGTAAAAGTTGAAGCTAGTTGATAGATAGTCCAGGATTGATATTGTCGTTATACTTTATTTATCTAAAAAAAATGAAAAAAAAATATCAGTAAGGACAATGCATGCACGTTCGTTCACAACTTTGCAAGCTTCAAATATATTTTGATCATTAATTAAAGTTACAAAATTTATGTAACATTAATTAAAAATATATATATTTTAATCGAGAAGTGCCCTAAACGAAAAACTTCTTGGCTTTGTAAAGAGGGAAGCAATTCTCATCATTCCATAAAATTTTATTTTTCCTCATTATATAAAGGCATAATTTTAACTTTATTAAAATATATTTTGTTAAAAATATCAAGAAACCCCTTCTTAATTAATTATATTTCAATTAATGTTCCTATGAGTTTCACAAAAGAAATCTCTTTTAACCAATGGTTAATGAAAAGAGAAATTTGTAAGCTATTTTAGATTATTTAAGACATCCAATGAAGCATTATTGGTGTAACTAATTTCAATTAGAAATATGCCTTAAAAAAAGGAATGATGCCATAAAAATCCCTATGATACTTTCACCAATATTAAAGTAAAATATAACTATTAAGAATTTATCAAATAATTCTCATTTTGAAATAACTTTTGCTATACTATTCATAATATTTTCATTATTTCTGTCACAAGAAAATGCAATTTACACAAAGTTATATAATGAAGAGAATCACTATTTTTATTTGTTTAGGAAAGATAAAGGTCACTCCCTCTAAATTCATTAAACAAAATTGTTTACATAAGTTTACAAATATTGATTTTAAATAGAAAATAAATCAAGAATCTCTAAAATAATAATACTTACAATGAAGATATAAAGATAAACATCAAAATTGAAATTTCTTAATGAAATATTTTTTAAAAAAAACAAAGAGCTTAAATTTTAAAATTTGAGGCAAAAATGATGAAGTTCTCTCTAAAGATTGAAAATCTTTCTCAATAGAGTGGTTTTCAAAGGGAATAAGCTATTATTGTAAATTATCTTATCAAATCAGATATTACAGACATAATTTTTACCATATATCATATGTTTAGAAAAACATAGGAGGAATTGGAAAATATTTATGCTTCAAAATGAGAATTTAAAGGCAAAATGTCTTGTCATAATAGAGAATTCTCTGATACAGAGAAACGGTGAACTGCCAAAAGAAAAAAAAAAGTTCTGGACGGAAGAACAATTGACCAAAGAGTGCTGAAAAGAGAGTCCTTTAGTAAGTTCTTGGAATTCTTGTCATAATAGGGAATTCTCTGATACAGAGAAGCGGGGAACTGCCAAAAAAAAGAAAAAAAAAAAAAGCTCTGGACGGAAGAACAATTGACCAAAGAGTGCTGAAAAGAGAGTCCTTTTGTAAGTTCATGGAATTCTTTTCTTGCAGCTGCTTCATTATGAGTGTCTAGTTTGAGACTTTCACGTGACCAATGGGCGTCAAAAGAACTGGGGACAAAAGCAGCAGTCCACATTTCAACTCTTCTGTATATATATATCAGATTCCTTGCGATGAGAATTCAATCACGATTGATTCAGTGGCTTCTGAACATTTTCTTTTTTTATATTTGTATATATGCGGAGTCTCAGTGGATGCTTTGGATTCGATCTGCCGGAGCTTAAAAGCAGACAAAGGCTTTTCTGTCGGTCGGTGGAGGGGCCTTGCCTGGCTGAAAGCCTGCAGTGCTGTTTGTGCAGGTATCATAATCTTCTTTTTTTAATAGTAATATGTCATTGTTTTTTTTTTTTTTTTGGGGTTAATTATTTATATATTTCATATCTAATATATTTCTCTAAAATTCTATGTTTATATATAATACTTTTTTATGTATGTAAAATAAAAATGTATTTCTATTTTGAAAATTAAATGATAGTAATATTTTTGATATGATATTAAATATTTGAATGTTATAAATGTAAATATTAAAATTTAGATGTTAGATATTTACATATATAAAAATTATATGGTATGTAGGTAGATCTCCTCTTCTTAACAATTAAATATCATTGCATTTTAATCAATTTAAAAAAAATCATCAAACTGTTGATAGCGTGCATTGATGATATTGGCAATGATATGTGTCAACATTATGAGCGATAGCATGAGTTAATAATGTGTATTGATGACACGCATAGTATGTATCAACTATATAAGTGATGATACGTGTCAATATTTTTAGCGATAATAGGTGATAAAGTTGGCGATCGTTAGTCTTAGTGTCAATAACTTGCATTAGCCTTATAAATAGTAGTATGCACCAATATTATTGATAATTGTGAATAATAATATTAATGTGTGTTGGTATAGCCGTGTGATAACAATCTAGAGAATGTAGTTGAGCATGATGGTTGGGTAACCATAGTCAGGTTACGATGATTGAGAGATCATAAGCAGCGATGTTGGCGATCTATTGCAGTCGGGCAACAATAATCAAGCAATTGTGGTTGTTCAATTATAATTAGTCAATGAAAGTTAAGAGAGCATAATGGATCGATGAAAGTAGGTGATTGTTATCGAGGGATAATGTATAGAATATGATAGTTATTGGTGATTAGATAATTATACACAGGCAATGATGGTTGAGAAAATGTGGTCTAGCACTAGTGGTCGGGCAATCATGATCAAGCTGTGGTGGTTTGGTGATTACGATTAAATAATATTGGTTTGATAATTATGATTTGATGATAGTGATATGGCAATTATGGTTGGGTGATTGTGATCGTGCGGTGGTGGTTGAGTGATAATAGTCTAGAAACTATGATTGAATGATTTTAGTTGATCGTTAGAAGTTGAGAAGCCTAGTTGTTTGAGAGTGGTCAGGTGATCATAGTTGAGTGATAGTGGTCAGGCGATTGTAGTTTAGCGATAGTATTTTAGTAGCCATATTTGTTCATTTATGGTTGGACAACTATAGTCAGTCATTAGAGGTTGAGAGATATGATGGGGCAGTGATAGTCCATCAATCATAATAAATGTCAGGTGATTGTAGTGCTCTATAATGGTTGAATAGAAGTAGTCAAATATGGTTTTATGATATAGAATTAGTTAGGTGATGGTGTTCCAATAATAATAGTTGGGCAATGTCAGTTTGATGATGATGATTAGGTGGTAGTGATATGAACAATGATCCAATAGTGATGGTTTGACAATGGTAGCTAGAAGGTAGAGGTTGGTCATCATGGTTTGATAGACATGATTAGTTCTTGATGACAATGGTCGAGAAATGGTGATTTGATGGTGGTGCTTAGATAGAACTCAAGGATTCTTTTGACTTCTAAGCTTTCTCTCTTCTCTAACTTATCCCTCTCATGTAATAGAGTTGGAGTTTATTTATAAATTTTGATAGTGATATTTCTCATCAATACAATTAAAAATTCAAAACATTCCATCAAATGTCTAAGAGCGGTAACCATGATTATAATATTTTTTTGAATATTTGATGTTATAATGATATGAATATTGAGTGATCTTAGATTTAATGGATTTATACTGCCAAATCACTTAATTTAACTAGAAGTATGAAAGATTTGGAAGTAAGCTAATCCTTTGAAAAATATTTAAAATTTTAACATGCATCAACTGCTTGATTTGAGATCATTTCGAACTGACTCGGATGACTTATAGTGTTGCAAAGTTCATCTCATTCAGGCATTTAATTTAACTATAAATTTATTGAATTAGAGTTTAGATGATCATAAACTTGAGTCTTAAGATTTTTAATTTTGAATTGCATCAAGCTTCATACTTACTAAGTGGACTTTCATATTTAAGAACAAATTAAAGTGGTAGATGTTTTGGGAAGTCTTTTGGAAATGATGTTCTTTGCATAATATATTCTAATTTGTTCTTGAAACTCACTTATATCAAAGAAGCAAATATTTTTATATTTTATGAATCATAGCACTCCATAAAATTTGATGAAACTAAAGTAGCATTGTTTGAAGTTCTACCATATAAACTAATAATAGAGCTAGAGGGTGGCTGAGAGGGGCACTTAAATTAAAATTCACTCTTCGTGACATATATAATTATTCAAGTCGTGTTTGAGTTGATCTGCCATCTTGAATTTGACTCCCTAACTTAATTTTGACCCACGAATTTGAGATTGATCCGATTTTAGTTCATAAATTTAAATTTGACTTGATTTTAATCAAAATTTTGACCTAAAATGCATTTTATGTTGATAACTTGGGTTGGATTCAGGCTAAAAATTTTCACCAATATAATAAACAAATCAGATTTGAAACACACGTATTCTTGTTAGGTTAAATTTGAGTTAGAGCTGAACCTAACCCACTAACTGAATCGACACTCCTAAAAAAACCCTGTTAAAACCTTAGTCTCTAATTCATTTTGCGAACACTTTTTCATTAACCCAATGCGAATAATTACAATTGATGATGAAATAATTCCTTTCCAAATTTGATTTATTTGGGTTATTTTAATTTTATGACAACCCTTTCAAAATTTACACATTTACAATTAGAACATTTACAACTCCAAATTAATCATAGATCTCCCTCTTCTCGTTAATTTTTTGTCATATTTTTCTTCTCTTGCACCTTCAATCTTATAAATTACACAAATAGAACTAAACTATTAGTGTCTTCTAAATTTGTTATATCTCTCTCATGCACCATAGTATTACTAAAATGCTCATAAAGACGAGGCAAATATATAATAATAAAGAAGATTGATTTTTTATCATCAAATATAATTTGATAGACATATCTTTCAGCATGTGAATTAAATATATTATCTACTTTTATAAAGCGCGTTAGAGAATTTTCGATCACATACAAAAAATATTTAATGTGGACCACAAATATTTTATAATCATCCGCAAAGATCCATAGATAAATTGCTGAGAGTTAGGATCAATTTTATTTTCGAGTTTTTATTTTTATATTATATTTTATTTTTTAAAATATATTTTGATGTATTTTTTTTTAAAATAAATAAAATTTTTAAAGCACTCAAAATAATTATATATATATATATATATATATATATATTGAGTATTTTTTTAAAATAATTATCATTTCAAATAGCCATCCACTATTGATTGTCACATACCACCAACACACTCTTGGCTGGGACTGCCATCATCGTCATTATATTTCCACTATTCTTTTAAAATTTTATATTTTTTTATTATATTTTATATTAAAATATCATTGCATTTTTATGCTCTTAAATCATAATTATAAAACTAAAATATATATATTTTTAAAAGATATCAAATATATTTTACTTCTAAAATAAAAAATAAATAAATAACATAAAATCAAAAGTAAAACATAAATTTTTTTAAAATCTTCTTTGCGCGCTTGATTAAGAGAATTTTCCAATTGTAGATAAATGGGACTGCACTACCCCAAGCAATATATTAACAGGCTTATCAGAAAAGATTGTATTTTTTTTTCTTACAATTGGCCCAAAATAAAACAATTATGCAAAAAAAAACAAAAAATCATCCATGAATTAAATTTAATTTATTATTGAATTGAAAAATAATCTTCATTGAAAAGCCATATGGCAGGCATTTTTTTTTTTTGAAGGGTATCCACCCAACACTCCACCTATTTTGTGGGTGAGATATCGTTGTGACTAGTCTCCTGGGGAGTAGCGTCACATTCATCACCCACATATAATGGTTGATATTCCAATGACCTCTGCCTGGAGAGAGGAATCGAGAGATTTCCTCGCCTCACCAACCGAGCTAAGAGACGGTTGGTATATGGCAGGCATCTTAGTGGAAGGTATCAAAAACCAGTCAAGTACGTCTTCGATATATAAAATATGGACGGAGAAAACAATAGAAGAAGAAAAAATAAATAAATAAATAAACTTGGCTATAGCCTTTAGCAAAGTGTAATGCTACTGCTCACTGTTTAACATGTCAAACATTATAGGGGTGGAGAATGATATTAAAAATAAAATAAAATATGTAATTTTAATAGTAAAATCAAACATCTTTAATAAAAAGTATTGCTTTATTAGGAAAACCAATCAAAGATTTTTTTTAATAAAAAATTTATTTTTATTTATAAAAAATTTTCACCAATGGTACAAAATATGATATATTTATGAGATGCAAGTGGTGTGATATTCTTACAAAGATCCAAAAATAAAAAAATAAAAATAAAAATAAAAAGAAAGAACATTCTAACACACAATAAGTTAACATGGTTATCTAGAGGCCTCCTTTTGGGTCTATTTAGAGTAAATCCAACTTTTTAAGAAGCTGGTTCTAAAATTACTGTGAAAAAAATAGTTTTTTGATAAAGCTACTAAGTGCGTGTCACAAATATTTGTTTTAAAAAAAAATTAAAATAATAACTTTCTAACAGTCACCACACTCTAATAATTCTGGTCCTCAAAATAGTTTTTTTATCACAAAATTTTCTAAAAAATAACCAAAAGATGATAAAAAGCTGCGTTCTGCTTTTCAAAAAACAAAATAATTCAAAATGTCACACACCTTTAATATTAATCAATATTTCCAAGAACCATCCCATAAAATAAAATAAAAACATGAAAAATAGACTCAACGTTACTCTTGCAAGGATATGATAAATATACTATTTTTTTATTAATGAACACATATTAGCATCAATCATATTTTATTTTTTGTGGTTTATATAAAGCAATCTCATAATCCTCTTGATCAATAGGGGAATCAAGAGTCCCCACAACATCACATTCGCTTGATTTTTTTTATATTTATTTTTATGAGGAATCATCTTTTTAAATCTTTTTTATCCATAAAAATTTATTATCTCATAAATTCTCATTAATTAAATGAATAAAAAAAAATCTTCAACAATAATATTATCATCTTCATTAAACGTTTCAAATAGGGATATACATTCAATCCATTGGATTTATTGTTTAATAGATTTGATAAATTAATTGAATCAAATTAAATAATGAATAAAATCAAACCCACTAAATTATAGATAGGATTGTATTAAACGGAATCGCAGTAATATTTATGATAGTATTTGGAGAGGATAAAAATTCAAGGATCAAATTCTTAGAAGAAGGCACAATCTATAAAGCTGGTTTGTTTTATAAGCAAAAATTAAATTTTAATACATACATACATATATATATATATAATCCATATAATCCATCTTTCAAACTATTTTTATTTTAATTTTTGAAAAAAAAATTCTATTTATCTTAATTGTATTAATATAATTATATTAAAACAATATGTATTGATCCATATATATGAACTTACTATTCAAATAGTTAATATGACGCATTTATATGCATACCATATAATTAGGGCTATCAAAAAAGTTTGTTGTTCTAAACGAAATATAATAAATATTTAAAGCGATTTATAAAACTAACATAAATCATCTTTTGTTAATCTTGTTGTCGATTTAATAAATAAAATTATATTTTATTATTATTATTATTATATGGTTTTTTTTGTTATGCAAGAGGCTTAGTTAATTCTTGTTACAGATTTTTTATTATTGTATTTAAATAAATACCAACAAAACAATTTTCAAACGAAATAATAGTGAAATTAGATTAATATACGAACAGAACAAGTTTATTCAGCTCATCTACACACAATTAGATGCATATAAGCTGTAAAACTATTTATTTTTATCTAATTAAATATTAAAATATTTTCCAATGCACATAATAATTTTGAAAGAGAATATGATTGGTGTAAAAAAAACTTAAAATAAGCTTATCAATTTAATAAATGTTAAGTTATTATATAACTATATGCCCAAAAAGTATGCACACGCACTCTTACTAATATATTAAAATATACCCAAAATTTTTTTCAACATATTTACCGTCTTGTTATAATTTAACGATCAAAGACGAGCAAATTTAAAAGTAAAACGAACTCAACATTACAAAATTCAAATGTTGAGGATTGTTAGTGGAATGTGATATTATTATTATTATTTATTTATTTTGTTTTCTTATGAGAGAGAGAGAAGAATTTAGTTAAACGGGATCTTGTATAATTATATATTATTTTTATATAAATATTTAATGATAATATTTTATATTAAAAAAAAAAAAATATAATTAACAAAATAGTTTATTTTAAACAATATTTATTTTTTTAAATATTTATAAGAAAAAAGAGAGAGAGAGAAAAAGATATAAATTTTATTTTTATTATTTTAAATAATATAATATTTAAAGTATATAAATTTAAAAATTTTTTATAAAATATTTATAATAAATATTTATATATTTATTATTATATTTATTTATATTATATAATTAAATATATAATTTAAAATATTTTAATTATATATATAAATTTATAAATTATTTAATATTTTTTATTAATTAATATAATTATTTAAAATATATAATTTTTATTAATTTTTGTTAATATATAATATAAACATATTTAAAATATATAAATAAATAAATAAAAAGAATAAATTATATAAATATTTTATAAATTATATATATAAAGTAATTATATATATATATATATATATATATATATATATATATATATTTTATTTATAAATTTATTTAGTTATTTATATATTTAAATTATATAAATATGTTTTTATATAAAATAATTTAAAATATTTAAAATATATAAATAAATAAATAGTTACATATATATATATATATTTAATTAGTTATTTATATTTAAAAAATATTTATTCTTTAAAATATATATTAGTTAAAAATAAAAATTGTAAAATTATATAAATATTAGTTATTTATATATTTATAAAATATTTAGTTATATATTATTTATTCATTTCTTTATTTTATAAAAAATGATTTATTTATTTATATTTTTATATTTTTTTATATTTTTTTTGTTATTATTATTATTAAAGACTTATATATATATATATATATATATATATATATATATATATATATATATATATATATATATATATAACATATATATATATATATATATATATATATAACATATATATATATATATATATATAATTACTTTATTTATATAATTTATAAAATATTTATATAATTTATTCCTTTCTTTATTTATTTATTTATATATTTTAAATATTTTATATTATATATATAACAAAAATTAATAACAATTATATATTATACATAATTATATTAATTAAAAAAAATATTAAATAAATTTATAAATTTATATATATAATTAAAAATATTTAAATTATATATTTAATTATATATAAAAAAAAATTTAATAACTAAATATATAAATATTTAGTTATTAAATATTTTATAAAAATATTTTTAAATTATATACTTTAAATAATTATATTATTTAAAAAATTAATAAAAATAAAATCTCTCTCTCTCTCTCTCTCTCGCCGTGGTTTGTAAAACCACAAAAAAAAAAAAAGTAGTCGTTTAACGGACGACGAGTCGTCCGTTTAACCGACGACTATATTTATTAATTATATTTTTTCGGCCTAAACAACTAATTATTATCATTAAGACGCTATTTTAAAAATAATCCCTAATTATAAATCTTAAATTACAACATGTTTTAAGTTTTGGCATGATTTTGAATTTGGCAAATGTATAGTCCGTTTCCTATTTGCCAGTATGATAAAATAAATTTTGCAAATCTACCCATACAATTTCTTGCCATTTTAAATCTTAAATGACTTAATATCGACATTTGGCTCTTCGCTATCTAACAGTCTAACACAAGGGAGTGAATTAGCCGCCTACCACAGTATACGAAGTCAGCGATGGATGATATTCGGACTCTTCAGTTTAATTAATGTTTATTAAATGAAGAAAATACATTATGCATATTTGGTTTTTAAGTTGATTTTGTGATAAAATCATTATTATGGCTAAAAAAAAGGTGAAACCTAAATAAAATGATATTTAAATTTTTATTAGTTTTTTAGCTATCTTGATTTTTTTATATAAAAAGATTTTTTTTACTTATATATTTAAAAATTAAAGTTATAATTCTCGATAATAAAATTATAATGGAATCTATACTAGTAATAATAATAAACAAAAATTGAATAATATTTACAAAAAAATTATATATTTTTTGTATTATTTTTCATTTTATGTGTTTAAATAAATTTTGGCTATTGCATAATCCAAAGCGAATCTACAGTGGGGCCCAAGGGCACGAACCCTCCATTGACCCAGCTCATGATATATTATAATTTAATTTTTATAATTTTCTTAAATTTTTTTTTATAATTATTATTTTTTACTTATGTAGCCACCTATAGGGTCAATAGAAACCTAATTGTCGTTGATTCTTATGAACTTGCGAGTCGTGTGACATTGACATCGATTGTGGTGTCAAAATGGCCTTCCTTATTAATAATTTCAGCTCCTCTAGCTTTTTTTTGCAATGAATATCCACCCAACACCCCACCCATCTCTTTTGACGTATGGACTAATCTCAGTAACCTCCACATTCATCACCACACGTATCGCCCCACTTACTTTTCACCTTAAAGATAAGCGTCGCGGAGAGTATTCAAGCTTCTCTCATGAATCATTCGAATATTTATTTTTAATTTAGATTAAAATTAAAAATATAAATGAGTCAAGTCGGCTATTGAACCGACTCGAATTTGGCTCATTAATAAGCTCATGAGTCAAGCTTATCAAGCCACCAGCTCGAGCTACAACTCATAATTAAGCTCAAAAAATTTTTGAGCTTGAGTTTGAGTTCGATTTATCTCGGCTCGGTAGCTTATAATGTCAACTCATTTAGGTAATGCCAAATTGTAATATATCATGTATTATGTTATCAATTTAATTGTTTGTCGAGTTTTTTAAACGAGCTCAAATATTCAAGTTGAACTCGAGCTTAACTTTTCTTCAATCAAGTTGAGCTTGAGCTTAATAAATGAGCTCAAGTCGAGCTCAAGCTCAATAATGATTAAACAAGTTTAACTCAATTAAATCAAAACTTGACTCACTCAACTCGACACATTTACCCCTCTAATTAAAATATGAGAAATTATATTTTAAAACAACAATAAAAGTTTTGAACAGTTCAAGATAACCCCGCATCTTTATAAAAATTAAAATATAAGGTGTGATAAATAGGTAACTAATAGATGTAAAATTATATTTATTTTGAACGTATATTTTATTCTGAATTAGGAGCTAGAAGATAATTTGTAGATATGTTTATAATATTTTGAGAATTATTTAATCTTTTTTTACAAAATTATATTCACTTATTGTAATAACAATTTATTATTTTAAATATTTATGCTAATTTTTCTATTTTAAGTAAATATAAAAAATACTTAAAAACTTGAAATAAATGAACTCTCCATATCAATCATATCTTATGACTTATAATATAATTATAAAAAAGTTATTTTAGATTATAATTTGAATGATGATCATATAATATGTGTAGATTTCTTGAAAAAAAATAGTATGTCAATTATATGATCAACTTAAAATTATTAAATTTTATTAATATATATTTTATTTTATTTATATTAAAAGCTATACCTAATTTTTTTTGAAATCATTAATGTCATTTTAATGCTCTAATTGGAAAAATAATAATCTTTTTAAATTAGTAATTTGTGCCCTCACTAAGCATAATTTTTGTCTCAGCTACTGTTCATAATAATCAAAGGCGTGCAATATAATGGGAGAGTGGTACTTAAAAGTTATGAAATGATGGTCTTAATAATAATAATAATAATTATTATTATTGTTATAAGATGTCGCATGCACTTGAAATCAGGGAGGCTATTGGCCGAAAAGAAAAGGGGGATTACTAATTATGATAGAAGTTTAGGTGACACTACAATTCTTTCTTTCTGCGCGTTCGCCGACCGGTCTTTTCAGCCGGCTGTTTATTAAAAAAAAAGAAAATTTATGTAATTATCACATTTATCTTATTGTCTTTTTAATTGAATGTGACTTTCTGTTTTTAAATATAATATAAAAAGATTACAGAATTTTAAAAATTGTAATTATTTGATACGATAAAAGATAATTTTCATTTTATTAAATGTGATTATATATATATATATATATATATATATATATATATATATATTAAATTTATTATTTATTCATGATTAATCAAATTATGAATAACACTAACATTATTTAAAAAATAAAAAATGACTAAGCACACTAAGAGTGACTACAACTCTGTAACAAACTAAATGACTTATAACTACATGATGATAAAAATTGAAATGACTGCTGTTCATTCTTTCATTTTATTAAATTTTTTTAAGAAAGATCAAAATAAAATTTTTTTATATTCATTTTATTATATATAATAAAATATCTTTAATAAATATTTTTATTTATTATATATTTTAAATGATTTAAATTTTTTAATATTTATAATCAAACGACCTCTTAATTATGTATGTAAACTACCTTTAATCAATTGATCATTTAATCTTTAGTCACGAATCCTTTCAGCCTACATATATACTCTTGTATGATTCCGTCGGCCCAGTCCAAATGTCCTTTGTCAGTCGATCAGAGAGCGCCGCAAACAAAACGACGACTGCTCTGTTTCCCCCCTAGCTTCCCCTCCTCTCACCCTTCTCGCCCTTTCCGTTTCTTTCTCTGCCCTCCACTCCAAGTTACTATATATACAAGAATTATACCGCCGGTGAACTACGGCGAATCGGAACCAAAAAATGAGAGTGGAGAGGAACCAGGGAAGCTGCGTGGCGATTCGGTGTCTTCCTCCCGTATCCATCTCCCGATACTCCAACGGATCCTCCTCCTCAGGTTTCCCTCCTCCTTTTCTTCTGCTAATCCGACGACACCTCTCCTTTTCTTGCGAAATCTGTATTTATTTTGCTGACTGGGGCGATTTGAAATCCATTTGTTTATCTTCTGTCAATTAGATTTTCGCCTTGAGCGGTTTAGGGCACGGCATTGGTTTGATTGTAGGTGTTTGCTCGATTTTTCTCGATGCTTGGTTTTGATTAGGGTTTTGATAGATTTAAAACAGGGCGGAATGCAATGCTTTTGTGTTTTTTTTTTTTTGCATAATGTTCTTCTTCACTCTTTTGTCTTTGAGAGGGCGGCAACGTTGTAGGAATTTTAATATTACTTTTTCCTCGTTTATCGTATTTGTGGTTTGGTTGGTCGGTAGCCACTTGCGTATACGGATACGTCATACGTGGATGAATTTACTAATATATCACTCAAAGTAAAAAAAAAAAAAAACTATTTTGCAGTATTATTTTTAAATAAAACGCGCATTTTTTTGTAAAAAAAGTATTGTTTTTTTAATATCAAGTAAAATTTTCATTTGTATCTGCGGGATGAAAGTACCATATTGCCCTTAATCTGTCTCTGGACCAAAAGGACGGTTTTATTGGATTTTTAATTTTCTGCTTGGAATTCGTCCTAAGTATCTCAAGAGCTCACTGCTCTGTATATATTTTATTTATTTTAAATTGCGAATATACAATTTTGCCATTGTCAGGGGTAGCAGTCCTTGACGGGAACTGTGTCAATTGGCCGGTGGCAGAGTTGTTCTTCCTTTTTTTTTTTAAAAAAATATTATTATCTTTATTATTTGGATTATTCGCCATTAGCCAAATGCCAAATGAGAGACAGACAGTGAGGCAAAGGATTTCCGTTTTAAGTTTCCTGCTAAGCGGTAATACTATTATTTCATTATTTTATCATATTTTTTCGTAGTTTTAAATTTTATATAATCATGTTATTGTCAAAGCAAACATGGCCAAATGAAATCTCATTAATGTTGGTTCGTAAAAAAAAAAATTATGAAAATTAGTGGAAAATTAGTGGAATACTATCAAGTACGAAACGTTCAGTTTCCTTCCATTTTATCGGGCGGAAGGCTCCGTCCATGCTCTCTTACGGTTACAAGCCTGCTTGTCCGTCTATGCTTCGGCTTCCTCAAAACAGGGTAGTCCTGACTGTGATATGCTTTTAAAAGCTATGTTTTGGGATAATAAAAAGTCTTTTTTTTTTTTACATTTGTATTATATGATTAAGGATATCATCATCTTCGATTTATATTTGTTTTAAAAATTTCAAGAACAAATACATGATTGTTATATGATCATGTAAAAACATGTAATTTCTTGAAAAAAGGACCGTTAAATACTTGAGAAATTTATATTTTACCATTATACTAAGAGAAACTAATGTAATTATAACATCTTCTTGCGTAATGCAATTATTTTAAAAAGCAGTCAGTCAGTTGGAGTGGAGATTGAAATTTTTTTTGGATTTTACTGGATCGTTCCCTTTAATCATGCAAATTTTCTGCTCCCAAATAAATATTGTGTCAGATTTAGTCGTTATATTTGAAGAGGAGTGGAGCCTGAAATTCTTCGTGCAAAGTGCCAAATCTAATACCTTTGTTTCTGTAGACGATATAACTTGTGGTTCTCCAAGATGGATTGGAAGAGGATTGTCTTGTGTATGCATAAAACGAAAGGGAGCTTATGAGCGCGTCTGCGTCAATCTAACTCCATCGCAGGCAAGAGCAATTATTTCATTTGGCTGGTTACGGATATTAATTAGTATATTTCAACTTGTAGCTGTTCTAATGTTAATTTCTTGGCTATTATATTGGATCAAGCATTGGAGTTGCTTCCTTACTAATAGTCTCAATTTGATTTCTCTCCTTTTTTTTTGGTTTCACTGTGACAAGCCTTTTAGGTGCCATAGGGCGGGTGGAACTGCATATTATGATATGAGTTCTATCGTTTATGTTTCTCTTTGAATACTTCTCTACTCGTGCCCTCTAACGTCGATACTGTGGTCAAATTCAATGATACTATTTATCTCTTATCATCGAGTGCCTTATGCTTCTTTGATGAATGTAACGATAAACTCCATTACTTGGGTTGTCTTCATCATTTCAATAAGATGGCCAAATTTGACAAATGGCTACATATGTTTCTCTTATCTGCAGTGCTTTCCAAGAAGATTACTACCTCTTAAACTCACAGTTCAAAACAACTTGCAAATGTGTTTGTTAAGGCTTTCAGTCTTCCTAAATTTTCAACATTTTATATTATCATTGAATTTATTTGTAAAAAAATTTTAAGGATATGCCTTTATATTCTTATTGTATATTATTCTCCTCGTTATTTTTTTTCATTGCCTATGCATATTTTACAAAATGACTTCACTCACAAGAATGCGCATATGCCTTTCAGTTTATTTATCATAAATTATATCAGTTAATTCGGTTTTGTTTATATATGTAAGATACCATCCATAAGATCATATCAAAACAAAACTAATCGGATTTTGCAGGAGGAAAGACTGAATAGATTGAAGCACCGAATGAATGTGTATTTTGATCCCTCTAGGCATGGTCATCAGGTGACTTTTGATTATAAACTAGTTGCTTAAATTTTTCTTAGAAAAGATGTTACCGTACTGATGCCTGGGCAGTCCAAAGTTTGAGCAGATTTTTCCTCTACTGTAACTTTGACATCGACAAATATTAGGCGCCACTTTGAACTGTCTATTTATGATGGAAATGAGGAAAATATTTTAAAGCCTTTTAAAGAGCTTGCAGCACTGTTTAAGTTTAGTTTCATAAAATTTTGCATGTGCATATGAAACATAACACTTTCTCTCTTACAGGAAGCACTAAGAGCTCTTTGGGCTTCTACCTATCCAGATCAAGAGCTTCATGGATTGATCTCTGAGCAGTGGAAACAAATGGGCTGGCAGGGTAAAGACCCATCAACTGACTTCAGGTTAAACAAAAGCATAATAACTTTTTTTTTAATCTTCTATATTGATGTTAATTTACCTTTTCCTGATACAACCAATGCTACACGATGATCAGGGGAGGTGGATTTATATCATTGGAGAACCTGCTCTTCTTCGCTAAAACATTTTCTGTAAGATAATATCATTCATCTTTACACTTTTTCCGAACCTTGTTGGTCTTGTGACTCTGGTCAATCCTGTTTTTGGTCGCCACAACCTTAACCCTATTCCTCCCCAATAGTGCCAGGTTGGGAAGCAACATTCTGTATTTTTTTATTTTTTTTATTTGTAGGCGCGAGGCCATGAAATGGCCCCCATACACGGTATAAGATTTGTGACTATCTCACTAGGCCATAATCACCATTAACTGAAACATTATAGCATCTCAAGAATCAAGACTACCAAGTTTCTTGTGGTTATTTGGTTTGAAATTATTAATTAGGAGGGATTTGTCTTTTGTTACGATGCTGCTGATATAAATCTTGTGACGATTGAGTGCTCATCCCATCATGATGGTGTTTTGTAGGAATAGGATCACGCTATTTAGATGCACAGCTCAACAAATGCTTGACTTTACATAGCTAGATTATCATTGTCGTCATCATCATCATCATCATCATCATCAAACTAATCCAAATTATTAGGGGATGGCTTTATAAATCCTTTTTTTATAATTATTCCAATACATTATTCCTTAATTATAATTCTAATTTTAGCACATATTCATCTTAATATTCTAATTTTTGCAATGCTTAACTTAGATATCATTTGTTTCTTTATCATACAAACACTTAAATTTATAGAACATCTTTGACTTAATTTAGTCATATAAAATTTACTTGTACATCTCCATGATATTGTCTAATCACATTATATTTTTGATGGATTTATTTGTCTTAATTTTGTAACCTTAATTCTAAAATTTATATCATCATCTATATCTATATTTAGATCTAAAGTACTTAAAACTTATGACATCTAGATAGCCACTTTTCTTTTAATAATATTATTTGATAATATATATTATCTCACTTAAATTACATATTATAAATTTATTATTTTCTCTACTAAAATTAAGTTTTATATCTAATAAAGGTTTTCTTCACTGTTCTAAATTTTTCTTTGTATCAATAATCTATTATCAATTATTACTATATCATTTGCAAAGACGCAAACAAACCATGTAACCTTGAAAATTCTTTGCAAGCAGTTTCATAATCAATACTAAATATATATGTTATTTTGCCATATCTAAATTATCACATGTGCATTATTTATAATAGAAACTTGCACTATTTATCATTGTTATATTTCTTCATTATTGAAGATTTTTTTATTATTCTCTTTTCTTGCCAACACTACCATTGCCGGTCCCAAGTCCGGATGCAAAAAGTGGAGGGTTGCGTTAGGTAGTCGACGTAGTAAAATTTGTCGAAATAATATGACATGAATCCTTTAAATCATTGTGTTAATCTTGGGGTCCCACAGGCCCCTTGTATGACGATCTGATGAAAAATGTGCTAGGTGCATTGGCCGGTGCATGTTAAATAAGCAAGGGTTCCGGCATTATGGATGGATGCGGGCAAAGAAGTTAGTCCATGATACTAGAATTAGGTTAGGATCTTGGAATATAGGTACTCTTACAGGTAAATTAATGGAATTAATAGATATTATGGTTCATAGAAAGATAAATATTTTATGTGTTCAAAACTAAATGGGTTGGAGAAGGCTGGAGATTGATAGTTTAGGTTTTAAACTTTGGTATTGAGTAAAAGTCGAACTAGAAATGGTGTAGGTGTGATTATAGATAAAAGTTTGAAGGATAATGTTATAAGTATTAATAGATGTGGAGATAGAATAATAGCTTTAAAGATTATTGTTGATCTTAAGATTATCAATTATAAGTGTTTATGCTCCTCAAGGTTTGGAGGTAAGTTAAAAGAAAATTTTGGAATGAATTAGAGGATTAATACAAAAGATACCTCTTGAAGAAAAAGTATTTATTGGGGAGATTTAAATGGACATGTTGGTAGAGTGGTAGAAGATTTTAAAAGTATTCATGGTGGTTATGGATTTGGAGTTAATGAAGAAGGTAGGTATATTAGATTTTGCCTTATGATTTTGTAGTTCTTAATACTTTATTTAAGAAAAAAGATGAACATATTATTACTTATAAAATGGATCTAGTAAAACCATTGATTATTTTTTTTGATAAGAAAAATAGATCGTTTAGATTGTAAAGGTCATTCAAGTGAAATTTTAAGTCTCGACGTATTAGTTTTAGATTTTAAGATGAAAGGTTGTAAGAGAAAAATAAACTTAATTATTGTCATAGGATTAGATGGGGTTAAAAAAACACAAATAAAATATTTTTAAGAGCAAGCTAGAAATTAAAGTTTGGGATGTTCATAAGGAAATTTTCGTTATGTGGAAAAGATCGTCTTTATTAAACAAGTTCTAAAATGTCTTGGCGAATCAAAGGAAAAGCTTAATAAGAATAGTTGGTGGTGGAGTCGAGTGTGCAAGAAAAGATAAGAAATAAGAAGCATTGTTATAAAACTTGGTTTAGATGTAAAACTTCGGAATTGGGAAAGATATAAAATGGTGTAGAGATTCTAAGAAAGCATATATATGCAAAAAATTTAGATTTATACAAGATTAGATACCAAAGAAGAAGGTGAAAGATGTATGGTTAAGTTAACCAAAGAGATAGGAGGAGACATAGTTCAAGTGAGGAGTATTAAGGATGAAAATAATAAAGTCTTTTCTTAGAAAAGATATTGAAAATAGGTGGATGAGGTATTTTAATAAACTTTTCAATGAAGGATCGAAAGTCGATTGATTTTAGCTTATAATAAACAAAATAGAAATTTCATTTTATCGTCAGTTAGTAAATCGAAGTTAGTGAAGCTTTAAAGAAAATGAAATGTGGAAAAGCGATAGGACGGATAATATTCCAATAGAAGTGTGGAAATGTTTAGGAGATCAAGGAATTTCAAATCTTTTTAATGTTATTTTAAAACTAAAAGATGCGAGATGAGTGGAGAAAGAGTTTGTTGGTTCTATATTTAAGAATAAAGGTGATGCAAGATTGCAAATTATAGAGGAATTAAGTTAATGTGCCATACATTAAAATTATGGGAGAAATGAAGAGCATAGATTACGATGTGATAAAGTTTCTCACAATTAGTTTGGTTTCATGCCGATCTACTATGGATGCTATACATTTGTTAAGAGGTTTGATGGAGAAGCATAGAGAAAATAAAAGGATCATATGATATTTATTGATTTAGAGAAAGCTTATGATAAAGTCTCAAGAGATGTTCTTTGGAGAGTTAGAACAAAAGAAGTTAATATTGGTTATATTCAAGTCATTAAGGATATGTATACTAGAGCGTCACTTGTGTCCAAACACAAGGAGGATTGACAAACTATTTTCCTATTTGATTACATCAAGGATCAACATTAAGCCCTTATCTTTTTTACTTTAGTTATGGATGTTCTTACGAGGCATTTACAAGAAGATGTACCCGTGTATGCTTTTCTTGATGACATTCTTCTTGTTGATAAGGAGAGGGAGTCCAAACTTGAATTATGGAGGTCAACTTTAGAGTCTAAAGGTTTTCGTTTAAGCAGATCTAAAAGCGAATATATGGAGTGTAATTTTAGTTGTAGAAATTTTAGTGGTAGTGTTGTGACTTTAGGTGATCAAGTCATTAATAAGAGTGAGCGATTGAGATATTTAGGCTATTGTTCAAAATGATGGTGAAATAGATGGAGATATTATTAGTAGAATTCAAGTTGGATGGTTGAAGTGGAGGAATGCATCGGCTTTATTATGTGATAGAAAAGTTCCACTTAAACTTAAGGAAAATTTTATAAGATGGTGGTAAGACTGATGACTTATGGTGCAGAATGTTGGCCAATAAAAGAAACATAAGAGTAAGTTAAGTGTTACGAGATGAGGATGCTGGTGGATGAGTGGCTTTACCCTAGAGATAGAATGCAAAATGAGTATGTTGGAAAAGTTGGAGTAGCTCAGGTGATAAGATTAAGATTAGGAGAGTCGCCTTAGATGGTTTGGCCACATAAAGCGTCGTCCAGATGACATTAGGAGAGTAGATGCATTAGATTTTTCTTATGTTAAGAAAGGTAGAGTAGAACTAAAAGACTTGGTTAAGATGTATAAAAATGATCTTAGTATACTCGAATTAAATGAGAATTTGACACATAATAGGACCTGATGAGGAAGGATTCATGTAGAAACCTAGTGGGATTAAGGCTTGTTGTTGTTGTTGTTGTTGTTGTTGTCTTTTTTCTCTATATGCGTATATGTATATATATATATATATATATATATATATATATATATGCTTGTATTAAGAAGACAATTCAATAAAGATTAAGATTTAAAAAGGTGAAATTGGGAATTGAAACATTTTACCTTACAAGGTGAGGCATAAACCTCAAGGTTGATTGAGTTGAATGCCTCAAGGTAAAAAAAATATTAAATAACAAATAATTTATAACTATGATAAATCATCGACATATTTGCTTGATTTATCATCACAAAGGCATAAATCACAAATCTCAATCTTAAATGTTAATATAAAATAAAAATTTGATAAGAGATTTAAAATAAGCACTCACTTAAAATAAACACACTATGTAGATTAGTATTCTCAACGATTTCATTTTCACTTTGATCATCTTCGAAGTAGCCATCATATGTAATAATTCCATTGTTTACTAATTTTATCTCATTGGCATCCTTCAAATCTTCTTTAATCATTATATTTTTCTTTTTACTCCCTATATCAATTAACATTGAATTTAATATAATTAAAATAAAAAATAAATTATAACACAACTAAGCAATAAAGCAATCATTATACTTAATTTCCTTTTGAATTTTTTTTGAGGCTTTATATTAGGCATATTAAATATAAGTACAAGATAATATAATATATATCAATATGATAATATAATATAATATAAGTATTTATTATACAACTTTAATGAAGGATTGCATCAAATATGTCGAGTTGTAAAGCCTTGAGGGGTATGCCTTAGATAAAAAAGGCATAAGTCTCATTAGTGACACTGAGATTTAAGCTTCGAGGCAGTTTTTGCATGCCTCAAACATCCATTCAAAAACAAACAATATGTAGACTTTTATACTTCTCTTTTCCTACCAGACACGGTATTAGAGCCATTAATATCTATGCTCACCTTAGGTTATCTTACTAACATTTTCACCACTTACCAATCTTACACCATCATTGTCAACTATTGAGGCACTTGGCCTCTATTTCTTACAAGTCTATAAACTTTGGCAATCACCCTTATTGTCAAACCGCAATTACATCGGCGACTTTCATCTTTCCTCTATCAACACTTTTATCATCACTCTTCATTAATCCTCTCCATCGATAGCTTATTCAACTCTCCTATTGATACCTTTGTTTAAGGACTTTATTTGTTCGTTACTTGATATGGATCTTGTTTCTAACTCTTCGCATTTGATTCACACAACTCTCTCTTTCAAAGTGCAGTCGAGCTCTTTGTGTAACACACAATTTTTAGGCAACACAATATTTTATTACTTCATCTTTGGTTAATGTTCTTTCCAAGCTCAAATTGGTGTATTCAATACCATTTTATGTTTGTAAGGGAGCGCTATCATATCTAAATTATCATATATGTTAACTATTTATTATAGCTTCTATATAAATAAATACATACATACATACATACATATATATATATATATATGCTAAGATGATAATTCAAAAAAGCTGCAGTCTTTTATAAATATCTCTCCCTTTTACTAGGCTCAATGTTGATCTTTAATACATATTAGTTCTCTATCATGCATGCACATAATAATTTCCACATATCTTTTGTTAACTAAACAGAAACTAACGTTTATTTCAAGCTCGATATATAAACGGAACATGAACAATCATTTGTTCGATCGTGTTCGTTGATTTAAATAAAAATTATATTATATTATTATTATTATTATTTATTATTATTATTATTTTATTACTATTATTTTTATTTATTACTATTATTATTATTATTATTTTATTATTATTATTTATATTTATTATTATTATTATTATTATTATTATTATTATTATATATACATATGAACACATTTACATATCACAAATCGATAAAAGGTTAAAACTTTTGTTATGCAAAAGATTGGCGATTCGAATCCTCCTCATATATGAAAAAAGCTTTATTCAGAATAACTTCGTGTTTAGCTCGTTAACTAAACGAAATGAACACCCAACGTATTATTTCAATATATAAACGAGCCGAACATGAACAAGAGTTCTATTCGCTCAAGCTCGGCTCATTTACACCCCTAATGCTAACATAATTGCAAGCAAGTAAACCACACAATTATGATCTGAATATCTATATGGATGAAAAATCTCTTTAAAAAACAAACACAAATGACTTAAAAATATGAGTTATAATAAATTATGGATCTTTAAACTGGCCAGATGGATGGATTTTATATCAGTTTCCTTTAAAGTATTCATTTTGAATAAATTGGCTGAAATATTAATGCAACTTTACTATCAATAAAGTTTCTTTTATGAAT
This sequence comes from Cymbidium sinense, assembly GCA_021442155.1. Lineage (NCBI taxonomy): Eukaryota > Viridiplantae > Streptophyta > Magnoliopsida > Asparagales > Orchidaceae > Cymbidium > Cymbidium sinense. The sequence goes on along the minus strand of CM038221.1, from coordinate 18,148,059 downwards.
TCAAAAATCAAAACCAAGAGCAAAAAATAAAATTTACATTAATCCGATCATCTATAGTAGGAAAAAGATCAATAGATAATTTATTAAAAAAATTGTATATGCAAATTGATTAGTTGATTCATCAACCAATTCAGATATCATTGGTTCATCTTTATATTAAAAAATAGACTCAATTTCATAAGTTTAGATTTAGAGTTGATCTTATGCTCAATTTAATCTTATGATACAAATTCTATATCTTGATCAATTGTAAATTCTAGTTCATGAATATTGCCTGATGTAGGTGAAAGTTAGATTCATCATTAGCTATTGATTCAAAGTATAACTACAAATTATTTTCTACATCTAAAGCATCCTCCTAACAACAATCATAAACTATAGTTCTTAACAATACTAGATTTAAGATCTAACTAATAATTAAATGATCAAAATAGTTCAAAAAAATCAGCAAGGATTTAAAACTGCACAACTAAGCGTACAAACATTGAGTGATAAAAAGAATATATAGGAATTTGAATATGTCCAAATAAATGCCACAAAAACCATACATAATCAAGGATATAAATAGAAATGGAACATGCAGGAATCTTTAAGGCTACATGGGAGCATGATACATTCAGTAATCATTGCCCAAAATAATTCCCAAAGAATAAACTACTGGCAATTGAACAAACCCCTTCAAAATTAAGTCTAGTAGTCATCACACAAAATAAGAGAAGGGAATAAGTCCAAGAAACCAACCGCCAAGAAATCACCACATATCTCATATCAATAATCTTTGCAAGTAGTTTTTCCTTTTCTTCTAAGAAGTCTATTTGCGATTTGGTGGCTTCTATTTTTAAGTAATTAGTGTTCTTATTCTTTCTTAAAATATATATTCATTGTTGCAAGACAATAGTCTACTATGAAATTAAATACCATTGCATTAGTATCTGTAATTTCATACTCACTATGCTTATTTTTAGAGCTCATCCACCTACTAGAACTTTTATATCATTTAAATCATCTTACACACACGCATGCATATGCATAGGCATACTATAGTAGCTCATTCATCTGCTTTAAATATTAATTTTTAAAATTATTTTCTAATCCAACTAAAGGATTTTAACACTAATTGTGCCTATTCTAAGATTTTGATGTATGCATTTAGTGCTTGTTTGCGTGTTTGTTGATTAATTTTACAAACCATCTCAGACATTTGTTTATTGAAGATGACTATTATCAGAAGGATGAATTCTATATTGTGTCAGGGATCATTTCAGAGGTTGCTGAATAAGCAAGGTGGTAAGCGAGCAGCTTGGGAGTACCCTTTTGCTGTAGCTGGTGTCAATATCACATTCATGATCATGCAAATGCTAGATTTGCATTCTTGTAAGACTTCTGATTTCTTTTAGCCCTCTAAACGCTCATTCTTTTTCCACAATTTCGGGAAGCAGATTTACTATACTTCTGGTTAGTGGTAACTAGGCAATGGAGTGCTTAAATTGATTCTTAACTTAACGGGAACAAAACATAGTTGCATAGAAGGCTTCTTTACAAGCCTTGTAATATAGAGCTCCTTGAAATTCCTGAAAAAATGGAAAAGGGCACATTCTCTCTTACACTTCATTTAAGGTATCCAAATAACAGGACTAAGCCTTGTTCTTTTGATTGGCAAATGGCTTTCTGACATGATTAGATATGTCGCTAACGGTCAGAATTTTTGTGGGAATACAGAATGCAGAGTTCTCATCAGATTAATATAGTGGATGTAACTTTTGCTCATTTTATTGATATATGCTCTCATTTAGAAGATTTATCTGAACTTGTAGTTGACATTAAAATCTAGATGGATTTTTAGATTTTCTGACAGGATTGTGACATCATAATATATAGTTAAAAAAAAACTGACTGCTGGTACCAAAGAGATTTTAGAGTATTTTATGTTCATATTATAAATTATTCTGTGCTATCAATGCATGGGCTTTAGATCCAAAGTTGTAATTAAATTCTGTCGAACCTCAATTGTTAATTAATCAGAGCAGATGTAATAAAAAAGTCCACTTTTGTATATATCTTCAGATCGTGTTTCATGTGATCAATCATTCCTACTTGAAGAACAATGTATATAAAGAAACAATCTGGTAGCAGGTATTTGCATAAAAAAGGAAGGTTTTGGAACAAAGAAAGAGTTATCTATCCCATATATTTTCTAAATCATCTTTATAGCCATGAACTGTTAAATATCCAACTAATGTATTCATAAGCATGGCAAGACAAGCATGGCATGAAATTTGCTTGTATCAATGTTGTCATTAGATGTCATTTTATTCTGCAAATATTCAGGCTGCAATATTTCATTCTAACCGACTTTAGCTGAGAATTATGAAGTGCTAATAAACGCAAGCTGCCTTGCAGCAAAGCCAAGAAGATTTGTTAGAACAGTTTTCATCCAAATGTTAGCAGGTAACTAACTAAACTCAGTAAAATCCAAATTTTGATTCTTAATTCACTGTGAAAATCATTTTTTTTTTTGGTTATCCAGAGGATGAATGGGCCTTTGATTTGCTGTATTGTGTGGCTTTCATGGTCATGGACAAGCAGTGGCTAGAAAGGAATGCCACCTATATGGAATTCAACGTAAATTCAAAATTTTTTTTTCTAATCCAAATCGGTCTTTTCCATCTCCTCCCAAGTTTCCTTTACTTCCTGTAACATTTTTTTTAATCTGTGATCATGATTAACAGGAAGTTCTCAGAACAACCAGAATTCAGTTGGAGAAAGAACTTCTACTTGATGATGTGATGCGGATCCATGACATGCCATCATACGGCCTCCTCTCCTAGTGATGGCAAGTTTTCAAAGCCCTGACCTTAATTGTATAGGCTTTGCCCCCTTTTTAATAACCATATTCTTCTCGTTAGCCCCAAGGAGCTTTTTTTTTTTGACAAATGTGACATGTAGCACGACCTGAATCCAGTTGTAAAATTGTTTCAAACTTTGGGTCTGAAATCTAATGGATGTGCTCCATTTCTAATTCCCCCATGTTCAACGCCTTAGATAAATAACCTTCAAAGTAATGCAGAGCTATCACTAAGCAGGTTCAGGAAACTATCAACAATTTGATGTTGTTCTTTCTAATGCAGCAAATGACATTATATACTCAATTTGTATAAAAATGTAACATAAAGCATCGAATATAATACTCAGTTACTGGGAAATAAAATTTGCCTGATTGTTAAAAGAAAAAAAAACCTGATTCTTAAAAAATTTAGAGTCTAAATGCTTTGGTTTGAGTAGTCTAAAATCGAATACATGGAGCGTAATTTTAATTGTAGAAGATCTAGTGGCTGAGTAGTGATAATAGGTGACCAAGTCATTAAAAAGAGTAAATATTTTAGATATCTCAGGTCTATTGTTTAAAGTGATGGAGATATAGATGGGGATGTTATTAGTAGAATTCAAGTTTGATGGTTGAAGTGGAGGATTGTATCGGGCTTGTTCTATGATAAGATAGTACTGCTTAGACTCAAGGGAGAAGATGGTGGCGAGACTAACAATGCTTTATGGTGTAGAATGTTGGTCAATAAAAGAGAAATATAAAATTAAGTGTTGCAAAGATGAGGTTGCTTAGGTGGATGAGTGGCTTTACACTTAAGAGTTGTTTGGTTTGATTAATTTTGAGTATAAAGTAAAGTAAATGGAGAAGATTTAACTTTTTGTGTGTTTGATTGTGCAAATTAAAATTTCAAAGTAATGTGATGTATTTAGAATACTTTGGAAAGATGAATTTTGGTGTATTTAAAATTAGAATTTGAGTGGTAAATCAAATTTAGTGTAAAGTCTTTGCCATGCCACGCCTTCACCATACCAGTATGCACTTATCCTTTCGCCACCAACCAAACTTGACCCATCATCAACCGCCACCACCGCCCGAAAAAAAATAACATTCTACCAAACAAAAATAAATAAACTCACTTATTTGTAGAGTTTCAAAACAACTTAATGTGATTCAAATACATTACATTCGCTTTACACTGCATTCTTTTTTAGACAACCAAATAGCACCTTATAGACAAAATGAGAAACAAATAAATATGTGATAAGGTTGAGTAGCTCAAGTGATAGATAAGATTAGAAAGAGTCGCATAAATATACATGATAAAGTTGGAGTAGCTCCAGTGGCAAATAAGATTAGAGAGAGTTACTTTAGATAATTTGGTCACATAAAATGCCGGCCGTCCAATGACCTAATTAGAAGAGTAGATATATTAGATTCAGCCTATGTTAATAAAGGTAGAGTAAGACCTAAGAAGACTTGGTTATGAAGTATAAAAAATGACCTTAATTTATTTGGATTAAATGAGAATATGACACTTAACAAGACACATTAGAGAAAAATGATTCATGTAGCCGATTGCACGTAGTGGGATAAAAGCTTGTTGTTGTCTTGTTCATCAAAAGAATAAAAAGTTACAAAGAAAGCAACTACTTCTTTTTGATTTAGAGTTTTAAACGATGAAAAAAAGAACCCTCTCAATGCGATAAAATTCATTTCTCTCAGAATGAGTTGGAATTGAAGAGAAAGTAGCTCATTCAATGTAATTTTTTGATAATATCCAGACTATCCCTATTTTAATAGAGGATTGAAAATCAAATTTTGTTTAGCACTGATCTTATATCCATCAAACTTGTTTTAAGATGAATGCGTTGATTGATTGGTTATGCATTACACTAATTTCAAAACAAATTTGAAGTTCATCTTCAACTAAATTGTAGTCAGAATATCATAACCCAAAAAATTCTCAAGCAAGGACCATCATGACGTAAGCCTTCTCCATCGACTGAAACCTCCATTGTCCAATCCTTCCATCCCATGGAAAAGCTGAAACTCATAGCTAGCACGGCCAAAGTGTGCTGACTCGTACGGAACTGCGTTCCACGTTGTGGTATTTCTTTCAGGCATTTCCACAAACAACTTACGAGTGACATAGACCTCACAATTCTTCTCAACCAGATCCATGCCAAGTATAAACACCACCTCAATTCTCTTCTCACTGACAACGCCATGGATCAATCTACAGCTCCATGCCCAGCTAACTAAACCGAGAGCAACTGCCATGGCGGCATCTTACAGCTAGATCTCCTCCCGCAGTATCTCGCGGAACATCGATACTGCATGTTCGGCCCATATGATGGAACCTGTCAGGCATTTCATCAAACAGTTGGCAGCTTAGCTCGCTTTGACGATTAGAGCGTGGTTCATGGGCGATGGTGTGGATTCGACTGTCGGCTGAGAGGTTGCTGGAGTTTGCGTGGGTCTTGAGGAGGAGCGAAATGTGTGGCGACGGGCGGCTGGACAGGGATGAGGAGGAGGTTATTTGAAATTGAAATGAAACATGCTTTTAATACTTATTTTATTACAGTTGTGAAAATTTTAAGAAAGATTTACATGCATAATATAGGCATATAATATATTTTTATTTCAAAAATAAGGATAATAAAATCTGGGAATACTAATCGAGATTTTAGAAACTAGCAAATACGAAGTAAATGGGAAGCTCGTTCATTTCTTAATCTGTCATGTATAAGATTTCTGTCTGGCCAAATTAAATTTTGAAATCATTTGACAAAATTCGTGGTCCATTAATAAATTAAGAATATTATTTTTCTAGGATCACAAATTTGAGTTATTTTGTCAATTCATTAAAAAATTAATAAAACTGATATGACATTAAATTTGTACATGAATCTTAAAGCAATTGTCATCAATGTAAACATTTTAAAATATATTTAAATGAATTATTAATGATCATTAATATAATATTTATATAAATTCGATAATCTAAAAATAAGATCTATGATGTTTGAATCAAATGTTAAAATCTCAATGATCAAAAAATGTAGTGATGGGAGGAGTGGTTTGGGTTTTATATATCTAGGTGCTATTTCTAAATTATTCTGAATGGGGACACTTTAGAAGTGAAGAAGGAGGGCAGAAGGAGGAGAGCTCTGTTGATAGAAAAGATAATTTTTGGTCAATATTTTTTGACACTTTTGCAATATATTTTTATTTGCAGTTGTTCATATTTCAGAAATTGTTATTATACCATTCACTAAAATATATTTTTTTTTTTTGTTACATAAAAATTATTATTTTGTATCTTGTAATCGTTATCAAAAAGATTCTTCTTGATATAGTACATTTTCTTTATTTCCTATTTTTTACGTTAAAATTTGAGTTCTCACATCTTTAAATTTGTGTGTCTTTAATCAATAAAATTTAAGGTGAACTTTTCATATTTTTTTAACAAAACGAAATTATAATTTGTCCTCCACTTACATAGATTGAAGCAATTGTGATTATATGTAATATTATTTTTTATGTATAAAAGATATTTTATATTTAAATCTTTTAAATTTAAATATTAGATATATAAATGCATAAAAATAATATGATGAATATATAAATCATTTTATTATCTCATATATTTTAATAAAAATATGTTTTAGGAGTTTGAATTAATTTTTGAAGGTGTGCTACATCTTTATTTCATTTTAAAGGAGTAAAATATTAAAATTTGATAGATTAAGAATCTGTTTGGGGCTGTTATAATTTTTTGAAAAGTTAATTGTAAAATTATTGTGGAGAAAATAATTTTTTGAAAAGCTATTATGTATTATAAATATTTTTTTTATAAAATTCAAATAACTTTTAAAATTATATTAATAGCTCTGATTTTCAAAAGTAAATTTTTATCACAAAATTTTCAAAAAAATAACCAAAAAATTGATAGTTAAATGTAGATACGTTACTTTCTGGCTCTTTTTTGAAAGCAAAATAACTAGAAAATTGTTCTAAATGCAATCTAATAATTGTTGATTTTGAGATTTAATGAATGTTATTTTTTATTTCTTTATGTGATATGAAATAAACAAAACTGTTTAATTGAAATTTATGCTATAATAAACATAAAGTTTTGCAAATATCTTAGTCTTAAAATTTTTAATAACAACACAAAAAATTTATCAATACTTTGCCAAGAATATACAAATGTTGGATGAGACTAATAAAAAAATTGGCCAAAGCTCATGAATTAAAATATTATTGTCTTTCAAATAAATTCATCCAAAATCAAACTGTAAATATTGAAATAAAATTATAATCATTAAAACTCAAAATTATTACAATCTTAATAATAAATCAATTTGAACTTGATTTAAATTAAAAATGTAATTTAAGTTCATATTTGATAAAAAAAAGTTTAAATCCACTCGAATTGAATTTTTTTTTTGCAATTGTAGGATGAGAAATTTAAAATTCTGCCTTTTATGAATGAGATCATTATTTACTTATAAGAGCCTATTTGGGATTAATTTTAGTTCGTAAATTTTATTTTTATTTTTTATTATTTTAAAAATATATCTATTTAATATATATTTTAAAGTAATTTTTATTTTTAAAAATAAATTAAATTATTTGCAAAGGTATTCAGAATAAATTTAAATAATTTTATTTTAAATAAAAAAGAAATAAAATAAAATTAATAAAAGTGATCCAAACGACCCCCTAAGCCACTAAGCCAAGCCTTTCGATCCAAATCGCGCGCCGCCCTGAGCTGCGGAGCTCGTGGGTTTGACCCATCCAGTTCACCTTTTTCTACTTTAGCGCATCGATCCTTTTGCGATAATAACTTCAAGTCGACTCCTTTTTCCAATGGCATTTCCGTTCACACTGTTTCACACTAATTTAATCCTAGTGGCTTTCAAGGCGTCACTGAAAGCTCAAAAATGTTACGCGCACTACTAGGCTGCTCAAATGTTCTTCGTGGAAAGAAGGAAAAAGAGATTCGCAGTTCGAAATGGACTTGTGCGGAGTGGAGTCCCTACTTCTTTAGCAAAGTAATGAGTGTTTTGCATAATAACTGCATTGCTGCTTAAACCCTGTACGCCAGTGAGCCATGGATTTTTTCTGTTCTGTGTTGGTTTTCCTGTTACTCTTAATTCCCACCGCACTAGCTCAAATCGAAGGTATTCCTTGCATTCTGATAGCGCGGTTTTCCTGTAAAAATTGTTTTAGGTTCGACTTCGTGGATTTAATGTGTCTCTGTTATGATTTGTTCTATGTTATCAATTCCATGTCGAGGCATATCTGCTTGCTTGTCGTTTGTTTTGGCTTCAGTTATGAGGTAAACCCCCATGAATTCCCATTAAAAAGTTAACATTTCATAGAAAGAGAATGGATTCGAGTTCTTTTTTTGTTTTTGTTTTATTTTGAGGATGCATGACATCTTTTAAGTTCATGTATAAAGAAAACATTACCAAGTTTTAAATTGCTGTCAAGCTTTATTCTCTAATTTGTTCTTTTCATTGGTTATTGCTAACGTCGATTTCTAGTTTAAGAAAAAAAAATCAAGGGGCATTGACTAATGATTCCATATTTATTTATTTATTTTGCAGAATTTGTTAGCATAGATTGTGGATGCAAGAACAATTATTCTGATTCAAAAACTGGCTTATATTGGGTATCAGATGCGACATTCATTAGGCATGGGAGTGTAGCAGAAGTTAAGACAGAAAATGAAATCAGTTCTCAATATAGTTTTTACAGATATTTCCCTGTGGACATAAGAAGTACTGCTATACATTGAATACTACAGAAAGAAGGCGATATCTCGTTCGTGCTACATTTTTTTATGGAAATTCTAACTCTGGAAGTTCATATCCTATGTTTCAACTCTACTTGGATGCCACTCTATGGGCTACTATAGCAATCAATGATGCTTCTAGAGTATTTGTGGAAGAAATGATAATTAGGGCACAATCAACTTCTCTTCAGGTGTGCCTATGCTGTGCTTCCACTGGGTACCCTTTTATGTCTACCCTTGAGCTCCGTCCATTGAACCTTTCAATGTATTTCACCAGCTATGAGGAAAGTTTCTTTTTGAAGGTTGCAGCAAGAATAAACTTTGGTGCTCTTAGTGCTGATCCGATTAGGTAAGGGTGCATTCTATCAATGTTCCTTTATCTTTTCTCAGTTTTTATTTCTTTATTTGTCAACATGATTTTTGTAAGATCCCTTAAATACATTTAAGCCAAATTCTTATGCATCAAATTGTCCTTTGGTGCAATTACTTATGTTTCTCTAGGAACTTAAAAAGTTAAGCTTGCTCATGTTGGTGACTCCTAGCTAGGATGATGGGCAGCTTTACTGGGAAGTTAAATTGGGAGGACAGAAAGAGAATAATATCTTGATGGACGAGAATTCAGCTTGTGGTATGGTATATATATAATAGATTAGCTTGAAGATGTGGGGAACCATTTTTCATGTAGAACAAATAGGAGCATCTCTTGAACCCTTCTAGTATAAAGTGTTACATTGCAAGAGTTAGTTTTTAAACATGCAAAGACCATACTTGCATTTTCATCTATTTGGTGGTTGATTTTGAGTTTTATGTAAGTCTATTAATGAGAACATTAGTTCTTTATGTGAACAGGATTGTAAATAAAAATTAGTAGTGATACATCTTCAAAAGAAAATTTATTTTGCTTGCTTAAGCATGAATCTCGATATATATATATATATATTTGTGTGTGTGTGTGTGTGTGTGTGTGTGTGTGTGTGTTGAGAACAAAATCTAATCATTTTAACTGTACTTTTGGAAAACATGTAGTCGAACTAACCGTTTCGGTGAAGCAAACACGATGGCACCACAATTCACTTAATTCGAGTCTATATGATCGCAGATCAAGTACTTAAAACACAGTTAGAGACTTTGTGATATTATTTGTGTTTTTAAATAGCTTCTAAAAATAATATGTTTATAGTCAAATCGTGCATTTCGATGACACAAAACTAACTAGCCCAAAACCTGTTAATTCTGACTTCATATGGGCACTCAAATGTCTAAAATACATTGAGGGGATCGTTCTGAGCCATCCGATGGAGTAATTTGAATTTTTTCTATATTTATAAGGAATATCATTCCTCAAAATCTATAAATAGGCTCTCATTCTTTATATGAGGGAAACTAAGATGGAGATTAGAGAGAGCTCTAGCACTTGAAGAATCTTGGAGCACCGTTGACCACCGTTTGACCAACATCGCTAGAGGGACCACCATCATTAGGGTGTGGCCATGATTATTGATTGCGAGCAGCGTTGAATTATTGCGGGGTACTGTGTTGCGCCACCATGTGGAGTGGTGCGTTGGGTGGGTGTGTGCGTGTGTGCCACCTGACCACCATCAATTGTCGATTGCCTGATCACCATTGTCGGACCACCACCCGGACATCATCATTGGACCACCGACCATCATTTGAACAATGTTGCCAAACCACCGCACGACCGCCATCATCGGACCTCCCTGCCTAGCCACCATCAATTGTCCACCGCTATAAGATTGCTATTCGACCAATATCACCGAAGCGCCACCCGACCATCTTCGTTGATCCACCGCTCGATCACTGATGTTGGATTGCCATTATTTGATCATCGTCATCGATCCACTACTCGACCACCATTATCATATCGTCGTCCAACCATTATCGCTAGACTCCTGTTCTACTAACTTTATTGGACAACTATCTAACCACCACAAGCGATTTGTCATCCGATCATCGTTGTTGGATCATTGCCCAATTACATTATCCTAACCTTTAGCATTCTGTTACACCATCATCCGCTGACACTATTACCTTCACTATTGTTAACAATATTGACGTATGCCACTGCTTATATCGATGCATGCTGCTGACATACCGCCGCCTAAATGATCAGTGCTCATTGTTGACACACGCCATCATCTATAAAGCTAAAGCATGCCATTGACTCATGTCATCACTTACATTAGAGTCTATTTCTTATAATTTATGCTTATTATATTGTATCAATTTCTTATTTAGTTGTGAGGAAGGGAATCTTTTGCAACCGCTGATATATATTAGTGGAATCATTTCAACTGGGCCAAGCTACGTGATTTTTCTCCCTTTTTGGGCTTTTTCATGTAAAAAATTATTGTATCTTCTACAACTCTTCTTTTGTCTGCGTGTGTACTAGATCTCCATACAAAGCTAAAACATTAACACCTTTTTTCTACTGCTGCGAATGTTTTGCATGCAACAAATAGAACTCTTAAACATTGAGCCATCTTTGGATGTAATAATTGATAGTTCCTTTCAGCATTTCAAAAATTAAGAATGTTCATATTAAAGTACTCCTACAACGATGGATTGCCTTCCTTGGAAGTTATGCCAAGTAAATAAAACTGTGAGGTGTGGTAGACTAAAGAAATCAATTTCATGATGCATAAGAGATAATTTTATTCAAAACAAAAAACTCAATTTATAAGCACTTGAGTTTTAATCTACTTGATATGTTAATTGAAATCATTTTTTTTAACTTGAGAACAACTTACTTGAAATTAATTCAACTAATAACTGCTTGATTTTAATCAGTTTGAAATTAAAGTTGATTTACTTCAACTTGAGGATGGTTCATTTGAAATCAGTCTAATTTAGCTTGAAATCAACGGGATTCAGTTAAAAGCACATGTACATATTTGTCTTCACTCTTAACAACTCATTCATATATATATGCTATTAGTATATATTTGTATTTGTATTTCACAATCATATGTACATTTATATTACATTTAACTTTTAAGAAAATATTATTTATGTATGTATGTACATAATCCAATTATAAATTTTGAAACTATTTAAAAAAAATTCAAGAGAGTTAGCTTAACTCAGCTCAAAAATTGACTTGAAAATGATGGCTTCTAGAAATGGGCTTACTCAAACTTGACTCAATGCCATCCCTATGGCTACGTGAGAGTTTGGCTTGTGATAATTATATCTAATCCCTCAAGAATTCAATTGGCTTTGACGGTGTAAGTTAACATAGTGCTCCATGTTCAACTCTATCACTTGTGATTTGATTGCTTGTATCATAAGAGCATAGTTGTATTAACTTGCTTTTGTAACAGATTTCCTGATGATCCTTATGATCGAATATGGGAGTCAGATCTGGATAAAAGGCAGAACTATCTTGTGGGAATGGCTCCTGGTACAGTAAACGTTAGCACGAGTAAGAATGTTAAAGCAGACTCTAGAGAATTTCCGCCTGTCAAGGTTATGCAGACAGCAGTTGTTGGAACAAGGGGAAGCCTCTCTTACAGGTTAGATCTCGAGGGTTTCCCTGGAAATGCTCGTGCTTATGCATATTTAGCTGAGATTGAAGATTTAGGTAAGAATGAAACACGTAAGTTCATAATGAAGCAGCCAAATGTGCCCGGTTATGACAATGTGATAGTCAATATTGTTGAGAATGCCCATGGGAGCTATGCTCTTTATGAACCAAGTTACATGAATATATCATTGGATTTCGTTCTTTCCTTTTTGTTTGCAAAGACCCAAGATTCTACTCGTGGTCCACTCCTGAATGCAATTGAAATCAGCAAATATGTGCAAATCATGCCTAAGACTGATGTTCAAGATGGTACTTAGCCAAAACATTTTTTTCCTGAATGGATTTGTTCAACACAAAGTGCAGGATTGCTTTGGAACTGATTTTGTACTCTTTTTTGTCTGGAAGTTTCTGTTTTAAAAGCGTTCTGCTCTATGGCTTCAATTGGTGATTGGAGGTATGACAATGGAGATCCTTGTATCCCTACAGCATGGGACTGGGTGAACTGCCGTTCCACCATGCCATCAAGAATTACGAAAATGTAAATTCTGCTAGCAGTGATCTGCATTGAATTTTTATATAATTAATGAGAAATAAATTTTTTATGGCTAATAATTATAAACTTTTTGAAGTGCCTTGTCGAATAAGAATTTGGAAGGTCTCATACCTTCAGAGATAAAACAAATGGATCAGCTAGTGGAGTTGTAAGCTCAGTTGTCAGTTCAACTTTTTTTTTTTCCACTTCTGAAAGTTATAAGTTATGATGAAAGCTTAATAGCTGTTCACTATGGCTTAGGTGGCTGGATGGGAACTTCTTGAGTGGGCCAATCCCAGATATGACCAATCTGATTGGTCTTAAAATTGTGTGAGTTTCTATTTTCTTTGCATGCTGGATGCATTTACACCAGCTAAATTTTTTTTTTCTGGTCACATGTTTTCTTAAATGTGCAGGCACCTGGAAAATAATAGATTGAATGGTCAGCTGCCTTCATACTTCGGGGAACTACCAAGCTTACAAGAGCTGTATGTGCTGACTTTACAGCACTCGTAATACCATAAGTTCATGCATATGGAGGAATTATGTGTTTAACTATTTTTTGTTAGGATCTTTTGTTCATATATGCTACTTTGCAGGTATATCCAGAATAACAATTTTAGTGGGGAAATACCTCATGCATTATTGACCAAGAAATTCATATTCAAGTACGTTTTTCTCACTCACATTTCCAAGTCAATTTGAGAGAATTGAAATGATGAAAAAAACAAAAATAAAAAAAATGTAAATTGTGCTAATCAAAAAGACTCATGTACACATTGATGCACCAAAAATTTGCTAGATGCTCAGTAATTTTTTTTTATATATATTAAGGTATTTCTTCGCTTACAAATCTTTTTAATGTCATTTTAAAGACTAAAATATGCCAGATGAGTGGAGAAAGAGTTTGTTGGTTCTTATATTTAAGAATAAAGGTGATGCACAAGAGGGCAAATTATAGAGGAATTAAGTTAATGTGCCATACATTAAAATTATGGGAGAGTAAGAGTAATGAGCATACGTGATGATACGTTTCTCACAATTCGGTTTGGTTTCATGCAGATCTACTATGGATGCTATACATTTGTTAAGGATTTGATGGAGAAGCATAGAGAAAGTAAGGAGGATCTACATATGATATTTATTGATTTAGAAAGCTTATGTTAAAGTTTCAAGAGATGTTCTTTGGAGAGTTCTAGAAAGGAGTTAATATTGGTTATATACAAGTCATTAAGGATATGTATGAGTGTTACTTGTGTCCAAACACAAGGAGGATTGACAAAATATTTTCCTATTTCATTGGATTACATCAAGGATCAGCTTTAAGCCCTTAACTTTTACTTTAGTTATGGATGTTCTTACATTTACAAGAAGATGTACCTTGGTGTATGTTTTTTGCTGATGACATTCTTCTTGTTGATAAGACTAGAGAGGGAGTCCAAGAGAAACTTGAATTATGGAGGTCAACTCTAGAGTCTAAAGGTTTCGTCTAAGTAGATCTAAAACTGAATATATGGAGTGTAATTTTAGTTGTAGAAGTTCTAGTGGTAGTGTTGTGATATTAGGTGAACAAGTCATTAAGAAGAGCGTTTGATATTTAGGCTCATTGTTCAAAATGATGGTGAAATAGATGGAGATGTTATTAGTAGAATTCAAGTTGGATGGTTGAAGTGGAGGAATGCATCTAGCCTATTATGTGATAGAAAAGTTTCACCTAAACTTAAGGGAAAATTTTATAAGATGGTGGTAAGACCTGCAATGACTTATGAATGCTAATAAAGAGAAGCATAAGACTAAGTTAAGTGTTACGAGATGAGGATGCTTAGGTGGATGAGTGGCTTTACTCTTAGAGATAGAATGCAAAATGAGTATATTCGGGAAAAAGTTAGTAGTAGTGGTAAGATTAGGGAGAGTCGACTTAGATGGTTTGGCCACATAAAGCGTCAATCGTCGATGACGAGAAGAGTAGATGATTAGATTTGCCTTATGTTAAGAAAGGTAGAGATAGAACTAAAAAGACTTAGTTAAGATGTATAAAAAATGATCTTAGTATACTTGATTTAAATGAGAATTTGACATATAATAGGACACAATGGAGACGAAGGATTCATGTAGGCGACCCCACCTAGTGGGATTAAGGCTTTGTTGTTGTTGTATATTAAGGTATTAGCTAAAATATTATGTCCTATTACATGTCATTAGCTAAGTGGTCATTCTAGGGGAGGAGTCACGCTTACCTATCAATAAGAATTGCAAAGAGAGATCTATCAAAGAATGAATTAGCTAGGTTCTAATTTATTTTCCTCCACCTTTGTTCTATGCTGTGGTAAGTTAGAGAGATCCCCTTGTACTTTGGTGTTAAAGAGGCGATTGTAGGCACAAGTGCTGAATTTATTACTTGAATTTCTGTGGATCTCACTTGCCTTTAGTTAAAAAGTATAAGCACATGGATCAAAGGTCTCTAACATTGGATTATAGCTTTTAGATTGCAATCTGTGTGATCTTATTTTAGTTGTAAAGTATAAGCACAGGTCAATAGCCTCTACTATTGGATTGATTTTATTACAACCTTTAGATTATAAATAATACGTTCCTACTTTGTTAGTCCCTTTTTAAGTATTTTCTTGTAAGGAGTCTTGCAAATCTCTATTATTACTCCTTCACTTAGTACAATAGACTTATTCCCTTCTTTGCAAGATTTATTTTTGGTCTTTGAGAGAGCGTTTTTGGGTTTGTTCTTGAGTGACCATTTCTCTCTTTTGTAATCCCTCTTTGTTTAGTGCATTCTTTTCTTCTGCCCGTGATTTTTATCCTTTCTAAGAGGTTTTTTATATAAAATATAGTGTATGTCTTTTTGTGTTCATACTTTTTTAGTGTTTCTTTGCTTATTTGTGATCTTGATTTTGTTTCCGCTATCTTATTTTCTAACAACGGTAAATGGTGATGGATGCTTGGACATTTGGAATGAATTTAGGCGTCAGTTTCTCTTGGATTTCAAAGGAACTGGATTAGCTTTCAGAATGATGGTTTGTTTTTTAAAACGTTGTTCTTAGAAAACTTATTAGCTATATTCTTTATTAGAAAATGCAGCTGTTTTTTATTTCTAAAATATTCTTTGGGTTTAAGTAATCTAGATTATTCATTACACGGATACTAGAATTAATGTGAGGTTAAGAGGACATGATAGGATGTGTGAGGCTGGTAGAGGGCTTGGGTGGAGAGATGTGGCATCCTTAGTTCTAAGAGACACAATGACTAGCTAGAGTGGTTCTAGCTTGTCACCAACCTATTTTTCATTTCTTTGTGTTTAACTTTTTTCTAATTTCAGCATCAATTGACAGCTATGATGGGAATCCTGGATTGTATCTGTCAAGAAGACACACGAATAAGCTAGTATTTGTACTAGCTATAACTATTGGAGCATTTTCCACCTTTGTACTTTTATTATTGGTTGGATGCTTCTGGCTACTAAGGACTCGTCAAAGAAAGCCAGAGCAGAGTGATAGCAGAGAAAAAAGTATCTATTCTTCAGCTTTATCTTGTTATTGAGTAAGATTTCATAAACCTTTTTTGGGGACAGTATATCGAGCATCTTTTCATTTTGACAGGTAACTCATTACGCATAATATCCAAGACTTCAACCCCTTATTCTATTGTAGGAAGTACATCTTTGGTTATTGATGAAGGACTGGATGTGGCTTATTGTATAACCTTTTCTGAAATAGAAGATGCTACGGGAGGGTTCTCTAAAAAGATTGGCGAAGGTAGTTACGGACCAGTATATTATGGGAAAATGAAGGATGGAAAAGAAATCGCTGTCAAAGTTTCAGCTGATTTTTCTAGTCATGGAGCTCAACAATTTATCAATGAGGTATGTTGGCTTGGCTTTTGCTCGTTTCTATATACTTCTCATGCGGTGAATTGCCGTTAAAATGTTTAGGCGAGTTCATGCATTTAACCACTATTTAGTTGTTGTACGATGCTGATCTCATGAAAACAACGATAATGCTTATCTGAATTCCAGAAACATCAAAATTACCAAAATTTCTCTTAACTTTTGCAAGGAATTCAGTGATTTAGTTTCAAGTTAATTATTGCTCTATAATATCTGTGCATCATTAATTTAAGTAATGCTAATTTTGTGCCGATCAACTTTGAATTTGGGAAGTTGCTGGATTGATCAATTGAACAACCGCTTGATATATTTGCACTAGTTCATTGATTGGATTCTTATTCTTGAAAGTAAATAGAAATGCAATGCCTTTCCTAAGATCTTCCAGGAGATTGATGTCAATCTTCAGTCTCATTCCTGGACAGCAACATTCATGTTGGGCACAGAATGTTCCCTGGACGCATTTCATGCATATCTCCTGCTTCATAAAATGAAGATTGAATTTAAAGGGATGTCTGAACTTTATCATCTTCAATATAAGTGGCAATTGGTGACCTTACATTATGACTATTTTTCCTTTGAGTTTTTATGCAACAACCATAATGTTATTAGTGCAGAAATATCTTTATCCTCTCACGGTAAATTCTTTTCATATTAGTCACTATAAAAGGACAATTGTTGTATTTTATTCCTTGAATTTTATCTGTCATAAAAATCTTCAACAATCTGTATGGAAATGTAACAGACAGTTAAAGCTAAGATGATTAGTTTTAATTTTTTTTTGTTTTGTTTTGGGGCTGGCAATTATCCCCCTCAAATATGCATGGGTCCGCCCCTGGATACTATCTTGCTACATATTTTGGTATTGTTATGAAAAAAAAAAATCAATCTCAATCAAATATGCTTTCATTAGTTTCACCTCTATCCAAGTTCTACTGAGCCTTACATTTCTTATTCAGTTTGTGCCACCTTAGTGATATTATTGATGCCATCTCATCAATTTATGGACTATTATAGTAAGTATCTAATTATAAAATCTTACCATCTTATTAGTCCTTGAACTATGCATTTATTTTGTAATTATTATTATTATTATTATTATTATTATTATTATTATTATCTAATTTTGTATATTTTCTATTAGAAGTCCTCTTGGAATTGTATAAATACTATACAAATATTGGAATGAAACATTCATCCAATTCTTTTGAATTATTTTTATGATATCGAAGTTTTAAGCTTTTTCTTAGCATTTATATAAGTTGCAATCTTCATTGTTGCATTGCCCATAACTTGTAAGCCTTTATTGTCATAGGACTCTTTTCATTTTAACCATTCTTCTTATTTGTAGCCTTCATCATTATGGTCTTATTTATTATTACTATTATTATTTTGCAACCAATTATTATCACATTTTTCTTCTTATGGATCACAAAATTCCTATGTTCTTTTTGTCTTAAGTTTATTTGGAACCAAGACTAGCAACCCAAATCTAACAAGAATGTTACAAAACATTCATTCAACATATCATTTGAATGGAAAATAGTATTTCAATTGGTCACAATTTGTTCACAATTTCTTGAAGTGAAGAAAAAATTTGGGCCATTTATTTAGCACCAGACCTTAGCAAGACAATTCGAGATGCAAAAATTTAATGATAATTTCTTAGTTATGGAATTCCATGATTCCTGAAATATGTGACACCAATATATTGTTTCATTTAGGAAAGAAAATTTGAGATATGATAAGTATACGTATGCTAAAGTTTGTGATGTGGCCTAAATCTATTAGATTGAAATCAAGATCTAGGCCACAGAGCAGGGAGGATGATCATACTTCAATCTTTTACAATGTTTTTGGCAAGAGATGAATCAATATATCAATGCATCTAAATGGAATGTAACAAAAATATGTCTCCTTAAAAGGTTTATTGAAAAATGTTGAATTTAGGATTTTCTTGTTGGATTAAATGTTGAACTTGATGCTTTAAATATATAAATTCTCAAAATGGAGAATTTATCATCTCTAAATGAAATTATTGACATCATTTAAATAGAATAAGGGAGAAGTGGTATGATTGCTAGTAACACCATTGAAGATTTTTCTCAAATTACAAAGGCTATTGTTATCAAATACCTAGATTTAAAATTCTTTTTTTTTTTTCCGAGGAGCGCAAGCATTCACAACCAACAAAAGTTGAGATACGATAAATATAAGTATTCTAAAGTTCGTGATGTGGATTAAATCTATTAGATTAAAATCAAGATCTAGGCCATAGAGCGGGAAGGATGATCTATTAAGAATACTTCAATCTTTTACGTTGCCTTTGGCAAGAGATTAATCAATATCAATGCATCTAAATGGAATGTAACAAAAAAATATATATATCTCTTCTTAAAAGATGGTCAATAGAGATTCTTTATGGTGCACATGCTACAAGAAGGCTTGACATATAAAAGAAAGATGTTGGAAGCTTCATAACAAGCCACCAAGTAAAAGCTGGATATTATTGGGACAAGATTAAAATATTGACATGCGTATATAAAGCATGTGAAAGAAGGCAAGACCAAAGAATTTTTATTGGACTTCAAAATGAAGAAACAAACAAGCCAAAAAAATTACTAGTATCATTAGAAAAAATTCTTGCAGTAGGTACTATTTTTCTTGCATTATCATGTATTATACACTATTCTCATGTTATTAAACTATAAATAATTCTCAATCCTAGTTTGTAGATTCTTGATTTAGGAGCTACATAACATGTAGCACTTCTTACACATTTTTTTAATATATCCTTGCAACAAGAAATAGCCATTGCATAGATTCTTTATAACCGTTGTTATCCATGAAGATATTCTTATAAACAAATTTCTCGCACTTCAAAATATCTTTCATGTGTTTATAATTATTTGTCAAGTTAAGTTGACTACATATTTTAAATGCAATGTTATATTTTACTATTCACATTGTGCATTTTAGGGGCAAGCACAATGAATATGAGATGATCCCTACCATCTTAAGGAATCAAATGACTAAAGAAGCTCCAAACCATCTGTTATATTATCTTTTCTTTCTAAAATTTTTAAATAAAAAAAGGATACGACAATAACTTCTATGTCTTGGCTATCCTTCTTTTGCTATTCTCAAAATTATACTTTTTTTTTATTATTCAAAGAAATTAATTTTGAAGAATTTCATTAGGATACTTATGAGTTAGTAAAATACTAGCATACTAGTTATCCAATAAGTAATGCAACAACCCAAAGGTTTTTCTCTTTTTCATACTGGCATTTGGGGACCATCTTCTACACTTAACATACTTAGGGTTTAGTTATTTCTTTCTTTCATTGATGACTTTATTCATTTGTCATAGATCTTTCTATTAAAAGCCAAAAGTGTCATATGTATCATCTTCCTCACTTTTTTCAATATGATTAAAAATCAATTCAATGTAAAAATTAAAAGAGTGATCCAACTATACTTTTTAAACCATTATCTCTCATATTATTAAAAATAAATGATATATGAGTCCTCTTATTTCTACATAACAAAATGGTGTAGTTGAGCTAAAGAACTGCCACCTACTTATTACCACAAGAACTTTTTTCAAAAGAATATTATAAAATAATATTGGGAAACTATCTTAATACTTGCTCATATTGCGTCCTTTATTTCAAGAATTTTACTAAGTCATAGCCAAATTCTTTCCTTTAACACATTAAATAACCTTGTTCCGAGATATTTGAAAGCATTGCCCATACACATCCTCAAAATGGAGAAAAATTGGACCGAAGAGTAAAAAAATGTATTTTTATTTGTTGCTCTTCTACTCAAAAATAAAAATAAAAATGATAATGTTACCATCCCTCACGAGAAAGATGCATGCATTTGTTGTTACTTTTAATAAATAGGATTTATATTTTGTTTCTACTTCAATGAAAAAAGTATCATTCACAAATGAATTTTCTCCTAGATTGTCCTTGCTTACTCCTCACCCTAGCAAACAACTCAACTCTAGAATTATTCACTACTACATCGATCAAACTTATACTAGAGCCACCTACTACTCAACCATTACAAGTTTACTTAAGGAAAACGATATCTCAATCGATGCAAGTTCAATCAATCGTATCAATCTCTAGCAGTAAATTCTCTAAGGGAATCATTATGCTTACAAATAAAGTACTTCACCTAAACATTTCTTATACTTATCCTTATGATACAAATATTTTTGTCATCATCACCAAGCCTTTGTCATTAGCCTTCATACTATTTCTATTTCTACAATCATCTTTGAGGCTTTAAATATTGAGAATTGGAATAATTCTATTAGTGAACAAATAGAAGTCCTTCCAAAGAATAAAGCATGTGAATTTGTGTCACTTTTAAAAGGAAAGAAGCCAATAGGATGTAGATGGTTATATACTGTAAAGTACAAATCTAATGGCTCATTGGATGGATATAAGCTAGATTAGTGGCGAAATATTACACTCTAATTTATGAGATTGATTATCTTAAAGTTTCTTGCTTGTGTTACTAAAATGAATATTGTTCAAGTTCTTTTATCATTAGCAACTAACTAGGATTGAAATTAAGAAGTTAATGTAAAGAATTCTTTTAAAATGGTGATCTTGAGGAAGCTATATGGGTTCTGTAACGACCCATACTGCTAGCTCAAATTACCGAGATGTATACAAGTAGTTGGACGAAAAATTACAAACTTCCAAATAATCATGCTATTATAAATAGAAACAATTGTCTAGTACATAGAGACACTAAATATAAACATAATTAAGTTTATTAACTAACATAATCACTCACATTAAGCAATTCATAATGCACTTCTTTACTATAACCATTGACTTAAGAAAACATAAAAAACTTCCTAATTTATCGAGATCTAGATGCTTCTCTTCTCCTATACACCAATCTTTCTCTATCTTGAAATATAATTCATGTAAACTAGATTGGGTTATATGATAAACTCAACGAATAATTACAATTTCTATCATAGAAATTACAAAATGCAAAGAAAGATTTATGTATGATTCATAAATGAATGATAACAATATCTATAAAGAGGTTCAATATTAATAATTATTTAATAATAGCCATCACATAAATGTAGTTAAGTTGACATTACATTTCAATAGTTTTCTTTGCCACAAGAACATTGTATAACATAGTACTATAAAAGTACTTTTTTTTCAATTTCCTTTTTCATACCATTTACATTTTACATGTACTTCAGTGTCTTTAACTAGTACCATAAGAGATTGAATTCCTATATTTAACATGCACATATATTTCTTTCTACACTTTTTATATGCATGCAATATGATTCATACTTATAAAGTTTCAATAGCATAAGTTTATAATGGCTATTATGTAAACATGAAAGCAATGTCATATTAAAAAAAAACATGATTACTGAGTGAAACATTTCATTTTCATGAAAGAACTTTAATTGCTATAACTAAAATTGCAATCACTCACTTCAACTTCAATGCTTGCTTTCTAATCAATTTTTATTACTTCAACTCTTTTGATTCAACATCTACAATTTACACAATTAATATATTTAGGTTTTTTTATACATTTTCTATTGAAGTTTATTCATTTTCTCATTAATAGTCTTAATTTTATTCTATTATAAAGTTGTATTACACAATATTTTATTTTAGCATTTAAATTCTAAATTTTTAGATTTTTATTCATAAATATCTTGTTTTATTAAAACATAAATTTTTTTTGTGTGTGTGTGTGTTGCATAAGATCTCAAATTTAATTAGTTTAAATTAATTAAACATTTTTGACCTCCATGCATGCGCCGTGAGTCGAGTCGAGCTCATAATGTAAATTTGATGGGCTTTGGATGCAATAGTGCGCAAATCGGAGTTGAAATGCGCTCGATGATGATGAAAATCACCGAACGACCGATCGACCAACGTGACTCCATCGTGTTGTAACGCCAAAATTGATCAATACGCATATCGTATACGACAACGATCGACCGCGTGTCGCGCACGCATATCGAGACGAAGCCACGAGGTTGCCCAAACAACCACCGTTTGTAAAATTGATTGCACCGTTAGCTTCGTAATGTCAAAATCTATCGAATGAAACTATTCACACTCAATTCAGACGAGTATGCGTGAATATTGAGCAATTGGATACAACAACACGCAAATCGGAGCTCAAATACACTTGACGATATTGAAAATCGGTCGAAATGACCTCCGCCATTGTATTCAAAACATCAAAATCAATGAGAATTTGCATCTTGTATAATTTGACGGTTAATCGATCAAGAGGGCGTACGCGCTGACATTCATATCCGTGGCGACATTGCCAAACGACTGAAATTGATCGCGCCATTAGCGTCGAAATATCGAAACTTTTCAAATGAGACTATCCGCGCTCAATTCGGATGAGCCTACACTAATATCGAGCGAGCTGAAGCGACGATGCGTAAATTTGAATTGAAATTGACCCCGATTCGACGTCGACTTGAACCAAACGGCCTCCGATCGCGAAATGGACTGCGCCGTTGCATCTGGAATAACGAAATAACCTAAGATTGATATATATATATTGCCTGTATAATAATATCGGTGCGAAATCTAAATTGGAGCTAATTAAATAGTTAAATAAAAAACCCTATATAAACCTCTCATTCCCTAACCCTAATCCATCTCTATTCTCCAAAACCCTCAGTGGACCGAACTCCCTCTGATTTCCCCCGTGCACCGAATCCTCCTCCCTCTCCCATCTCCCCCGCTCAATGGCCGAGGTCAATTGAAGCGCCATTCTCGCAGTTCTACGCTGCTGAGCAGACTGCGCGACTCAGAACTCGCTCGGTTCTGCCATGAATTCCCTTCGCTACGCGCCCGACTGACCGCCTGAGGTTCGGACTCTTCGCTGAGCGCGTGCTCAGATCCCGCTCACACTTGGCGGCCAAGAGCCATAGCGCCTGAGCACCCCATGGCCTTTCGTGATGCCCATGCCGCCTCAAGTCTGGTTGACTATAAGTTTCATGTCTTCTTTCGTGACAGAATCGCTACTTGTTGGTATATAAGTATCAGATATACTTTTCTTAGATGAGAAATCTATACTTGCCAGATATGTATATATCAGACATTTTCTACGCGTAAATCTGTTCACAGACGAATTCTCATATACGCCTTTCTTGGTGATGTGGAAGACGAGATTCAGCCGATGATTTATACCACCCATACACGCTTTTCACATGGTTGACTCAAGATACCCGGTGGCCCCTATACTGAACGACGGATGTCGTCGAAATGCTATCAAATTTGTACACTGACAGGAAGTATAAACTGCTTAATAAAAATTCATCTATAAAGCTAAAATTAATGTTTTAACTGATATCAGAGTATATAAGACTGCATTAACGCTTTTTTTGGCGTGTGAGAAATCTTGTTTACGGGTATTTTATAATCATACACGCCTCTTCTGGACGACACATTCTGGTTTACACCACCCATACATCTTTTCGCATGCGTGAATCTATCCTCTATCAGTACCCCATGGGATAATTGTGAGGCTGATCAAAATGTTTATCTAAAATTCTATACATGGAATGAAATTGTCAAAACAAGTAATATTATACAAATCTAAGCTTAACTTAATGATGAATTAAATACCCGTAGGCCCCAGACTATCGAATATTTAAACTTTTCTGGGACACGCTACCGATTCCGACGGCCCCAAGATTGGTCGAAGTTAACAAAACTTAAAAATCTAATGATGTTATTATAATATTTTCACCCTAATAAAACATTTGAGAAACTAATTCTGTTATATGACAGCAGATCTGATCCTCTATTATTAAATTAATAGAGTCGACCGGATCTGAAACAAAATAATAAATAACTCTGATGATGGCTGTGTTAAATGAAAATTTTAACTGGAGGGGATATTTCTATCAAAATATGATTACAATTTCAAAGCAACTTAACTGAGATTGATTATCAATCTAAATGTAGAATTTAAAATATCATTGAGCTATAAATATCTAAGTGAAATTTAATGTTAAAATCTTGAAGCTAAAAATTCAACTTACCTTCCGCAATTGTTTGTCGGAAGTGACAAATTAAGAAAACTCTGCTCACAAAGGAGCTGATATCAAAATCAAGACATGTTTTCTCAAACAATCTACGCCAGCAGACGCGCCAGGTCCTCACCACGTTTCTAACAGCACATGACGAGTCTACCGTAGTCCGACCGTAACACCATTATATCACTACTACCACCTATCCCGATGCTCCCCAAGCTTCTTTGAGTTTTGAACAGTAGTAAGATATTTTGATAGGCAAAATGCCCTTTGTTAGTTAAGGTAGATTTAAGCCTGTCTTCTTAGACAAACGCCACCCCAAGTTTACAATTTGACGATACAACGATCATTGCTGACAAAGATTCTTGTTTACGCCGGGTCAATTACCTCCTCCGACTAAGTAGACTGGACCGCTGACGGAATGACGAAACTATGGGATCTTGATCGGGCACGTCATCGTTCTCCCAACCATTCGCTTTAAGTTAATGATGATGAATCTCATAAATTCTAAATCCCAAATTTTAAACTCCACGTGTTGCTACTATACATTGCATTTAGCAATCTAACAACTAGCCTTAATCGAAAGTTCTCTCTTAGCATTGAGAGGGGTAATTAACTATAGGTGCTTGCGCCTATAGGAAACTTGGAACTAGATCTAAAGTCCTCATAATATGAGGGCGAAATTTTTGGGTAGTGTCTTATCTACTATTTCATCTACCTTATGAAAATTTCACTGACATAAATCGAACTCTCTTCATCGAGAGGTCGGTGGCGAATTTTCAGAGCCCACAAACATCTTTTTATAAATCTCAATCATATTTCCAATTAATTTTTAAATGAAAATTTTTGTGTCATAGGTATGCTTTGATCTCCTATAATATTTCCTTAAAACTTTAACTTAAAATTTCATCTTATTTTACTTTGATTAATATAAGAAAGAAGAAATGACAGCATAACTTGTCTTCTACCTTTGATTGTTTATCTTCTAATTTGGCCTTTTGACTCTGTGAAGTCAATTGGTCGTTTAGCTAAAATTCTCAATCAATTCCACCCTCTCTCTCTCTCTCTCTCTCTCTTCTATCATTCTTTTTCTTCTTCTATTTATTTTTTCTTCTCTAACGGGTTCGCCTCCCTCTTTTCCCCTTTCCTTTTTTTCTCTGCTATTTGTCTCCAACCTTGTTTCCCATATTTTGGCTTCCGCCAATTAACTTTGGTGTCGGTTCTCTGAACCGGCATTACAGTTCAGTTATTTTTTTATTTTTTTTCATTGTGTTTATTTTTGTTGTGATTAAGTTCCTATTAGGGATTAGCTCAAACACAAAACAAAAGATATGTACATACAAAAAAATAATTTTATGGATTGAAAGTTGTTAAAGGGCATAGCTTGAAAGTTTCATCAATATAATATTCAACATGGGATACAAATAGAGTCAAGACAATCCAACGAGCCCAAGATCATTCAAATCGAAGATCATTTTTATGATCAAATCACCAAAAAATTATCTATGATCAAATGAATAGATATACACTGTCTGATAGAGTGTTCTGAGATTTTAACTACAATGATCAAAATGTCCTTTCAGAATTCTATAAATAAGACTCCATTCTTGTCATGAAGGGAAAAAAAGAGAACTAGAAGAAAGAAGCCAGTTTCATTATCACCATCGTGTTGACGCTTATTGCGCCACCGATCGCTATCATTGCCATCGATCGTCATCAACAACCGATTTTCAACTACTGCCAGATAAATTTGCCAGAATACGATTGAAATTTTCATTATCGATTTCAATCTCGTCGGAAAACTTAAACTCACATCTAAAGCGATATATATAAAGCATTTTACCTAAGCTTCGGTTTTCCTCTCTTTTGGGATTCTTTACTTAAAAAATTAGTTTTATTATCTTTTAACTATCTAGGAATTTATACAAAGCTACAGAAAGTTTATTCTACCACTACAAGTTTTCAAGACGCAGTTTGACGTCAGGGAAACATTTCCTTTACATCTTCTGATGATTAATGACTTTATGTTGCAGAAGACCATCTATATGGTGAAAGAAATCTAACTCTGAAAGAACACATATGAAGAATGAAGATTCATCGAATTCCAATCCTTCAACTTTTGTTGGAAACTTGGGGACAACTCTTAATCTCAGAAGATCGCCCATTATTAATATTCTGAGCATCTAATTGTTTATCAGCCCAAGAAACAAGTCAAAGTTAGAGGATATTTTAACATTGAGAAGAAGATAGCTTGACAAACTGTTATCTTTATATTATAAGACAAAGTTCAAAGAGCAACTTTGGCTACAACTTCAATTGATAGTTTTGATTTGACCTCTTCCACATAAGTTAACGTCATCGAGTAATACTCTGACAAATAATCTCGGAAGAATTAAAATGTTTAACCCCTTTCACACAGATTAACATCACACTTTGACAAAATAACATTGGATGAGAGTTAAAACTATTGTCTTCTTCCATACAGGTTAAATGTCACCGAGTAAAACTCCGACAAACAATCTCAAATAGGTCAAAATTTCGCACCTACTCCACACACGTTAATGTCATCGAGTAAAAACTCTGACAAATAACCTCTGATAGGTCATAACTTTGTACCTACTTCACATAAGTTAACGTTATCGAGTAATACTCTGACAAATAATTTCGGAAGAATCAAAATATTTAATCTCTTCCACACAGATTAACGTCATACTTTGACAAAACAATCTCGGATAAGAGTTAAAACAATTGACTTCCACATGTTAAAGTCATCTTAATACTCGACAAACAACTGATGGTCAAAATGTTTTATGGATTCCTCTTACGGAAGGCACGAGCTAATGTTTGGAAGTGGACAAGATCCTCACTAAAGACTCTAAGAGAGTGATTGACAACCTCCACTTATCAAAACTCGATGGAAAAAATCTCAAAAGGTATGCACATCAAAATCTCAAAAAAAAGCTAAGATATAAGTACATCAAAATCAGAATAAAAGTCTCAAAAGTGATACATCAAAATCTCAAGACAAAAGTGTGTACATCAAAAACCTCAAAAGGCAAAAGTAGATAAATTATAAACCTTAGTAGGCAAAAGCTTTAGAAGGCACAGGTACATGAAAAACCTCATAAGATACAGGTAAATTAAAAATGTCAATAAGTAAAGCTCAGAAGATGTACATCAAAAACTGGAAGATAAAAGCTTAAGATACAAGATACATCAAAACCTTAGAGATAAAAGTCTTATGCAGTAAATTAAAAATTTCAAGATGCAAAAGCTCAAAAGACAGATAAATCAAAATCTCAAGAAAGAAAAGCCTCGAAGATCGGTACACATCGAAGCATATGACATCAAAACTTCAAGAAAAGCCCCGAAGATAAGAGACATCAAAAATCTTGAAGCATACGTATTAATCAAAATCTCAAAAGGTACATGTATTTCAAAAATCTCAAGACAAAAGCTTTAGATGGTACATATACCCCAACGGAGGAGAATAAGCTCTTTGCAATCTTTTAGGAGGAATAACTGCCAAATCATTTAGAAAATAAAACTTCTTTCTGAAGATTATCAAAGTATCACTGTTGATAGTTGGCATTACATCGTCGGATATCGCCGTCCCCTGATGCTTCCACAACTCATCATTTTGTGCAAGCTTTGCTTGGAAATCTTTAGACATCATGATATCTGTGGGAAGATGCTCACCCATGAAAACATTCTTCAAGTGGAAGTACACCTTTTCGATGATGCCACCAACCAGTTTAAAACCCCAGAGTGAGAATCGGAGCTGAGATACCGCTATAGGCAATGGAGTTACAAAGAAAAGAAAGCAAGACAGGCTGAATTCGGACGCCACCCAACTGGTGAGTTGGAAACCTGAGATTGAGGATAACCGGCAGAGGAGTCGACCATATAGATGGGCTACCAAAAAAAGAAAGTAGATGCACACTGGAGCTTGAATTAAGGATGCTGCGACCTAACTGTCAATTGGAAACCCAGAGGAGAACCTGAGCTCAGAGTCGCCATCTATACAAGTTAATGGAGGCTACCAAAGAGAAGAAAGCGAGGCACCTGAGCTGACCGATGGACTAACCAGTCGTTGGAAACCTCGAGATCGGAAGAACCTGAGTCTGAGAGGGGACACCGTATAGGCTACCAAAAGAAGAAAGCGGAAGAATCTGACCGAGATCTGACGCTACTGCCTAACCAGTGGAAACCCCAGATCGAGAACCTGAGCTGCAGAGGTGAGACCTATACAAGTTTGTACAAAGAGAATAAAGAAAGATGTGAGTTTTCCCTTACCCTTTTCGGGTATTTATACTAGAAAAAATGATTCTTCAAATTCTTTTTAAAAAATAAAAAATAAAAAAATAAAAAATGAAGAAAATTCTTCATATTTCTCATTAAAAAAGTATTTATATTCCTAAAAAAAATTCTTTACATTCCTCTTTAAAAAAAAACTTTTTATTTTCATAAAAAAGAAGAAGAGAAAGTTATTCATATTTTAAATAAAAAAATTCTTCTTATTCCTCTTTAAAAAAAGAATTTAAAAAAAAATCTCTTCATATACCTCATTAAAAAAAAACTTTTCATCTTCATAAAAAAAAGAAAAAGTTATTCATATTTTAAATAAAAAAAAAACTCTTAACATTTCTCATTAAAATTTTTTTTTTTCATCTTAAAAAAAAAAAGAAAAAATTATTCATATTTATATATAAAAAAAAGAATTTTTTATATTCCTCATTAAAAAAAAAAACTTATCGTCTTAAAAAATAAATTAAACAAAAAAAATATATTTTTCCATCCACTCTCTCTCCCACTCTCACACCTTAAAATGAGAACAAAAAAAATATGGGGCCCACTGCCTCTCCTCTTTCTCTCTCTCTCTCTCTCTCTCTCATGCTAAAATATAATATCGAGGGGCCCGTGACTCCTTTCTTTCAAATCAAATAGCCACCCAAAAAGTATATATAATAATATAAAATGATAAAATAATTTATATATTTATAAAAATTATTTATACATATAAAATAAAATAAAATAAATAAATATTAATAACTAATTAGTAAATAAATAAATAAATTTGATACACATAATATATATATATATATATCTCTTAATAATTTTTAGAAAGTGATTTTATATATTTTTGAATAAAATGAGTTTTTTCATCCAAAAATAGAAAAGAATATATATCCTCTAAAATTTATAAATCAAACGAATTTTAAGTTAAAGTATATATTCAATCAAATTCAACAACTCATGATGTCCAATAATACTATAATCAAATCGATCCCAAATGAGCTCAAATCGCTCTAAGTTATATATGAAAACTGGTGACACTAATCGGATTATCAAATGACTTCCAAATTTCGGCTTTAAGAATCGAAATTCAGCAGACGAATCCAACGAGCCTAAGATTATTTAAATCGAAGATCATTTGAATGGTCAATTCACCAAAAAATTATCTATGATCAAATGAATCGATATACGCCGTCCGATAGAGTGTTTTGAGATTTTGATTATAATGACCAAAATGCCTCTCGTAATCTTATAAATGGACCACATTCTCACAAAGGAAAAAAGAACTTAAGAAAGCAAGAGAAATAAGCTCAAGTCATTATCACCACTATTATCGCCGACGCTTCATTGCCATCGACTATCACCAACAACTGCTATTCCAACTACTGCCAGATAATCTTGTAAATATGATTTTGGAATTCCCATTATCAGGATTTTTCAGATACAATCTTGTAATTCCGTTGTCGGGAAGACTTAAACTCTATACTCCAAATCAGGTATATAGTGGAGCATTTTTTCTAGGCTAAGCCCTGTGATTTTTTTCCCTTTTTTTAGGGTGTTTCCACGTGAAAATTCTGGAGTTTCTTATTATCTTTTTAACTATCTGTGTGAATGTTTGATTTCTATACAAAGCTAAGGCGTGAAAATTTATTCTACAGCTACAAGTTTTGACATAGGGTAGTCTAAAAACATTTCTTTATATCTTCACAATGATGACAATTTGACTTTATGTCACAAAGACCATCTATATATGGAGGAAATCTTACTCTGAAGGAACACATTTAAAACTATTGACTTCTTCCACACAAGTTAAATGTTACCGAGTAAAACTCTGACAAACAATCTTGGATAGGTCAAAATTTTGCACTTACTCCACACAGGTTAACGTCATTGAGTGAAAATTCTGACAAACAACCTCAGATAAGTCAAAAATTTGTACATACTCCACGCATGTTAACGTCATCGAGCAAAAATTCTGACAAACAACCTCAGATATATTATAACTTTATACCTATTTCACGCAGGTTAATGTTATCAAATAATACTTTGACAAATAATCTCGGAAGAATCAAAATGTTTAACCTCTTCCACACAGATTAATGTCATATTTTGACAAAATAACCTCGGATAAGAGTTAAAACTATTGACTTCTTCCACACAGGTTAAAAGTCACCGAGTAACACTGACAAATAATCTCGGATAGGTCAAAAATCTTTTATGGATTCCTCTTTTGGAAGGCACGTCCCTGAGGAAGCCCTCAATGAAGTTAATGGACAAAGTCCCTCTGAAAGACTCTAAGAGAGCATTTGTGAGCTCCAATTATCAAAATCTCAAGAAAACCTCAAAAGATAAAGTACAAAAAATCTCGATTTAAGGAAAAGCCCTCATAGACATCAAAAATCTCGAGAGAAAGTTCTAAAAGGTACAGGTACATCAAAAACTTGAGAAGGCAAGAGCCTTAGAAGGTGTGTACATAAAAAATCTCAAAAGAAAAGCCCGTATAAATGTAAATTGTAAAATAAAAGAAAGTTCAAGACAAGTACATGAAAAATTCATAAGATATTAAATTAAAATCTCAATAAATAAAAGCTTTAGATACGTATTACATCAAAATCTTAAGACAAAACCTGCAAAGTAGATCAAAAATCTAAGACAAAAGTCGACAAGGTAAATTAAAAATCTCAAGACAAAAGCTCGTAGCACAGATAAATAAAATCTCAAGAGAAGTCGTGACACGACATCAAAATCTTAAGAGAAAGTTCTAGAAGGCGACATCAAAATCATAAAGACAAAAGTTCTCAATGAAAGATATCAAAATCTTAGACAAAAGCGGACATACATGTACATCAAAAAATCTTATAAGATAGATACATCAAAAATTTCGTATATATACTTCAAAATCTCGTATAGAAAAATTTCTATGTGAGTTGCCTTTCAAATCAAGAAAGAAAGACAAGACTATGTAAATTCATCTTTTGTGACGCCAATGCCAGATTAGATGTTTATTCGACGACGGCACGCGGATCGAATAATACTATCTCTCGAAAGATAGAAGTCATTATCCTTTAATGGACCTAATCACTTCAATAAGGATTCTTAAAGACGATGAGTCTGCATATGTATCAGAGATTCATCCCCTACTTTCATCCCCTATTTTACATGGAAAAATAAAACAATGTTTATTTTAAACCGGGTTCGTTAAGTTCCTTACAAGGGCAAGTCTCCATAGTTAATTATATCCTAAGAGACGGGATCCCGTAGGAATACTCTCGATTAAGGTAAATGATTGTTGTCTTCAAAGATTTCAATAAGAAAAGATTATCAATCGATTAGTTCGTTTTTGAAGATCAAATGAGATTGATCAAAGAGAGAGAGAGTTATTATCGAAGCCAAAAGAAAGATAAGTAGGAGATACCCACGATATTTGGAAATCTAGTGAGCATCTCAAACTATCCTTGGTTTTACATTTTGAAATTGATGATTTGAATAATTTTTTCATTAGAAATTTAGGATTTATGATTTCTTAACATAAGATTAAGAAATGCATAAGAGATGAGGAATTACGCTTATGGCCACAAGAAGAACCTTAATTTAAATCTGGGAGTTTTGGAAAAGCACAACCTAAATCTAAGGCCAAAATGAATTGGTTTGCATCCATAAGAGAGAATAAACCCAGCTTGGACTTATAACCATGTGTAAACTAACTCCTACGATTTTAAATACATGTAGGCAATTCTTATGCTTATGCAAGAATAGTTATTATTTATTTAGAAAGAGACTAAGTCCTTAAACTCACTCCCTAAAGAGACTAGATCATGTAAGGCATGCTTCAAATGACCTAAATCTAATATTCAAATTTTATTTTATTTTATTTTGGATAATTATTTTAACTCAGGCTAATAAGATTTATATGACTAATGCATGAGAAATCAAGTTATTGACTAAAATTAACGAGAAGGGAGAAGGTATGTTTCTACCATCCACCATGACTCTCAAAAGTCAAGCCAAGTTTTTCTGGCAAAGGTAGAAACCCTCCAATCAAGAGTGAAATAAGATATTATTGTGCATGATATTATAAAAAAAAGTACTCATCCAGCCAAGGGGTTACTAATTTTTTTATCTTGATTTTAAACTTAAGTTTTAGGTGAGGTTATGAGTTCTTTATTTTTTCAGTTTTGAGTTAGATTTAGTAAAAGATTTACTTTTCTCTAGGAGCCTAATCCACATCTAGACCATATATAAAGTAAGGAAGAAATTAGGAAAAGATGTTACTTAATACAAAAGCTAAATAAATTATCAATCAATTTATAAAGTTAATCGCAAAAAGAATAAAAGGTCATTGTCGCACCACCGACAAACCCAAAAGACAAATTGGGTGAAGCTCTACCATTATACAACCCGGATTATAAATGAATTAAATTACAATTAAGCAAGGAATTCATATGGGGTCTTCAAGCTTCACTTCTTTCTTCTTCTTTTCTTCTTTGGTTCTTTTGAAAGGTGAATGCTCCAAGGCTTCACATAGTGTATAAGATAGGATCTTATGACCAATGCTCATCTTGATCCTCATAACAATCATTCTAAAATTTTAATTGCACAAATTTATATGAAACGGAAAAGTGAAAATCTAACTAACACTTGCAAAACAGAGATTAGTTAAAACAAACCACACAAATCCCAAGCATGTATATTGGACTTATCACCCATACATAGGTGACTAAGTCCACCTGACCTATGGATTATGCTTAGGGTTATAAAACACATACAAACAAAAGCATTTATATTTTTTTATTTATGATACTTCACAATCTCCCAGAAAATAACTAAGAGGCCCTACCATTTATTCTACAAACATACTTTCTAACATCTAGTCTAAACATATATCACAAAACAAAATAAAACATCAAATCATGTATCACCCTAATCTAAAGCTAGAAGTGGTGACTTAGACTAATGTGTGTACTTTGAAGGTTTGTGTGGCATGTTTAATTATGATTTTAAGTTAGAATTTTCTAAGTGTGAAAATATGTTCAACTTAGAGGAGGGTTTCATTTAAGTAGTTTAATTATTTTGGGTTGATTTTATTTCATATTTTGATTATGTTCAAGTGAATTTTACAATTAATTATTAAGTTATGAGGAGAGGGAAAGAGTCTTCTCTTTCTTTCACTAACTTAAGTAATTTCTAAAGTAGATTCATATTTTAGTTTTGTTTAGAGAATTTTTTGATTAAGTCTTTTAATTAATCCTAAATTTAGATAAACTCTAAACAAATTCATTCAAAAAGAAAGATATTTTAAGATTAAATAAAATGAATCACATTCACAAAACACACATCATTTCATTTCTTTTCCAACATGTGTAACATACATATGAATGAGTCCTAAGCATATTTATAAATACAAATGAGAATATTTAATATATTTTATGATGCATGCTAAGTAGTTCTTTTAAAGAAATTTGGAAGTTTAATATGCATGATTTTCTTTAAGTAGAAAATGTATCTATTATCCAATTTTTCACATACACACATGAAAGTAAGAAAGATATAAGTGAGTACATCGTCATTATTAACCAGAGATGTAAGGTACAAGACCTACTTAGGGCTACTTAAAGCCTCGCAATCTGATTGTTGACTAATAATATACCACTTTCCTTAAATACAAATATGTATAAAAAAGAATGAAAAAGAAAGAATGTAAAAAGTTGTATTAATTGATTTATTTTGTTTATAATTTATGCAAAAGATAACCCTTCTTAAGAGATAGAATGAATAGATATGAAATTAGATAAATGTTAGGTTCTTTTCAAATGAACCATACATCTTACTAACTCCTATTCAAAAACTATGCTAACATACAAGAGAAGGGAGATCTATGCTAAGCACACCTTTATATTCTTTCACATGGAAGTTTATAATTAAAATATAAATAACACACATTCAGATATGATAATTGATTTATATGTTTTGAAAATAAATTTGAATAGTAGTAACACTCATATTTTTTATTTTTAGCCAACACATACAAATTTAATATAAAGTAAACAATTTCATTTCAATTAAAGTGAATTCAAAGCAATGAAAGTATGTAAACATATTCACTTCAATTAAATTCTAAAGACATTCTTATGAAATGAGAAAGTTTAAAATAAATTAAAGTGAATTCAATGTGATTTTGTTGAGTTAAGTTTGATTTAATTTTAAAAAAAGGTGAGTTGATTTTGTTTTAACCCATTCCCACATGTGTTTGATATTTTTGTTTAATTTTTAGATGATTAGATTTTTATATATATTAATTAGGTTAAGGTATGAATTAAGCAAGTTAATTAACTTTATACCCATAATTAACTAAATAATTATGAGCGATGAGACATAAAACTCACAAGGAATTTAAATTTTGCAATACACTTAAATAAGAAAAAAGGCTTAATGCAAGTTGGCTCATGATTAAAGGTTAATTAAGTTAAGGGGTTTAACTTAAGTAATTTCAAAACACTCTCTCATACATATGAATTGGGTTTTGATTTTCTTAATTGAACTTAAAATTAAACACACCCAAAGTTGATTAATTAAGTTCGGGAAGTTTTTAGAATTTTTAAAAATTAATTAAGGGGGTAATTAATGAATTAACTCTTAATTAAAAGAATATTAAGGAAAGAAAATGAGATTTAAGGAATAGCTTAGGGGCAATGTCCCAAAATTATTCCTTAAACCTCCTATCTACTGGATCTGACTTTAATTAACTCTAATCATGGATTAAAATCATTAATCACACCTTAATTATCCTTAAATTACATAAGGAGGGTAATTAGGAAATTCATATGCAATTTTCCTAATTAAGTTTTCAATAAATCCCAAAAAAATTAGGGGAGACAGAAATCATCCCCTAAAATATACTCTGGGTGTTTGGGATTAATCAGAGACTTAATTAAAAGGTAATTAACAAAATGAAGTTTCTAATAAAACCCAAAATCAGAGAAAAGCATAATTCAAAATCCATTAAAATTAATTTTAAAATATTCTAGGTTGAATTATCTTTTCATAGGAATTTATTTCATATTTTTTTGAATTTTATTGAGAGATATATGAATTTTAGAAGATCTCTAGATTAATTAGAATTAATTAAAGCATCCTAACTAATCCCTCAGTTTACAACACGACATGTGGCGGCAGCGGTCTGCGCACTTTACATGCGTCGCGTCGTTAGCTTGCTACTTAAACATCACATCAAGTGGCGGCGCGGCGGCGGGATGCGTTTTGATCTCTGCCGTTTGATCAAAAGATCGGACGACCAGAGATCTCCTTGCGGTTTTAAAAGGGATAAAAGAAATTCTAAACGTGAGAATGATCTCGACCGTCCATCCAAAACGCACGGATGGATGACCAATATCTCCCCAGTTCTTCCCCTTAGATCAATAGAGACCGTCCATGATCTAGGGGAAGATCCGAGCTCGATTGAGCTCGGATTTAAACAAAACTTAACCCACGCCATCTAAAGCTAATAAGAAACACATCCAACGGTGGACCTTGCATTAGTCAAAGATTTCTTTCACAAAGGACCAACACATCCTATGCTAGGTGGTCGAAAAATTCCATACCTCGCCGGAGGTAATCATCGGCGCTCGAGATCGATGAGGTAGCTTCGTCTAGTGGAGACGAAGCCCTGTTAAAATTCTTTGGCCTTGGGGTTGAGTGACTTGCTCTATGGACCAACACCACTTCAAGATTCTTGTGGCTTTGATCCAATTGCTCTTCTCCTTGCTATGAGAGCTCCAATGGAAGCTTGAGTGTGCTCGGATTGGTCCTTAGAAGAAGTGTGCAAGAAGAATTCGGATGGTTTTTAGTTTGGAGGAAGTTGGGAGTTCAAGTGAGCTCTCCTGTTTTCACACTATGCAAACCTGAGAAGATGAAGTTTGATTTCACTCTAGGAAGCTTAGGGAAGCTGAAGAATTGCTTCTCTGACTTCCCTAGGTTCAATTGAATTGAGGAATGATGGATTTGAATTCAATTATGGGGAGTATATCTCCCCCTTGAAGGATTGGACGGCCGCAAACTATCTTGTCATTTTGATCCAATTGCTCACAATGGGAAGGTTGTTTGATCAGTTAGATGTTTGCACATGATCGGTTTGAGGCCTTGAGTGGATTGCCAACCTCCCATGTGCACCAAATTGAGTGGAAGAGGGAGTTTGAATTTGCCATTTTGACCCATGGGATCGGGTTTGGCCTTGGGACCAATTGGGCTGACCCAAACCCATTGGGTTGGATGCACCACTCTTCATTAGGTCCCCTTGAGCTATTAGGAAGGCATGAAGTGGATATGAAGAGGGTATGACCAAATTACCTATTGATTATGCCAAAATTTGTTCTATGGCCTAGGGGTAGGATTGTCATTTTGCTTATTTTTTAATTTAGGTATATTGGATATGTGGAGAAATTAAGTTTGACCAAGTTTTATAAGATTTGAAATTCATTTGATAAGGTTTAGCTCATGTTGACCCATTTAGGTCAAAATGGGTTAACGTCAAGTTCAATTAGTCAAATTAAATTACAATGGTTGGATCAAGTTCATATGACCATTTGAAATATTTTGGTGGTTTTGGTTTGGTTCAATTTGATATAGTTTTGAATTTGGCTCATATGACTTCATTTAGGTCAAATGGGTCAAGTTGACCTATTTGACCCATTTGACCTATTTGGGTTAGGTCAAGGGTAGATTTAGGTTATGTTAGTTATATGGAGTGGATTTGTCTCTTTGTTTCCAATCAAATTTGGTTATGTTCAAATTTGACTCAACATGACCCCTTTAGGTCAAGTTGGGTCTAAGGTCAATTGGACTAGGTTGGGTCTAGTTGGCCAATTGAGGCTTTAATCAAGTTCAACAAGTGATTTGGAATGAATTTGACCATAATCAATTTGACTTAAATCAAGTTTTGACATATTTTGACTTTTAGGTTAAGTCAACTTGGGTCAAGTCCAATTAGGTTAGATGCTCAAATGTTGACTTGGTCAAGTTCAACATTATGAGTGAAATTAAACATCAATGGTTTCAATCAATTTGGCATATAGTAGAATTTGATTGTTGGGTTTCATTTTAAATTTGAAGTGTTGACTTGACCATCAAGTTTAATTTGATTGATTGATTGATCATCATGATGATTATTGATCATGATAAGAAATATATGAGTTTGGTTTAATCCAATTTGGTTATAAAATTTGGCTCATAAGTACTTTTGGGTTACTTTGGATCAGTGAGTAAGTGGAAAATGATTTGGTTAAACCTTGATTTGAGTTTGATTGATCTTGTACATGAACTTATGATTGAAATATAAATCAATTTGCAAGTGATTTATAGTCAAATGAGTTTTGATTCATTTAACAATTTCATATTCAAAGGAAGAATATGAAAAGATTTTTTTGAATTGGATTTTGATTGGGTGATTGAAGTTTGTA
Organism: Cymbidium sinense; assembly: GCA_021442155.1. Classification (NCBI taxonomy): domain Eukaryota; kingdom Viridiplantae; phylum Streptophyta; class Magnoliopsida; order Asparagales; family Orchidaceae; genus Cymbidium; species Cymbidium sinense. The sequence continues at coordinate 18,109,636 of CM038221.1, read as the reverse complement.
TTTATATATGAGTTCATGATTGTAGGGTTGATTGAATCATGAAGAAAAATCAAGAGTTTGGTTTGATTTGAAGTTGATTTGATTAAGTTCAAAATTTTGACTTGAAAAGTTTAGGTTGGATTTTGAGTGTATTTGAGTTTGATTTTTGGAATTAGTTTTGATTGTTTGAATTTATATTTCATTTATATATATGAATATAAATGAGAATATAAATGAATCATGAGAACATTTCAAAGATTTGAAGTGGTTTAATCATGATTTGGGCTAATAAGTCCATTAAGAAGGATTTAAAGGACTTCGAAAATTTTTGGAGTTTGAAATTTGAATTTTGAATTTGGTTTGATTGATTTATATTTATATTTCATTTATATATGTGAATATAAATACGAATATAAAAGTTTGAATTGATTTGATCATGATTTAGGCTAAGTCCATTAAAAGAAATTTAAAAGACTTAAGGAAAATTTCGAGGATTTTAAATTTGGAATTTAGTTTTTGGGTTTGATTTGATTGGTTTATATTTATATTTCATTTATATATGTGAATATAAATGAGAATATAAATAAGTTTTGAGAAATCTCATAACTTTGAGATGATTTGATCATGATTGAGTAAAAGTCTATTAAAAGAGAATTAAAGGACTTAGAAAATTTGAACTTAAAAATTTTGATAGATTTTGATTACGGGTTTCAATCATGGATTTCAATCATATGGAATTGATTTGAGTTTGGAGAAAATCAAATAAGATTGATTTGGAGTTTGACTTGAAGGAAGGAAGGTGAGGGGTGGTTCAAGCTAAAAGTATGTAGATTTTTCAAACACTCTAAAACGACATATTTACATTTAACTCTTTTAAGTCTCAGAAATTTGGGTTAGTCCACTTAATCACTAGATGTGTCTTAAGACTAAGGAATTCTTAAATTCTAAGATGGAGGGGTTGAGAGCTATTCTAAAAATGAGGTCAAAAGGCAAAAGCTTTAGAAGGTACAGGTACCCCAACGGAGGAGAATAAGCTCATTGCGATCTTTAAGGAAGAATAACCCCCAAATCATTTAGAAAATGAAACTTTTTCTGAAGATTATCAAAGTATCACTGTTGATAGTTGGTGTTACATCGTCGGATCTTGCCGTCCCCTGATGCTTTCACAACCCATTATCTTGTGCAAGCTTTGCTTAGGAATCTTTAGACATTGTGATATCTGTGGAAAAATGCTTACCCATGGAAATATTTTTTAGAAGCATTGAAGCACAGACCGGGATGTCGCCACCTAACAAGGTCGGTTGGCTCAAAATCGAGGAGAACTGAGTCGTGAGAGGGGTCGAGCATCTGAGTTAATGGAGGCTACCAAAGAGAAGAAAGTAAGCCTGCTGAATTCGGGATCTGCCCTGAGTCTTGGAAACCTCCATCGGGGAGAAGCTGGAACTGCGAGAGAGGTTAAGCTTATATAGGTTAGTGGAGGCTATCAAAGTGAAAAAAAGCACTGCTCTCGGGATGTCGCCCTCAAAGTCGGTTAAAACTCGAGATCGAGAGAAATGGAGCTATGAGAGTCGGCACCATTATACTCTGAGGTTAGTGGAACTAAAGCAGACTGGTGGATGCAGCCTACAGTCATTGGAAACCCCAGAGATCGGGGACTGGAACCTGAGAGGGTCGACATCGTTACAAGTCAGTGGAGGTTGTCAAAGAGAAGAAAGAAAGATGTGAGTTTTCCCTTACCCTTTTGGGGTATTTATACTAGAAAAAATGACTCTTCAAATTCTTTTAAAAAATAAAAAATAAAAAATAAAAAAATAAAAAATGAAGAAAATTTTTCATATTCCTCATTTTAAAAAATATTTATATTCCTAAAAGAAAATTCTTTACATTCCTCTTTAAAAAGCAAAACTTTTCATCTTCATAAAAAAAAAGAAGAAAAAGTTATTCATATTTTAAATAAAAAAAACTCTTCATATTCCTCTTTAAAATTTTTTTTAAAAAAACCTCTTCATATATCTCATTCAAAATTTTTTTCATCTTCATAAAAAAAAAGAAGATAAAGTTATTCATATTTTAAATAAAAAAAATTCTTGACATTCCTCATTAAAATTTTTTTTCATCTTCTTAAAAAAAGAGAGAAGAGAAAATTATTGATATTTATATATTAAAAAAAGAATTTTTTATATTCCTCATTAAAAAAAACTTATCGTCTTCTTAGAAAATAAATTAAACAAAAAATATATTTTTCATCCACTCTCTCTCTCACTCTCTCACTCTCACAAGTTAAAATGATAACAAAAAAAAAATATGGGTCCCACTGCCTCCACTCTTTCAATCTCTCTCTCTCTCTATTTCTCTCGCTAAAAATAATATCGAGGGGCCCATCGGCCCCTCTCTTTCAAATCAAATAGCCACCCAAAAAATATATATAATAATATAAAATGATATAATAATTTATATATTTATAAAAATTATTATTATATATATATAAAATAAAATAAAATAAATACAAATTAATAACTAATTTGTAAATAAATAAATCAATTTGATACACATAATATATGTATTATATATCCTAATAATTTTTACTTAAAGTGATTTTATATATTTTTGAATAAAATGAGTTTTTTCATCCAAAAATAGGAAGAAAAATGATATATCCCTCTAAAATTTATAAATCAAGCATGGATTTGAAGTTAAAGCATATATTCAATCAAATTCAACAACTCAAATGTGAGTCCAATATCTATAATGTCAAATTGAAATGAGTCAAATCTTTAAGCTACATATGAAAACTTCGAGATACCAATTGGATGATCAAATGACTTAAATTTTGCTTATAGTCAAATCGGCACCATGAGGGCAATCCAACGACTAAGATCATTCAAATCGAAGATCATTTGAATGGTCAAATCACCAAAAAATTATCTATGATCAAATGAATCGGTATACACCGTCATAGAGTGTTTTGGGATTTTGACTATAATGACTAAAATGCCCTCTCATAATTCTATAAATAGGACCCCATTCTTGTCATGAAGGGAAAAAAAGAGCTAGAAGCGAACTTGGAAGAAAGTTAAGATAAAGCTAGAAGTTCGAAGTTTGTCATCACCACTATTGTCGCCGATCGCTTTATTGTTGTCGACCTTCATCCTTTCATTCTCATATTTGTCGCCGGCTATTCTGACATCTGGATTCAATTTATAATGATTCCATTATTGATTTCTCACAATCTTATAATCCATTTGTCGGAAGACTTAAACTCAGAAAAGATATATATAATGGAGCATTTTTCTTGCTGTGGTTTTACCTCTCTTTTTGGGATTTTTTCACGTAAAAATTCTGGAGTTTCTTATTCATTTTTTAACTATCTGTGTGCGTGTTAGATTTCTATACAAAACTAAGATGTGAAAGTTTATTCTACCGCTACAAGTTTTCTGGCACACAACAATGACTAAAACTTATATAGAAAGATTTAAACGTTGCAAGAAAGGTCTTATGAGACTTTATTGTGGTAAAAATTCAGCTATCGATATTACATATAATATTGTGCACTATGACCAAACAAAATATATTAAATTCGATAGATATTTTGTAGAGAGAAGCTAGTTGGTAGTCTAATCTATTTATTCACCAAAAGATTATCAGCCATAATATTTTAAATATTGACTTTAATTTTGGAATGGACAGTATCTATTAATTTACTTTAGAGGAAGTGTGAAAAAGTCAATCTCTATCAAATCTAACTCCATTAATTTCTCCTGAATCAATGTTCCACTAAGCCTAGAAGTCCTACATCTTATTCACTTCACGCAACTTTAGTGATCCCTGAGATTGTTTGGTCATCCCATCACTTCATATACTACTATAAGTAATCTATAATTATTATTATTACGTCAGCTTAGTAATCTGTGAATCATTGTAGTTATTCTGTAAATTTTATTCTATGATTTTATATGTTTTCTATTATAAGCTATTCTAGGATTGTATAAATGATATCCAAATATTGAAATTAATTCATCTAATTCTCTCCAATTATTATCCATTTGTAAAATTTGTTTTCATGCTTTCAGCAGAATTTAAACTTCATTAAACTTTTTCTTTTCTGCAAGTCTGTTGTCATTATATATCTTTGTCATCAGGTACGTGACTTGTTTTTCAAATCTTAAGCAGAAATTGTTTCAGAAGTCTTTCAAACTTTTCAGGATATTTCAGTAGATTGATATGCACCTGTTAAGCAATTCTACAAATCTTTCATTCAATCAACCCAAATCTTTGTTAGATTTTGAGAATTGTCTTTTCTTTTCGGTTCTAACTTCTAACCAATCGCTTGCTAATTTCTATTGAATTATCTTATAATTGTAGGTCACTCTTCTTTCAAGAATTCATCATAAAAGTTTAGTTTCTTTCATTGGCTACTGTCAAGAAGAATGTAACAAAATTCTTGTATATGAGTATGTGCACAATGGAACGTTGCGAGATCACATTCATGGTAATGTCCTGCAGTTGCTTTCATCTAGCCATCGGCAAATTCTGTGTTTGATTTCTTTTATATAAATGGCTTAGATTTCCTTCTATTGTCATTGTTACCCAGATTCTGTTAAAAAGAGAAATCTCAATTGGCTATCCCGTCTCTGGATTGCAGAAGATGCTGCCAAAGGTTTGGAGTTCAGCCTTCAAAGCCCTTCAACTTTTTTGCATTTTTTTTATTTCTTTTATTTATCATCAATGGTTGTTTTATTTCTCACTTACCGTTTCTTATTGTAGGTCTTACCTATTTGCACAATGGATGTAATCCTTCTGTCATTCATCGTGATGTTAAAACAAGTAATATCTTGCTAGATATTAATATGAGAGCAAAGGTTTCAGATTTTGGCCTCTCAAAACAAACTAACAACAGTCTTACCCACATATCAAGTGTTGCTCGAGGAACAGTGGGCTATGTTGATCCTGAGTAAGCTACCTGTCGCTATTGGAGTAGGAAGATCTTAATCTAGCTGCTTATGAATTTGATAATCTATTGATTTTTTTAACAGGTACTATGCTAATCAACAATTGACTGATAAGAGCGATGTTTATAGTTTTGGAGTCGTACTCCTAGAGTTAATTTCCGGAAAGAAGCCCATTTCTGTGGAAGACTACGGTTTTGACTGGAACATTGTTCATTGGGTATTAATACATCATTGGCGCTCAACATATCCCTAGCCCTCCCTTCTTTTGAAATCTTTTTACAGTTGAAGCATATTTTTAATACAGAAAAATTGGCATTGTTTTATATTTGGTTATCAACTTTGGATCACTTTAAGCTTTTCTCAAAAGAATTGTAACATCAATGAGGGTATAGTTTTTAGTGTTCTACAGAGGGTGTCAAAAAAACAACTCGAAGTGGAAGCATCACCAAGAAGAGTACCATGCTCCACAAAATAAAACACAGAAGTGAAGGGACAAACGATACATAGAATATGAAGGTTATGTGGTTCAGCTTTTATCAAGTATATATTCATAGGAGATTAGAGTGGATTTGATCCACATTAGTCACAAATAATGATATACGCAATAAGGACCACTGACGAGCCCTTCTTAGATCTCAAGTACACCTACACTCAAAACAAAGAACCATAAAGATTCTTTCACAATAGATATTATCTCACCATGACATTTTTTTTCCTCGGATGCACCTCAAACACAAATTCTCTAAGAAACAATAACCACCAAAGGGCATGCCATTAAAGATATGTAGAGAGAGAAAGCTCCTAGTGAAAGATCTCGTATATATCCAATCAAGTCAATGACACAAAAATCATGAATTTCATGGTTTCCTCATGCTAGCAAGGAGGCACCAGTCTCCAGGGAACGTAATTCCATGCTTTGATTTTGTAGTAAAACCCACCCCAATTGCTCACAGACTTTGATCTTTCATGATCAGATCCAAGACTCCTAGCAGTTGAAATAAAGATCATTGCACACTTATATAAAAGCTTTCAATACTAATCTCTATTCATTCCATATCTTCAATAAGTTCCTTTCCGAGCAAGGGGATATTACATCAGATCTCTTAGAAATGATCTTATGCAATTCTTCATAGATTCTCCTTGCATCCTTTGTAATTTGATATGTATTAGAGAAGAAACAAGATTGAGTCAAATATAACAAATTCTCCCCCTTTGAGTCAATTTTGTGGAAAATTTCAATCATTTTTGTGATTTTTCTTGAAGTTCTCTCAAAGTTCTAAATGGTTTAGCACCGCACAATTTAGTAGACCTAGATGATGCTTTGATTGAATCTTGTGAGAGACCTCTAGCATAAATGTTTGCATGTTGAAGTGGATATACTGAACTAGAACTTGAATTTGTACTGTTGGCCTCTATATATTTAATATATCTAACCAAGCAAATATAGTGAAATCGACGGACTATGGATGCAGCGTTGCTCAATCAAAGTCAAAACGTCTTGGTCATTATCAAAATTGATTGAAATGTTCTCTGATCACCAAATAGACTCCGTCAATACGTTCAAAATATCAAAATTAACTGAGAGAGGTCCTTCGAATCATCTGACGGTCACTTGATGGACATAACGAGTGGTTTGGTGCGATTTTGCGCATATCAAAATTAGGAGGCCGATCGCCAACAACCATTTGTAAAATTGATTATGTCAATGTCGATGAAATATCAAAACTTATATAATGAGACAGTTCAATTGATTCAACTGAGTCTATGCAGATATTAAGTCAATGAATGCGACATTGTGTGATTCAAGCCCATAATAGTCTCGATCTACGCCGAGTTGCCTAAATTTAATGTGAAATGGTGTATTTGTTCTAATGTCAAAATTACTAGACTGATATTGTCTGTCATCAAGTTGTCAAAATTGACATGAATTTTGAGGAAAAATACACTAATCCCCAGAATCTTCACCTAATTCTGCCGCTCATGTACTGTCCCATCCAACCTGCGGCCCACTCTCACACCTTAAACTCCCACGCTGTCCCCATCTCCTCCCATGTCAAACACAATCCACAATTCCTCTCTCCCAGATTTTGCATTCATGCACTCACTGACCTCCTCAATCCCCCTCATCCCAAGCTCGCTCTTGACCTCATCTTCCTTCCATCATGACTCGAGATCAACCTGGCGCAACCACCTCATTCTCCTTTCTCTCCTCCGTGGTCTCATCTCTCACCTTTGTGCAGACAAGCACTAGGCCAGATGGTTCGGCATGGTATCCGTCTTTCTCCCATTTTTGCTTCCTTATTCTACTCACTCACTGGTCAGCGGTCTTTCTCATGACAATGGACTGCTCTTCTCCTCGTCCTCTACAGCACAAGCTGAAACCCCTCTTTCCTACTACTCTCCTTCCACCGCTCCTCCAAATCGCACAACAAAGCTCTCCACATCTCTCCTCTATTTCCTCACCACCACACTTGCTATCCCTCTCTCTAAACTTCCTCTCGCTCACCATCACTCTCTCTTTCTCTCTCTAAATAGATAGAAACCACTTATTTTCTCTTTCTAACCCCCTCTTTCTCTCCTTATTACTCTCTCTCTCTAACTCCCTCACAACCTCTCACTCCCACTTTCTCTCTCTAGCTTTCTCACTTAACCTCTCCTTCTCTCTTTAGATTTTCTCTCCCTAGAAAATCAGTGACAAAAAAATATATAAGAGAGGAAAAGTTCCTCCCCTCGCTACCTTGTTTTGTTTCGAAATTCATACCACTTGTGTTGACATTGCCTTATTTTGTGTATCGAAGGTATGAAAATAAAAAAATGTCAAAACAATTTAAATACACATGCATGTTATTCCAATGTAGTGAGAAAGTGTATAAAATTAAGTACTCATGTGTGTTATTCCAATATGATGAAAAAAATTGTCTTGCTCATGAAGGTATTTGAAGGCCTATGCATGCCTTTTAGATAGATAAGTTCAAAACATGTTTTGTGTTGTAAAACACCACTCATGTCTTTTTTAACTGCACTTTTGATACAATCCCTATGAGGTGATGACGTGGGATGCTGCTGAATTTCTGTTAGTCTCTAACCTTACACAAGTAAAACAGAACAAAATAATATAAATTAAAAGAATACCTGGATTTTAAATGGGCAGCAAAATTGATAGTTAAATTAAGAGATTGTTTGGTTTCGAAAAGAAATGTATTGTAAAAAAAAAAATGCAATGTAAAGTGAATGTAATGTATTTGGATTACTTTATATTTTTTGGTTGAAACTCTACAAATACTTGAGTTTATTTTTTCTTGTTTGGTAGAATGAATATAATGTAAAGTATTTTGGACTTATTGGTGATAGTGGTAGCGATATAATGAGTGGCCAAACCACGGTCAAAGGTGGCGGTGGTGGTGGTTTCATACGGCATTGGATGGCAGCTGCCAGTAGGCAAAGACTGCTAGCGGCGGGTGGAGGCGGTCAGTGGTGGGTGGTGTGGCTATAGCGGCATACGGCAACATGGGTGGTGACCGATAGTGGGCGATGACCGTTCTCACATTACACTGATCGATGTATTTGAAATTTGCCTAAATTAGGTGAACTCTAAATATACCACAAATCACTCTTTCAAAGTATTTTAAATACACCACAAATATTTAGATTTTTTACTTTACACCATGCCAAAAACTTAAAAGTTAGAATACATGCATTTATTTTGCTTTACACTCAAAATTTATCCAACCGAATAGCCCTTAAATGTAAAATACAAACTCATATGATGAGACAAGGATGAACACATAATTGGATAACAAAGGGTTTGATTGTTTGCTGATGAATGGTATCGTGACCTCCCTATGAAATTTGAACAGTAACATTTCATGTTGAATGAATTGAAATAACTCCAATCAAATGTAGAGTTGGATCAAAGGGGACTCACGGTAAGCTCAATATTTCATCATTGAGCATAAGTAAGACTTTTGGATAAAAAATGGAGCTAGCCTACAATAAACCAAATGCTCGTTGACAACAATAGGTGAAATATTTTAATGAATGTTGGACTGCAGCACATTATTACTTTAAATGACCAAAAGAATTAAAGGCAAATATGATTAAAGCTTGAAACATATATTAGACTTACAAAAGCTATGCTAGGTTGAAAGATTAATTTTCTAATGAAATTGGGACTCAATTCGGACTCAAGATAAAGCTGTATTGGATTTGACTGCTCATCTACGAGCAAGAACTAAACTTGATTGCTTGCTTATTAACATGATCGTGACATTTCAATAAAACTTGAATCATTACCTCCCAAACTGAATTGACTGAAAATGACGACAATGAAACACATAAATAGAAAGCAGGGAACTAAATGGCTTGCTTATCGGCTAAAGTAAGATGACATGTCTCACTAACAAACATGATTTAAACCAAATAAATGCTCTGATGGTTGTGCTTGATGCTAAATGAAACAAAAATGATCTTCATTGAATACTCAGGATATAGTAAAATGAGGATTAAATGCAAACAATCAAATATAAATGCCACCAAATTTACAACACACTAGCGCTAGCAAATAGAATGTATTAATAAGTGCTTTAGATAAACTTGCACATATTATGAGGCAATCTCATGTGTAGAACCCTTTACATTTAGAAATGTGCTACTTGTCTAGAAAGGTATATTGTTGTGTACGCTTCCCAAGATAGTTGCATATCTAGAATTATCTCATCAAAATATATGTTAGTGATTTAAAGATTTGAGTTATGCACATATTTTAAGATAACTCCAATGGGGATGCATGCAAGTAGGCAGGGCTTTTCAATGTTAGCTATATATGCATTATGAGCTGATCATAAATTTAAAATCAAAATTAATGTCTCAATATGCATGCAAACAACAAGATGAATTGTATGCACATATTATGAAAATAATGGTAATTCAAATTTTATTTCTCGAGTGTGCAAATGCTCTTAAGTGATTTACATGCTTTGCAAGCAGTTTCAAAGGCTTAGCTTCAATTGCTTTATAAAATGTGCAAATCTTTGAATTTCATGAAAATTAATTGAGTTGAATAGATTATGGACCGGATGTTACATAAATGGTTAAGTCTGATTAACATTAAATAAATCAGAATTATCTGCATGTACTTTGATCAATATATTAAATACTAAATTATATGATCTAAGAATATTGCGCAGGTTGAAATTAATATAAATCTTAGTTTTATCTCATCTTGGAAGTTATATATGTGTTTTGAATGATCAATAATCACTCTCTCTCAAAATATAAGCTTTTTGTATTCGATGCTAAACTTAAAATTATAGTCATTCATATTCTTAGATGAGCTTCTTCACCCATGTTATAGAAGTTTTAAGTTCCGCTTGATCGGTCTAATCATTGTCATCATAAGAAGGCAGTTGGCAAGATTGATCCTGAGATTAAACATTCATTTCAGGAAATATCATCTTTACATTTGCATACAACTATCAATAATAATAAAAGAGAAATTTCATATTTGAAATGCAAATTCTCAATTATAATATCAAAAAGTACAATTACATTTGTAATAGAGTCGATAAGGTTGCAACATAATCGATCTCTTAAAGAATTTAAACTATACATAGATCTAATATTCTATAAATAGATAAATAGAGTTGACAAAGTTTTACACCCCGATTATGACCGTATTGAATGGAGATTTCAACTGAAAGTGATATCACCATCAAGTTATATTTAAATTCAATGTCAAATTAATATAAATTCAAATTTAACAAAAAATGTAAAGGATGCAAAGAATATTAAATTTAAAATGTTTAAATGAAACTCACATCTAAACACTTTAAGCAAAATACACTCAATCTATCTTCCGCAATCATTTGTCGAAGGTGACAAATTAAGAAAACTTTACTTACCTCACGAAGGAGCTAATATCAAATAAAATATATTGATATGTTCACTCCAATAAATTTCACACCAGTAAAGATATGACACGTCTTATGTCTGCATGATTTTACTGCCAAATGATACCACATAAAGTGTAATTCTGTAAAGCCTTATTTGGGTGGTTTATTGCCAAAATCGATTATATTATTATCATGATTGTAACCCGTATGTTCCTCAATAGCTCTGTTCATTGAGTTGTGAATTATAATGCACTTGATAGGGCAAAAAACTCTCTGTTAGCTAAACTTCAAGTTATTATCTTAAACAAACATCAACCCAGGCCTATAAGGTTCTCTTGGATGAAGCAACTTATAAGTGCTTATATCCTTCAATCAGGTTGGGTCGATTATCTCATCTGACTAAGTAAACCAATGACCATGACAGTACAAAATGATGGAATCATGAGATCTTGATCGAGTGCATCACCATTTCCTCACAATCCACTATAAATTGGCAATGATGAATTTCCTAAATTTTAACTTCATTTGTTGTTGCTATATGCTAAGCAATTTGCGACCTAATAATTATCCCTAATTGAAAGTTTTCTCTCATCATTGCGAGGAGTATTAACTATAGGTGACTGCGTCTATAGGAAGCTTGGAATCATATTTAAAGTCCTCATAAAATGAGGGCGAAGTCTCCGGGTAGTTTTTTAACTACAATTTTTTCTGTCTTCTGAAAGTTTGACTTAGCCAATCCAAGCTCGCTTCATCAAGTGGCCGGGCATGAATTTTCATAGCCCACATGTATATGTCATTGAATTTGGTTCCTCTAAAATTGATGACTCCTCATCCTAATGTTGTAATGTTTATCTGAAATATTCTCATTATCTTGTGTTTATCTTTGTTTTAAAACTATTCCTATAGGTAAAAACAAACACTATGCTACTTCCCCAAATGCAATGCTTCAACATTGATGAAGTCAGAACTAAGGCAGCTCTTAAAGATGCACACTGGAATACATTTAGTATTCCAACTCTACTGGATTTCAAGACAACCAAAGAACCCTTACATATTTGAGTACCTTGATATCCTAAGAAATATATACCCTGCATTACTTTAGAACAAAAGATATAAGATTCATTCTTAGATCTGGTACATATCTCACTGTAATTGAAGTTGTTATCACTCCATCATACATCCTAATACAAGATGTGCCCAAGCTATAATCTTATATGCATCATTATTTTTCATATACACACTTATTACATAGTTTATAACTAGAAAATAATGAGTTATTAGGATAAATATGAAATATTCATGATGAGCTAAGAACCAATTGGTCATCACATCGATAACCTACTTCCAAAGAAAAATATTAACACAACTTATATTGGATTAATTTGTTTTCATATTTACATCCATTGTTCTATCATCTTGATGTCATGATTATTTCGCTGATCCCACTTAGTGGGATAAAGGCTTGTTGTTGTGTTCTATCATCTTGATGATGGTTACCTATTTTTTATTTGTTCCTCTTTAATCCACGATATTATTTCTTAAGGCACCCTTATTTCTCGTAATAAATTAAATCTGTTTCTGTTTACAAACTTGCTCCCCCTTATGAACAATCTTTTGTACTACTTTTGTACAACAAACAAGCTTAAAATTACATCTTTTGATAGATGTGAATTTCTCAATCTTCAAAGCTTATTATATGTCTTGTAAAATATTGTCAAAAAATTGCTTATTAAAGGAAGGTAAAGACCATTTTAATAATAACATATGAATAATTGGATTAAACTAATTTATTTTATTCAGTTTAATTCAATTATTCATATGTGACTTAATAAGCATATTTTTTTTACGGATCAGTGTCAGATGACCTCTTCTCTTTGGGGTTAGTCAAAATAATAGGATGACTTCGATTAGATGATTCCACCAACACGCGTTCCAACGTTCTTCTTGCGAGCAGCAGTGAAATGTGTATCTAATCAAATCATCACAAATATTTACAATTCATATACTACTTAACTTAATTCATATCACACTTAACTTAATTCATATCACAATTACTGGAAGCATGAAATCTTTAAGTTTGTAAATAAATCTGAGGAACAAAGGCATTATTAAAATTTTATGCGTCAAAAGCCTTTAAACTTCCCAACTATACACCCAAAACTGCGATTCAATAAATCAGCTTTTTACCTCTTTTCCGAAATTATCAGCGGTAGCATAATTTAAAAGCTTTGTGAAACAAGAATCTTAAAGTAAGCTCGATCTGAGACGGTAGAACAATCGTCATGCATGTAAATTTACAAAGCGGTAAGTATCGTAATGTAACAATGTAGCGATGATATCTTTGTAGGTCTTTGTGAAATGTATAATCGAACAATATCTTTATAGGTTCATCATATCGATGTCGAAAAGTGATTTTCATTAAAATCATTTCGGTTCTATATCAAATCATTTTTAGAAATGTCGTTTATAATTCGTAGTTTGACTTAAATATAAAAGGTCGTCACGGCTAAAAAAAAGTGAAGGTAAGGCGGGGCGAAATACTCTTACTAATTTGACGCAATTGGACTGCAACCTCAAAATGTCGAGTGGGGATCTGAAGATCTCAATCACTCGTCTAGAACTTTTTTCTATCTGGCGATTTCTATAATATATACTTGATTTTCACGACATTTCGTTTATCACATTCTTTGCATTTTAAAACATGTCTTTAATAAAATCATATCTCTTTGAGAGTGAGCATAATCGTTGTAAATCGATGTCAATCATCGAGTCAGTAATAAACATTTGTATTTGCGTTGATATACGAAATATCATATGTCATTCATACTGATTTATCACAGTGGTAGAAGCAGTGGCATCTGAGGAATAGAAGCTGAATTTAAATTAGATTATGTCTGCTTTCAGGTGCTGATTCAAGTGATGTTCGCGATTCCTCTTGATGACCTATCATTTAATAACTCTTAAATACTTCATGCAACTCATAACTCATGAAACACCCTCTTCTCGAGATATCTCGCCGTAAAACTTGATGCGACTCCGAAGTAATCACTAGCAATACAAACTAAAATTAAATGATCCAAACTTTTTGATAATTCTGACTCACCTGGCCAAAATAGTTGAACTCCCGATCAGCATTTCAACACCAGGCTGTTTGAAAGAAAAGGGATAGGGAAAGAAAATTACAAAATTCCCAAGTTTCCCGTCGGCGAGAAGCGAAATCGACAGGCCGTCGGTTCGACTGCGACTCGGGATTTCCGACCCGGATGGTTCCGCGGGACTTACAGATGTGGCGATTTCCAAAGCGGCAGTGTAAGCGGAGTCAGGCCTTCTGGGATCTGCGGTTCAATGGCCGATCTGAGAATCCTTTGCCCGTACCGCGATCTACGTCAGGAAGCGGTTCTGTCAGCCAAACGCGGCCGAAGGAAGAGGGCGGTTCTACGTTCATGTCCGGGAGCGGTCGTAAAGCAGCCGAGGAAAGGAGGAGAAGAACTTCGCGTGAAGGAAATCGTGGGCGAGCGGTAGGGAAGGAATGAAATAGGAAATGCTAGGAGAGATCAAACCCACAGCGTCATGTCATCCGGATGCATGCTTCCTTCTTCTAATCTATCTTTATAAATGTGACAAAAAATTAAAGATTAAGAAATAAGCTAATTGGATTAAATGGGATATTACAATTTCCCCACTTAAAAAAATTTTCATTGAAATTTCTTTTGAATCATTCAAGCGGAAGGAAACTTACACTCATCTCTTGTTCAACCTCCCAGTAGCTTCTTTGATTGGTTTGTGCTTATTTAATTTTAACATGGGAAATTTGCCATTTGATCTCTTCACATCAAATTTAAAATCTTTTCCGGCTCCGTACATAATTGGTTTGTATTTCAAACTTTGTATATGGAATCTTCGCTTTCTATCGTGATCCATTTCTCGAGATTGAAATGTGAAAAGGCGTTGTGAATGTCCCGTGATGGTAAGGCAAGTCAGCCGTATTGCGATCTCCTTTGATTTCAAAATGTCACATATGCAGGGCTCGATTTACCTCCACCAAATCTCTAATTCCTTTCATGGTTTGACTTTGAATACAAATTCTCAACTTGAAATTCTAATTTCGGTCTTTAAGGCGTAATACTTGGCGATCGGCGACTTTGATCTATCTACGATGTCGATTTTTGAGCGATCAGTGGACTCGGACTAACGGTTGTCTTTCTCGCCCCAGACTTAGTTCTACACTTTCGACCATATAATGCTTCATGGGCCATTTGAATACTGGTATATTATTGTAAGCAAAGCTTCGATCATGGAATATGATCTTCCATTACCTCAATCTAAACACATAGTCGATAAATCTTATTGTATTCTTCGATTGTCCATGTCGTTACGTGGATGAAAAGGCGTACTACGTGCTTGTGTATTGACCTGCAATCTACCATCTCGAGAGCGATCACTTTTAATTGTGAGTCTTACAATTTCTTTAACATATAATCGGACAATTTATCGGCGAATCTTTTCGTTTCATGGGTAAGAAATGGTGACAATCTATCCACATGACGACAACCTCTTATCCGACTTTAGATGCAGGAAATCCCATGCAAAATCCATTGCGATTTCTTAAAACGGGTATAGGTAATGGCGTAACAATCCATGCTTTGATGCTCGAACTTTAATAATCAGGTGACGTTTAGAGACATATTCGGTATGTCTTTCTTCATACATGACCGCAAAATCTTTTAAATCTTTATACATTTTTGAACTACGGATGAATAGTATATCACGATGAGCCTCGCAGCTAAAATTTCTTGTCTCGATTCCGCATCACCGGTACTAATTGTGAATGCTTAGAATATCTGCCATCTACAAGAAAATTTTGCTTACGTCTGGATTTGTTCGATGAATTTCGATATCTACGATCCAATTTACGTGCGACTTTGATTATCGAATAAAGTTGATTGCTTGTCGATTGAATAATTGATATCAGAATCTTGCTTAACAGTTGTAGAACAATTCTCGATTAACTCGACTTTTGAGTAATAATCAATGACATTTCCCGTCTTTCGCTTAATGCATAAACATTAGCGCAGAATCTTGAATATCGAAATCATAATCTTTAATAAGCCAAATCTTCTTGATTGATTCTTTTTGTGTAAAATATACTTAAGACTCGATGATCGGTAAAATTTCGCATTTCATCTGAGTAATGTCTATACAGAAGAGCATTTGTACTTCTAGATGCATGCGGGATAATTTCTTTCGTGAGGTTTTTTAATTCTCGAGCATAAGCGATTAATTTCTATTTTGCATTAAAACTGGCGGCAGCTTTTAAAGATCGTATAAATATTTGAAATCCCGGTTCACGATGGAATATAGCTAAAATTAGGCGATGGTCTTGAATCTTTTTCTTGAAACTCTGCTCCGCGTTCAATTGTCATTGGAATTTGATATCGTTCTCGATAAATTAGATAGGCGTTCTGATATGAGAAAATCTCTGTGGCTTATGTAATAACTGGCAGAGCTACCAGCTTACACGTAACGTCTTTTAGTGCGGATCGTTCTAAAATTACTTTTTGAGGATCAATAGCTAACTTCTTGATAATGTGGCAGAAATCGATGCATCAAAATTCACATTTTGAAAATTTGGTATAATTGATTTTATCTTATGATTAAAACAATCCTCGAGGATGATTTGCATGTTCTTCGTCAGTTTAGAATAAATCAATCATCGTCGTAAAAGATGATATGGCCCAGGAGCTTGAAAACACGATTCATTAAATTAAAATTTGCGAGCATTAGTTAAACCAAAATGGCATAATAAAATTACAAGTGTCCATCGCTTTTGTTTTAAAATATCTCAGGCATATTTAACTCTAACGATGATATCGGATCTGTCAATTCTGGAAAATCTGGTGGCTCTCCATTGATCGAATAAATGTCATCGCCGGTAGATTGCTGATTCTTGTTATCGCTTTTATTTAACTCCACATCGACAGCATCAAGACCCATTCTTTTCTTAGCAAATAATATGGGTGCACTCAGAGTTCTTTGGTAGAATAAATCCTTTTTCACGATTCTTCGGCTTCAATTCTTTAGGAACCATCGCGTAAGGAGATTTATGTATAAGTTGTCGGGTTGTACATCGATCCCAAACTCACTTCGTGTTGGTGGTAACCGGTAATTCCTCGGAAACACATCGAAAATTAGAAATAGCGGAATGTTTTTTTCAAACACTTTCTTATTCAACACATAATTTGAAATACTGATTTTCTTCTTAAATATTTACTCAACTTGCGCACTAATCGAAAGAAGATACAACATTCTTATGAAAAATAAAATGATTTTTCACAGCATGCAAAATTTCTCTCTTTCATTCAATTGTTGCAAAATATTTGATCAACCATTATAGCGTCAAAATGTCGATTGGTAAGATAATTGGTTAGGAAAGTGTTTATCTTGAATGTTAATGTACAATATTCTATTTGTATTACTATCAGAAGGCATTACCATTCTGGTGTGAAATAAATAGTATCGTAAAGTAGTGGAAAATCAATGAGCGAATCGAGCGAATCAACAATTGAACAAATGATCGAAATTTTAAGCATCGACACCACTTCATTTGATTCCCTTTGCGGGTGATAGCAAAACTTCGCTTTCTTGGAGGGTTGGTTTTTTCACGAAGTTTCTCCTTTTCTTGAATTGAAGGTTTCCAAAATTGTGTGTTCTCGGCTTCCAAAATTTTCTTTGTTGACCGTCGCGATAATTGTATGATTTTATATCCTTCTTCTTAATGATCGGTTCTGCGATGTCCGGCCACATCTGTAACATTTCCCTGATCCAGCCAGACATTGACCAAAATGTCTTTTCCCACCTTATCCAAATAGGTTTCTCCGATTTGTTATTTCATCGTCATTAAATTTCTTGAGCAAATCGGCCTTCTTTCAAAGCTTTTGCGTTTGCTTTGTAAATCCATATTCTTTGGAAAAATTCAACTCATTTTCAATTCTCACTCTTTCAACTAACGAGAACTCGGATATCGAATGGTCTTTGTGCAGATTGATCTCGAGAATCATGACATTTCTTCACGTGTCTTGATATAATGGAGCATATCAGAAAGTGAACTTTTCTTTATTATAGTTTTGATTCTTGAGTTAGATTGAAAAATTTGTCTTGTAAAGCGTGTTTGGTGATGGAGAATAAACCAATCTTTGAATACTTTGACAAACTCATCCCATTTGATCAGTAATGGGTATCATTTCAAATCTTTCCTGTGGTTAAGCTGCCTTTACTCCCTTTAAAGTAGCGATCTTACTCTCTTACGTTTTTTGGGGCAAATCATCCCATCAAAATTTTTCCAATTTTAAGCGACCAATCTTTTTTAGCTATGGGATCCGCTCGCGAATCTTGGTGGTTTGAGCGTTTGAAATATCCTCAATGTTGATCCACTTACGAACCAAACTCAGTCTGCACTTGAGTCAGATTTTTTCATAGATCTTGCTTATCAACAAAATCGTGACTACCGCAATTTCTCTTCACCCTTGCTGCTCAGGTTGTATTTCACTCTGTTAGAATTATCTCTTGGCATGTAGTTCGAGTGCGCATTTAGTCGGAGGGGCCATCTAACGCATTTCTTGACAAATTAATAATTATAAAAATTATTTATGATATATATTTATTAAATATCATACATGCATGAAATTATTAAGAACATATAGATTCCACGACTTAATGGTCGCATATACGTATTGATCAATTCAACACTTATCCTAAATCCAAATCGTGCTTATTATTACTCATCTTTTTTGCTCGATACCATCCCGGATGACCCTTATTCTTGGGTTGTCGAAGTGTAACGAATAGGATATTCGATTAGATCTGATTCCCCACGTTCGCGGCTTCTTGAGCGAGCAGTGAAATGTGTATCTATCATCCAAATATTTACTTCGTATCTTCTTACTTAATTCATTCAAATTTCTCTTTTAATAAATTGAGGCATTAAATTAATTTTCATAAATTAAAAAAAAAGCAAATTTAAAATCTGATTTCCCAATTCTCTTTCGTTTTCCTGAAATTATCATCGGTAAAAAAGAAACTTTGAGAAGAATCTTAAAGTAAAATCATCTGAAGTAGAACAATCGTGCATACGTGTAAATTTACAAAAGCGGTAAAGCTATCTTTGATAATGTAACGATGGATGATATCTTTGTAGGTCTTTGGAAATATAATATATAAACAATATCTATGGGTTATCTTATATCGATGTCGAGGCGATGATTTTCATTAAAATCATTCGGTTATATCAAATCATTTTTAGAAATGTCATTTATAATTCGGTTTTGACTTTGTAACAAAGTCGTCACGGCGTCGGCTAAAAGCGCGAAGGTAAAGCGGTAGAGGTACCATTACCTACCCCGACGCAATTGACGACTGGCGGCTCAAAAAATGCGTCGGGGATCTTAAGATCACTGTCATCGTGAACTTTTCTTTTATCTGCATGATTTCATGCGTAGCCATCACAATTTTCGCATTTCATTTATCACATTCAGCATTTTTTCATATGCCAAAATCATATCTTTGATGGCGAACATAATGTTAAATCGATTAATGTCTGAGTCAGTAATAAAATTTGTATTTGTGTATTATGATGAGAAATATATATAAATTCGATTTATCTGAAGTGGTAAAGCGGCATACAGAAAGCGAATTTAAATTAGCATTATGTCTCACGATTAATGCAGGTCGATATGTCGTGATGTGCTACGATTCTCCTCAGTACCATCGTTTAATAACTCTTACAAATCTTATACATACTGACTCGTAAACTCTAATTAACCAATCTTCGAAATTGATATCTCTAACTGCTGATGCGACCGAAGTAATCCTCGCCGATATTAATTTGCTTGATCAACAAACTAAAATTAACAAACAATGTCGATCACAAACCGTTTAATACAATATTCGCACTCACAGCGAAATAGTTAGAACTCAATCCGCATTTTTGAAGAAGGCTGGGTTGAAAGAAAAGGGATAGGGAAAGAAAATTAGAACTTATAAAATTCCTAAGTTTAGTCGAGCAATCGAACCGAGCGATCGGTTCCGCCCCAGGCTACGGGTTTCCCGTTCCGCGGGACTTCAGATGTGGCGGTTTCAAGACGGCGGCAGAAGCGTGATCGAGGAAGGCGCTCAGGGATCGGCGGTTCAGGCCGGCCGCGGCATCCTTACTGCGCAGTGCGTCGAGGCCAGCAGTTCTGTCAGCCGGCGCCAGCGAGGAAGAGCCGCGTTCCCGTTGTGTCAGGAGGTCGTCAGCCAGAGGGAAGGAAAGGAGGAAAGAACTTCAGCGTGAAATCGGCGTGAAGAGGCAGCAGTAGGGAATGAAATAAGGCTCGGAGAGATCCAACCATACGCGTCGAATCTTAATCCGATCCATCTTTTTCTTGATCTACTCTGATAAACAAAAGTAATTAAAAGAAATAAGCTAATTGGATTAAATGGGATATTACACGAAGTAAACAGAGCCTTTGCTTTTGATAAAATTTGTTGGAGTTTTTGATCATATATGAAGTCTTTTGTTTGAGCCATGACCTTCCATTGTCATTTCTGCAAGGATCTCTATCAAGATCTCATCTTCCAATCACAATTGGATTATTCATATTAGCCTTATCTTCTTCTCTCATAATCATTAGCATATTCAATCCCCATAATTCTTTTATAAGTCTATCTCAAATCAAAAGATCCAACCAACTTTGATTCAAACATGTTTCTCGGTGTTGACCTCCATGCATGCTTCATTAGTTGAGTCGAGCTCACAAGTCAAATTCGGCGGACTTCGGATGTAATAGCACGCAAATCGAGCTGAAATACACTAGACATCTTTGAAACTAGTTGAAATGACCTTTGATCGACGAACAGACTTCACAATCGCGTTCAGAATGTTGAAATTGATCAGAATATACATCTTGCATAATCCGACGGTCGACTGATCAAGAGATCGAGCCGTCAATGTACCAATGCGCATATTAGAGTCGGGAGGTTGCGATGATGCCCAAACAACCTCCGCTCGTAAAATTGAGCGCACCGTTAGCGTTAAAATGTAGAAATCTATCAGCGAGGCTTTGCTCGATTGAACTGCCAGAATGTTGAGCGTTGAAAGCGATAGTGAACCAAAATTGATTCGATTTGAATCGACGGTATCGATCGTGAAGCAGACTACTTCGTCAAACTTCAAATAGCCTAAAATCAACATATATATAGCCCATATAATAATGCCGCCAAAATTCGAATTAGGACTAATTAAACAATTAAATGAAGAAGCTCTTATAAATATCTACTTATACTTAACCCTAAAGACTCTATTCCACGGCCCGTCTCGTTTTTGCACAGATTCTTGGTTGAGCATCTGAGCTCGAATCTCTCTGCGACAAGCGAATGACCTCCATCCAACTGTCTCTCACGCTGACATTGACATCGACGCGCACCAGATGCCCTCTCTCCGTTCTCTCTCAATCCTTCTCGATCCATTCATTCCTTCCAGGTTGCATGAGCAGACGAAGCTCTCGAGCTCTTATTTCTCGTGTCTAGCCAGGAAACGAGTTGCTCTCTCGTGCTCCCTACTCCGCTCTCTCGTGGTCGGGTAAGTTGCTCCGACTTTTAGCATCACCGAAGCCAATCTACCTCTTTCGCGTCTACATCGAAAGCCCGGCCCTCTATTTCTTCCTTCCTCCTTCAAATCGATTTTCGTGTTATCTCTATCCTAAGTTGTATTTTGCTATTTGGGTTTCTCTTGAATGAAATGGGCTCGAATTCCTTTTTTTAGCATCTTGAGGTTGGATTAGAGATAAAATGTGAGGGCTTATTTTGTTGCCAAGCATTTGTTTGTTTTGTGCTGGTTTGCCTTTACTTGAGTCATGAAGTAAAGTTAAGATGAAAAATCAGTAGGATTGTTTGCTTTTTTGTTGGATTTCTTCTTAAGATCCACCAAATAGTGAAATCATTGCAAGATTAAGTTAGAATGAGGTAGAAATGAGGGATAAAGCCTTGTGAGATTTAAAATTTTCATTTTGGTTGTTTCAAAAAAAGAGAGAGAAAATGAGTGAAGCGATGATGGAATCCGTAGTGTGGTAGAACAATCACACTTAAATTCTAATAATTTCGCCTCATACATGTCTTTCTTGACATGGTGGGATGGCGCATTCGGCCGTAGTGTTTACACCACCCATACATACCTTTCTTAGCATGGTGTTCAACATACCTCCTCAGCTATCTGAAGTAAGGCGTCTGAGATCATTGTCGAAATGTTGTTGAATTTTCACATTGATAAGAGGCCTAAAAAGCTTAATATAAAATCAACTATAAACTTAAATTTTATATTTAAACTGACTTTGCAAGTATATAAGTACTCGTACACTCTTTTCTTGGTGTGACGGGGAAATCTGTGTTTCATACAGGTGCTTCAGAGACTCATACATATTTTTCTTGACATGGTGGGATAACGCATTCGGACGTGGTGTTTACACCACCCATATATGTCTTTCTTGGCATGGTGAGATGACCCAACATACTCGATGTAGCCCCTTATATGAGGATGATACCGGGATGTTGTCGAAATATTACCGAAATTTTATCTAAAATTCGTACTTGCTATAAAATTCAAGCTAAACAAATAGCGCTGCCTAAATTCGCTAAAATAAAATTGATATCGAATTGAATTTTGAATTATTAATGAGAATGAATTTGAAATGAATTTAAAGATTATATTTCAAATAAAGAAGGAATGATTGAATTCAAATAGATCCATCAGATTTGAAATGAAATTTAAATTTCATTGATGTACACACACACACACACACACACACACACACACACACACACACACACACACACACATATATATGAATAAACCTTGCAATGTTATGCCTCACATGATTTAAGAGAGAATTTGATCTAATCATTGAAAACTTGTAATAAATTGACATATAGACTTCAAGCATGGAATTCAAATGAGATTTGTAAATGATCTCAGTATAATTCAATTGAATCTAAAAGCTTGATTTCTAATAAGAGACTAAATATAAAACAATCCTTAATTTAATTCAATCTTTCTAAAATTCGTACAAGTATTCTAAATAACATGGGGCACTTATCTTTGAATGCATAAATCATAATAGAATCTTTGTGGGGTTGATTCTGGAGTGCATGGGCGAGTTAACAAAATCTAATGATGTTGTTATAACTTTCTCCACTTGAGAAGCTAATTCTGTCATATGACAGTATGACGATTATCTCCTAACTCCTTAATGATGGTTGAGTTGATTGAGGATATCAACCGACTGGGTCATTATTCTTATCAAAATATCTAAGATATTTATATTTGATGATCTCAAATTTAAAATTCTCAAAGTATAAATCTAGATCTGATCCTCTATTATTAAATTAATAGAGTCACATGATCTTGAACAATAAACTAAATGAACAAGAAGATTTATATACCCCGATGATGGCTATGTTGAATGAAGATTTCAATTGGAGGGGATACTTTCATCAAAATGTGATTATGATTTCAGATCAAATTAATTTAAATTAAGTATCTATCCAAATGCGAAATCTAATATGTCATTAAGTTATAAATGCCTAAATGAAATTCAATCTTTAAAAAATTTAAAGTGAAACTGAATTCATCCACCTTCCGTAATTGTTTGTTAAATGTGACAAATTAAAAAAATTCTAGTTAAAGAAATTGATGTCAGTCAAATGCATGTATGTTTCTCAAATAATCTTACGCCAGAGGATGTGACGTATCTTTTGTTTGTAGTTTGGCTGGCTTCACATATGATCTATTCTAGAGTCATCGACGGGTGGTTGGTCAAATGACACAATTATATTGCGATGTAAGTATGTTCCCCAATGGCTCTGTACATTGAGTTGTGAACTATGTGGTACACTTGATAGGGCAAAAAGTCATCCGTTAGCTAAAGTGAATTTAAACTTGTCTCTTTAGACAAACACCACCCTAAGCCTACAAGATTCTCTTGGACGATACAACTCATGGCCGACAGGATCATTCGGTCGGGTCGACTCCTCCCGACTATTAGGGATATAACGGCGGGATGTAAACTATGGGATCTTGAACGGGCGCATCACCATTCCCCCAACCATTTGCTTCAAGTTAAAATGATGAATTTCATAAATTCATAATTTTGTACTTCACATGTTGCTACTATATGCTATGTATTTAGCGATCTAACGACTAGCCTTAATTGATAGTTTTCTCTTAGCATTGGGAGGGGTAATTAACTATAGGTGCTTGCGCCTATAGGAAACCTGGAACCAGATCTAAAGTCCTCACAAAATGAGTGCAAAATTTCTGGTAGTGTCTTATTTACTATTCCATCTGCCTTTTAAAAATTTGACCGACATTCATTCCAAACTCTTTTTATTGAGAAGTCGGTGGCGAATTTTCGGAGCCCACACTTGGAAGGGGAACTTTTACACTTATCAAACTTCTTAAAACCCTATAGTTCATATGTCTCTAGTATCACCCATAATATCTTCCTGATTAAGTTCTATTACCCTGAGAAGCACAAATATTATATATATAATCAATATCTAAATTTCTTAATAAAAATAATGATCCTTTTAATGACTCTTTTATTATGATCAAGATTTATGTCACTTAGTCTAAAATGATTTGTAAGCCAAGAAATTCTTATATTTAAGAATAAAGGTGATGCACAAGAGTGTGCAAATTATAGAGGAATTAAGCTAATGTGTCATACATTAAAATTATGGGAGAGAGTAATTGAGCATAGGTTACGATGTGATATAGAAGTTTCTCTGTCAGTTTGGTTTCATGCCGTAGATCTACTATATGGATGGTTTGGCCACATAAAGCGTCGGCGTCGAGATTAGGAGAGTAGATGCATTAGATTTGCCTTTATGTTAAGAAAGGTAAGAGGACCTAAAAGATTTGGTTAAGATGTATAAAAATGATCTTAGTATATTTGAATTAAATGAGAATTTGACACATAATAGACCATTTAAGGATTCATGTATAGTAGTGGGATTAAGGCTTGTTGTTGTTGTTGTTGTTGTTGTTGTAGTCTAAATTGGGCTTTGATACCACACTGATCACCATCCAACTTGAATGCTTGGAAAACCAAGAATAGAATAAATGGTCGGACGTAAAAGATATTAATTAAATAATGTTATGCTCTCTGTCATTTCTGCCTTTTGATGCCCTGATCTCAGCACTGCTCTGAAGCGTTGTGATCCAGCACCATAACACTGTCATCCTGGTGCTGTGGCATTGCCTCCTTTGATTTTGAAATCGAAATCTCATATTCCTATGCCAAGGCACTATCTCCCAGTGATAAAATCAGGCTCCATCATAAAACAGTTGTAGCGTAGGACCTTCCTTTTCTTGTTATTCATATATATATATATATATATATATATATATATATATATATATATATATATATATATATATATATATTTCTAATTTCAAATTTGAAGACAAGTATTATAGTTCACATTGTTAACCTATTAAACCCTAAAAATACAACAAATTTGTAGAGAAATGAATAGAATAGCGGAAAAGAGTCAAATGAGTTAAATATTTAGCTAGCAAGAATGATAAGAATGATTAACAATTTTTCTTTCTAAAATGATATTATTAATCTAATCTTATACTTTCTTCCCTGGTACAAACTCACCTGGATATTTTTCTTGATGACTAAATATTATGAACAATGAAAACTGTTTTAACCTTTTCCTTACCTGATTTTGATCAATTTCAACCCTGATTTCCTGGTAATATAACATATTTTTTGCATATCAAAATCAAAACATTTACATGACAATAAATTTTATTTGCAGGCTAGGTCTTTAATCAGTGAAGGTGATATAACAAGTCTTGTAGATCCCTGCCTCGTAGGCACCTTCAAAATAGAATCTCTGTGGAGGATAGCCGAGATTGCAATCCTCAGCGTTCAAGTCCATGGAGTTTCGCGGCCTAAAATGCAGGAAGTGGAGCTCGCCATCCATGATGCAATCAATATTGAGATGGGAGGCAAAGACAGAATCGATCATGTCTCTTCCTGCTCATCTGCAGACCCCTCTGACCAAGTAAGATTCTTATCTATGCCCTTGGATGTTATGAGCTCTAACTTTCAAAACAATATCACTTTCCCATCATTGAGATAGATTATACAGCTGATAGAATGTCAGGCATGAAAGCAGTTATGCGAAAAGGAACTTTCTCTTTTTCAACTAGAGCAGTTCATGCCTCTGTGCAAATATGCTTTGTAAAAATATTTCTGGATGTGGAGATGTATATTTTCAAGTTGAAATAAAGTAGCAGGATACTAAATTCTTGTAGCTGGATGACATGTATGACTAAATCGACATAATACTGATGGTAAAGGATTAAACTACTTAACACAAGAAATTGAATTCTCTTTGAGAAAAGAATAACTTGCATGGTATTAGCCAGTTAACATCAAAGAAAGACCAGGTATAACCCTGTACAAACTGCCATGTAGAAGGAAAGCATTTCTGTACATAATTATAAAAGTTAGTTATATACATAAAAATACACATCAGACATAACACAGATTAAACTTTATCCTCCCCTCCCCACCAATCAAATCTCATACACCATACACCAATCTTCGCTTTCTAAATATTCCATGATAAACCCAACCTCACAGAAGCCCATGTCATCATCTTTAGCCTCATCTTCTTTCAAATCTTGCTCATCTTCCTCACCATTACTGCATCCTCCATCATCAAAATCAACATGCTTGTGAAATCCATCTCCATGTTCTTCAACCTCATCTTCATGATCATCTTCTTCGTTCCAATAATCGCTAGACAGTTGCCTCAGCAGATCACTGGCTGATGTGCCTACAAGCTTTGCCGATCGCCCATCATCAACCACTCTCCATGACACAAGCTTGTGGTTCAGCTTTACGTTGCAGGACCTTAGTTTGTGCGCTCCTTTTACCTTGTCTCTAGATTTTGATATGGGGAGGGAGTGGCACTCGGCGCACCGAGGCCTCCGGCACTTGCTAGTTTGCTTCAAGCGGTTGCTAGGTCTTGATGGAGCCTTGGTGTAGAAACTGCCAGTGTCGAAGATGGCTGAGGGGTCGGTGAGGTGAAGGGAGGGGCTCCTCATCGTGAGAACACCATGCTGCCATCCTTCTCTCTTCATAATTCTCAGGCTTTTGTTTCTTTGAAAAATGAGAGCAGTTGAAGAGGAAGTTTATTCTATCAAAGTTGATAAAGAGATGTACATGAAAGTTTTCATTGTTGGCAGTTGAACAAAAACATAAGCAAAGTGGTGCTTGACAAGTCTTCCCCACCGCACCTGTGAATTATTGAATAAGGGGGGATATTTCTGACAAGCAATTGAATATTTTATGGATGGGATTTTCTTGATGATATGTTGATATTTATTTATTTCTGGTCTTTGATTTTTTTGGGGTTGCTGTTACGTTTTGGCTCCATTCCACTTGGCATTGCCCTGGTTTAATTTACACCTTTAATTTTCTTGATGATATGTTGATATTTATTTATTTGCATGTTGAAGGCTTAGAAGCAATTAGGTCGTTTGCGAGGAGTCAGATTGCATAAAAATAGCAGCCCTTGGTAGGGAAGCCAAGAAAATGAGAAGTCTTTCCTTTTATCCAAAAGCTTGTATAGTCGTGCGGAAGACGCTAAGGTACGGATTAGTCTATATGTATATGCCTGATGCGTGCAAGACTGGTGCAAAATATTTAGGATCTATGAAGATATATTAAAATAAAGTATTATTTTAAAAAAATTATGATGATTATATAATTTTTTTTATAAATATCAAATTGTGTTTTCTAACCGCTATCATTAGTAAGATTAGATTATAAAAATATAAATTATTTATTATAATTTTTTTAAAATATAATCAAAATATAGCTCGAATGTAATGTTTAAATGACATTATGGAACAATGTAATATCACACTGTAGTGTCATCGCCGTTTCAAATGATTTCATAATCATCATTTTTGTCATTAATATTAATTGTAATTATTTAATATTAATTTTAGGAATATTTTTTTTTCATTGCTGTTGATCGATATTCTATAAGGTTAAATTTGTTTTTCAAATTTTTATAAGCTAAGCCGAGCATATATTTGTTTGAGTTCAAGTTCATTTATCATTATTGAGCTCGAGCTTGATAAGAACTTTTAAGATGGTGTTTGAGCTTGAGCTTATTTATAAAAATTTTGTTCGAGTTCAGCTTGAATTTGTTCACGAGGTCGATTTAAATTAGAATTATCGAGTTGGTTAACAAGAAACTCTTTAATGAATTAAATGAGCTTTAATCAAGTTTTCATTGAACTTCTTCGTGAGCAATTTGTTGAGAAATATTTGAGTTGTATTAATTAAAATTTATAAAATTTAAAAAAAAAAAAATTTAAATAATACTATTCACTAACAAGTTTTAATATAGCTTATTTATGAGTTTTAAATGATACTATTTATGAACATAAATTAACTAAATATAGTCATAAAATTGTTAAAGAGTTGATTGAATTATTTATTGACATATAAATATTAAAACATATGTCAATATTTTTAATTATAAGAATCAATCGTATTTGTTGATATAGTATATTCATATTATCATGAATATATTTATTTATTAAATTTTTTTTACTCTCTTCTATTATCTATATATAGGCATTCTTATATCAATACATTATTTAATTTAATATTTCTATTAACTTCCTTTTCTATTTTATTTTTTGTTTAACTTTGGGAGTTCTTGTCATTTTGCTCATCAGTCATTGTATTTACGTCTCTCTCTCTCTCTCTCAAGAAAGTTATAGTCAGGGGAGTCTAGCAAGGAGGGGATGCATGTATTTGGTGTTGATGGTTGCTCTTATAGTTCTAAGAAAGCTCATTTGGCAAAGGAATATTGTCTTATTATTTTCAAATTGATAAAGATGGTAGTGAGGTTGTGCTAATTGAAACGGATTTGAAGGCAGAGGTCATTATAGTTATCAAAATCATCTAGATGAAATGGACAATTTATGCTTTGAGTACTACGCTAATGATCATCCTCTGCCCATGGGGACCTCATTTATGTTCTTTGCCAAAAGTTGAAGAAGGTTAAATCTTTCAGCAGAAAACAAAATTGACAATCCTTTTATACTCTTCATAATCAAATCAATCAATCTGAAAAGCACAATTTCAAGCTTTTGACTTGGTGGCTCCTGTTACCATAGAGGAAATTAAAGACATTATATTTTTGCTCCAAACAATTCTACCCTTGGCCTTTGAGTTCTTCTCTAGCCCTTGGGATAACACTGGTATTCTGTTAGCAAAGCTATACAAGACTTCTTTCTAACTTGTAACTTCCCAATATAGCTAAAGCCACAAACATCACTCTTATTCCTTGCAACTCCTCCCTGATTAAAATACAATATTCCTAAGAGGATTCATGCATCCAATATTACAAAATTCAGGTCAATCTCTTATGCAACTCATTTTATACGATTATAGCCAAAATTCTTGCTAATAGGATCAAGAAAGTTATGACTCTAATTATTCATCATAGTCAAGCTGTCCTTATTAAGAGGAAAGTCTGAACTAAGTATCATATTAGCTAATGAAAATTTTCATTAATTCAATCACTCCAATTCGAGGATTGCCTTTTGTGCTACACTAGAAATTCAAAAAGCCTTTGATTTGGTGGACAAAAAATTCATTACACAAAGACTCTTAAAAAGGATTTTTTGAGCCTGTTTGTCAGTTGGGTTGAGGCTTGCATAACTGATGTCAATTTCTCCCATCTGCTTCAATGACTCTCTTGCCAATTTTTTCAGATCCTCAAATGGTATCAAACAAGGTTGTCCTCTTTCTCTCTCTCTCTCTCTCTCTCTCTCTCTCTCTCTATCTCTTTTGCATTGCTATTGATGATTTCTCTAATATTCAAGAGTAGAGTAATCAATTTGAAGGGCTCACTTACGATATTCATCAATTTTCTCACATGTCTATGCTGATGATCTTATAGTTTTTGGGAAAGTGACCAAACAAAATATGCTTAATTTAAAGAATATTCTAGTCAATAATCAAAAGAGTAATATTTTATTTTCATCTAAAGTGAAAGAATCAAGGAAGCTGAGCATTATTCTAGAGATTCCAATTGTTGAATCCAAAATAACTTACCTTAGGCTTCCTATTTCTTCTAAAAAGTTGCATGTCATTGATTTTCAACCTCTCTTTCATAAAATCTTGCATATTTTAGATGGGTAAAAAGTGAAATTACCTTCTTTTGCCAAAAAGATCCAACTAATAAAATTCTCTATTTAGAACCTCATTGCTTACTAGATTAGAGGTTCTTTCCTACACAAGGTTTGCTTGAAAGTAATAGATAAATGATGATCTAAATTCAATTTTCCATGGCAAGACTATTATTACAAAAATGCAACCAATATTATAGTTTAGAACTTATAGACCTAAGAAAGTTGGTGATTTGGGGATTCCAACTCTTTTGGCTATGAATTACACGTTTAAAGGCTATTTCATAAATAGAATTTTGGAATTCAATAATCCCCTTGGCACCTGGTAGCTTTCAAAATTCTTATCATTCTAGAAACTCTATTAAGGAAAATTCTCTTATTAGAAGAAAATCATCATTATGGCTCATAATATCAAACCTAAAATCACCTTCACTATTGGTTGACATACCTCCTTCAATCTATTTTGAGACCCTTGGTTAAATGATTCTTCTATTATTTATATTTTTGAGATAGCTATTTTAATTAGATTTTTACAGATGAAAAAGCTAAGGTTAGAGATATAATTTTAAATGGTGCCTAGAATGGGGCCCTTATTTTTAATGAACAAGTATTGTCTATAATTTGTAGTATCACTCTTTAAGTAGATGATCAAGAAGATGTTTTCTAGATTGTTGACCTCATTTTTAGAATGAGCTCTCAACCCCTCTATCTTAGGTATAGGACTTCTCTTAGACACTATGAGTTTCCTTAGTCTTAAGACACTTCTAGTGATTAGGTGAACACTTAACCTAACCAAAGAGACTTAGAAGAGTTAGCCATAGGAATAAGTTATGCCTTAGGGGCGTTAGAAAATTTGCCTACCCTATAGCTTGAACCAAATCCTCACTTCCTTCTTCCAAGTCAAAACTCCAAACTCATATCAATTCGAACTCTAACTCAAACCTTGAACCAATTCAATGGATTTTCTCAAATCATGAATTAATCTCAAATAATTGAAACCTATGATTGAAGCCCATGATTGGATTCCAAACTCCAAAATATTTCCTAAGTCCTTTGATTCCCTCTCATGGATTTAGCTCAGATCAAATCCAAATCAATTCAAATTCAAAAAATTTTCTCACAACTCATTTGTATTCTCATTTATGTTCACATACATAAATGAAATATAAATTCAAATCAATCAAACTAAATCCAAAATTTAAATCCAAATCAAAGAAATCTTTCCCAAGTCACTTTGATTCTATCTTATTGACTTAGCCTAAATCAAATCTAAATCAATTCAAATTCAAGGAATTTTCTGATAACCCATTTATATTCTCATTTATATTCACATATATAAATGAAATATAAATTCAAATCAATCAAACCAAATCCAAATCAAAAATCTTTCTTAAGTCACTTTGATTCTATCTTATGGATTTAGCCTAAATCAAATCTAAATCAATTCAAATTCAAGGAATTTTCTTATAACCCATTTATATTCTCATATATTCACAAATATTAATGAAATATAAATTCAAATATCCAAAAATAAATTCAAAAATCAAATCCAAATTCAACCAAAATCCAACTTAAGCCTTTCAAGTCAAAATCTTGAACTTAGCCAAATCAAATTCAAATCAAGCAAAACCCTTGATTTTTCTTCATGATTTAATCAATCCTTCAATCATGAATTCAAATATAAACATAAACTCCAATCATCAAAACCAAAACTAAATTCAAAAATCAAACCCAAGTCAAACTCATGTTCACCTTTTTGAACTTGAAATTGTCAAATGAATCAAAACCCATTTGACTCCAAACCACTTATAAATGGATTTATATTTCAATCATAAGTCCATATGTGAGTTCAATCAAACTTGATTCATGCCATGATCAAGTCAATTGACCTACTTAGGCTCACTTGATCCAAAGTAATCTAAAGTATTCCTTTTGACCCAAATTCTAATCCTACCCAAACTGGATTGAACTAAACCCACCTAAGCCTCACATTGTGAGCAACAATCATCATGAGATGATCAATCACTCAAATTAGGTCAAACTAAGTCAAACCTAAGAGTTGACCAAGTCAACACTTAGCCAAAATGAAACCTAAACTAACCAAAATTCACCATAGGCCAAATTGATTGAAACCATTTATCAAAACTCATTCATGATCAATTTTTGAACTTGACCAAGTCATCATTTGAGCCTAACCTAGCCCAATTGGCCACTTGACCCAAGTTGACCCAACTTGACCTAAAAAGTCAAAATGTGCCAAAACTTGATCTAAGCCAAATTGATTGAAACTAATGGGTCAAGTTCATTCTAAATCACTTGTTGAACTTGACCAAAGTCCCAATTGGCCAACTAGACCCAACCTAGCCCAATTGACCTTGAACCCAACTTGACCTAAAAGGCCAAATTGAGCCAAATCCAAATATAAATCAAATTGATTGGAAAAAAGATTCTAATATTTCATATGACCAATGGAGCCTAAACCAACCCATGACCTAACCCAAATAGGTCAAATGGGTCAAATTGGTCGACTTAACTCATTTGACCTAAATGAAATCAAATGAACTAAATTTAAATATAAATCAAATTGAACCAAACCAATGATGCCAAAACATTTCAAATGGTCATATGAACTTGGCCCAACCCTTGGTTTGACCTAATTTGACCAATTGGTCAACTTGACCCAAGTTGACCCATTTTGACCTAAATGGGTCAACATGAGCCAAATCATATCAAATCTACTCCAAATTCATTGAAATTTGGCCCAACCCATTTTTCAATCCTACTAAACATATTCAAATTAAAATCTAAGCCAAATGACCATTTTACCCCCAAGACATAGGGTAATCTAAAATTAAAACCACTTGAAATTTAGTCAATTCCTTTAATGAACACTTGACATCCTCTTAGTGGACCAAATGGTCACTAATGAGGATGGTGTGTATGACCCAATGGGTTTGGGTCAACCAAAACCATCCCAAGGTCAAAATCGACCACCTCACTTGACATGGGCACATGTTAATCATCCCTCCACTCATTTCAAGCACATGGGAGCTTAACTACTCTACTCCACACCCAAAACCAAATGCCATGCCACTCTAAACGACCTAACAAACCTATTGAATAGGGTGAATTAGATCAAAATGATAAAGAAGCTTGCCGTCTTCTGATCCACCTAGGGGGAGATATACTCCCCATAATGTCATATGAATTCAACACTCACACACTTGATTGAGCTTAGGGACCTCAGGGCTAGCACCCCAAGGTTCCTCCAAGATTCCTCAATCCATTTCCATTTCTCCATTTCTCCATTTCTCGGTTTTTTAAACCAAAAATAGGGGAGCTTCACCATTTTTCCAACTTACTCAATATACAAAATCAAGCTAATTCCTCTTGCAAGCTTCTTCAGAGGACTCAATCGAACTTGCCTATACCAAGGCCGAACTCAATTGAAGAGGAGCTTGGTCCATAGAGAGATCTACTCAATCCCAAGGCTTGAAACTTTCAACAAAGCTTCGTCTCCACTAGACAAAGCTACCTAAATGAATTCAAGCACCGGTGATAGCCTCCGGTGAGGTATGGATCAAAATCGAGCCTAGAATAGTGAGTGTGTGGTCTTTTGTAAAAGAAATTTTCATCTCAAGTAAAGTTGGCCATTGGATGTATTCCCCCTTGCATGATGATGGTGTGGGTTGAGTTTGAGCTCAATCGAGCTCGGATCTTGCCGTAGAAGATGGACGGTGGCCATCTCGATGAAGGTGGATGGATCATGGGCCCATCCGCTGTTTTGGATGGACGATTAAGCACAGATCCTGATCCACCCCTTAAGAACGTCGATCTTAACCGTCCAGAGATCGACGGAGAAGCGATACCGACGCGCGTGGATGTGCTTAAGTGACCAATCCCATCATGCCACGTGAGAAGCGCGTGCTGGGTCAGCCTCCACGTGGCGTTGACAGGATTAGTCATTTAATTAGACTGTTAATTAATAGATAATCATGAAAACTTCAAAATAATATAACTAATTCTAGAAAAATCATAAAAATACAAAGTAAAATGCATTGTAAAGATATTTCTTAGGAGAATAATTTAAAATTATTTCCAATGGATTTGAATAGTGTATTTTCCTTAATTAGGGTTTTAATGAAAACTTAATAACCTTAATTACTACCTAATTATTTTATTAATTCATTTCAAATTTCTGTAATGTATTTAGTGGGATGACCTCTACCTCCCCTAATTTTCTTGGGATTTATTGATGTGTTAATTAGGAAAATCATATAATGAATCCTTAATCACCCTCTTAATGTAATTAAGCTTAATTAAATATGTGAATAATGGTTTAATCCCTTTATTAAGTTAATTAAGCCTTGCTTAAGTGAAGAAGAGATTTATGGAATGGATTTGTGGAATTTTCCTAAGCCATTCCCTAAACCCCTTTCCTTCCTTAATCCAAACTTAATTAAGGGCTAATCCACTAATCACCTACTTAATTAACTTGATAAAATTTTCAAATCAATCTAGAACTTAACCAATTCATCTTGGGTAGGTGCTTAGGTGTTCAATAGCTTAAGTAGCTTAAGGAAATCAAAATTCAACTCACATGTGTGGGAAGGGTTATGAAAGTACTTAAATTAAACTCTTAAGCTTAATTAATCACTAATTGAGCCAATTGTATTAGGCCCCTTTCTGTTCTAGGTGCATTGCTGATTTAAATTCCTTGTGTGATTTTATATCATATATTGGCTCATAATTATTTGATTAAATATGCTAAAGGTGTAGTGCAAGGGTAATAATAATACACTTAATTTACACCTTAACCTAACCAAAGCATAAAATTGATCTAATCACCTAAAAATTAAACTAAAGCATCATACACATGTGGGAATGGGTTAGGACCATCAAACCTTCTCACATTTCTTAAATTGAAATCAAACTCAAAACAAAATCAAACTTTCCTTAAACCAAATTTGATTTACTTTAAATAATCTTATTACATAGGATTGTCTTTATAAATTAATTAGGGTGAATGAATTTACATGTTTCATCACTTTACTTCTTTCCTAGCATGCTAAGTCTGTATGTCATATGAAATTCATGCATTCATGCCTTTGAAAAATCAAACTAAAAATGAAATATTTCCTTTATGTCAAATTGCATGTTTTGGCTAAAGTAAGAATATGAATGGCTATTATCACTATTAAATCCAAAAATTATTTTCAAAATTCATAAATCCAATATCAAAATTGAAAGGTATGCTACGTATAATTATTTATAAGCTTGCATGCGAGTATAAACATAAAGATGTGCATTGTGTGACTTTCCTTCTCTTCTCGTTTAGTATAATTTTGAACAGGATTTGCAAAGTGTATAGTTCATTTAAAAAGAACATAATACTTGCTTAAATCCATTCCTATTCATTTCTATGCTATTAATTAAGAAGGTTATTTACACTTACATATGTAAATTGTATAAACAAATTAAATAAATAAATATTAACTTTACATTTTTCTTTTTCCAATCATTTCTTTTGTACATGCATGTATTTAAAAAAGTGGTATATTAGTTTGGACAACCCCGAGATTACAAGGCTTTATGTAGCCCTAAGTAGGTCTTGTACCTTACACCCCTTGTGCTAACAATGGCTCCATACTCACTTATACCTTTCATACATGTAAATATGTAAATAAAAAATGGATAAAAGAATCACTCTTTTCTACTTAATGAAAATCATGCACTATAAAACATCCAAATTTTCTTAAGTAACATCACTTAGCATTCATCATGAAGGTGTGCTAAACATTTCTATTTGCATATATAGAAATGCTTAGGATTCATCCATATGCATGTTACATATGCTGTGAAAGAAATAAAGTGATGTGTGTTTTGTGAAGGTATTTCACTTTACTTAATCTTAAAATGCCTTTTTTTTTTGAATAGGTTTATTTAGAGAAAATTTAAACTTAGGATTAATTAAAACACATAATAAAATATTCACTAAATAAAAATCAAATATGAACCTACCTTAGAAATTACTTAAGGTAGGGAGGAAAGAGAAGTTTTCTTCTCTTTCCCTCTCTTTACAACTTTTAGTAATTAATTCTAGGTTCATTCAAACCAAATCAAATCACAAAATAAAATCAACCGAAAGAAACTAAATCGCTTAAATGAAACCACTCCTCTAAGTTGAACATCTTCATACTTAGAAAACTTTAACCTTAAAGCCTAGTTAAGCATACCACACAAATCTTAAATAGCACACATATTAGGCCAAGTCACCATTTCTAGCTTTAGGTTAGGGCGGTGTATGGTTTGATATTTTCTTTTGTTTTATGATATTTTGTTTTAGTCTGGATGTTAGGGTGTATGTGCGTAAACTGAATGGTAGGATGATTTGTCTAATCATTATCTTCTGCAGGGGATTGTGCTTAAGGGGCGCTGTAATAAAAATATAACTAGTTTTGTTGTGCATGTGCTTATACCCCTAAGCATAATCCAAAATAGGCTAGGTGGACTTGGTTACCCATGTGTGGGGTGTTAAGTCTAATTCATATATATACTTGCTTGGGATTGTATGGTTTGTTTGGCTAATCTCTATTTTGCAAGTTTTAGTTAGATTTTTTTTTCCATTTTCATGTAATTTTGCAATTAAGATTTTGGAATGATTGTTATGGGGGATTAGGATGAACATTGGTTATAAGACCATGTCTTATGTACCATGTGAAGCTTTTGGAGCAACCACATTCCAACCATCCAAAAGAAGCAACTAAAAGAAGAAAGAAGAAAGAAGAAAGAAAAAATGAAGAATGAAGACCCCCATAATATGAATTCTTTGCTTGATTGTATTTAATTCATTTGTAATCTTGGTTGTATAAGGGTAGATTCTACTACCCATTTTATTTTCTGGCGACCACATAAATGGCCTTTTGTTCTTTTGCGCTAGCTTTATAAATGATTGATGTTTGTTTAGCTTATGCATTAAGATGACATTATTTTCCTAGTTTATTTATTTCTTTGATGTATGGATTGAATGACGATTAGGCTCTTAGAAAAATAAATTTTCTATCCAACTAATCAATTCAAACTAAAAATTAAATAATTCATAACCTCACCTAAAGCCTAGGTTATAAATCAAGATAAAAGAATTATCAACCCTTTGGATGTATTACTTTTCTCACATCATGCATAAAAGGCATATTATTTCACTCTTGATTGGAGGGCTTCCACCTTTGCCAGAGAACTTGGCTTGACCTTTGAGAGTCATGGTGGAAACACACCTCCTTATCTTACTAATTTTGTCCTATAATCTAATTTCTGATGTATTAGGCATATGAATCCTAAAGCCTGTGTCAAATTGATTGTCCAAAATGAAAATAAAGAAATGTAACAAAATTTGCATTAGATTTAAGTCATTAACTCATGCCCTATATGATCTAGTCTCTTAGGGAGTATGTTTAACGACTTAGTTTCTTTCTAAATAAACAACAACCTTACTATCTTGCATAAACATATGACTTTCCTACATGTAATTAAAATCGTAGGAGTTAGTTGGCCACCCCAAGCCGTTGTAAGTCCAACTGTCGTGGTTTATCCTCTCTTATGAAGGTAAACCAAATACCCATTTTCACCTTAGATTTTGGTTGTGCTTTTGTCCCTCGCTAAAGCTCCCTAAATTTAGGTTCAGAGATTGCTACTTTTCTTTGCGGGCTATGAGCATAAATCTTCACCTCTTAGGCATTTCTATAACCTTGTATTATGAAATTGTAAGCCCTACATTTCTAATAAAAATTTTACTCAAACAAATTAATTCAATTTCAAAAATATAAAGCCCAACCATAGAATAGTTTGGGATGCTTAGTAGACTTCATAGTATCTTAAGCATCCCCTATTTATTTTCATTTGGCTTCGATAAGAACTCCCTCCTCTTAATCGATCCTACTTGACTTTCTTAAAATAAACCAATCGATTAATAGTCCTACCTTTCAAAATCTTTGGAGACAAGGATCATTTACCTTAATCGAGAGCATTCCTAAGGAATCGTTCTTATGATGTAATTAACTATGGCGGCTTGCCCCTGTAGGGAACTTAATGAACCCAGTTTAAAATAAACCATGCTTTACTTTTTTATGTAAAGTAGGGGAAGAATCTCTGGTACATTCCAAAAACTCATAGTCCTTAAGAGTCCTTATTGAGGTGATTAAGTTCATTGTAGGGTGGTGACTTCTATCTCTCAAGATAGTACACCTTTCCTCAATGTCGTACCCGATCACCCTAATAAGAACATCTGCGGATCTATGTGGCATCCTGATAAGGCATATTTTATATATTTCTATTTTTTCATTTATCCTTCTCTTTCCAAAAGAGGAGGGGATAGATGAAGGCTGAAATATAATAAAAATTTTCACCACATAGATTAATGCTAATAAGCTAATTTTCAAAACATTTTAACACAATTTTTATTCTAATTTTATAATTATTATTTTGTTTTTCAATATATGGCATCCTAACTATACTTTTAGATTTTTTTTCTTGATTGGATTTTCATTATGAATGGTCTAAAAAAAGCAAAATTGTTGATGAGCAGAAATATTATTACTTATTAAGCTAGTGTCTTATGCTATAATGGAGTAGAATCTTCAAATC
The DNA here is from genome assembly GCA_021442155.1 of Cymbidium sinense. NCBI lineage: Eukaryota > Viridiplantae > Streptophyta > Magnoliopsida > Asparagales > Orchidaceae > Cymbidium > Cymbidium sinense. Next base: position 18,070,907 of record CM038221.1, on the reverse strand, counting down.
AATTATTTTTTTATTGCCATTTTTCATTTGGTATTATCAACTTTTTATTTCCTGGGATCTTCAACTTTTCTTTACACCTCACTCTTATTCAAACGATGATGCACATCAAGAATTTACAAAATATAAACAAGTATAAGAAACATTACTATTTTCTTTCAATCAGTGTCTCCATTTACTTCATCTAGCAAGAGAGGAATGAGAGAAAGTTTACTTAGAGGTTTTCTTGTAGTTCCACCCTTAATCATTGTAGTGAAAATGGTTTGAGAACAAGGATAATCATGTGGAAACACTTTGATGAAGTCAACCCCATATAGAGGATTCTCTTAGTTGGCTTTCCATACATTTTTTGTCGGAGATATTTGGACTGTTGTGGCATTTTTTTTTAGAAGTGGGGGTCACTAGGCAGACTGTAGGGGGTACTTATTGAAATGATCAGGTACGACATCAAGGTATGATGTACTATCTCAAAAGATAGAAGCAATATAATGGACCTAATCACCTAATAAGGACTCCTAAGGCATGATGGGTCTTCGAATATACTAGAGATTTTTCCCCCGCTTTATACATGAATGAATAAAATAAGGTTTATATTAAACCAAGTTCTTAAGTTTTCTATGGAGGCAAGCCTCTATAGTAATTACATTTTAGGGAATGAAATTCCCTAAGAATACTCTCGATTAAAGTGGATAATTATCATCTCCAAAGATTTTAAGGTTAGACTATAAAAAGATTAGTTATATTTAAAAAATCAATTGGAAAAGTTTAAGGAGAAGACTTATTTTTGGGATCCAAAAGGAGGAAGTAGGAAATTCTCATAATACTAGGAAGCCTAGTGAGCATTCAAATCTATCCTATAGTTGAGCTTTATATATTCGATAGTGAAGAGATTTTTTTATTTGAATTAAAATTTTATTAGAAATACTAATACTTATAACCCACCAACACAAGGTTGTGGCAATGCATAAGAGGTGAGAATTTATGCTTATATCCTGAAGGAAATAGCTACCTCGGATCATAAATCTATGGAGCTTTAGTACGAGCTAAAGTGTGACTTGAATCTAAGAAATAGGACATAAGGGTGTATCTCTATAAGAGAGAGTAAACTCATCCGACTTTTGAACTTATAACCACCTGGAGTGGCCTCCAACTAACTCCTCCTAGGATTTTAAAACCATGTAGTCCGGTCTTAAGAATTACAAGATAGCTAGGGTAGTTATTTAATTTGAAATAGACTAAAGTCCTAAACCCACTCCTTAAGAGACTAAAGCATGAGTGGTATGAGCATATGACTTAATATGCAAATGCAAAATCTTTTTAAATTTTATTTAATTTTGAAATATCATTTATATAAAGGCTTTGATATTATTATATGCCTAAATGCATGGTGAAGGTTGATTATTGGCTAAATCAGAGGAGAAAGAGGGTGAAGCTCCGTTAGTAGGTGTTTCTCTCATGAGTCAAGCGGTCCCTATACGTGTAAGGACGGAGGCCCTCATTTTACAAGAGTGACTCAAGATGATATGCATGATGTGAGACATACAACATACAACTAAGGGGTTACTAAATCTTTTAGTTATCTTGATTATAACCTAAGCTTTATGGTGAGATTATGAGTTATTTAAAATTTAGTTATGAGTGATTAGTTGGGTAGAAAATTTATTTTATCCTAAGAGCCTATCGCATCCAGGACACATTAAAGCATCAATCATAAGAAACTATGAAAAAGCATGACATTTCTAATGCATAATTTAAATAAATCATCAATCAATTTTATAAACTAACACAAAAGAATAAGAGGCCGATGCGGTTGGGTTTTGCCGTACAACCCGAAAAAGAAAAGATGAGTAGCTGAGCTCTATCCTTATACAACCCAGCATATGAAAAATAATTACAATTAGAATGAATACATGCTATGGGGGTCTTCATTCTTCACTCTTCCATATTTCTCCTTCTTTCTCTTGATTCAGTTTGCTCCTTCTTTGATTCGGATGTGCTTGCTTCAAAGGCATCACAGGGCACCCCAACACAAAGCCTTGCACTGCTCATCCTAATCTCCCATAACACTAATCGTAATTCCTATTAAAAATTACATTCATATAAGAGAAAGTAAATCTAACTACACCTGTAAAATAGAGGTTAGCTAAATACATATAATCCCAACCAATTATATGTATAATTTGGACTTAGCATCATACACATGGGTAACCAAGCCCACCTGTCTTAACTTAGATTATGCTTAGGGGTTTAAGAAACCTACAAAGACAGCATTCATATTTATTTTTAAGCATCTCCTTAAACATAATCCTCTAAAAAATATGATTAGGCTAAGAATGGCCTAACATCCAGAAAGTATACACCCTAACATCAAGTCTAAAATGATACATCATAAAATAAAACATACATCACATCATACACCATCCTAACATAGAGCAATAAGTGGTGACTTAATTCTAATATGTGTGTTAAAGTCTTGTGCGATTGTGGTGAAAATTTTATATAGAACTGCCTTCATCTATCTCCCCCTTTTCAGAGAAAGAGAGGATAAATGAAAACAAAAATATATATAAAATCATCTTTTTAGGACACCACGTAGATCTGCAGATGTTCTTATTAGGGTGATCAGGTATGACATTAAGGAAAAGTGTACTATCTCGAGAGATAGAAGTCACCACCCTACAATGGACCTAATCACCTCAATAAAGACTCCTAAGAACTATGGGTCTTCAGAGTATACTAGAGATTCTTCCTCTACTTTATATGAAAAAGTAAAGCAGGGTTTATTTTAAATCGGGTTCGTTAAGTCTCAACAGGGGTAAGCCCCCATAGTTAATTACATTCTAAGGAACAAGATTCCTTAGGAATACTCTCAATTAAGATAAATGATCATTGTCTCCAAAGATTTCAAAAGGGTAGGACTATCAATTGATTGGTTTATTTTTAGAAAGTTAAGTAGGATCGATCAAGAGGAGGGAGTTCTTATCAAAGCCAAATGAAAATAAGTAAGGGATGCTTAAGATACTAGGAAGCCTAGTAAGCATCCCAAACTACCCTATGGTTTGGCTTTACATTTTTGAGATTGAGTTAATTTATTTGAGTTAAATTTTATTAGAAATATAAGGCTTACAATTCCATAATACAAGGTTATGAAAATGCCTAATAGGTGAGGATTTATGCTTAAGACCCACAAAGGGGAGAAGTAACCTCAGAACATAAATCTAGGGAGCTTTGGCGAGGGCCAAAAGCACGACCTAAATCTAAGGTGAAAATGGGTATTTGATTTACCTCCACAAGAGAGGATAAATCACCCGACTGGTGGACTTACAATCACCTGGGGGTGGCTACCAACTAACTCCTCCTATGATTTTAAATTCATTTAGGCAAGTCTTATGTTTATGCAAGATAATAAGATTGTTATTTATTTAAAAAGAGACTAAGTCCTTAAACTCACTCTCTAAGAGACTAGATCATGTAAGAGTATGACAAATGACCTAAATCTAATGTAAATTGTATTACATTTTTTTATTTTCAATTTTGGGCAATCACTTGACTCAGGCTATAGGATTTTTTATGCCTAATGCATGAGAAAATAGATTATGGGCCAAAATCACCAAGATAAGGAGGTGTGTTTCCACCATGGCTCTCATAGTTCAAGCCAAGTTCTCTGACAAAGGTGGAAGCCCTCCAATCAAGAGTGAAACAATATGATTTTATGCATGATATTAGAAAAGTAGTACTCATCCAGCTAAGGGGTTACTAATTCTTTAATCTTGATTTTTAGCCTAAGCTTTAGGTGAGGTTATGAGTTATTTATTTTTAATTTTGAGTTGATTAATTTAGTAGAAGATTTATTTTTTCCTAAGAGCCTAATCGCCATCCAGGCCATACATTAAGCAAGGAAGAAACTAGAAAAGGATGCCATCTTAATGCACATGCTAAACAAAACATTAAACATTTTATAAAGCAAACATAAAAGAATAAAATGCTAAGTGTGGTTGGGCTCCACCGCATAAACCCAAAAATAAATTGGACAGACGAGCTCTACTCTTATACAACCCGGATTACAAATGAATTAATTTATAATCAAGTAAGAAAATTCATGTTATAGGGGTCTTTATTTCTTCATTTCTTCATTTTTCTTTCTTCTTTTCTTCTTTTGGTTCCTTCTTTTGGATGGTTGGAAGGTGGTTGCTCCAAAGGTTTCACATGGTAAATAAGACATAGTCTTATAACCAATGCTCATCTTAATCCCCCATAATAATCATTTTAAAATTCTAATTAAAAAATTACATTAAAAGGAAGAGTAAATCTAACTAACACCTACAAAATAGAGATTAGCTAAACAAATCATACAAATCCCAAGCATTTATATTGGACTTAGCACCTCACACATGGGTAACTAGGTCCACCTAGCCTACATGATTATGCTTAGGGGTATAAGCACCTGCACAATAAAAGCAATTATATATTTTTATTATAACATCCCTTAAGCACAATTTTCTGCAGAAAATAATGATTAGACTAAATCGTCCTACCATTCATTCTATACACATTCACCTTAACATCCAAAATAAAACAAAATATCACAAAATAAAAGCAAATATCAAACCATGCACTGCCCTAACCTAAAGCTAGAAGTGGCGACTTAGTATAATGTGTGGGCTTTAAAAGGTTTGTGTGGTATGCTTAGCTATGGCTTTAAGGTTTGGATTTCTTAAGTGTGAAGATGTTCAACTTAGATGGGTAGTTTCATTTAAGTTATTTGGTTATTTTGAGTTGATTTTATTTGATGATTTATTTAGTTTGAATGAACCTACAATTAATTATTAAGTATTGTAAAGAGAGAGAAAAGAAAAGAGAACTTTTCTCTCCTTTCCTACCTTAGGTAATTTCTAATGTAGATTCATGTTTAATTTTATTTAGTGAATGTTTTTTTATGTGTTTTAATTAATCCTAAGTTTAGATTTTCCCTAAACAAACCTATTCAAAAAGAAAGGCATTTTAAGATTAAGTAAAGTGAAATAATATCACAAAATACACATCACTTTATTTCTTTCCCAACATATATAACATGCATATGGATGAATCCTAAGCATATCTATACATGCAAATGTTTAGCACACATTAATGATGAATGCCAAGTAATATCACTTAAGAAAATTTAGATGTTTTATGATGCATAATTTTTATTAAGCAAAAGGTTTACTCTTTTATTTTTTATTCATATGCACATGTGTATGTATGAAAGACATAAGTGAGTACGACGCCATTGTTAGCACCAGGGTTGTAAGGTACAAGATCTACTTAGGGCTACTTAAATCCTCATAAGCCCGGGGTTGTCCAGACTAATATACCACTTTCCTTAAATATATATGCATGTATAGAAGAAGTAAATGGAAAAAGAAAGATGCAAAAGTTTATATTCTTTTGATTTTTGGTTTGATTGTTTAATGTATATGTGTGAATGTAAAGACCCTTCTTAAGTTATAACATGGAAGAGGATAAGAGTAGATTTTAAGCAAGTATTATATTCTTTTAAAAGAACTATACACTTTATAAATCTTATTCAAATCCATGTTAAGAGGAAAGAAATGAAGCAAACATAAGACACATTTTTATATTCACATGCAAGCTTATAAATAAAGTATAAGTAGCATACCTTTCAATTTTGATAATTGATTTATAAGTTTTGATATTTGATTTATAAGTTTTGAAAATAATTTTTAATTTAATAGTGAAAATAGCCATTCATATTTTTTACTTTAGGCAAAATATGCAATTTGACATAAAGAATATTTCATTTTAATTTTGATTTTTAGAAGATATGTATGTATGAATTTCATATGATATACACATTTAACATGCTAGGAAAGAAATAAAGTGGTGAAAGTAATGTAAATTCATTCACCCTAATTAATTCCTAAAGACAATCCTATGAAATTAGTTAGTTCAAAGTGAATCAAAGTTTATTTAATATGATTTTTGTTTTGAATTTGCTCTATGTTTGGTTTAGGAAATGTGAAAGAATGTTTGCTGATTCTAACCCGTTCCCACATGTGTATATTATTTTGTTTAATTTTTAGTTGATTAGATAATTTTTATATTTTGATTAAGTTAAGGTGTACATTAAGTATATTAATTACCCCTTATCTATACCACCATAGCATACTTAACCAAATAATTATGAGCCAATGATATGACATAAATCCACAAAAGGAATTTAAATTAGCAATGAAGGAAGAAAGGGCCTAATACATTTGACTCAATTAATTAATTAAAGCTAAAGGGTTTAAGTTAAGTACTTTCATAACCTTCCCCACACATGTGGATTTCGTTTTGATTTCCTTAAGCCACTTAGGTTATTGAACACCTAAGCATCTACCTAAGATGGATTAATTAAGTTCTGGAAGGTTTTAGAATTTTATCAAATTAAGTACGTAGGTCATTAGTGGATTCATCCTTAATTAAGTTTGGATTAAGGAAGAAAGAGGGGGTTTAAGGAATAGCTTAAGGAAAATATCCCAAAATTATTCCTTAAACCTCCAATTCACTTTAAAAAATCTTAATTAACTCAATCAAGGGATTAAACCACTGATTACCCATTTAATTAGGCTTAATTATATTAAGAGAGTAATTAGGAATGAATCTAGCAATTACCCTAATTAAGCCATTAATAAATCCCAAGAAAATTATGAGAGGTAGAAGTCATCCCACTAAATACACACGAGAAGTTTGAGATTAATTAATGAATAATCAGAGAGTAATTAGCCTAATTACATTCCCAATAAAACTCAAATTTAGAAAATAACACTATTAAAAATCCCTCAAAATCAATTTTATAATATTCTACATTCAATTATCTTTCATATGCAAATTATTTTATATTTTTTGATTTTTCTACACTTAGATATGAATATTTGAAGTTTTCATGATTAATTAGATAATTAATCCCCTAATTAAAATAGCTAATCCTATCGGCACCACGTGGAGGTTGACGCGATACACTCTTTCCATGTGGCATGGCGGGATAGGCTATTTAACTTGTCACATTGTGTCGCACGGCTTTCTTCCCCTCCTCCCGATCGGATCTGAGATTAAATCCATGATTCTAAAGGATTAAAATGTTTGATCTCCATGTTTTAATCATGGTCATCCATCTAAAATGTGCGGATGGATGGCTAATGATTCTCCTCTGATATTTCTTGCGGGAGATGGTCACCGTCCATCTTCCAAGGGAAGATCCGAGCTCGATTGAGCTCGGATTGAAACAAAATTCAACCCACACCATCACCATGCAAGGGAGATCACATCCAATGGCTAGATTTTCATGAAGTAGAAATTCCTTTCACAAAGGACCACAACACATCTGATCTAAGCTTAGTTTAATGGCTTACCTTGTCGGAGGCTACAACTGGCGCTCGATTCCCTTGGAGAAGCTTCGTCTAGTGGAGACGAAACTTTGCTGAAGTTTTGAGGTGTTGAAATTGGGTAGATCCTTCTATAGGCCAAGTCACCCTTCAATTGAGCTTGGTCTTGGTCAAGAGCACTCCTCACTTATCTTTGGAGTTTGGGAAGAGATCTAGGCAAGTTTGATTTGATCCTCTGATGAAGCTTGCAAGAGGAATTAGCTTGGTATGGAGTATTGGCTATGTTAGATTTTCACTTGAGCTCCTCTATTTTCAGTCTATGAAAATCGAGAAATGGGAAATTGATCTCACTCTAGGAAGGTTGAGATCACTTGGAAATGGCTCCTCTGGCTTCCCTTTGCTCAATCGAATTGGGGTCTGTTGAATTGAATTGGAATTAGGGGGATTATATCTCCCCTTAGAGCAATCAGATGGCCGAGCAAGGAGATGCCATTTTGATCCAATTAAGCTCCTTGAGTGGGTTTATTAGGTTGTTTGAGGTGGCATTGCATTCAATTTGACTAGAGGGACATAGTGGAAGAGTGCCATGTGCTTGAAATGGGTGGAGGAATCATTCCCATGTGCCCATGTTCAAGTAAGTGATCGGTTTTAGCCTTAGACTAGGTTAGGCTGACCCAAACTCAATGGGTTAGGTGCGCCACACTCACTAGTGTCCACTTGGTCCACTAAGAGGGTGCCAAGTGGTTATGAAGAGGATTTGACCAAATTCCAAGTGAAATTGGCCAAAATTTACCCTATGGCTTAGGGGTAAAATGGTTATGTGGCTTGGGTTTCAATTTGAATATGTTTAGTATGATTGGAAAATAGGTAAAATGGAGTTGGTTTGATGTGATTTGGCTCATGTTGACCCATTTAGGTCAAAATGGGTCAACTTGGGTCAAGTTGACCAGTTAGTCAAATTGAGTCAAACCACGGGTTGGGTCAAGTTCATATGATCATTTGAAATGTTTTGGCAACTTTGGTTTGGTTCAATTTGGTTTAGATTTGGTTTTGGTTCATTTTATTTCATTTAGGTCAAATGGGTCAAGTTGACCAATTTGACCCATTTGACCTATTTGGGTTAGGTCATGGCTTGATTTAGATTTCATTGATCATTTGAAATGGATTGGTATCTTTATTTCTAATCAATTTGGTTTATATTTGAGTTTGACTCAATTTAACCTTTTAGGTCAAGTTGGGTTCATGGTCAATTGGGCTAGGTTGGGTCTAGTTAGCCAATTGAGGCTTTAGTCAAGTTCAACAATCATTTGGAATGAACTTGACCCATTGGTTTCAATCAATTTGGCTTAGACCAAATTTTGACACATTTTGATTTTTTAGGTCAAGTGATCAATTGGGCTAGGTTAGGCTTAAATGATGACTTGGTCAAGTTCAAACATTGATCATGAATGAGTTTTGATCAATGGTTTTAATCTATTTGGCCTATGGTGGATTTTGGCTAGTTTAAGTTTCATTTTGGCTAAGTGTTGACTTGGTCAACACTTAGTTTGACTTGGTTTGACCCAATTTGTGTGATTTATCATCTCATGATGATTGTCATGATGAGGGCTTAGTTCAATCTAATTTGGGTAGAATTTGAATCAGGTACTTTAGGTCACTTTGGGTCAAGTGAGCCTAAGTTGGTCAAATGGCTTGGTCAAATCTTGATTTAAGTTTGATTGAACTCACAGATGGACTTATGATTGAAATATAAATCCATTTGCAAGAGATTTGAAGTCAAATGGGTTTTGATTCATTTGACAATTTCAAGTTCAAAAGGTGAACATGAGTTTGACTTGGGTTTGATTTTTGAATTTAGTTTTGGTTTGGTGATTGAAGTTTATATTTATATTTGGATTCATGATTGTAGGATTGATTGAATCATGAAGAAAAATCAAGAGTTTGTCTTGATTTGAAATGGATTTGGCTAAGTTCAAGAGTTTGACTTGAAAAGCATAGGTTGGATTTTGGTTGAATTTGAGTTTGATTTTTTGGGTTTAGTTTGATTGATTTGAATTCATATTTCATTTATATATGTGAATATAAATGATAATATAAATGGGTTATGAGAAAATTTCTTGAATTTGAAGCGATTTGAACTTGATTTGAACAAAATCCATAAGGTGGAATCAAAGGACTTAGGGAAGATTTTTGGATTTTGGATTTGACCATGGATTTTGGGTTTAGTTTGATTGATTTGAATTTATATTTCATTTATATATGTGAATATAAATGAGAATATAAATGAGTTGTGAGAAAATTTCATGAGTTTGAATTGATTTTGGCTAAGTCCATAAGAGGGAAATCAAAGTGACTTAGGAAAGATTTTGGAATTTGATTTGGATTTCAATCATGGGTTTCAATTATATGGAATTAATTTGAGAAAATCCATTGAATTGATTCAAGGTTTGATTGAGAGTTGAAGTTGATATGAGTTTGGAGTTTGACTTGAAAAAAGGGAAGTGAGGAATTGGTTTAAGCTATAGGGTAGGCCAACTTTCCTAACAACACTAAGGCATGATCTATTTCTATGGCTAATTCTTCTAAGTCTCTAGGGCTAGGTAGAGCGTCCACCTAATCACTAGATGTGTCTTAAGACTAAGAAACTCTTAAAGTCTAAGAGAAATCTTATGCCTAAGATGGAGGGGTTGAGAGCTCATCCTAAAAATGAGGTCAACAATGGCATGTCTTAACTAAGCATTTGTGGTATTTATTTTTTGGATGTACATGAGGGACACCATGCAAATATGAGGGGGTAGTTATTGAAGTGATTGGGTACGATATTGATGTATGATATACTATCTCATAAGATAGAGACATCACCCTTCAATGGACTTAATCACCTAATAAGGACTCCTAAGGCTTGATGGGCCTTTGAATATACCAGAGATTTTTTCCTACTTTACATGGATGAATAAAGTAGGGTTTATATTAAATCGAGTTCTAAAGTTTCCCATGGGGGCAAGGCCCCATAGTTAATTACATCCTATAGAAAGTGAATTCCTTAGGAATACTCTCTATTAAAGTAAGCAATGATTGTCTCAAAAGATTTTAAGGTTAAGCCCATCACTAAATTGGTTATATTGAGAAAATCAATCAGGATAGATCAAAAAGAGAGACTTATTGTTGAAACCAAAGGAAATGAGTAGGGGATGCTCATGATACTAGAAAACCTAGTGAGTATTCTAACTTATCCTATGGTTGAGCTTTATATGTTTGAAATTGAAGAGGATTATTTGTTTGAGTTGAATTTTTATTAGATTACTAGGGCTTATAATCCATCAGAATAAGGTTGTGGAGAAGCCTAAGAGGCAAGGATTTATTCTTGTATCCCGAAGGAAACAACAATCTCAAATTCTAAATCTAGGGAGATTTGGCATGAGCCAATGCACACCTAAATCTAAGCGAAGATGGGTGTATGGTTTACCTCCACAAGAGAAAGTAAACCACCTGACTGCTGGACTTATAATCTCATAGAGTGGAAGCTAGCTAACTCCTCCTATGCTTTAAAACCATGTAGGCAAGTCAAATGACTTTGTAAGATAGTTGGGTTATTATTATTTAGAAAGAAACTAAAGTTCTCAAACTCACTCCTTAAGAGATTAGCATGAGTGGTATGAGCAATGACTTAATCTACAAATGCAAATCCTTTCAATTTTTATTTGATTTTGGACTCTTTATTTTGACAAAGGCCATAGGATTTCTTATGCCTAAATGTATGTTGAAATGTGTTATAAGAAAAATCAGAAGAGAAGAGGGTGAAGCTCCATCGGTAGGGGTTGCTTTCACAGGTCAAGCATTCCCTATATGTGTAAGGATGGAGGCCCTCATTTTACTAGAGTGATTCAAGATGGTATGTATGATGTGAGACATACAACATTCAACTAAGGGGTTGCTAAATCTTTTAATTATCTTGATTTAATGCCTTGGCTTTATCAATTTTATAAATCTAATGTAAAAGAATAAGAGGCCGGTGCGGTCTGGTTCTACCGTAGAACCCAAAAAAGAAAATGGATAGCCGAGTTCTACCCTTATATAACACAGAATATGAAAGAATAATTACAATTTATAAATGATAAATGTTATGGGGTTCATCAAATCTTCAAGTCTTCATGTCTCCTTCATTTCTTCCATTTTTTCTCCTTTGATTTGGTAGGCTTCAAGGCATCACATGACACCCCAGGGCTAAGCCTTTTGGCCAATGTTCATCCTTGTCCCCCATAACACTAATCCTAATTCCTAATAAAAAATTATATTAAAAATAAAAAAAGTAAATCTAACTACACCTGCAAAATAAGTGTTAGTTAAACACACCATACAACCTAAGTAGTTATATGAATAATTTGGACTTAATACCTTGCACATAGGTAACCAAGTCCACCTATCCTAACTTGGATTATGCTTAGGGGTTGAGCATCCTATAAAAGAGAGCATTTATATTTATTTTAAGCACCCCTTAAGCACAATCCCTTGTAGAAAATATGATTAGGCTAATCATGGCCTAACATCTAGTCTGCAAAACATACACCCTAACATCTAGTCTAAAATAATACATCATAAAATAAAATATAGATCACACCATGCACCGCTCTAATATAAAGCTAGAAATGTTGACTTAATTCTTAAGTGTGTGTATTAAGGCTTGTGTGGTATGCCATAACTAATCTTTATTATGATTTTCTAATTATGAAAGGATTTAATTCTAAGGGGTTGATTTTACTTTAAGTGGTTTTGTTGATTTGAGAATTTTACTTAGCATTTTCCTTTGTTTCATTTGACTTACACTTAGTAACTAAGTGTTATAAAGAGAAGAAAGAGAGAGGATTACTCTTTTCTATCCCTATCTTAAGTCTCATCTAAAATATATTAATTAATCAATTCTCTTTAGTGAATGACTTATTATATATTTTAAATTAATCCTAAGTTTAGGTTCACATTAAATAATTATATTCAAAAAGAGAGACATCTTAAGATTAATTGGAATGAATTACTATCACATGACACATGCTCTTTTATTTCCTTCCATCATATGTAACATGCATGTGACTAAATCCTAAGTATGCCTACACACACAATTTGTCTTAGCACACTTAAATGAAGGATGTAAGCATATACATTTGGAATTTAGGTGTTTCATTTGATTGAATCATTTTATCATATTAACTTAAAGATATATCTAAATTCTAGTATAAAAATATATAGGAATGAAATTAAATAGGTACATGTCATTGTTAACTAGGGAAGTGAGGTAATCAAATGACCTCCCCAGGGCTAGCTAAAGCCTCATATTCCCAGGATGTCCAAACTATATACCCATTACACTCAAACATATGTAAGTTTATACACATGAACTTAAGAAAGAGGACTTTAAACCACATGTTCAATTCAATCACTAGAACAAATATGAATGCATGTCTTTTTTAATAGAAAATGAGATTTTTATTCATTAGTTTAATGTACATACAAGTATATAAAAGTCTGAAGTGGATACTTCATTATTAAACCAGGGGAATGAGATAAAGACCTCCTTAGGGCTACTTAAAACCTTGCATCCTCCGAATGTTCAGACTAGATATACCCACTATTCTTAAATACACATGAATGTATAAATAACTATAAGAATGAAAAAATCATCCAAAAGTTGTATTGATTTAATTGAATGAAGATTTTCATTCATTAGCTAAATGCACATACAAGCTTATAAAAGTTTTAAGTGGATACTTTGCCATTGTTAAACTAGGAGAGTGAGGTAAAGACCTCCTTAGGGCTACTTAAAGCCTTGCATCCCTGGAATGTCCAGACTAGATATACCCACTATTTTTAAATACACATGAATGTACAAATAACTACAAAAATGGAAAAATTATGCAAAAGTTATATTTGATTTAATTGAATTATTTATATATATGTGAGCTAAAGTTTTATCTATGTTCCAACATAGAGGTACATAAGAATGAATCCAAATAAATGTTGTGTATTTTTCAAATGAATTATACACTTGCTAATATTCAAACTTCTTGTAAATCCATGTAGGATAAAGAAAGAGAATTCCATATCACATATTCTAAACCATAGGCACATGCAAGCTTATGAATATTTATGACTATTAGCACTCCATATATTATAATTGATTTATATGCTTTTAAAAATAATTTTTAATTTAATAGTGATAATAGCCACACAAAATTTTAATTTAAATCAACACATGCAAGCTTGACATAAAGGAAATCATTTCATTTAATTGATTTTTGAAAAAGATGAATGCATGATTACAAGTGGCATACAATATTTAATATGATTGTAAAGAAATAAAAGGACATAAGCACATGATGTCATTCAATCCAATTAATTCTTAAGGACAATCATACTAAATAAGATCATTTAAAATAAACCAGAGCTTCTTAAAGTCACTTTTAATTTTATGTTTGATTTGATTTAAGAAATGTGAGAGGAGGTTTGCTAATCTAGTCTCATTCCCATATGTGTGAGTTAATTTGATTTAATGAAAAGTAATCAAGTCAATTTTAGGGATTAATTAGGTTAAAGTATGAATTGAATTAATTAATTAACCCTTACCTATGTTACCTTAAGGTAATTAATCAAATGATTATGAGCCAATGTAATAAGTAAATGATTGAAAAGTAAATAGCAATGCTCCTATGAAATGAAAGGAGCCTAATGCAATTAGCTCACAATCATTGATTAATTAAGCTTAATGAACTTACCTTTATGGTTTTCTCATACAAGTGAGCTAACCATAATTTCACTAAACCCCTTTAGGCTATTAAACACCTAAATACCTATCCATGAATTAATTAAGGAAAATATCCATTTTAAAATTTAATTAAGCTAATTAAGTAATTAATTCCTAATTAATTTCTCTTGAAAAGTATAGGAAACTTAGGAAAAGATTAGAAAAAATTCCCCAATCACATTCCCTAAACCTCCCTACTATTAATCAATGCCAAATGAGTCCAATTAATTATTTATTTATTATTCACATGCTTAATTAATCCTTAATTAAGCTAGGAAGGTATTAAGGCTAAATCAATTAATTTTCCTAATTGATCTTACAATAAATTCCAAGAAAATGAGAGAGGCAGAAGTCATCCCCCTAAACAACCTCAAAAAGTTTGAAACTAATTGGATAATTAATTAAGTAGTTATTAAGTCAATTAAATTATCAATTAAACTTTAATTAAGCCAAAATTACTATTCAAAATTAATTAAGAATAATTTTAATGGATTCTCTTTGAATTACCTTTAAAATGAGCCCTTATTTATATTTTTGGATTTTTTATAATTAGTTATGAATTATGGAAGTTTCAGCCTTATAATGCAATTAATTAACCTAATTAAGCCTTATTCCTATCGACTCCATGTGACGCGACACACTTTCCACGTAGCACCATGGGATTGACTATTTAAGTAGTCACATCCACGACTGACTCGGATGGTGGAGGGATGTGCTTTCCCGTGGGTTGTTCGATCTAAGATCGAACGACCACAATCAAACCCATGGCTAAGGAGGGATCAAGTGATGAATCTAACATGATATGATCAGAGCCGTCCGTTCCTAACAAGCGAAACATATGGTCCTTGATCTCTCTTCCTACGAGCTATGAACGATGGAGCCCATCGACCATGGATCGCTCGATCTGAGCTCACTCGAGCTCAGATTCACTCTAAAAACAACCCCACACCTTTGCGCGAGGGATCCACGAAGATCCAACGGATCGATCACATGAAACTTTTCTTCACAAAAGGCCAACCCATTTTTATCTAAAGCTCAGTTTTAATAGATTTACCTCATCGGAGCTAAGACCAGTGGTTTGTTCACTTGAGGAAGCTTCGTCTAGTTGAGACGAAGCTCTATTGAGTAGTAATTGGATTGGTTCCAAGTGGATCATTTGATTGGCCAAGAACGGTACTTTGGAGCTTTAGCTTTGATCAATGTTCAGCCTCCAGTTGATTTGAAGCTCGGGAAATGGCTTGGGTAGCTTCGACGAGGTATATGGAAGGGTGTGTAGGAGGAATTGAGCTTTAGTTGAGAGAGGAGGAAGTTTGGATTGGGATTGAGCTCCCCTATTTTGGCTGCACACGGGAGGAGAAAATTTGAAGTGGGGAGGCCATGGGAAAGCTCTGGGATGTGCTAGGGAGTTTCATTTCTCTCTTGGGAGCTCAGAGGAATCAAATGCAAGTGAAATCTAATTTGAATTGAGGGGGTATATCCCTTAATTTGCTGAGGTGGATGGATGGGATTATCTCACATTTTTCAGCCGGCCAACCATCGCCAAGGTGTCAGAGTGGTTGCCATCATATCCACCTGGCTCGGTTTGATTGGAAGAGTGCTTGGGAGGTGGCTCAAGGTTTTATATGGTCTAATTTCCTTGCTTGGATCCATTGGGTGGTTGGCTTGCAAGGGAAGTGAGTTAACTCACCTCCTTTTGGTTCGTGGCTAGGGGGTTAGGTTAGACCCTAAATGGGGTGAGTGAGGGCTGCAAGTGATGGGAGAGTGAACTTTGCCATTTATGTGTGGAATCTTATGTAAAGAAGGCTTGACCAATGGACAATGGCTTTGATTGGACCCACTTGGCTTTTGCACTGACTTTAGGTTGACCCATGATGGGTTTGGGTTGGGTTTGATCAGTCTCCAATGGGTCATGGGTTGGTTTCATGGGTTTTGGTTCAATTTGGTCATATGTGTTCAATTTGGGTCATGTTGGATTAGGTTGACCATTTGGTCAAATTGGATCAAACCAAGGCTTGGGTTAGGTTCAAATGATGATTTGAAGTGTTTTGGTTTAGGTGGTTTCAAGTTCAATTGGTTAATTAAAAATGATTGTAGGATTTGGTTTGAATCAATTTTGATTTAATTTGGATTTTGGCTAATTTGACCTTTTAGGTCAATTTGGGCTAGGTTGGTCAATTGGTCTAGGTTGGGTCCAATTGATCAAATTGGAGCTTTGGTCAAGCTCAACCATGAATTTGGAGTAAACTTGAGCCATTGGTTGCAATCAATTTATGCTGGATCATAATTTGACCCACTTTAGCTCTTTAGGCCAATTTAGGTCAACTTGGGTCAAATAACCAATTGGACTTGGTTTGGCTCAATTGATGGTCAAGTCATGTTCAATCAATGATTATGAGTTGGTGTGAATCAATGGTTTCAATCAATTTTGTGTATGGTGAATTTTGGCTAGTTTAGGTTTCATTTGAGCTAAGGGTTGACTTGGTTTGACCCAATTCAAGGTAATTGATCATCTATGGTGATCAATGATCATTGTATGAGGTTTGGATGGGCTTGGTTCAATCCAATTTGAGTTGGATTAGAACTTGGCTTAAAAGGTCCTTTAGGCCACTTTGGGTCAAGTGAGCCTAAGTGGGTCAATTAGCTTGATTTGGTTGGATTTATATATGAGCTTAGGATTGAAATATAAATTCAACTGCAATCAATTTGGAGTCCAGTGGATTTTGGTTCACTTGGAATTTTTAAGCCAAAAGGGCTAAGTTGGGCTTGAGTTGGGTTGACTTGACTTTGATTTAATGATTATAGGTTTCATTTATATTTGGATAGATGATTGAAGGAATGATTGATTCAAGAGAAAATCCATTAGTTTTGGCTTGATTTAGATAGGTTTTGGCCAAGAATTGGCTTTAAGGGCTTGAATTGAGTTTTGATTTGATTTTGGGTTTGGTTTTGGCTATTTAAATTTATATTTCATTTATATTTGGGAATAAAAATGAAGATATAAATGATTTATAAGAAAATCACTTGAATTTGGAGTGATTTGAAGCAAACTTGACTAAGCTCATGGAGGTAGGTCAAAAGGGCAATGAAGGAAATTGATTTAGTTTGACTTAGTTTTGGTCATTGAATGTGAGTTTCATTTATATTTGTGAATATAAATGAATATATAATTGATTTATAAAGAAACCAATTGATTTTGGGTTGATTTGGGTTGAGATTTGGTTAAGCTCATGGTGGTGGGTCCTTATGGGTTAAGAAGGGTCTTGGTTTAGTTTGATTTGGTTTTGGTCATTTGAGTTTGGATTTCATTAATATTTGTTAATATAAATGATGGAATAATTTATTTATAAAGAAATCAATTAATTTTAATTTGGTTTAAAGGGGATTTTGGCTAAGCTTATGAAAGTGGATCATATGGCTAAGGAAGGATTTTGGAGCTTAGATTTGATTTTGGGTTCCAATCATTTGGAATTGGGTTTGATAAATGATTGAATGATTGAATTTATCTTGGAGAAAATTAATTGAATTTGGATTGATTTGAATTTGGCTAAGGTTGTAACCATGGAATTCAATCATAGGGTTTATGAAGGATTTGAAAATTTTATTTGATCATGAGATTGATTGTGAACTTTGTAATTTGGAATTTAAATTAGATTTGAGGTTTGATTTGAGAAGGAAAGCATGGATTAAGTTTAGGCTATATGGTAGGCAAGTCTCCCTAGGGATGGCATACTCTTATGGCTAACCCTTCTAAGTCTCTAGGCTTAGGTTAGTGTTCACCTAATCACTAGAAGTGTATTAGGACTATAGAGCTCTTAGTATTTATAAGAGTCCTAGATCTACAATGAGGAGATTGAGAACTCACTCCAAAAATGAGGTCAACAAAAGGACCCCCAATAGGTGTGGTGTAATTGACAAGGCACACCGTAAGTATTGGCATTGATCGGGATGATCAACAATGTCCAAAGGATTGCAAGCGCAAATGGAAATGATCTATACCTAAACTTGAGATGTAGAAAAAATCACGATCTTAGTGCAATGCAACTCAACTTCTGCCAAGGGCATAAGAGAGAAAGGAGGGATCCACTGAGGGATCGGGTATATGAACCTTCCACTAGGGAAGCAGGTTCGAGTTATCTGTTGAGGATGAGGGTTTGAATTCAAATATGATTTGAGGAAAGAAGATCTGCTGGGGATTAGAATCTATAATCCACCAAGGCTGGGTGCATGAACCTTCCACTAGGGAAATAGGTTCAAGTTTTGTGAGTTTGATTTTGTGAAGGTATCCATTAGGGGATAGGAGTTTGGTTGGATTTGTTTGGGGATGTATTCATTGGATAAGAGTTTGATTTGATTTGCTTGATTGTTATGAGTTGGGGCTCCACTAGGGAGAATGGTTTTGAATTGAGGGCATATCCGCTGGGGATAAGAGATGTGAACCTTCCATCAGAGAAGCAGGTTCGAGTTGTCTTTAAGGAGAAGAGTATATGGGTTTGGTTTCATGGATGTATCCACTAGGGATAGGATATGATTTGGTTTAATTTGATTGAAATCTGCTAGGGATGAGAATTTAACTTGATGATTTGGGGCTCCACTAGGGAGTGGGAATAATTTGGCTAGAGGTTGAGGGCATATCTGCTGAAGATATGAGCTTAAATCCACTGAGGATATGGGTGGATTTAATTTATGGGTCTAGTCGGAGTGCGATGGATCCACTGAGAAGGGGCTATATTAGCCTTAACCTATCTCAAGTTTACAAATCCAAAGGATGGTCTGTCGACTGCGGGGGAAGACCATCCAACCTAAAGGTTGCCTTTCGGTGTGCAATGGTTGAGCTAAGAAAAAAGTGTGTAGACTTACATCATTTAAAGTGGGGAGCAACTGCTGGGGTGATTGGTTGGTGGCACAATAAATTGAACCCAACTTAGGGTGACTACTGAGTGGATGCCAATGTGGACTCATATGAACTCAAAAATAGTCAAAAAATATCATTTTAATTTAATGGACCCTATCGGTGTGCGATGGATCCACTGAGAAGAGGCTATATCAGCCTTGTCCTATCTCAGATTTACAAATCCAAAGGGATAGTCTACCAGCCACGGGGTAGAGCTAACCAACCTAAGGGCTTGCCTTTCGGTGTGCAATGGTTGAGTTAGGAAGAAAGTGTAGTAGACTTACACCCTCCAAAGCTAGGAGCAACTGCTAGGGTGATCGGTTGATAGCAAAATAAATCAAACCTGACCTAGGGCAACTACTGAATGAATGCCGCTTTGGACTTATATCAAGTCAAGAGTAGTCAGGTGATTCCTATAAGGAGTTTTGCTAACACTGCCCTAAAGATAGGATGCCTGCTTAGAAAAGGTGCCGCTCGGGGTGTCTTCCTAATCCATAAGTGAATATATATATATTTTATTTATATGTTTGCGTGGACCCTATTGGTGTCGAGGACCATACTGAGAAGAGGCTTATATCAGCTTTGTCCTATCTCAAACTTATTGGACCAAGGGAGAATATGCATATTCACAAAATAGATTATCCAACCATAGGGGTGGATACTAGGAAAGGGAAACTGTCCAATCCAAGAGTAACCCGGGTAATGTCTAAATGGGGTTGCAAAGGATGTGATCTAAATAGAGTGCCCATGGGAGGTGCTGCTAGGGGCTTTATCCTAGACTCTGTAAAAGAAATCCTATAGGTGTACGGTGGCCAACTCAAGGAGAAAGCTTGTAGACATATATCTGCATGAGTGGTGTATCCATCGGATGGGTCACTATAAGCATAGCGGGGACCAATCAACCTAAGGTGCCCATCGATTTGCGAGGATCAATCTAAAAAGAAAGCTTATAGACTATAACACCCCATTTGGAAATGATCATCGGGATAGTTTGTCTTTGACGGGACAGATGCTATCTGACCTAGGGAAGCTACTAAGCGGGGAGTCCCATGGGAGGACTAGACCCAGACTTGAAGTAGTCAAGAGAAAAGGAGCCACTGGGGGACTTATCCTAAGCCTCAAATATACTCGACCTAGTCAATGCATGATGGCTAGTTCAAGAAGAAAGTGTAGACTTACATCATCTTAAATAAAGTCAACATGAGGTAGCTTACCGACCACGCAGTATGGCCTATAAAATTAACAAGGCACTCATCGGTTTGTAATGGTCAAGTCAGGCAGAAAGCATGTGGGCTTATGTCCTCCTAAGAAGGAACCACTTGGGTGACACACTAGCAGGGTAGTATGTCAGCCCGACCAAGAGCAGCTAATGAGTGAGTGCCATAGGGGGCTTTATCCCACATCAAAATAGCTCAAGAAAAAAAGATATGTGTTTGATTTATATGTGGTTGTGTGTAGTTTGTGTTTGTGTTATGTTGATAAAGGATAGGATGCCGCTCAGGTTCCTTACACCCACCCTAAACACATCATGGTGGATTCACAAGCAAAGATGTTTTCAACAAAATGGAAATGATAGAATTTGAGATGAAAATTTTCATTGATAATTATTTTCAAACAAGATTTATGGAATATATTTCTTTAGGTAGAGCCCATTGATTGGAAGCATCAGGCGCGCTCCCTTATGATTTTTAAGCTAATAAGATCCTCTTTGGTAGGCCTTCTCTATGGTAAAAGGACCTTCCCAAGTGAGTTCAAACTTGCCTCCCATCTTTCGACGGGCAACAATTGGTCTCCTTAGAACTAAAATAGACTCTCCTACTTGAAAAGCTCTAGGACAGACCAACTTGTTATGAGCTTGAATCATTTTGTCTTTGTATAACTCGAGGTTCTAGCATGCCCGGAGGCATCTCCCCTCCAAACCTTTGAGCTCTTCTAATTGCAACTTGGTGTTCTGCTCCATGGGAATCTTGCTGCCTAGAGCTATCCTTAATGATGAGAGTTGGACTTCTAATGGTAGAACTGCTTCAGACCCATACGCTAAGGAGAAAGGGGTAGATTGAGTTGGAGTTTTGTATGTGGTTTGATAAGCCCACAAGGCTTCAACTAACTACTCATGCCACTATTGCTTGTTGTCATTGAGTACTTTAGACCCATACATTAAGGAGAAATGAGTAGATTGGATAATAAATGATAGAGTATCTCCAATCTATCGTGTCTCTACAAAGCTATTGATTTTGGTGCTTTTGATTGTAGTACCATTATTAGATATAATTCATTGAGGCACCCCAAATCTATATACGATATGGTTCCTAAAAAACTAGAACATATGTTGAGCTATGACCTCTTTGAGTGAGATTGCCTCCACCCACTTGGAAAAGTAGTCGGTGGCAGCTAGAATGAATCGATGACCCTTGGAAGAAGGAGAATCAATCGGACCCACTATGTCGGTACCCAACACTTAAATGGCCATGAGGCCAATGTAGGATGTAAAATGTTAGGTGGTTGGTGTAAGAACACACCGTGTACCTGACATTGGTGGCATCTCTTAGCTACGTCCATGCAGCTGTGATCATCGAAGGACAATAGTATCCTAGTCTCTTGATCTTGGCTTTCATCTTGATCAAATTGATGCCCTCCTCATAAACCTGAGTGTACCTCGGTAAAAATCATACGGGCTTTGTGTTTATCCAAATAATGTAACCACATATGATTGAAGAATCATTGGTACAAGGTGCCATCTACGAGAGCGTAAGAAAGGGCTCTCTGCTTCACCTGATTTGCTAGTGACTTCTCTTGATGTAGTTTGCATATATTTAAATAATCCATGAATGGTTGCCTCCAATCCAACTACTCATCCTTTTTCACAATGGTAACCTCTCCTTCAAGAGAGAATCTCTCGATGAGTCCAACGTCAACAAGGGATTAGACTTGTCTATTTTGGACCCTTATTGGTATGGACTCATCTTCCGGACATGCCAACTCTTTAGCGAGCTTGGCTAATGCATCTGCTACGACGTACTCTCCTTGAGGAATCTTATAAATAGTAACTTTTAGGATTTGGGCCAACAACTCCATTGTGTACTTGTGGTAATGATGGATGTTAGGCTTTAGAACCTTATAAGACCCAACAATATGGTCGATGACTAACTGAGAATCCTCGAAGATGTTGATTCTCTGGACTCATAATGTAATGGCTAACTCCAGACCAACAATCAGAGCCTTTTATTTGGCTTCATTATTAGTGCATGGATTGGACAGATGATATGAGAATCTCTTCACATCACAGTCCAGAGTTAGGAGAACTATTCATACTCCTGCCTTTCCTGGAAGAGTAGATCATGGTTCTTCTCCCTTTTGAAAGGAAGCTGCACCATTAAAATACATCTCCTAATGGTGAATGCTAGTGTCCCCTAAGTTCATGATTTATTCATCGGGTTGGTCATCACTAAGTGGAGAATCAGCAGGAAGTGGGTGTGCTACTAAGAAATCTACTGGTGCTTGTCCTTTCATTGCATGGAGTGGTATGAAAATGATGTAAAACTTTGACAAAATCATGGACCAATGTGCCAACCATCCTGATAGCATCGACCGTGTCATGAGATATTGCAGTGGATTGATCCTAGAGATTAGGTTCACCTTATGAGAAAGCATGTAATGCCATAGATTTTAGGATGTGAAGATTAAAGCTAGGCAGTGCTTTTCAATAGGTGAATAGTTTGCCTCAATAGGGATTAGATGATGACTAAGATAGTATAGTGCATTCTCTTTCCATTCATTGTTGGTTTGGGCCAACAAAGCGCTAAGGAAGTCATCTAATGCGGCAGTATATAGAATCAATGGCTTGCTCGGGATAGGGGCTACTAGAATTGGCGATGTCATTAGGTAATGCTTGATGTCTTTGAAGGCATGCTCACACTTATCATATCACTTAAACTTAGCATCCTTTTTGACAAGTACTGAGAATGGATGGCATCTACCTGATAAGTTGGAAATGAAGTGCCTTAGATACGCCAACTGCCTTTGAAATGACCTGAGTTGAGTTAGACTTTTAGGGGGTGATATTTCTAATATCACCTTGATCTTCTCTAGATCAATTTCAATTCTCAGGTGTCAGACAATAAACCCCAAGAAATTTCCCTGAAGCTACTCTGAATGCACACTTTAGGGGATTCATTTTGAGGTTAAATTATCTTAATCATTCGAAAACTACCCTCAAGTCAAAGAGATTGTCTTCTTTTTCTTTACTTTTGACTATGAGATCATCAACATAACACTCGACTTAATGATGAATGAGTTCATCAAAGATCTGAGTCATGGCCCACTGGTATGTAGCACTGGCATTTTTAAATCCGAAAGGCATGAATCTATAGCAAAATATTTGATCGGGGTGAACTCAGTGTTCCTTTCATCTTTAGGGACCATATTTTTTTGGTAATATCCAGAGTAGCCATCCATGAAAGAGAAGACTGCATAAGATGAGGCAATATCTACCATCAGTTCTGGTATTGATAGTGAAAATTTATCCTTTGTACATGCCTCATTTATATCCCTAAAATTGACGTATATGTGAATTTGACCATTCTTTTTTCTTAATTGAGATGACACTGGCCAACCAGGTATGATATTTTTCTTCCCTGATAAAGCCAGCATCGATCAATTTCTTGATTTTAGAAATGACCTACTGTTCAATGTCTAATCACATGCATCTAGGAGCTTGCTTGATTGGTTTAGCACTAGGCTCTATTACTAGTTTATAGACTGCTACATCAAGAGATAAACTAGGCATCTCTTTATAACTCCATGCGAAGCAGTCCTTAAACTCAGTCAACAGCCTAACTAAGTCATTGGTTTTAATATCATTCAACAAAGAATTGATGTGTGTCAGACGTGGATTGTCTTCATTTCCTATGTTAATTTCTTTAAGCTTATTGATGGTTGATCTGATCTCCTCCTCGATCTCTGGTGGTGCATCTTTGACTTCAAAATCATCTAGAGGATCTAAAATTTCTAAACAAACCTCCTCATATGAGTTAGCATGATTTGAAAAGAACCTATTATAGTCTAATGTATCGAATCCTAGTCCTAGTCTTGGTTGAGAGCTTTTGCATTCATTCTTCCATATTCTTTTGAAATAGTTTGACCTATGGTTTGACCAAGTATGTGGGATTAACCATTTCTTTTCTAAGTTTAGAACACATGGTGAGTACCAATCAAAAGGTGATTCTATTAAATTTATATGAATCATCCTCAAGTTCTACATCAACTTCTTGACTTGAGGATGATGTTCCCAGAAAGAACCTCTGATACTTCACATCTGTGGATGACTTAAGGGCTTCCTTAACTACCAAACCCTCAACTTTTTATGAGAAAAGTGGGGATAAGGTTCCCGATGCTGACGTTCATGAGACTTGGATACATTTATGCTTTGCTTTAGATCCTGGTCTTCATCATTATCATACTCAAGTGTCACCTCAAAAGGGATCTGATGAGAGGAGCTGATGTGTGCTAATCACATAAGACACATCTTCTGAACTAGATTCTAAGTCTATGTGAATAGCATGTGTACTTTTGGTGGCTAGGACATACCTCCTATTGGGTGGCCAATAGGGAGGCTTTCCACCTCGGGGGCTGCCTCTAAATTATCCTTTTCCTCTACCTGGTGGAGGTTAGTCATCCTACCCATGTGTTCGAATGGATTAATGAACCGTGGGTAGAATCTAATGCCAAGCTCTATATCTTTCCTTGAGTCCATTTCTATTTTTCTTTTTTTGTTTCTTTTTTTTCTTTTTCTATTTCTTTTTTGTTTTCTTTTCTTTCTTTTTGTCCCTCATGGGGATCTTGACTAAGCTCACAAGAATGGACTTGTTGATTTTGGAGAAGAAAATAGGCTGCATCCTCATATATCCTGACCTCATGAACTGTGAATGATTTGGGATCTCCTTTGACGCAGTACTCAATGCCACCTCTCATGAACTTCATGCATTGATGTAGAGAGGATGGAACTGTGTTGTTGTTGACCTCACTTTTGGAGTGAGTTCTCAACTTCATCATCATAGATCTAGGACTCTTGTAGGCACTAAGAGCTTCTTTAGTTTTAAGACACTTCTAGTGATTAGGTGAACACTTAAACTAAGCCTAGAGACTTAGAAAGGTTAGCCATAGGAATAGGTTATGCCATAAGGACTTAGGAAAATTTGCCTACCCTATAGCCTAAACCCAATCCATGCTTTTCTTCTCTAACCAAACCTCAAATCCAACTCAAACCAAATCTAAATCCAAATTCTAAACCAGATCCTTGAAATCCATAATCAAATCCAAGATCAACATCCTTTCTAAGCCCTTTGATTTCATCTCATGGACTTAACCCTAACCAAATTTAAATCAATCTTGATTCAATTGATTTTCTCAAATATCAATTCAATCCCTCAATCATTTGCCAAATCCAAATCCAAATTCCAAACCAAATAATTCAATCCCAAGATCAAATTTGAAATCAAAATTCCTTCTTAAACCTTATGACCCACTCTCATAAGCCTAGCCAAATCTACACCTAAAGTATTCCAAACTGGATTGATTTCTTTATAAATCAATTATTCCTTCAATAATATTGACAAATATAAATGAAATCTATACCCAAATAGCCAAAAGAAATTAAACTAAATTAAACCAAGCCAAATCCCCTCTTAAGCCCTTTGGACCTATCTCCATAAGGTTACTCAAATCTTAACCCAAATCAACCCAAAATCAATTGGTTTCTTTATAAACCAATTACTTCTTCATTTATATTCATAAATATAAATGAAACCCACCATCCAATGACCAAAAATAAATCAAACTAAATCAATTCCCTACTTAAGCCCTTTTGACCTACACCTTTAAGTTTGATCATATTTGCTTCCAAATTACTCCAAACTCAAGTGATTTTCTCATGAATCATTTATATCTTCATTTATATTTGCAAATTTAAATGAAATATAAATTTGCATGACAAAACCATGTCCAAAAGCAAACTAAAACTCAATTCAAGCCTTTTTAGCCAATTTCTTGGATGTGGCTAAATCCTATTCAAATCAAGCCAAAACCAATGAATTTTCTCTTGAATCAATCATTCCTTCAATCACTTACCCAAATATAAACATAAACTATAATTATCAATCCAAACTCAAGTCAACCTAAGTCAAGCCCAAGTTAGCCTTTTTGACTTGAAAACTTAAAATGAGCCAAAATTCATTAGACTCCAAATTGATTGTAGTTGGATTTATATTTCAATCTTATATATGAGTTCAACTAAACTTGAATCAAACCAAAACCAAACCAATTGACCCATTGAGGTCCACTTAACCCAAAGTGACCTAAAGAACCCTTTTTGAACCAAGTTCTAATCCAACCCAAATTGGATTGAACCAAGGTCTTTTAAGCCTCATATCATGATCAACAATCAAGATGATCAACTACCTTGAATTGGTCAAACCAAGTTAACTTGATCCTTTGACCAAGCCAACCTTCAGCCTAAATTAAACCTAAACAAGCCAAAACCCACCATATGCTAAATTGATTGAAACCATTGATTTATACAAACTCAAGATCAATGATTGAACATGACTTGACCCTCAATTAAGGCAAACCAACTCCAATTGGCCATTTGACCCAAGTTGACCCAAATTGGCCTAAAAAGCCAAAATGGGCCAAATCACAATCTAAACCAAATCGATTGCAATCGATGGCTCAAGTTCATTCCAAATCAATTATTGAACTTGACCAAAGTCATAATCAAGCCCAATTTGATTAATTGGTCAACTTGACCCAACCTAGCCCAAATTGACCTAAAAGGTCAAATTCACCAAAATCAAACTAAACCCAAATTGATTCAAACCAAAGCCTACAATCATTTTGAATTAACCATTTGAACATGAACTAACACCTACCCAACCCAACCCAATTTGGTCAAATTGGGCAACTTGACCCATTTGACCCATTTGACCCATTTGATTTCAAATGAGCCAAAATCAAACCTAAGCCAAACCAACCCAAATCATTTGAACCAAAACTCTTCAAATCATCATTTGAACATGACCCAAGCCTTATTTTCATATGAAGCCAAAACCCATAAAATCAATCTAATAGGACTTTGATGGCTGACCAAACCCAATGCAAATTGACTCTAGGCCGGCCCAAAGTCTACCCATAAGTCAAGTGGGCCCCATCCAAGGGAATTAGCCATTGGACAAACCTCTTTGCATTGGATTCGTTCCCCTATTTGGCAAAGTCCACTCTCCCATCACTTGGGCAACCATCCAATTACCAAAGGAAGCATGCCTAACCTTCCTAGCCCACTCTGAGCACACTAGGACTTTCCATCAACCAAGGGGAGGTGAATTAACTAACCTCCCATGCAAATCGAGCACTTCGTGGACAAAGGAAAGGAAATCTACCCATATCAAACCTTGAGCCACCTCCCAAGCCTTCCCCCACTCCTGGCGAGCCATGTGGACTATATGGAGATAATTCCGGTGGTTTGATGGTGGTTGGCCAGTGAAAAAATGGGATTAAATTCGTGTCTACCTCAGCAATTGAGGGGGTATACCCCCTCAATTCGAATGAGAATTGCATCATTCATCTTCATGTGAGCTAGAGAGAGTGAAGGAGAGTCTCCCACAACCATTCCCTAATCTCCT
The DNA here is from genome assembly GCA_021442155.1 of Cymbidium sinense. Taxonomy (NCBI): domain Eukaryota; kingdom Viridiplantae; phylum Streptophyta; class Magnoliopsida; order Asparagales; family Orchidaceae; genus Cymbidium; species Cymbidium sinense. The sequence continues at coordinate 18,043,184 of CM038221.1, read as the reverse complement.
AAGCTGCCTAATTCCTCCCTCTCAAAGGTTTTACGTTAAACCGAAATAGGGGAGACCAATTCCAAATCATTTGCTCAATCCTCCACCAAACTTCAATCAACTTTGTACACACCTTCCATGCATGATATCGAAGCCATCCAAATTGTTTCCCAAGCTCCAATGCCACTAGAAGCTTGAGTTTGATCAAGATCGAAGCTCCAAAGTGTGTGGATTGGTCGCCATGGGATCTAGTCCAAATCAAGGCCCAAGCTTCTCAAGAGGGCTTCATATCTACTAGACGAAGCTACCTCTATCCATCCCACCACCAGTCTTGAGCTCACAGGTAATTCTTCAAAACCGTAGCCTAGATGTCTTTCGGGTTGGTCTTTTATGAAAGAAATGTGTATGTCATGCAATCTTAACCGTTGGATGTGTTCCTCTCCTTCCCTTGATGGTGTGAGATCATTTTGGAATCAATCCAAGCTTTGGTGAGCTCGGATCAAATAGAGAAAGATGGAAACATCTGTCCTTCAGTGCTCATGAAGGAGAAAGATAATGGACCGTCCATTTTGCATGATCGGAACGGACAACTGTGATTAAATCACGCTTAAATTTTTGATTATTCGCTCTAAATTGCAGGATTAATCATGGTCATCCGATCTTAGATCAAACGGTTCACAAGAAAGCACATCTGCCATCAGCTGACTCAACTGCGTGATGTGACAACTTAGATAACTATTATCCACATGGAAAACATGTGCCATCATGCATGCAATGGATTATTTTAAGGGTTAATTAATCTTATTTTAATGCTGAATCTTCCAAAATTTATAAATAATTATAGAAAAATCCAAAAATACAAATGAGGGCTCATTTTAAAGATATTTTTAGTGAAGAATTTAATAAAAATATTTCAATGGATTTTGAACAGTAAATAGAGCTTAATTAATTTTTAACTAAAATCATAATTAGCTTAATTACTCCATAATTAATCATCTAATTAATTTCAAACTTTCTAATGTTTAGGGGGATGACCTCTGCCTCCCCTAATTTTCTTGAAATTTATTGATTGCTTAATCAGAGAAATTGATTGATTAAGCAATAATTACCCTCTTAACTTCATTAAGGGGTGATTAAGAATATGAATAGTGATTATTTAATTATTTGGACTCTCTGTTGACCTCATTTTTAGAATCAGCTCTCAACCCCTCTATCTTAGACATAGGACTCCTCTTAGATACTAAGAATTCCTTAGTCTTAAGACACTTGTAGTGATTAAGTGAACACTTAACCTAACCCTAGAGACATAGAAGAGTTAGCCATAGGAATAGGTTATTCCTTAGGGGTGTTAAGAAAATTTTCCTACCCTATAGCTTGAACCAAATCCTCACTGCCTTCTTTCAAGTCAAACTCCAAATTCAAATCAACCTCAAACTCAAATCAACTTCAATTCCAAAACAAACCTTAAATCAATTCCAATGGATTTTCTCAAATCATGAATCAATTCCAAATGATTGAAACCCATGATTGAATTCCAAGTTCAAAAATCTTTCCTAAGTCATTTTGATTCCATCTTATGGACTTAGCTCAAATGAAATTCAAATCACTTCAAAATCAAGAAATTTTCTCATAACCTATTTATATTCTCATTTATATTCACAAATATAAATGAAATATTAATTCAAATAACCAAAACTAAATCTAAAACTCAAATTCCAAGTTCAAAAATCTTTCCTAAATCCCTTTGATTCCATCTTATGGACTTAGCTCAAATCAAATTGAAATAAATTCAAATTCAAGAAATTTTCTAATAACTCATTTATATTCTCATTTATATTCACAAATATAAAAGAAATATAAATTCAAATTCCCAAAACCAAATTCAAAACTCAAACCCAAATCTAATCAAAATCCAACCTATGGTTCTTCTAGTCAAATTCTTGAACTTTGCCAAACCAACCTCAAATCAATCCAAATCCTTAGATTTTCTTCATGATTCAATCAATCCTTCAATCATGAATCTAATATAAACATAAACTTCAAACATCAAACCAAAACTAAATTCAAAACTCAAACCCAAGTCAAACTCATGTTCACCCTTTGAACTTGAAATTGTCAAATGAATCAAAACCCATTTGACTCCAAATCACTTGCAAATGGATTTGTATTTCAATCATAAGTCCATATGCGAGTTCAATCAAACTTGAATCAAGCCTTGATCAAGCCAATTGACCTACTTAGGCTCACTCGATCCAAAGTGACCTAAAGTACCCTTTTGAGCCAAATTCTAATCCTACCCAAATTGGATTGAACTAAGCCCACCGAAGCCTCACATTGTGAGCAACAATCATGACAAGATGATCAATCACTCAAATTAGGTCAAACCAAGTCAAACCTAAGGGTTGACCAAGTCAACACTTAGCCAAAATGAAATATAAACTAGCCAAAATATACCATAGGCCAAATTTATTGAAACCATTGATCAAAACTAATTCATGATCAATGTTTGAACTTGACCAAGTCATCATTTGAGCCTACCCATTGCTACTTGACCCAAGTTGACCCAACTTGACCTAAAAAGTAAAAATATGTCAAATCTTGATCTAAGCCAAATTGGTTACAACCAATGGGTCAAATTCATTCTGAACCACTCGTTGAACTTGACCAAAGCCTCAATTGACCAACTAGACCCAACCTAGCCCAATTGACCATGAACCCAACTTGACCTAAAAGGTCAAATTGAGCCAAAATAAAATGAAACCAAAATTGATTGAAACCAAAGCTTGCAAAACATTTCAAATGACCAACCAAACCTAAACCAACCCATGACCTAACCCAATTGGGTCAAATGGTTCAAATTGTTCAACTTGACCCATTTGACCTAAATGAAATCAAATGAACCAAAACCAAATATAAATAAAATTGAACCAAACCAATGATGCCAACACATTTCAAATAGTCATATGAACTTGACCCAACCCTTGGTTTGACCCAATTTGACCAATTGGTGAACTTGACCCAAGTTGACCCATTTTGACCTAAATGGGTCAACATGAGCCAAATGACATCAAATTAACTCCAAATTCTTTGAAATTTGGCCCAACCTAATTTCAAACTATTATAAATCTGCCTAAAGTGAAATCAAAGTCAAATGACCATTTTACCCCTAGGTCAAGGGGTAACCTATGGCCAATTCTAGTTGGAATTTTGTCTTATCCTTTTCATGGCCACTTAGCACCCTCTGAGTGGACCAAGTGGACACTAGTGAGTGTGGTGCACATGACCCAATGGGTTTGTGTCAGCCTAACCCAACCCAAACCCAAAATCAACCACCCCACTCAAAATAAGCACATGGGATCACCTCCCACACTCTCTTTGGCACATGGAAACTTCTCACTACCTCCCTCTGCCAAAATTGAACCATGTGCCACCTCAAACGGCAAAATAACCCACTCAAGGTGATCAATTTGATCAAAATAACATCTACACTCTCTCCTGTCTAATCCTTCTAGGGAGATGTACTCCCCCTAATTTCATTTCATTTGTAGAGAGTCATATTCGATTAAATGTAGGAACTCAGAGGAAGCAATTCCAAGCTCCTTAAGGTCTCCCAAGCTACTTTTATTTCTCCATTCTCAATTTTCTTTAGTCAAAAATAGGGGAGCTCAAGGAATTTTCCAACTCATCCATCACTCAATTTTAGCTCAATTCCTTCTTCAAGCACCTTGAGGGGACCCAGTCGAGCTCACCCAACTCTTCTTCCAAGTGTTCAAGCCACAGGAAGAGGGGTCTAGACCAAGGTCGCAAGCATTTGAAGATGACTATGGTCAATAGGAAGATCGACTCAATCTCAACCCCTCAAATCTTGAAAAGGACTTCGTCTCCACTAAAAAGCTACCTTTATGGTTGGAAGCATCGGTGATAGCCTCTGGCGAGGTACTATTCAAAATTGAGCTTGCATTAAATTTTCTTTGGTCCTTTGTGAAAGAAAGTTTCACCCCAAGTGATTTCCACCATTAGATCTTCATCTCCTTGCATGATGATGGTGTAGGTTCAATTTTAGCTCAATCGAGCTCAATCGAGCTCAGATCAAGCCTAAGTGGATGGACGCCTTGTAGCTGTGGATGAATCATGATCCCATCCATATTTTGGATGGACAGTCCTGATTAAATGATCTAGATCAGATGATTAATACATTTAGAAATTGTGAGTTTGATCTTAACCGTCCGATCTTTGAACGGACGGTCCAAGGAGAAAATGCATACACCATCGACTGACTGTGTAGCCGATTTGACTACTTAAATAACGAATCCCATCGCGCCGCATCAGTGGTCCATGTGGCACTGACGGGATTAACCATATAATTAGGAATTTAATTAAGTTTTAATCATAGAAACTTAAAATTTACATAACTAAATGTAGAAAAAAATACAAACTCAAATGCATTTTGAAGATATTTTAAAGGGGAATAATATAAAATTAAGTTTAGTTGACTTTGAACAGTAAATTTTCTATAATTTGAATTTTAATGGGAATAAAATTATGTTAATTACTCCCTAATTATTCCATTGATTAATTTCAAACTTCTCAGGTATGTTTAGTGGGAAGACTTCTGCCTCCCCTAATTTTCTTGGGATTTATTAATGGTTTAATTAGGGTAATTGCTTGATTCACTCCTAATTACTCTCTTAATTAATTAAATGATTAATTAACCTATTAAATGGTGATAAATTCATTAATTAAGTTTGCTAATTACCATAGAATAGTGAATGGACTTAGGGAATGAGATTAGGAGTCCTCTCCCAAATCTTTTCCCTTTAAGTTTATTTCATTTGGATAAAAATCTAATTAAGATGAAAATTAATTAAATTATTTAATCACTTAATTAAATGGCTTAATTAATCAGAAATTTTAAAATCAAATTAATCTGAATTTAAACATTTCCTTCTTGGGTAGATACTTGGGTGTTCAATAGCCTAAGTAACTTAAGGAAATCATACCTAACCCATATGTGTGGGAAGGATTATGAAAGTACTTAAATTAAACCCTTTAGCTTAATTAATCATTAATTGTGAGCCAAATGCATTAGGCCTCTTTCTTTCTTAGGTGCATTGCTAATTTAAATTCTCATGATGTCATACATTGGCTCATAATTAGTTGGTTAAATATGTTAAAGTGGTGTAGGTAAGGGGTAATTAATAGACTTAATGTACACCTTAACCTAGCAAAACATAAAACTAATTTAATAGTTCTAAAATTAAACTAAAACAACACACACATATGGGAATTAGGTTAGGACCATCAAACTTTTTCACATTTATTAAATTCAAATCAAACTCAAAACAAAACTAAAAATTTCATTAAACAATTTTGATTCACTTTAAATAATCTTATTCCATAGGATTATCTTTAAGAATTAATTAGGGTATTGAATTTACATGTTGTCATCACTTTATTTCTTTCCTAGTATGCTAAATGTGCATGTCATATGAAAATCATGCATTCATATCTTTTGAAAATCAAATCAAAATGAAATGTTTCCTTTATGTCAAATTGCATGTTTTGGCTAAAGTAAAAATATAAATGGCTATTATCACTATTAAATCCAAAATTATTTTTAAAATTCATAAATCAAACATTACAACTGAAAGGTGTGCTACTTATAATTATTTATAAGCTTGCATGTGAGCATAATATAAGGTGTGCATTGTGTGACTTTCCTTCTCTTCTCTTTTAACATAGTTTTGAATAGGATTTGCAAAGTGTATAGTTCATTTGAAAAGAACATAACACTTGCTTAAATTCATTCCTATTCACTCCTATGTCATCAATTAAGAAGCATATTCATACTTGCACACATAAATTAAACAACTAACAAATTAAACAAACATAAACATTTTGCATGACTCTTTTTCCATTCATTTGCTTTTGTACATGCACATGTATTTAAGAAAAGTGGTATATTAGTCCGACATCCGAGATTGCACTTTTAATAGCCTAAGTTGGTCTTGTACCTTACACCCCTAGTGTAGAAAATAATGGTACTCATACTCACTTATGTCTTTCATACATGTAAATATGCATATGAATAATGGATAAAAGAACCCCTCTTATCTACATAACAAAATCACGCATCATAAAAACATCCAAATTTCTTAATGAAACTCCCTTAGCATTCATCATTAAGGTGTGCTAATATTTCCATTTGCATATATAGATATTCTTAGGGTTCATCCATATGCATGTTACACATGTTGGAAAGAAATAAAGTGTTGTGTGTTTTGTGATAGTAATTCACTTTACTTAATCTTAAAAATGCCTTTCTTATTTGAATATTTTTGTTTAGGGAAAATTTAAACTTAGGATTAATTAAAACACATAATAAAATATTCACTAAACAAAAATCAATAATGAATCTACCTTAGAAATTACTTAAGGTAGGAAGGAAACAGAAGTTATCTTCTATTTTTCTCTCTTTACAACACTTAGTAATTAACTATAGGTTCACTCAAACCAAATAAATCATCAAATAAAATTAACCAAATCAACTAAACCACTTAAATAAAACCATCCTCTAAGTTGAATATTTTCATACTTAGAAAATCTAAACCTCAAAGCCTAGCTAAGACATACCACACAAACCTTAAATGACACACACATTAGGCTAAGTCACCATTTCTAGTCCATGTTGTAGGTGCATATGATGGTTTAGTTTTGTGATGTATGTTTTAGATGTTAATGAGGTGTATATAGATGAATGGTAGGATCTTAGTCTAATTTATCTGGGGATTGTGCTTAAAAATAATAAAATATGCTTTTTATGTGCGTTTATACCCCTAAGCATATAAAATAGGTACTTAGTTTCCCATGTGTGGGGTGCTAAGTCTAATTTATTCATATACATGCTTGGGATTGTGTGGTTTGTTTAGCTAATCTCTATTTTGCAGGTTTTTTTAGTTAGAATTTTCTTACCCTTTTTCATGTAATTTTGCAAATTAAGATTTGGAATGATTGTTATGGGGGATTAGGATGAACATTGGTCATAAGACTATGTCTTATGCACCATATGAAGCTTTTGGAGCAACAACATTCCAACCAATGAAAAAAAGAAAGATGGAAGAAGAAAGAAAGAAGAAAGAAGAAAGAAGAAATGAAGAATGAAGACCCCCATAACATGAATTCCTTCTTGATTGTAATTAATTCATTTTTATAATCTAGGTTGTATAAGGGTAGAGCTTGGCTACCCAATTTATTTTTGGGTTTGTGCGGTGGAGCCCGGCCAAAAATGATCTCTTATTCTTTTGCGCTAGCTTTATAAATTGATTGATGTTTGTTTAGCTTGTACATTAAGGTGGCATGTTTTCCTAATTTCTTGCTTGCTTTGATGTATGGCATGGATGATGATTAGGCTCTTAGGGAAAAATAAATTTTCTATCTAATTAATTAACTCAAACTAAAAATTAAATAACTCATAACCTCACCTAGAGCTTAGGCTATAAAGCAAGATAAAAGATTTAGCAACCCCTTAGCTGGATGTTGTATTTTCTTTCTCACATCATGCATAAAAAGCATATTATTTCACTCATGATTTGGAGGGCTTCCTCCCGTGCTAGAGAACTTTGCTTGACCTTTGAGAGCCATGGTGGAAACACACCTCCTTTCTTGCTGATTTTGGCCTATAATCCAATTTCCCATGCATTAGGCATATGAATCCTACAAGCCTGTGTCAAATCAATAGTCCAAAAATAAAAATAAAATATAATAAAATTTGCATTAGATTTAAGTCATTAAATCATGCCCTACATGATCTAGTCCCTTAGGGAGTGTGTTTAAGGACTTAGTCTCTTTCTAAACAACAGCTGAGCTATCTTGCAAAAGCATATGACTTGCCTACATGTATTTAAAACTGTAGGAGGAGTTAGTTGGCGGCCACCCCCAGACGATTGTAAGTCCAAATAGTCGGGTGATTTATCCTCTCTTGTGGAGGTAAACCAAATACCCATTTTCACTTTGGATTTAGGTCATGCTTTGGCCCTCTCCAAAACTCCCTAGATTTAGGTTCTGAGATTGCTCCTCCCCTTTTTGGGCTATAAGCATAAATCCTCTCCTCTTAGGAATTTTCACGATCTAGTGTCATGGAATCATAAGTCCAAGATTTCTAACAAAAATTCAACTCAAACAACTAATTCCCTTCAACTTCAAAAATATAAAGCCCAATAATAGGATAGTTTGGGATGCTTACTAGGCTTCTAGTATCATAAGCATCCTCTACTTATCTTCCTTTGGCTTAATAACTCTCCTCTGATCAATCCCACTTGATCTTCTAAAATAAACCAATTGATTGATAGTCATCTTTGAAATCTTTGGAGATAATGATCATTTACCTTAATCGAGTATTCTTAAGGAATCCGCCTTAGATGTAATTAACTATGGGGCTTGCCTCCAGGGAACTTAATGAACCCAGTTTAAAATAAACCTGCTTTACTTTTCCATATAAAGTAGAGGAAGAATCTCTAGTACATATGAAGACCCATAGTCCTTAGGAGTCCTTATTCAAGTGATTAGGTCTATTATAGGGTGGTGACTTTTATCTTTTGAGATAGTACACCTTTCCTCCATGTCATACCCGATCACCTTAATAAGAATATCTGTGGATCTACGTGGTGTCCCACACAAAGGCGTAGTATATTTCTATTTTCATTTATCCCTCTTCCAAAAGGGGATAAGATGAAGGTGGAGATATAAACATTTCACCATAGATTTTTCTGGCGACTCCACTGGGGATGGTTCCTCTCTCCATCTTTGGTAAATGATTGTTATCTTCAAGTATCGATAGTGGATTTGTATTTCATACAAGTCTGAGACTATCCTTCTTTTCCATTGGCACTTAGTTTATTTCATCCTTAAGCTAAGCAAGCTAACATCCTTTAGGTTTTAGGACCTCACTCTGTGTAGGTCTTAAAACCCCTGTTGGGTTGCCCAATAGGTGAAAATGAAAATTTAATAAAAATAAATAACTAAAGACTTCCTTCTTACCATTTCTATGGTAAGGTAAGGTTCATTCCAAAAATAAAAAAAATAAATCCTTTATGAAAACATCAAGTTCCAAAAAGCACTTTTTCAAAATGCACATAATAAAATGTTTGCATAAATATTTTCTAAATCACTCTCATCTAACAATCTTCATGATTGTTATATGTTAGATTATTCCAAAAATTAAAATCAACATCATATTTTCCAAAAATACAAATGAACATCTTCACTCAATTCATTTTGATGAAGATTTCATTTTCAAAAATAAAATCCATAATCATCCTTTTTAAAAAGCACAAGTGAACTTCCTCACTCAATTTATTGAAAAAGGATTTTACTTTCCAAAATAAAATCAACAATCATATTTTCCAAAAAAGCACAAATGAATATCTTCACTCAATTTATTTTGATGAAGATTTCATTTTCAAAAAAAAATAAAATCTACATTCTTTCTTCAAAAATCAAAATCTATAATCATGAACATCTTCATTCAACTTGTTGAATGAAGATTTCATTTTCAACAAAAACAAAACCAACAATCATTTTCAAAAAAAAAAAGAATCAAGAACAACAATCATGAACATCTTCATTCAACTTGTTGGATGTAGATTTCATTTTCAACAAAAATAAAAATAATCATTCTCAAAAATCAAAATCAACAATCATGAACATCTTCATTCAACTTGATTGAATGAAGATTTCTTTTTCAACAAAAATAAAACCAACAATCATTTTTCAAAAAAAAAAAAATCAAGATCAACAGTCATGAACATCTTCATTCAACTTGTTGGATGAAGATTTCATTTTTTAACAAAAGTAAAAACAATCATCATTTTCAAAGTCAAAATCAACAATCATATTTTCAAAAAGCAAAATGAATATCCTCATTCAATTTATTGAATGAAGATTTCATTTTCAAAACAAAATCAATAACCATCTTTTCAAAATTTCAAAACAACATTTGGATCCTTCATTTAGCATACCCAAATTTGCTAAGTGAAGATCTCTTTTCAAAAAAAAAAAAATATCAAAATCAAAATCAAAAAATCAAAAACAACATTTGGATCCTTCATTTAGCATACCCAAATTTTCTAAATGAAGATCCTCTTTTAAAAATTAAAACAACATTTGGATCTTTCATTTAGCATACTTAAATTTACTAAGTGAAAATCCTCTTTTCAAAATTAAAAAAAAATCAAAATCAAAAATCAAAAACACATTTGGATCTTTCATTTAGCATACTCAAATTTGCTAAGTGAAGATCCACTTTTCAAAATCATCAAAACATGAAACTCATTTGGACCTCCTTCGTATTCCTAAATTTGCTAAGAATCCTCTTTTCAAAATCATCAAAACATGAAACACATTTAGATTTCCTTATCATGCCTAAATTTGCTAATAATCCTCTTTTCAAAATCATCAAAACATGAAACACATTTGGACTTCTTTAGCATACCTAAATTCTCTAAGAGTCCTCCTTTTCAAACTCATCAAAACATGAAACACATTTGGATTTCCTTAGCATACCAAAATTTTCTAAGAATCCTCTTTTCAAATTCATCAAAACACAAAACACATGGATCCTTTACTTAGCATACCTAAATTTGCTAAGTAGAGATCCTCTTTTCAAAACCAACAAAATAAATGGATTCTTCATATAGCATACTCAAATTTGCTAAGTGAAGATTCCATTCTCAAATTCACACATGATTCAAAATCAAGCAAAAATAGAAGAAATTATTTTCAAACACCTCACCTAGCATACTTAAATTTGCTAAGTGCGTAAATTCCAAAATCACAAATCAAAACATAATCAATTGACCCTTTAATTTGTTAAATAAAGGATCATCAAACTCAAAAATCAAATTCAAAAATGAACCTATGGAAGCATCAATCTCTTCAAAAATAGTTGAACCCATTTTCAACATACACAAATTTGTTGAAAATGGATTCTACATTCAAAAATCTCCTTTCCAAGCAATTCCAAAATCTATCTTCAAAATTAATTTAAACCCAACTTAACACTTTCAAGTTGTTGAGTGTGGGCTCAAATTCTAAATCAAAATTCAAAAAAAAATCAACAAAGCAGAAATATGATTCAAACTTATTTTTCAACATTGCAGACTCTCGGGCCAGTCAATTCAATGGCAAAGACAAATATGTCTTCACATTTCATGGGATGAATTTGACCTTGGATCCGCCTCCCCATGATCGACTATGCCCACCTCATCCACTTTGGTGAGACTTTGAAGGGCTACATGTGAGGGGACCACCACCGCAGGGAGCATGGTGACCTGTAAGCGGTCATCCATGCTACCATCTAATTCTGAGATCCTCACTAAAGAGGAAGGTTGTGGCGCCCCATAGTAGCAGAAGTGCCCGGCGCCTGTGTTCCCTCTACCCCGTTGCTATCACCCACTCTTGGCACCTTCAAGGGGAAGGCTCCGACATGTGGATTGTCTCCCACCTTTGAGATTGGGTCTAGTTCCATACCGCCACCTACCAAGACTTAGCAGAAATAAGAACCGCATGATCAAGTATCACACTGCATAGCTGGAGTTGAGAGAAGCTATGGGGAGGAGTCACCAGGGTAGTGTCTCCTCCATTCTGAGAATTTTCACCCCTCTCCGGATGAGAGAGGGATGTTAGAGGATTTCTTTTCACCTCCGCCAGTTCATTTTGTCCTATCGGATGGGAGGAGGTCATGCCGAGGTGTCTTCACCAAGTTGGTGGATCACCACGATGAGTCTGGCTCAATTTGATTTGAGATTAGTTATTCCCCATAGGGGAAAACATATTAGGGGAGAGGCCGTGGAGGCCATAGTCATATACTACCAAGAGATCGAGGTACAAATGATACGCCTCCATTGTGCACTTTTTTGATCGGCGCACTACCCGCATCGATCATACTGACAACATCCTACTGACGGGGACTACCCATCATAGGAGATGAGCTTTAATTCAAAGAGAGTCAGGTGCCTCCACCACACTGCTCTACTCCATGCCCACAGTCTCTCATACATGTTCCAGCATATACTATTCTACCAAAGGCCAAGAGAACCCACTGGTGATCCGGCTATGATCAAGAGATCCCGTTCCATCTACACGCCACTATGGGGTGAAGCTCTTCACTGACCATCGCCTAGTAAGTGAGGAAGGAATGGTCACCTCAGAGTATCATAGTCATCCCATCACTGCCACCACCATAGCAGACTATGGAGATTGCAGCAGTAGAGAGAGGAGGAGACATTTCAATCACCCCAATGGCTATAGATCCTCCTAGAGTACACCCATCCAAATTGGATGTGAGCATCTTTCTTCTAGCGAGCCCCTCATAGGTTAGCTCTAAAGCGTGAGGTTAGATGCATTTATGTTTATGATAAGGATCTTACTACCATCGCCTTGATCTTGTATGCTCAGCTATCATCCCTAGATGACATATGTAAGATTTAGTGGAGAAGAAGGAAATATTAGGATATGCCTGGTCTAATTTAGAGGATGAAAAGGCCAATTTTGATCCTAACGAAGATGATCTGTTAGAGGATTCAACGGGGGTACACATGGTAGATACCAAGGGTTCCCTCCTTCATGATCAACAGAATTTGGAAGGTGTTGTGGCCGAGCAGGAAGACAGCCTACTCGACCCAACACCTTCATCAGCAATTAAAATAAAAGGATGAACAAATAGATAGGATGGGGAAGCAGCTCAAGTATTTGCTAGCAGTAGTCCTGGCACTTCAGAACTAAGCCCCGATAATTCATCCTACCATAACAGAGACTAGTCAGCTAGAGTTGTTGCATGTCTTGGATCTAGCCAAGACTTTACCTCAAGAGTAAAAGGCACTATATATAGGAAGGTAGTACCTCCATATAGGAAAAAAGACATTAAAACCATGGTTGAGTAGTAGGTGAGAGAAGCATTGGCTCAAGCTTGAGGAGGATCATCAGTTCCAAAGGGTCTACCCTACCCAGAGGAGTTCAATGCCATCCGGTATCCTAAGGGTTTCATGCCACCTTCTTTCAAGAGCTTGATGAGGGGAACTCGGGGACACATAGCATTTGGCCAGTAACACCGGTGGATGCTCTTATTTTGACTTTTTGTCAAGAGCTTAGGCATAGCCTTGGTATGAACTCCCAATAGTTTAGTGAAGACTTTGCCGAAGTTGGAGCAACTCTTCATTAAAAGATTTTTGGAGCTAAAGAAGGGTGACCAAGGCAATCTCATTGCACAACAACACCATGGTGAGTCCCTTATTGATTCTATTCTCAGATGGTGTAATTTGAGTATGAAATGTGAACCGCAGTTGTCTGAACAACATGCCATCGAGATTCTGCTTAAGAATATCCATGGCCCGGTCGCCTTCATGCTCAAAGGTTTCACCATCAAAATATTTGAGAAGCTAATCAACAAGGCAACTAGCTTACAAGGAGATGCCAAATAGTTGCCTTTTTCTGATCAATCAGCAAAGCCAAAGTCACAGAAAGCTTATGAGAAGAAACCACGGGTAGTGATAACGGTAGACAAGGGGAAATAACTAGCCAGAGAGCAGTATGAGAGACCTCGTGCTCCACATCCTTCACTTTCACCTCCTCTATCACTGCCGAGGCCATCCTATCGGCTGCCACAGTAGCCTCCAAGGCCTACGCTGCCTCCTCCTTAGCCATATCCACAGCAGCAGTGGTACACATACCCGCCGCCAGGTAGCTATGATCCACCTAGTCTTATGGATAAACTAAACAAACCATATTCATTTAAGAGGAGGTAATGGGAAAATCTTTAAGAATCTCTTAAAGAAACCTGATTTTACCTAAACCTAGAAGGCCGGAGGAAGTGGGAAAAAGCAATGATCCTAACTTTTGCCCCTACCACCGCATGCTAGGTCATGTTTTGGAGGATTTCTTTACAAGGACTGCTTGAGCTTCAAGAAGTGCTATAGTTATCCCAAGGAATACCTTGTGGAACAACCATCCAGCCCATTAGGGTAATCCTTGGGATACCACGATCCTTCCAAAACCAAAGAAGGTTGGGATATCTCCTTATCCAACCTCTAAGAAAATTATTTTCAAAATCAAGAAACTTTCTTACAGTGCTGAGGCGCAACCTCCAACATCAAGGAAGGTTTGCAAGTTTTCCGTGATAACTTGGGGAAGATAGGGAGTTCAAGTACCTATGCCGCCTGGATAACCAAGTAGCAACCACCAATCAATCCTTCTACCACATTGGCCTACTATTACATCTGAGCACCTTACTTCTTGCTAGCTCTTCCTCTAGTAGACATCTTGTATCGGTGGATGAGGGCATCAAATTCCTCACCCCACTTACTTTACTTAACTTTTACTATGTACCTCCTTAAAAACCAAAGAAATCAAGGAATAAAACTAGTTTGAATTATATCTGTGTCACTTTTGATGGGTTGTCTAACTCTATTCTTTTAGAAAACTCTTCAAGAAAACAACAATTATAATAACTCGATCTTCCTCTTCGATAGTTAGACTTTCCTTCAATACTATGGGTTCACCTCTTGAGATAGACTTAGAATTATCTGATCTGAGGGTCCCATAGGAGAAGGTAGGTGAGCCCGAAGGCGTGTAGAACCTCCACTAACCGAGAGATCACCAAAGTCAACTCCATAGTGGCAAGGTTCTACCTGTACAAGATGAGGCAAGTCATTGGTTCAGATGATCAAGAAGCCCCTCCACAGGATGTTCCATCCATGGATATGCTTATGGAGGATTAGCCCAAAGTGGATTATAATGTCCTCTCTCACCTAAGAAAGCTGCCATCTAAGCTAAGCATATATGACACGCTTCTCTTATCCAAATAGATAAGGGAGTCATTAATCAAGGCTCTTCTTGATCTTGAAATATGCTTAGCTGCTATTGGAGAGGCACATTATTCAGAAGCCCAAGGAGTCACTTTCATAGATGAAGACCTTCTTCTGGGACATGGAGCACAACCGCCCCTCTACATTACAAAGGGACATGGGTAGATTTAGACTCCAGGTTCTTCGATCCGTGTGCATCGATCAATATTATGAGTCTAAAGACTCTTGTCTATTTGAGGATTGACATCTCCACACTCCAAGGAGATTGGATGATGTTGAGAGGATTCAATGAATAAGGCGAGAGGGCTTTAGGTTCCATAGTGTTACCTTCAGAGATAGGTGAATGGAAGACATAAGCCAAGTTTTACATAATTCATACGAATACTTCATTCACTGATTTGCTCAGTGGGCCTTGGATACATCAGAATAAGATAATTTCATCCTCCCTCCATCAGTGCATTAAGTTTGAAAGGATGGGATTGAGTACTTTGTCAAAGGTGATGAAAAACTATTTCAGTTAGAGAGGTTGAGATATATGAGGATGTGACCTACTATCTTCCTCAAAATACCTTTCCTCATGAACTTGATCAAAACTCAAATGCAAAAGAAAAAAAAAAAAGAAAGAGAAAAAGAAAAAGAAAGAGAAAAGGAAAATGAAAGTTCTAGGGAACGAGAAAAGGACATTGAGGAAGAAGTAGAGATGTATATCACATTCCACCCATAGTTCATTCCATCATATGGACATGTGGGTAAGATGACTCACCTCCACCAGCAGTAGAGGCAAAAAGAGGCGTCCAGGTGGAAGACCTCCGGTTGGCAACCAAGGGGTTATGTTTTCATAAGAGTACCCCTACTATTCACATAGACTTGGAATCCAGCTCGGAGGATGAGTCTCATGTGATTAGTATACAAACCAACCCCTCTTAGTGGGTTTCATTGGAGGTGACACTCGAGCCAAACAACATCAAAGACCAGGCCTCTAGACAAAGCACAAATGTATTCGAATCAAGCTTATGTGAAACTATCAGACAATTTGGGAACCTTAGCTCTAATCTCACTTTCATCTCAAAAAGTTGAGGGTTTAGTAGTTAAGGAAGCCCCTAAGTCTTCCATTGATGCAAAGCTGAAAAGATTCATATTGGGATCATCATCCTCAAGTTCTAAAGTTGATGTAGAGCTTGAGGATAATTCATATAAAGAATTAATGGAATTGCCTTTGAGTACTTTGTTCTTAATCTTGTAAAGAAAGGTTTGATTCTCTTATATGGTCTAAGACTACTTTAAAAAAGCTATGGAACAATAGAGGTAGAGAAGCACTATCAACATCAGGACTAGGATTCAAAACAGTGGGTCCAGTTGATGATGACAATTACTACTTAGTTGTTACAAATCATCTCAAGTGTGATACGTTCTTCTCAAACCATGCCAACTTTTATGAGGAAGTATGTTTAAAACTTTAGATGATCCATATGATCTCCAAATCAAAGATGCACCGCCGTAATTTGAAGAGGAGATCCATTAAATAATTGACAAGCCTACAGAAATCAACCTCGGATGGAAGAAAATCCGCCATACATCGTATGTGAATGAAGAAGAAACTAATGACTTAGTTAGCTATTAATTGAGTTTAAGGATTATTTTTGGAGTTATGAAGAAATGCCCGATTATCTCTGAAAGTACCACAAACTGTAATAGATCCTAATGCCAACCCTATCAAACTCCTAGACGCATTAGAAATCAAACAATGTCATTTTAAGTCAAAAACTAATTGATGCGGTTTCAAAGGAAGAAAAATATCTAAGTTGCTAGCTGTCATACCGCTAAGAAGAAGAATGACCAAATTCATATGTGTCAATTTGGACTTAAACAAGGCATGTCCTGGACGACTTTCCTCTTCCTATATCAGAATTAATGGTGGACATCGTCTCACCTCATGCAATTTTCTCCTTCATGGATGGGTCATCTGGCTACAAATAAATCAAGATTCCCCCGAGGATGAAAGAAACACTGCATTTTGAACCCCGATCAGAATCTATTATTATAGGGTGGTCATGCTTTTTGGCCTTAAAAATGCTGGTGCTACATACCAATGGGCCATGACTCAGATCTTCAATGAACTCATCCATCATCAGGTTGAGTGCTATGTTGATGATCAAGTAATCAAGAGCAAAGAAAAGGAAGACTATCTCTTTGACCTGAGAGTAGCTTTTGAATGGTTAAGATAATATAACCTCAAAATGAATCCCCTAAAGTGTGCATTCGTAGTAGCTTCAGAGAAATTCCTTGGGTTTATTGTCCGACACTGGAGAATAGAAATAGATCTAGAAAAGATCAAAGCTATCTTATAAATGCCACTACCTAAAAGTTTAACTCAACTTAGATCTTTCCAAGGATAGTTGGTGTATCTAAGATGCTTTATTTACAACCTATCTGGGAGATGCAACTATTTTTAGCACTTGTCAAAAAGGATGCCAAGTTCAAGTGGGATGACAAGTGTCAGTATGCCTTTGAAGATATTAAGTAGTATTTGGTGAAGCCACCAGTTCTAGCAGCCCCTATCCCGGGCAGGCCACTCATCCTCTACACTGCTACATTGGATGAATCCCTGCTTTATTGGCCCAAGCCAATGAAGGAAGAGAGTGCTCTCTCTACCTCGCCTTCGTCGATTCTTTGCACTACCCACCTATTAAGAAATATTGCCTAGCTCTAATCTTTGCATCCCAAATGATATGACACTATATGCTTTCTTATAAGATGAACTTGATTTCTAGAACCAATCCACTGTAGTGTCTCATGACACAACACTATCCAAACATTTGGCATGTTGGCCCATGATTCTCTCGCAATTTGATATCACATTCATACCCCTCTGTGCGGTAAAAGGACAAGCACTAGCGAATTTCTTAGTAGCACACCCACTTCCTGTTGATTCTTCGCTTCATGATGATCACCTTAACGAATAAATCATGAACTTAGGGAGGTTGACAATCATCGATGGGAGATGCATTTTGATGGTGCAGCTTCCTTTCATAAAGGAGAAGCATCACGATCTACTCTTCTAAGAAAGACAGGGGTAGGAATAGTTCTCTTAACTCCAGACCACGATGTGATGAGATTCTCATACTATCTCTCCAATCCCGCCAGAAAAATGAAGTCGAGTATGAGGATTTGATTATCGATCTGGAGTTATCCATCACAGTGTGTGTCAAAAGCATCAATATCTATGGGGACTCTCAGTTGGTCATTAACCAGATTGTCAGGTCCTACAAGGTTCTCAAATCCAAGCTTCATCATTACCATGAGTACACCATGAATCTGTTAGCCTAAATCCCTGGGGTCACCATCTACAAGGTCCCTCGAGGAGAGAATGTAGTAGCAGATGCTTTGGCCAAACTTGCCAAGGAATTGGCATGTCCGGGAGATGAGTCCATTCCAATAAGGGTCCAAAATAAACAAGTCCTATCCCTTATTAATGTTGAACTTATCGAGAGACTTTCTGTTGAAGGGGAGGTCGTTGTTGCCAAAAAGGATGAGGAGCTAGATTGGAGGCAACTGTTCATAGATTACTTGAACACCGACAAACTACCTCAAGAGAAATGATAAGCCCATCAGGTGAAATAAAGAGCTCTCTTCTATGCTCTCGTGGATGGCACCCTATACTGATGTTCTTTCAATCAAATGTGATTACATTGTTTAGACAAACATGAAACCCATAGGATTGTGATGTACATTCAGGTCTATATGAAGCACATCAATCTGGTCCAAAGATGAAAGCAATGATCAAGAGACTAGGATATTACTTTCCTTTGATGATTACAAACTACATGGATATATGTCGACCTCATTTTTAGAATGAGCTCTCAACCCCTCCATCTTAGACATAGGACTCCTCTTAGACTTTAGGAGATCCTTAGTCTTAAGACACATCTAGTGATTAGGTGAACTCTCAACTTAGCCCTAGAGACTTAGAAGAGTTTGCCATAGGAATAGGTCATGCCTTAGGGGTGTTAGGAAAATTTGCATACCCTATAGCTTGAACCACATTCCTTACTTCCTTCCTTCAAGCAAACTCCAAATCAAATCAACATCAAACCCAATTTAATTCTAGCTTAATTGATTTTCTCCAAATTCAAATCAATACTATATGATTGAAATCCATGATTGAAACCCATAGTTGAAATTCCAAATTCCAAATCTTGCCTAAGCCCTTTGATTTCCCTTCATGGAATTAGCCAAAATCATCTTCAAATCAATTCAAACTTAGGAAATTTTCTCACAACCCATTTATATTCTCATTTTATTCACATATATAAATGAAATATAAATTCAAATCAATCAAACTAAATTAAAATTCAAGTTCAATTCAAATCTTTCCTAAGTCCTTAATTTCCCTCTTAGGACTTAGCTTTAGATCATGATCAAATCACTCAAAATTCATGAAATTTTCTCACAACCCATTTATATTCTCATTTATATTCACATATATAAATGAAATATAAATTCAAATCAATCTAAATTCAAAATTCAAGTTCAATTCATTTCTTAAGTCCTTAATTTCCCTCTTAAGGACTTAGCTAGATCATGATCAAATCACTCCAAATTCATGAAATTTTCTCACAACCCATTATATTCTCATTTATATTCACATTATATAAATGAAATATAAATTCAAATCAATCAAACTAAATTTAAAATTGAATCAATTCAAAATCGTTCAAATCCAACTCTTAAGACTTCTAGATCATGATTAAATCACAAATTCATGAAACTCATAACCCATTTATATTCTCATTTATATTCATTTATAAATGAAATATAAATTCAACGACAAAACCAATTCCAAAAAATCAAAACTCATTCAAAATCCAACCTAAGCCTTTCAAGTCAAAATCTTGAACTTAGCCAAAACCTTGATTTTTCTTCGTGATTCAATCAATCCTAGAATCATGAATCCAAATATAAATACAAACATCAATCACTTAACCAAAACTCAATTCAAAAATCAAACCAAAATTCATTTTATGTTCACCCTTTGAACTTGAAATTGTCAAATGAATCAAAACCCATTTGACTTCAAACCATTGAAAATGGATTTATATTTCAATCATAAGTCCATATGTAAGTTCAATCAAACTCAAATTAAACTTTGACCAAGCCATTTGATCTACTTAGGCTCACTTGACAAAGTGACCTAAAGTACTCTTATGAGCCAAATTCTAATCCTAACCAAATTAGATTGAACTAAATTCACCTAATCATGATCACAATCATCATGAGATGATCAATCAATCAAATCGGTCAAACCAAGTCAAACTAGGGTTGACCAAGTAAACACTTAAATGAAACCCAACATAGCCAAAATCTATCATAGGCCAAATTGATTGAAATCAATGATCTAAGCTCATTCATGATCAATGTTTGAACTTGACCAAGTCAACATTTAAGTCTAACCTAGCCCAATTGGCCACTTGACCCAAGTTTACCCAACTTGACCTAAAAAGTTAAAATGTGTCAAAACTAGATTTAAGCCAAATTGATTGAAACCAATGTGTCAAATTCATTCTAAATCACTTGTTAAACTTGACGAAAGCCTCAATTAGCCAACTAGACTGCTAGCCCATTGACCTTGAACTGACTTGACCTAAAGGGTCATATTGAGACAAATTCAAACTTAACAAAAATTATTTAGAAACAAAGATACCATTCCACTTCATATGACTAACCAAACCTAAACCTACCCATGACCTAGCTCAAATAGGTCAAATGGGTCACATTGGTCAACTTGATCCATTTGACCTAAATGAAGTCATATGAACCAAATTCAAACCTAAACCAAATTGAATCAAACCAAAGAAAACATTTCAAATGGTCATATGAACTTGACCCAACCCTTGGTTTGACCCAATTTGACCATTTGGTCAACTTGACCCAAGTTGACCCATTTTGACCTAAATGGGTCAATATGAGCCAAACCTTTCCAAATGAACTCTAAATCCAATGAAACTTGGCCAAACCTATTTTCTCAACATACTGAACATACTCAAATTCAAAAATCAGCCAAATGACCATTTTACTCCTAGGCTATAGGATAAATTTTGGCCAATTCTACTTTGAATTTGGTCAAACCCTCTTCATACCTCCTTAATACTCTCCTAGTGGATCAAGTGAACATTAGGGAGGGTGGTGCACCCAACCCAATGGCCAAACCGACCATGTGCATGGAAATGGCCACATGGATTCCTTCCCATTCCCTTATTTTTAACATGGCAAGCTTCTCCACTTCTTCTCTGACTAAAATTAAACCATGTGCAATTAGAAACAACCTAACAAACCCTATAAATCAAGGAAATTGGATGAAAATGGCAAGCCCATGCTCGACCGTCTGATTGCTAAAGGGTGAGATATACTCCCCATAATTCTCTCTCATTCTAGGATTCCTCAAGTCAATTGAGTGTTAGGAAGCCAGAGGAGTCATTTTTCAATGATCCAAAGCTCTCTCAAGCATTTGCCAATTCCCATTTCTCAATTTTCACAAGGTGGGAGATCCACCAAAAGTCCATTTTACTCCACACCTAAAATCAAGCCAATTCCCTTTGCACACTCCCTCAGGGACCCCAATCGAGCTTAGCCAAGCTCTCTTTCAAGTTCTTGAAGCAAAGGACGAGTCCCCTAGACCAAAGCTGAGATCACTTGTAGGAGGTGTTGGTCCATAAGAGAAGTTACTCAACCTCAACCCCTCAAACTTTTAGCAAAGCTTCATCTCAACTAGACGAAGCTTCTCTAAGGGAATCGAGCGCTAGTGATCACCTCCGGTGAGGTTAGCTATTTTTTGAGCTTAAACTCAATGTGGTGTAGAGTTTTGTGAAAGAAATTATCATGGCATAGGATTTTGACCATTATATGTGATCTAGGATGCATGATGAAGGTGTGGGCCAAATTCTACCCCAATCCGAGCTCAATCAAGCTCGGATCATGGCCTAGAAGATGGACGAATCCCTAAACTTCTACTTAATCACCTAAACTTCTAAAATTCATATCTCAACATAGAAAAATTAGAAAAATATTAAATAAATTGCATTAGAAATATAATTAAACAAGAATATTCTAAAATTGATTTTGATTGAATTTCAATAGTTCTTTTCTCTAAATTTGGGTTTTATTATGAATGTTAATTTTCTAATTACTCTATAATTAATCCACTAATTAATCTCAAATTTTTTTGGTATAATTAGAGGGATGACTTCTATCTCACCTAATTTTTTTGGGTTTTATTGGTGGCTTAATTAGGGAAATTACTAGTTCAGTCCTTAATCACTCCCTTAATGTAATTAGACTTAATTAAGAGTAGAATTAGTGATTTAACCCTCTGATTGAGCTAATTAAATTTTGATTAAGTGAATGTGAGGTTTAGGGAATAATTTTGGGATACTCTCTTTGATATTCCTTGAACCCCTTTATTCCTTAATCTTACCTTAATTAAAGGTTAATTCACTAATTATCCCCTTAATTAATTTTCATAAAATTCTAAAAACTTTTTAGAACTCATTTAATTCTTCTTGGGTAAATTCTTAGGTGTTCAAGAGCTTAAGTACAATTAAGGAAGTCAAAATTCAACTCATATGTCTAAGGGATGTTTTGAAATTACTTAAGTTAAACCACTTAGCTTAATTAATCATTAATCATGAGCCAAATTGCATTAGACCCTTTTTCTCCTAGGTGAATTGCTGATTTAAATTCATTGTGTGGTTTTATATCATCTCATTGGTTCATAATTATTTGATTAACTATGCTAAGGTGGTGTAGGTAAGGGGTAATTAACATGCTTAAATTCATACCTTAATCTAATAAAAATATAAAATGAATCTAATCACTTAAAAATTGAACAAAAATATCAAACACATGTGGGAATGAGCTAGGAACAACAAACTCACCTCACATTTTTCAAATTAAATCAAACTCAAAATCAAATAAAAATCGCATTGAACAAACTTTGATTTGCTTTAAGCTTTCTTATTTCATAAGATTATCTTTAAGAATTAATTAAGGTGAATGTGTTTACATGCTTTCATTACTTTAGTTCTTTCCTAACATTCTAAATGTGTGTGTCATATGATTTTATACATTCATGCTTTTCAAAAATCAAATTTAAAATTAAAATATTTACTTTATGTCAAATTGCATGTTTTGACTAAAATAAAAAAAATATGAGTGGATATTATCACTATTAAATCCAAATTAATTTCAAAATATATGAATAAATTATCAAAATTGAAAGCATGTTACTTATATCTTACTTATAAGTTTGCATGTGAGTAAAATATAAGGATGTGTTTAATGTAGTTTCCTTCTCCTCTTTTTTGGTATAGTTTTGAATAGGATTTGACAAAGTGTATAGTTCATTTGAAAAGAACATAACACTTGCCTAATTCCATTTCATATTCATTCCTATGCTATGACTTAAGAAGGACACCTACACTTACATACATAAATTACATAAACAAAACAAAATAAAATAAATACAAACTTTTGCATCTTTCTTTTCCATTCATTTATTTTGTACACATGCTTATATTTCAGGAAAGTGGTATATTAGTAACAACTCAGGGATTATGAGGCTTTAAGTATCCCTAAGTAGGTCTTGTACCTTATACTCCTGGTTAACAATGGCGCCGTATTCACTTATGCCTTTCATACATTCATATGTGTATATGAAAATTGGATAAGAAACCCCTTTGCTACTTAATAAAAATCATGCATCATAAACATTCAAATTTTCTTCAGTAACTTATTTAGCATGCATCATAAAGTATGCTAAACATAGATATGCTTAGGATTCATTCATGTGCATGTTATACATGTTGGAAAAGAAATGAAGTTATGTGTGTTTTGTGATCTTAACTAGAATTAAAAAACATAATAAAACATTCACTAAATAAAACTAAAACATGAATCCACTTTAGAAATTACTTAGGTTAGGGAAGGAAACAGAAGTTCTCTTCTCTTTCTATCTCTTTATAACTTAGTAATTAATTGTAGGATTCACTTCAACCCAATTAAAAAATAAAATAAAATAACCCAAAATAACTAAACCACTTAAATGAAACTCTCCTCTAAGTTGAACATTCTTCACACTTAAAAAATTCTAACTTAAAGTCATAGCTAAGCATACCACACAAACCTCGAAACCATACATATTAGCCTAAGTCACCACTTCTAGCTTTAGGTTAGGGCAGTGCATAGTTTGATGTTTACTTTTATTTTGTGATATATATTTTAGTCTGCATGTTAAGATGAATGTGCGTAGAATAATGATAGGATAATTTAGTCTAATTATTATTTTCTATCAGGGGATTGTGCTTAAGGGGCACTGTAATAAATAAGAATATAAATACTTTTGTTGTGCAGGTGCATATACTGCTAAGCATAATCCATTAGGCCAGGTGGACTTAGTCACCCATGTGTGGGGTGATAAGTCTAATATACATGCTTGGGATTTTGTGTGGTTTGTTTAACTAATCTTTATTTTGTAGGTGGTAGCTAGATTTACTTTTCCTTTTCATGTAATTTTATAATAAGGATTTTGGAATGATTGTTATGGGGATTAGGATGAGCATTGGTCATAAGATCTCATCTTATGTACCATGTGAAGCCTTTGGAGCAACCACCTTCCAACCATCCAAAAGAAGGAACCAAAGAAGAGAGAAGAAAAAAAAGAATGAAGAAATGAAGCTTGAAAACCCCCATAACAATGAGTTCTTTTCTTAATTGTCTTAATTCATTTGTAATCCGGGTTGTATAAGGGTAGAGCTCGGCTACCCAATTTGTTTTCGGGTTTGTGTGGTGGTGCATGACCATAATTGGCCTCTTTTTCTTTACGTTAGCTTTATAAATTGATTGATGATTTGTTTAGCTTGTGTATTAAGATGATATCATTTTCCTAGTTTCTTCCTTGCTTGAAGTTTGGCCTGGATGTGGATTAGGCTCTTAAAGGAAAATAAATCTTCTACCAAATTTAATAATTCAAAAACTAAAATAAAGAACTCATAACCTCACCTAAAGCTTAGGCTAAAAATCAAGATAAAGGAATTAACAACCCCTTAGTTGGATGAGTATTTCTTTTGGAATATCATGCACAAAGCATCTTATTTCACTTTTGATTATAGGGCTTCCACCTTTGCTAGAGAAACTTGGCTTGACCTTTGAGAGCCATGGTGGAAACACACCTCCTCCCTTCTCGCTGATTTTGTCCAGTAATCTTACTTCTCATGCATTAGGCATATGAATCCTATAAGCCTCAGTCAAATGATTGTCCAAAAATGAAAATAACATGTAATATAATTTGCATTAGATTTAGGTCATTTGAGCATATATGATCTAGTCTCTTTAGGGAGTGAGTATAAGGACTTAGTCTCTTCTAAATAAATAATAGCTAGCTATCTTGCATAAAGCATAACTTGCCTACATGAATTTAAATTTATAGAAGGAGGAGTTGGCCACCCCAGGCAGTAAATTAAGTAGTCGTAGTTTTCTTTCTCTTGTGGAGGTAAACCATATACCCATTTTATCTTAGATTTAGGTTATGCTTTTGGCCCTCACCAAAGCTCTCTAGATTTAGGTTCTGTGGTTGCTTCTCTCTTCTATGGGCCATAAGCATAAATCCTTACCTCTTAGGCATTTCCATAATCTTGTGTTGTGGAATCATAAGCCATAAATTTCTAATGAAAAATTCAACTCAAATAAATTAAATTAATTTCAAAAATGTAAAGTCCAACCATAGGATAGTTTGAAATGCTCGCTAAGTTTCATAGCATCATGAGCATCTCCTACTTATCTTACTTTGGATTCGGTAATAACTCCCTCTCTTTGATCAATCCCATTTGATCTTCTAAAATAAATTGATTCATAGTCCTGCCTATTGAAATCTTTGGAGATAATGATCATTTACCTTAATCAAGAGAATTCCTGAGGGATCTCATTCCTTAGGATGTAATTAACTTTTAAGGCTTGCCACTTAACAATTTGGTTTAAAATAAACCCTTTACTTTTCCATGTAAAGTAGGGGAAGAATCTTTGGTACACATGCATATCGATTATCCTTAGGAGTCCTTATTGAGGTGATTAGGTCCATTGTAGGGTGGTGATTTGATATCTTTGAGATAATACACTTTTCCTCAATGTCATACCCGATCACCCTCAAGAAGAACACTTGCGGATCTACGTGGTGTCAAAAATTGCATTAAAAGAAGATGTATATTTTTATCTTTATTTTATTCCATAGAGTGAAGATGGAAGTATATATTTTTGCTTTTTTAGAAATTTCATATTAAAAATTTCACCATAGATTTTTTTTTGGCGACTCCACTGGGGAAGGTTCCTCTCTCCATCTTTGGTAAATGATCATTGTCTCTAAGTATCGATGGTGGGTTTGTACTTTGGTATGAATCCAAGACTATCTTTCATTCATTGGCACTTAGCTTATTTCATTCTTAAGTTAAGCTAGCCACCATATTTAGGTTTAAGGACCTCACCCCGTGTTGGTCTTAAAACCCCCATTGGGTTCTCCAATGGGTAAAAATAGAAAGATCTAATAAAAAGAAAACATTTAAAGACTTCCTCCTTATTTTATATGATAAGGAAAGGTTCATTTTAAAATAATAAAGACAAAATAAACCCTTATCAAAAATCATGCTTTTCAAAAGCACTCTTTCAAAAATGCACCTAATAAAATATTTTGCACAAAATTTTTCTAAATCATCTTCATCTAACAATCTTTATGATTGTTATATGTAAGATCATCTTTACAAAAATAAAATTCCAATAATTATATTTTCAAAAGCATAAAATTTGAAGATAGGCATTTCCATTCAATACATATAAATGTGTTGAATGGATATTATCTCTTCAAGCAAAATCATAACTTTGGACTTCCACCTAACACATTCCACATGTGTTAGGTTGGGATTTTTCATATTTTCTAAAAACACATATGAAACCTCTCCATTATATATACCCACATTTATTGGGTGGAGGTCTCATTTTCAAACAAAATCAAAAATAAAATTTTCAAAAAGTACATATGAGCCTTTCCATTTAATATACCCATACCTATTAAATGGAAGTTTCATTTTCAAATAAAACTAAATTTTTCAATAGCACATATGAACATCTCCATTCAATATACCCAAATTTATTGAATGAAGATTTCATTCCCAAATAAAAATAACATCATTTGGAAATCCCACTTAAACATGTTCCATACATGATTAAGTTAGAATTCCCTCTTTAAAAAAGCAATAATCACACACAATGCAAAATTTTCACATTGCAAAAATAGGATTGACTTCCATTCCTACATACCCAAATTTGTTAGATGGAAGTCCTCTTTTTGAAAATCAAAACTTAATAATCATATTTTCAAAATTCAAAACACATTTGGAACTTCATTTAGCACACTCAAATTTATTATGTGAAGTCTCCAAAATAAAAAAAAAAAATTTTCAAAATACATTTGAAACTTCATTCTATCATAGCCCATTTGCTAAAATGAAGTCCCTCTTTTTCTAAAATAAAATTAGAAACACACTTTTGGAGATTTAATTTAGCATACTCAAATTTGTTAAGTGAAATATCCATTCCACAAAAATTTTCAAAGCATATTTGGAACTTCATTTTAACATACCACATTTGCTAAAATGAAGTCTCCCTTTTTCAAAATTCAAAACTAAAATTTGAATTTGCTAAATGAAATTTCCACTTCGCAAAATTTCCAAAAGCACTTTTGGAACCTCACTCTTTAGCATACCAAATTTGCTAAAGTGAAGCTTCCATTTTTTAAAATAAAACCAAAACACAAAATTTTAAACACATCTTTGGGTTTCATAGCATACTCAAATTTGCTAAGTGAAATTTCCATTTCAAAATTAAATTAAGAACTTCATTGTTTTAGCATACCATGTTTGCTAAAGTGAAGTCCCCACTTGCAATCAAAAACAAATCAAAGCTAAAAGGAAACACATTAATATTCCCTTAGCATACTTAAATTTGCTAAGGATCCTACTTTTCAAAAACAAATCACAACAAAAAAAAAGGAACACATTAGGATTTTCTTAGCATACCCAAATTTGCTAAGGATCCTACTTTTAAAAAATCAAAATATTCAAAACAAATGAGACAATTTAGGATTTCCTTAGCAAACTCAAATTTGCTAAGAATCCTATTTTCAAAAATCTTTCAAAACCAAAACACACTTGGGTTCATCACTTAGCATACCTAAATTTGCTAAGTAGGAATTCCAATTTTCAAAATCAACAATAATTCACAAGATAAAACAAACAAAGAAAAAAGAAACAATGATTTTCAAACACCTCACTTGGCATACCCAAATTTGCTAAGTGAGAAAATTCCAAAATACCAAATCAAAAACAAAACCAATGGACCCTTACTTTAACATACCCAAATTTGTTAAAGGAAAGGGTCCTCAAATCAAAATCTAATTTCAAACATGAACCTATGGAAGCATCTTTCTAAAAATATTTGAATCCATTTTTTAACATACCCAAATTTGTTGAAGTTGGATTCATATTCAAAAATTCCTCTTTCCAATCAAACCTCTAAAATCTTCTCTAAATCCATTTGAGCCCCACTTAACACTTCCAAGATGTTGGATGTGGTTTCAAATTTTAAAATTCAAATTCAGAAATCAATAAAACAGAAATATGATCCAAGCTTATTTCCAACATTGTAGATTCTTAACATCAGTTTTAGTTACAGCTACAGTTCAGTTCTATAATTTTTCAGTTGACTGTAAATGAAAAGTTCATAGAAGTTTGTGTTTACTTTCCCCTACGACATGAACTTGGCCTTAGATTAGGCCAATCTCCCCTGAGCTGATCACACCCATCTCATGAGGTTTTGAGGGGGTGAGGATCACCTGTGAGGGAACTCCCCTCACAACTATTAGGAGGACTGCAATGGTTGGGCAGAAGCTGGTCATCCAAATCGATTTGCCATCGAGTGACATCCCTCACATTAAAGAAAAAAGTAGTGGTAGTCCCATCAGCTCCAGTAGTGCTAGTGATAATGACAGCGCCTGTGCATCCCATGATTTCCCGTGCTGGCCCAGTAAGGGCTAGGACCAACTCATTGGCACCCTCTAAGGGTAAGGCACCTTTAATCCTAGAGATTGCCTCCCCAGCCTTTGAGGTTGGGTATTGTTCTTACTCCACTCACCCTACTAGGACTCAGAGGAGAAATAAAAACTACATGATTAAGCGGTATCATACATGTATTTCCAGGGAGATGGAGGCCGCTATGCGATTAGCTGTGGAGGAGGTATCCACTCTGATCACCCTACTGGTTACAATGAACCCATTTCATCCTCTCTCTGGGTCAGACAGAGAGGATGCTAGGAGGATCTGCACTTCACCTCCATCGATGGTTCAACACTAGCCTCCATTTAGCCAGTGCAGGAGGTCGTATGCCTGCCTCCGATTAGTTCTACGCCAGGTTGGTGGAGCTTATGAAAGTTTTGAGTCTCGATTTGATTGAGATTTGTCATATGGGGAAACACTACGAGGGGAGAGGGCCACTTGACCAGATCACTGGCAAAGAGAGGCGGAGGTTTGGTGGAGTCGACCTCATTGATTTCCCTTGACATCTTTGCGCCCGATCACCCAAATAGCATTTTTCTTACAAGGATGGCCCATCATAGGAAGAGGGTCCCTATCCTGAGAGTGGGTGGTGTCTCCACACCTCTACCCATCCCCCGTCACTGTTGTCACATCTCGTTCAAGGCCATGAAGGCCACATGGGAGAAGACCCGTTGGTGATGGCTATGTAGGGATCCATTCCATCTACACGCCTGTGGCAGGTAGAGATCTCTGGTTGACGCCTTTGTGGTGTGCGGAAGGAATGGCCCAAGCATAGTGGTCTCCCTTCACCCACACGGAACAGAGATGGTGGCATTGTAGAGGGAGTATAGTTGCACCAATGAGTAGAACCTCCCAGGAGTGTCACCAGTGATGAGTCGAGTGCATCTCTTCTAGTGAGTATCAAAGGATTGACTCTAGCGCGAGGGAGGCCTCTCGTACATGATAGTGATCACACTCCGAAAAATTATTTGTGCTTGTTCAAATTAATCATTCTCTCAAGGAGATAGTGGCACATTATCTTGCAAAAAAAGGAAATTCTAGGGTATGATTGGTCTGATGAAGAGAAGATCAGCTTTGATCTCAACGAAGATGATTTGTTGGGAGACTCAACCATGGTTTGCATGGTAGATACTAGGGGATCCCTCCTCAGAGAGCAGTAGGCCATGGAAGGTGATGAGGTTGTGCAAGAAGACATAGCCCAAGCCCAATACCTCTGATATCAGTTAAAGTAGAAAGATAAACATATAGATAGGATGACGAGGCATCTTGAGGACTTCCTAGCATTAGTCTCAATACTTCAAAATAAGTCCCAGCAGTTCATCCTACTACAATGATATAAATCAGCCAATGTTAGTGCATGTCTTAGACCCAAGCAAGACCTTACCTCCCATTGAGCAAGGCAACACTAGCATGTATAGGAAGACAGTGGAAAGTACCTCCATACATGAGAAAGACATCAGATCCATGGTTGAGTAGTAGGTGAAGGAAGAGTTGGCTCAAGCCCGAGGAGGATCATCAGTTCCAAAGGGTAGACCCTACCCGGAGAAATTTGATGCAATCCAATATCCCATAGGTTTCATGCCACCTTTCTTCAAGAGCTTTGATTAGTGAAACTCGAGGCATCTGCACACTTGAGCAGGTTGTTGCAACATGGTAGATGCTTTGCAATTTCACCTCTTTTGTTGGTAGCTGCAAGCTTTCAATTGGTTCAACTTCCCAATGGTTCAATAAGACATTTTAGTTGGAGCAACTCTTTATCAGTTAAGGTCCCTTGGTGATCTCCTTATTTGTCCTATATTCTTAAAATATTGAGTATGAAATGGCCTATCAGCACCTGAAATTCTTCAAGAATTCTTCATAAAATTCAGAACAAAACTATTTAGGTGGCTAGTCTGAGAAAAAATTGCCTTCAAGACTAGTTACAAAGCAAAGAAGAATCAAGACAGAATAGCGTGAATGAGGGAAAGAAACCAGGTAAGATGGGTCGAGAGACCACACCTCAATAGCACTCTCTCACCTCCTTTACCACCACAGACCTGCTATAGTAGGTAGCACTATAGCCTCCTCATACACCATGGGTTGCACATATGCGCCGGTGCTATGGTTACACTCTTTTAGATAAACAAATCTTATTCATTTAAGAGGGAGTGTCGAAGATCTTTAAGAATCTCTTAAAGAAGCGATTTTAGCTACTGCCTAGGAATAAAGGAAGTGGGTAAAAACCATGATCCTAACTTTTGCCACTATAGTATCTAGGTCATATTTTGGAGGATTGCTTCACATTTAAGGAGCTTGAACATAGCTTCAAGATCGGTCTTTGTAGTTATCCCGAAGGAATACCTTGTGGAATAACCATCCAGATCCATTAGGGTAATCCTTGGGGATACTTGTGATCCTTCCAAAACTAAAGAAAGTTGTGATATCTCTTTATCCAAAACCTCTAAAATGATCATTCAGAAGATCAAGAAACTTTCCTTACAGGTGTTTAAGTCAGCTCAAACCTCCAATAGTAAGGAAGGTTTGCAAGTTGCAACTTGGGGAAAGGTGGAGCTCGACAGCGGCATGTCCAGAGATAGCCCCAAGTACCATAGATTGAGTCTAGCCTCCAGTCTACCATTATAGCTACCACATCAGTGAGCACCTCTTCTACTTCAGCTAGCTTTTCTTCTTCGACTAGTAGAACTCTTGTATCGGCAGATAAGGGCATCAAATCCCTTACCCCACTTACTTAACTTGATTTGTACTTTGTACCTCCTATCAAATCTAAGAAATTGAAGAATAAAGCTAGTTTGAACTACATTTGTGTCACTTCTGATGGGTTGTCTACTTGTATTCCTAATGATAACTCATAAGGTCAAAATAACTATAATAATTTTGATCTTCCTCTTTCTGATTCAGAGTTGGATTTTCCCACTTTGAATACTATGGGTTCACCTCTTGAGATAGACTTGGAATCATCCGATTCTGAGGGTCCCATAGGAAAAGTTGTGAGCTATGTGTAGATAGAATCTTCCATTACCACCCCGAGATCACCAAGTCAACCTGAGTGGCAAGGTTCTACCTCTAGGGCAACACCTCAAGATGAGGGAAATAAGTCATTGGTATGAGCATCAAGCCCTCTACGGATGCTCACCCATGGATATGCTTGTGGAGGATTTGGGACTACAATCCTCTCTCCTAAGTTGCCATCTAAGCTAAGCATATGATGCCCTTGTCTTATCCAAAGAGATGAGGGAATCATTAATCAAAACTCTCCATGATCACAGAATATCTTCTTCGGTGAAGACCTTCTTGGTGAGGAGGCATTATTCCAGCTCACAGGATCATCAGATGAAGATCTTATCGGGACTTAAAATTAGTCCCTACATATCTCCAGAGATGACATGGGATTCAATGAACAAGGTGAGCGGGCTTTAGGTTCCATAGTTTTACTTTGGAGATAGGTGAATGGAAGACTAAAGCCAAGTTTTACATCATTGATTTGAATACTTCATTCACTGCTTTGCTCAATAGGCCTTGGATACATCAGAATAAGATGTTTCCATCCTTCCTCCATCAGTGCATCAAGTTTAGAAAGGATGGGATTGAATACCATGTCAATGGAGATGAAATGCCATTTTCAGTTAGAGAGGTTGAGATTTATGAGAATGCGACCTGCTATCTTCCTCAAAACACCATTTCTCATGAACTTGGACAAAACGTAAATTCAAAAGAAAAAGAAAATGAAGAAAAAGAAAAAGAAAAAAAAGAAAAGAAAAATGAAAATAAGTGACCAAGAAAGGAGAATTGAAGAAGAAATAGATCTGTATATCACATTCCACCCATAGTTCATTCCATCATATGAATATGTGGGTAGGATGACTCAACCTCTACCAGGCAAAGGCAGTTCCAGAGGTGGAAGACCCCCTAGTTGGCCATCAGCCAATAGAGATCATGTTGTAGTTCATAAGAGTACCCTTACTATTCACATAGACTTGGAATCCAGCTCAGAGGATGAGTCTAATGTGATTAGTATACCAACCGACCCCTCTCAGCGGGTTCCATTGGAGGTGACTTTTGATCTAGACAGTGATAAAGATCGGGCCTCCAGATAAAGCAAAGTATTCGAATCAAGTTTATTTGAAACTATTTGGTAGCAGTCGGGAACCTTAGTTCTAACCTTAGTTCTAACCTTAGTTCTAACCTCCCTAAGTCTTCTAGTGATATGAAGCTAAAGAGATTCTTTTGGGATCATCATCCTCAAGTCCTGAAGTTGATGTAGAACTTGAGGAGGATACATTTAAAGAATTAATGGAATTACCATTTGACTTTTACTCGCCTTGTGTTCATAATCTTATACAGAAAGATTTAGCTCCTCATAAATGGTCCAAGCACAGGTTAGAGTACTTTGAAAAGCTATGGAATAATACGGGCAGTGAAGCATAATCTAGAGTGGGACTAGGATTCGGTATAGTGGGTCCAGTCGATGATGATGATTACTACTTAGTTGTTACTAATCATTTGGAGTCGATAGGTTCTTTTCACACAACACCAACTCTTATGAGGATGTGTTTAGAAAAAGATGATGATGATCTCCAAATCAAAGAGGCACCGCCAGAATTTGAAGAGGAGATTCATTCAATAATTGATAAGTTAAAAGAAGTCAACCTCAGGATAGAAGAAAATGCATGCCTGATATATATCTGTTCGTTGCTGAATGAAGAAGAAACCAATAACTTTGTTAGGCTAGTAACTGAGTTTAAAGACTGCTTTGCATGGAGTTATGAAGAGATGCCCGAATTATCTCCTGACATAGTATTCCACAAGCTAACAATAGATCCTAACACTATCCCTATTAAGCAAGCTCCTAGATGCATGCAATTAGAAATCAAACAACAGGTCATTTCTGAAGTCAAGAAATTGATCGATGTTGGTTTCATTAGGGAAGAAAAATATCCTACCTGGTTAGCCAGTGTCATACCAGTTAAGAAAAAAGAATGGCCAATTCACATTTACATCAATTTCAGGGGCTTAAACAAGGCATGTCCTAAGGATGATTTTCCTCTTCCTATGCTAGAACTAATGGTGGACATTGCCTCATCTCATGCAATCTTCTCTTTCATGGATGGATCATCTAGCTACAACTAAATCAAGATGTCTTTTGAGATGAAAACAACGCTTTAATCCGATCAAATCTTCTATTATAGGGTCATGCCTTTCAACCTTAAAATGGTGCTACATACCAATAGGCACTCATCTTCAACAAACTCATCCATCATCAACTTGAGTGCTACGTTGATGATCTAGTAGTCAAGAGCAGAGAAAAGGAAGACCACACCTCTTTGACTTGAGAGTAGTTTTTGAATGGTTAAGATAATATAACCTCAAAATGAATCCACTGAAGTGTGCATTTGGAGTAGCTTTGAGGAAATTCCTTGGGTTTGTTGTCCAACACTGAGGAATAGGAATATATCCAAAAATGATCAAAGTTATCTTAGAAATGCCACCTCTTAAGAGTTTAACTCAACTCAGATCCTTCCAAGGATGGCTGGCATATCTAAGACGCTTTATCTCCAACCTATCGGGAAGATGCAAGCCATTCTCCACACTTGTCAAAAAGGATGCCAAGTTTAAGTGGGATGATAAGTGTCAGCATGCCTTTGAAGACATCAAGCGGTATTTGGTGAAGCCGGTTCTAGCCCTATCCGGCGGGCCACTCATCCTCTACCTGCATTGGATGACTCTCGGTGCTCTTTGGTCCAATGATGAAGGGAAGGAGAACGCTCTCTACTCTCGATTCCTCATTCTGCAAACTATCCACCTACTGAGAAACATTGCCTAGCTTTGATCTTTGCCTCTCAAAAGCTATGACACTACATGCTTTCTCATAAGGTGAACTTGATCTCCAGAACCAATCCACTACAGTACCTCATAAAATGACCAACACTATCTGGATGTTTGGCACAATGTTCCATGATTCTCTCATATTTTGATATTACATTCGTACCCCTCCATGCGGTAAAAGGACAAGCACTAGCAGATTTCTTAGCGACACCCACTTCTGATTCTCTTGCTTATGATCTCCACGATGAACAAATCATGAACTTAGGGGAGGTTGACAACCACTGATGGGAGATATATTTTGATGGTGCAGGTTCTATTCATAAAGGGGAAGTACCATGATCTATTCTCCCAGGAAAGGAATGGGTAGGAATAGTTCTCCTAACTTTAGATCGCGATGTGAAGAGTTTCTCATACTATCTTTCCAACCCCTGCACCAATAACAAAACTGAGTATGAGGCTTTGATTGCTGGTCTAGAATTAGCCATCACTATCAGTGTAAAGAGCATTAATATCTTTGGGGATTCTCAGTTGGTCATCAATCAGATTGTCGAGTCCTACAAGGTCTTCAATCCCAAGCTTCATCATTACCACGAGTATACCATGAAACAATTAGCCCAAATTCTTGAGGTCACCATCTACAAGGTTCCCCGAGCAGAGAACATAGTAGCAGATGCTTTGGCCAAACTTGCCAAAGAATTGGCATGTCCGGAAGATGAGTCCATTTCAATAAGGATCCAAAATAGATAAGTCCTATCTCTTATTTATGTTGAACTCATCGAGAGACTTTCTCTTGAAGGGGAGGTTGCCATTGCCAAAATGGACAAGGAGCTGGGAGAGGCAATTTCATAGATTATTTGAACATCGATAAACTACCTCAAGAAAAGTCATAAGCTCATCAAGAATGAAAGAGCTCTCTCCTATGCTCGTTGATGGTACCCATATAGTCTTTTGAACAGATGTGGTTACATTGTTTAGATAAATATGAAGCCCATGGCATTATAAGCGAGGTACATTTAGGTCATGTAGCATCAATCCGTCTAAGATGAAGATGAAGATCAAGACTAGGATACTACGCCTTCGATGATTACGATGCATGGATGTAGCTAGGAGATGCCATCGTGTCTGTGCAGTGTGGTCCTCCACCACCCAATATTATACACCCTATATTGGCATCATGGCCATTCGAGTGTTGGGGTACCAACATTGTGGGTCTGATTGATCCTCCTTCTTCCAATGGACATCAGTTCATCTTAGCTGCCACTGACTACTTTTCCAAGTGGGCAGAGGTAATCCCACTCAGAGAGGTCACAACTTAGCATGTGCTTCAGGAACCATATCGTATATAGGTTCAGGGTGCCTCAATGAATTATATCCGATAATGGTACTGCATTCAAAAGCACTAAGATCAACAACTTTGCCAGAAGACATGGTATAGATTAAAGATACTCCACCATCTACTACCCCAGAGTAAATTTCTTAGCGGAAGCATTCAACAAAACTCTCATCTAAATATTGAAGAAGACTCTTGATGATAACATAAGTGGAATGAGTGGGTTGAAGCCTTGTGGGCTACCACACACATCGAACTCCAACTCAGTCCCCATTTTCTTAGTGTATGGGTCCAGCTATTCTACCTTTAGAAGTTCAACTCCAGTCACTAAGGATAGCATTGGGTAGCAAGATCACTATAAAGCAGAATGCAAAGTTATGGTTAGAAGAGCTCAAAAGTTTAGAGGAGAGTCACCTAGCGTGCCAGAACCTCAAGTTGTACAAGGCTAAAATAATTCAAGCTCAACAAGCTAGTCCTCCCTAGGGCTTTTCAAGTAAGAGAACTTGTATTAGTCCTAAAGAGACCAATTATTGCCCATCAAAAAATAGGAGGCAAGTTTGAACCCACTTTAGAAGTCCCTTTTGTCATAGAAAAGGCCTACCAAGGAGGATCAAATCATCTTTTTGATTGTAAAGGGGAACACCTGATGCTTCCAATTAATAAGCTCTATTTGAAGAAATATTACCCATAAATCATGTTTGAAAATAATTATCATCAAAAGAACAAAATTTCATTCCAACTCATCAAAATATTCTCTTCATTTAAAGTGTTGTTTACTTATCTTGTGAATCCGCCACGATGTGTTTAGGATAGGTGTATGAGAACCTAAGAGGCATCCTATCCCTCTTTCACAATAGAAACACAAATCAAACATAATTCCCGTGCTACTAGAATAGGTGTGAGAGAACCCGAGAGGCATCCTATTTTGACTAACATAACTAAGTTAGGTGTAAGACAACCCGAGCGACATCCTTTTTTTGGTGGAATCTCAGTTGCCATTCATGGCATCATTTCATCAACTCCCCAGTGTGTTTTAGGATAGCTGTGAGAGAACCTAAGAGGCATCATATTTCTTCTAAGATGAACACAAATAAAAATAAACACATATCTTTTGTCTCAGGCAATTTTGATGTGGGAGCAAACCCCTTATGGCACTCACTCATTAGCTTCTCCAGGTCGGGCTGACATACAATCTTGTTAGTACATCAACCCAGGGGTCACTCTTCTGGCGGATGTGAGTCCCTGTGCTTTCTTCCTAACTTGACCATTACAAATGAATGAGTGCCTTGTTAGTTTGGTAGACTTCACTGCCCAGCTAGTAAGCTATGCAAATTTTCTTTAAGAAGATCTGAGTGCCCATACTTTCTTCTTAAACTAATCATCATGCACTGACTAGATTGAGTATATTTGAGGTTTACGATAAGTTCCCCAGGGGTTCCTTTCCTCTTGACTACTCTTGAGTTGATATAAGTCCCCCAGTGGCTTTCACTTGGTAGTCGCCCTAAGTCGAATAGCACCTGTCGAGCCGAAGATAGACTATCCCAACGATCAGTTCCGCTATAGGAGGATGTGTGTCCCCGATGCTTTCTTCCAGCTGATTTTGCAAAGACGGGTTTTGGTTGGCTATGATTCACGTGGATACACCACTCAAATGTGAGTTCCACACTTTCTCCTTGAGTTGGCCAAATACCTATCTTCTGTGGTTTTGGATTTAGCCACTTAGCGATACCTCTCCTATGGGCACTTTACTTGGATCACGCCCTCATGACCCCATTTAGACACTACGGGTTACTTTGGATTGACAGTCCCCTTTCCTAGTAGCCACCACTGGTTGGAGAATTTGTTCTGGATGCCGATTCTCCTTAGTTCAAGAATTGAGATGAGCTCATACATGGTCCCTACACTGTGTAATCCATCGCAAGCCAATAGGGTCCATGATAAACAAATAAATACAACAAACAAAAACATTCGCTTGAGGATTAGGAATTCAAGCCCTCAGTGGCTCCTTTCCCAAGCAGGCATTCTATCTTTAGGGTAGTGTGAGCAGAACTCCCTATAGGAATTGCCTGACTACCTGAGTTGAGATAAGTCCCCAGGTCAAGACTCTCCGTAGTCACCCTTAGGTCAGGTTCAATCTATTTTGCCACAAGCAGGTTGCCCTGATAATCATTTCGCTTTGAAAGATGTAAGTCTACTATGCATTCTTTGACTGTCGCAAATCAACGGGCAGCCCTAGGTCAGGTTTGATTTGTTATGCAAGCAACTGATCACCCTAGTGGTTCCTTATTTTGGAAGATGTGAGACCCCGCACTTTCTTATTAACTTGACCATTGCAAACCGATAGGCAATCCCTTTGGTTGGCTAGTCCTACTATGTGGTTGGTAGACTACCCCTTTGGACCAATAAATTTGAACTAGAGCAAGGCCTCCATGGCCCCTACTCAGTGCAGTCCATCGCAAATTGATAGGATCCATCAAAAATAATTAAAAAATAAAATTAATCTTGACTATCTTTGAGCTGACTTAAGTCCCCCAGTAGCATTCACTCAATAGTCAGCCCTAGGTCAGGTTCAATTTATTGCATAAGCAACCGATCACCCCAGTGGTTCCTTGTTTTGGAAGATGTGAGTCCCCATGCTTTCTTCTTAACTTGACCAATGCAAACCGAAAGACAATCCATTTGATTGGCTAGTCCTACTATGTGGTTTGTAGACTACCCCATTTGGATTGGTAAATCTGAGCTAGCCCAAGTCCTACATGGCCCCTACTCAGTGCAGTTCATCGCAAACCGATAAGATCCATCAAAAATAACTAAAAAATAAAATTAATCTTGACTATCTTTGAGCTGATTTAATAAATTCAACCAAACTTGAATCAAGCCTTGATCAAGTCTATTAACCCATTTAGGCTGACTTGACCCAAAGTGACCTAAAGCACCTTTTTGAGCCAAATTCTAATCCTACCCAAATTGGATTGAACTAAGCCAATCTAAGCCTCACATTGTGAGCAACAATCATCATAAGATGATCAATCACACATATTGGGTCAAACTAAGTCAAACCTAGCCTTTGACCAAGTCAACATTTGACCCAAATGAAACTTAAATTATCCAAAATCCACCATAGGCCAAATTGATTGAAACTATTGATCAAAACTAATTCATGATCATTGATTGGACTTGACCAAGTCATCATTTGAGTCAAACCTAGCCCAATTGTTTGACTTGACCCAACTTGACCTAAAAAGTCAAAATGTGTCAAAACTTGATTTAAGCCAAATTGATTGCAACCAAATGGGTCAAATTCATTCTAAATCACTTGTTGAACTTGATCAAAGCCTCAATTGGTCAACTAGACCCAACCTAGCCCAATTGAACATGATCCCAATTTGACCTAAAAGGTCAAATCAAGCCAAAATCAAATCAAACCAAAATTGATTGAAACCAAAGCTTACAAAATATTTCAAATGACCAACCAACCCATGACCTAACCCAATTGGGTCAAATGGGTCAAATTGGTCAACTTGACCCATTTGACCTAAGTGAACTCAAATGAACAAAAACCAAATATAAATCAAACTAAAATAAACCAATAGTACCAAAATATTTCAAATGATAAAATGAACTTGACATAACCCTTAGTTTTACCCAATTTGACCAATTGGTCAACTTGACCCAAGTTGACCAATTTTGACCTAAATGGGTCAACATGAACCAAAATGATATCAAATCAACTCCAAATTCTTTGAAATTTGACACAACTCAATTTTAAACTATTCCAAATCAGCCCTGAAATCAAGCCATATGACCATTTTACCCCTAGTTCAAAGGGTAACTTATGGCCAATTCCACATGGTTCAAATCCTATTCATGGCCACTATTAGTGGACCAAATGGGCACTAATGAGAGGTGCACATGACCTAATGGGTTTGGGCCAACCCAAAGCCAAAACTGACAACCCAATGGAAAATTCTCCACATGGAATCACTATCACACTCATTTTAGCACATGGGAAACTCCTGCACTACACTCCCCTACCAAAACTGAATCACATGGCACCTCTAATAGCCTAACTCCATGTGATCAATTTGATCAAAATGGCATGTAAGCTCATGGCCATCTGATCCAAGTAGGGAGAGATATACTCCCCCTAATTTCATTCCAATTGACATCACTTGCTGTAGATTGAGCCCTAGGAACTCAGAGGAAGCATTGCCAAGCTCTCCCAAGGTCTCCCAAGCTCAATTCAATTCTATATTTTCTCAATTTACCTAAGCCAAAAATAGGGAGGCTAAGGAGATTTCAAACTTAGCCAATTCTCCATAGAAGTTCAATTCCTCTTGCAAGCACCATCAAAGGACCTAATCGAGCTCACCCAAATCAAATCCCAAGCAATCAAGCCACGAGAAGGAGGAGTTCGACTAGAGCCGCAAGCCTTTGAAGCTCATTTTGGCCAATAGGAAGTCCACTTCACCTCAAGCCTTCAAACCTTCAACAGGGCTTCATCTCCATTAGACGAAGCTACGTCGACAGTTGGGAGCGCCGGTGATAGCCTTCGGTGAGGTATGCCTCAAAATTGAGCTTAGGGAGAATTTCTTTTGGTCCTTTGTGAAAGGAACTTTAATCCCAATCAAATTTGACCATTGGATGCCTTTCTTCTTACCTCTTGATGGTGTGGGTTGAATCCCTACCCAATCTTAGCTCAAGTGAGCTCGGATCAATCCATGGAGAATGGACAGCCTCCATCTCCCACAGGCGAGGGCAGGGATGAATCACAGACCATCCATCCCGTGTATTTTGGATGGTCGATCTTGATTAATCTGATTAGATCTCATGATTAATTCCTTTAGAAATTGCAGGCTTCATCTCAAACCGATCAGAGAAAGCGCGAAGAACCTACCCACAAGATGGATGTGACAACTTAAATAACCAATCCTAACATGCCACGTAGAAAGCATGCGCTGGGTCAACGATCCATGTGGCACCGATGGGATTAGTTAATTAATTAGGCTTCCTAATTACCTAATAATCATTGAAACTTCAAATATTCATAATTAAATGTAGAAAATCAAAAAAAATATAAATGATGGCTCATTTAAAGATAATTCAGTAAGGAATAACAAAAAATTTCTTCTAATGGATTTTAAATAGTGAATTTTCTTTAATTAGGGTTTATTTAAAATCTTAATAACCTTAATTACTCTCTAATAATTTCATTAACTAATTCCAAACTTTTCAAGCACATTTAATGGGATGACCTCTACCTCCCCTAATTTTCTTGAAATTTATTAATGAGTTAATTATGGAAATCAATTAATGAATCACTAATCACTCTCTTAATCTAATTAAGGGTAATTAAGTATGTGAATAGTGGTTTAATCATTTAATTAAGGTAATTAAACATTGTTTAAGTGATTAGGAGGTTTATGGAATAATTTTGGGACATTTTTCTTAAGTTATTCCCTAAACACCCTTTCTTCCTTAATCTAAACTTAATTAAGGGTTAATCCACTAATAATCTTCTTAATTAACTTAATCAAGATTTCAAAATCAATCTAAACTTAATCAATCCTTTGCTGGGTAGATCCTTAGGTGTTCAAAATACTAAGGTAAATTCAAGGAAATCATTTCCAACCCACATGTGTGGGAAGGTTATGAAAGTACTTAATCAACCCCTTTAGCTTAATTAATTAATAATTATGAGCCAATTGCATTAGGCCCCTTTCTTTCCTAGGTTCATTACTGATTTAAGTTCAATGTGGTTGCATATCATATGTTGGCTCATAATTTTTAGGTTAATTATGTTAAAGAGGTGTAGGTAAATGGTAATTAATGAACTTAATGTACACCTTAACCTAAACAAAATATAAAATCAATACAATGGCTCTAAAAATTAAACTAAAACAACACACACATGTGGGAGATGGATTAGGACCAACAAACCTTTTCACATTTCCAAAAATCAAATCAAACTCAAAATTAAAACAAAATTTCTTTAAATAATTTTGATTCACTTTAAATGATTTTATTCCATAGGATTGTCTTTAGGAAATAATTAGGGTGAATGAAATTACATGCTTACATCACTTTATTTCTTTCCTAGCATTCTAAATGTTGTATGTCATATGAAATCATGCATTCATACTTTTTGAAAAATCAAATTAAAATGAAATGTTTCCTTTATGTCAAATTGCATATTTTGGCTAAAGTAAGAATATGAATGATTATTATCACTATTAAATAAAAAATTATTTTAAAACCTATAAATCAAAGATTACAAACGAAAAGTATACTACTTAATTACTTATAAGCTTGCATGTGAGTATAACATAAGATGTACCTTATGTGACTTTTCCTTCTCTTCTCTTTTAACATAGTTTTAAATAGGATTTGCAAAGCGTATAGTTCATTTGAAAAGAACATAACACTTGCTTAAATCTATTCCTATTCATTCCTATGTTATCATTTAAGAAGAATCTTCACATTTACACATGTAAATTGCATAACCAAATCAAACATAGAAATCTTTTGGATGACTTTCTTTTCATTTATTTCTTTTTGTACATGCACATGTATTTAAGAAAAGTGGTATATTAGTCGACATCCAGGTTAAAGGTTTTAAGTCTAAGAAGGTAGGTCTTGTACACCTGTACAAAAAACAATGACGTACTCACTTATGTCTTTCATACATGTAAATGTGCATTTGATTAATGGATAAAAGAATATCTCTTTCTACTTAACAAAATCATGCATCATAAAACATCCAAATTTTCTTAAGCAACATCTTAGCATTCATCATTAAAAATATTTATATTTTCATGTATAGATATGCTTAGATTTGTTCATATGCATGATACACATGTTGAAAGAAATAAAGTGTTGTGTGTTTTGTGATAGTAATTCATTTTTAATTAATCTTAAAATGCCTTTCTTTGAATAGGTTTATTTAGAGAAATATAAATTTAGGATTAATTAAAACACATAATAAAATATTCACTAAACAAAAATCATTAATGAATATACCTTAGAAATTACTTATAGGAGGAAAGAGAACTTTCTCTCTTTTCTCTCTTACAACACTTAGTAATTAAGTGTAGGTTCATTCAAACTAAATCAAATCATCAAATAAAATTAAAAAATCAATTAAATTACTTAAATGAAACCACCCTCTAAGTTGAACCTTTCACATTAGAAAATCTAACCTTAAAGCCTAGCTACATACCACACAAGCCTTAAATGGCACACACACATTAGGCTAAGTCACCATTTCTAGTCTTATGTTAGGGTTGGTTTGATGCTTGATTTTATTTTGTGATGATATTTTAGTCGATGTTAGGGTGTATGTGAATAATAAATAGGGTGATCTTAGTCTAACATTATCTAGATGATGCTTAAGGCTATATAATAAAAATATAAATTTTTTGTGCTGGTTGCTTATACCTAAGCATAATCCAAAATAGGC
The DNA here is from genome assembly GCA_021442155.1 of Cymbidium sinense. Lineage (NCBI taxonomy): Eukaryota > Viridiplantae > Streptophyta > Magnoliopsida > Asparagales > Orchidaceae > Cymbidium > Cymbidium sinense. Next base: position 17,999,585 of record CM038221.1, on the reverse strand, counting down.
CAAGTGGACTTGGTTACCCATGTGTGCTAAGTCCAATTTATTCATATACATGTTGGGATTGTGGTTTGTTTTAGCTAATCTCTATTTTAGGTTTTAGTTAGATTTACTTTTCCCATTTTCATGTAATTTTATAATTAGGATTTGGAATGAATGTTATGGGGGATTAGGATAAACATTGGTCATAAGACTATGTCTTATGTACCAAGCCTTTGGAGCAACCACATTCCAGCCAAGCCAAAAGAAGATAGAAGAAGGAAGAAAGAAGAAAGAAGAAAGAAGAAAAAAGTAAGAAGAAATGAAGAAATGAAGAATGAAGACCCCCATAACATGAATTCCTTGATTGTAATTAATTTATTTAATCTGGTTGTATAAGGGTAGAGCTACACCAATTTTTTTTGAGTTTGTAGGACCACCACAAAAGGCCTTTTATTCTGCTAGCTTTATATATTATTTGATGTTTGTTTAGCTTGTACATTAAGATGACATGTTTTCTTCTTCTTGTTTGATGAATGGCCTGGATGGGATTAGGCTCTTAGGAAAAATAAATTTCTATCCAATTCATGAACTAAAAACTAAAATTAACAACTCATAACCTCACCTGTTATAAAATAAGATAAAATATTTAGCAAACCCTTAGCTGGATGTTGTATGTTTTCACATCATGCATAAAAAAAGCATGTTGCTTCACTCTTGCTTATGGAGGGCTTCCACCTGTAAGGAACTGGCTTGACCTTTGAGAGCCATGGTGGAAATACACCTCCTTCTTGTTGATTTTGATAATCCAATTTCTCATGCATATATGAATCCCATATGTGTCAAATCAATTGTCCAAAAAATGAAAATAAAACATAACAAAATTTGCATTAAATTTAAGTCATTAATCATGCCCTACATCTAGTCTCTTAGAGTGTGTTTAAGGACTTAGTCTCTTTCTAAAATACTAGCAATCGCAAAAAAGCATGACTTACATGTATTTAAAATCATAGAGGAGTTAGTTGGCACCACTACAGGTTTGTAAGTCCAAACATTCGGTGATTTATCCTCTCTATGGAGGTAAATCATATACCCATTTTTGCCTTAGATTTACATGCATTTTCGCCAAAGCTCCCTAGATTTAGGTTCAGATTGCTACTTCCCTTTGTGCTACAAGCATAAATCCTCACCTCTTAGGCATTTCCATGATCTTGTGTGGAATTATAAGCCCTAGATTTCTAAAAAAATTCAACTCAAACAAATAAATCATTCAATTTCAAAAATATAAAGATAGTTTGGGATGCTTAAGAGCTTCCTAGTATCATAAGCATCCCCTACTTATCTTCCTTTGGTTTTGATAATAACTCCTCTTAATAAATGTCACTTGATCTTCTAAAAATAAACCAATTGTTTAATAGTCCTATCTTTGAAATCTTTGGAGATAATGATCATTTATCATAATTAAGAGTATTCTTAAAGAATCTCATTCCTTAAGATGTAATTAACTATGGGGGCTTGCCTCCATAGGAAACTTAACGAACCCGGTTTAAAATAAACCTACTTTACTTTTTCATGTAAAGGGGAAGAAGAATATACAAAGACCCATAGTCCTTAAGTCCTTATTAAGATTAGGTCCATTGTAGGATGGTGACTTCTATCTCTCAAGATAGTACATCATTCCTCAAATGTCAATCACCCTAATAAGAATATCTCACAGATCTATGGTGTCCAACAAAGTTGATTATTTTTGTTCTTCATTTTTCTCAAAAATAGATGATAGAAAAAATTTCACCACATTTTCTCGACTCGGGAAAAGTTCCTCTCTCCATATTTGATAAATGATTGTTGCCTCTAAGTATCGATAGTGGATTTGTACTTTGCATAAGTCCAAGACTATCTTTCTTTTCGTTGGCACTTAATTTATTTCATCCTTAAGCTAAGCTAGCCAACATCCTTTAGGTTTTAGGACCTAATCTCATGTCTTAAATATTGATTTAATAGTGAAAATAAAAATTTAATAAAAGAAATAACTAAAGACTTCCTTCTTACCATTTATGGTAGGTTCATTCCAAAAATAAAGAAAAATTAATTCTTTATAAAAACATCAATTTCCAAAAAGCGCTTTTTGAAAATGCACATGATAAAATGTTTTGCAGAAAAATCAACCTCATTTAACAATCTCCATGATTGTTATATGTAGGATCTTTTCAAAAACAAAATCAACAATCATCTTTTCAAAAATAAAATCTAAAATCATATTTTCCAAAAGCACAAATGAATATCCTCATTCAATTTATTGAATGAAGATTTCATTTTCAAAATAAAATCAATAATAATCTTTTTCCAAAAAATAAAATGAAAAATCATATTTTCAAAAAGCACAAATGAATATCCTCATTCAATTTATTGAATGAAGATTTTATTTTCAAAATAAAATCAACAATCATCTTTTTCCAAAAATAAAATCAATAATCATATTTTCAAAAATCACAAATAAATATCTTCATTCAATTTTTTCAATGAAGATTTCATTTTCAAAAACAAAATCAACAATCATCTTTTCAAAAATAAAATTCAAAATCATGTTTTCAAAAGCACAAATGAACATCTTCACTAAATTTATTGAATGAAGATTTCATTTTTAAAAACAAAATCAACAATCATCTTTTCAAAAATAAAATCCAAAATTATAAAAGCACAAATGAACTTCAAAATTAAATGAAGATTTCATTTTCAAAATAAAATCAATAATCATCTTTTCAAAATTAACAATCATCTTTTCAAAAATCAAAATTAACAATAATCTTTCTAAAATCCAAATAACATTTGGATTTCATTAGCATACCTAAATTTGCTAAGAATCCTCTTTTCAAAATCATCAAAAATCAAAAACACATTTGGATTTTTCATTTAGCATACCCAAATTTGCTAAGCGAAGATCTTCTTTTCAAAAATCAAAATCAAAAATCAAATAACATTTGGATCCTTCATCTAGCATTTCCAAATTTGCTAAATGAAGATCCTCTTTTCAAAATCAAAAATCAAAAGCACATTTGGATTTTTCATTTAGCATACCCAAATTTGCTAAGTGTAGATCTTCTTTTCAAAAATCATAATCAAAAATAAAAAAATAAATTTTGAAGATCCTTTATTCAAAATCAAATGCACATTTGGATCCTTCATTTAGCATACCTAAATTTGCTAAGTGAAGATCCTCTTTTCAAAGATCAAAATAAAAAAATCAAATAACATTTGGATCCTTCATTTAGCATACCAAAATATGCTAAGTAAAGATCCTCATTTCAAAAAAATAATAATCATAAATCATAAATCATAAATCAAAAGCACATGGATCCTTTATTTGGCATATCTAAAATTTCTAAGTAAAGAATTCTCTTTTTAAAAATCAAAACAAAACACATTTGGATTTCCTTAACATACCTAAATTTGTTGAGGATTATCTTTTCAAAAATCATCAAAACCAAAACACATTTGGATCCTTTATTTAACATACCTTAATTTGCTAAGTAAAGATCCTCTTTCCAAAAATAACAAAACATTTGAATTCTTCATTTAGCATACCCAAATTTGCTAAGTAAAGATTCCCTTTCAATTTCATGCATGATTCATAAACAAGCAAACAAAAGAAGAAAATTATTTTCAAACACCTCACTTAGCATACCCAAATTTGCTAAGTGAGTAAATTCCAAAATCACAAATCCAAACAAAATCAATTGACCCTTTACTTTAACATACTCAAATTTGTTAAATGAAGGGTCCCCAAATAATCAAAAATTAAAATTAAATATGAACCTATGGAAGCATCAATCTCTTCAAAAATGTTTTTGAACCCAATTTTAACATACACAAATTTGTTGAAAATGGATTCTAAACTCAAAAATCTCCTTTCCAATCAATTTAAAAAAATCTCTCCCAAAATCCAAAGAACCCCACTTAACATATTTCAATTGTTGAGTGTGGGTTCAAATTTTAAAAACAAATTAAAGCAAAAATCGATTCGGGTTTATTTTTCAACATTACATTTTCCGTCACTTAATGCCAGTTCAATTCAATGGCGAAGTATGTGTTCACATTTTCTGATGGATTTGGCCTTGATCCGCCTCTCGACTTCACCCACCTCATTCATTTTAGCGGATTTGAGGGGCTAGGATCACTGTGAGGACCACCCTCACAATCCAGAGTGTGAGTGCACAAGCAGGTCATCAGTTGAGATGTTGTATGACTCAGTGTTTCTCTTGCTAAAGTGGAAGGTTGTGGCAGTTCCCATAGTAGAAATTCTAGTGCAAGATGTGGTTCCCCTTTATTCGGCTACATTTGTTTCCTTCCAAGGAAATGCTACCCTCTTTGGGATCTCCCCACCCATGAGGATGGGTCTAGTTATCATCGCCTCCCCTGAACTCAGCAATTGGTGCCAAGATCAAACATCATCATGATAGCCAAGAGCTAGGTACGGCACAGAGGAGTTAGGATGGTCTCCTCTTATCATAAAGAATAAGTTTCACCCTCTCTGGTTCATGGAGAGACATTTGGAGAATTTCATTTCACCTCCATTCATTTTAAGGCTCTATCGTGATGGGAGAAGGTCATGTCTTTTAGATTAGTTTTGCACCAAGTTGGAGCTTACACAATCGAGTCGGCTCAATTTGATTTACGTCATCATTCCCACAGTGGCGAGCAGATAAGAGAGGGCCACAGAGGCGCATCAATATAGATTAGAAAAGATAGTATGCTACAACTCTCATGGACTTTCTGACGCTACCATGCATCATACTGACAACATTTTACTGATGGGTACTACCCACCATAAGAGAGGAGCTCCTACCCATAGAGAGTCAGTGGTGTCTCCACCACACTGCTCTACTCCACACCCACCATCTCCAGTACAGGTTCCATCATCCACTATTCTAGAAAAAGCCATGAAGGCTGCATCCGGGGAGAACAGAGCCCCACTAGTGATCCGGCTATGGCCAAGAGATCCCATTCCATCTAAACCGTCGACTAAGGCAAGGCCAAGCTCTCCTACTCGACCTTCTGTCCTAGTTGTGGTGAAGAAGAAATGGTGACCTCAGAGCATAGTAGTCATTCCATCACCACACCACCACACAGAAGAGATAGAGAGTAGAGAGGAGGAGAGATGTACCCCCATGGTCATAGATCCTCCTAGGAGTACTACCATCCATCTAGATGTGAGCATCTATCCTCCAAAGTCCTCACAAGATCAACCCCAATAATAGGGAGGTTAGATGTCTCTCTGTTTCATGATAAGTGATCCCACTACTCAATCTTTATACCTATCTTGGACATTCCTAGATGACATTGTAGCATAGTATCTAGTGGAGAAGAAGGAGATCCTAAGATATGCTTGGTCTGATTTAGAGAATGACAAGGTCAATTTTGATCTTAAAGAAGATTATCTATTAGAGGATTTAGCTGGGGTACACATAGTAGACACCAGGGGTTCCCTCCTTCATGATCAGCAAGGTTTGGAAGGTGCTATGGTCGAGCAAGAAGATACACTACCCAACAACACCTCTTCAACAATAATTAAAAAGGATGAACAAATAGATAGGATGGGGAAGAGGCTTGAAGACTAGTAGTTTTGGCACTTAACCAAGCCCTAGTGCATCCTACTATTGAGACTAGTCACTAAGTTGTTGCATGTCTTTGATCCAAGACTTCACCTCTAGTAGGCCACCACTTGTATAGGAAGGAAGTGGATAGTACCTCATATAAGAAAGGACATTAAAATCATGGGTTGAGCAAAGAGAGAAGATGAGAGGAGAATCATTAGTTTCAAAGGGTAGACCCTACCCAGAGGAATTCGATGCCATCTAGTATCCTAAGGGTTTCACACCACCTTCTTTCAAGAGCTTCGAAGGCAGCTAGAACCCATGGTAGCACATACCGCACTTCAGAGCCAGTTGTTGCAATGTTGGTGGCAGTAATGTGTTACTATTCTATCTTTTTGTCAATAGCTTAGTAGGCATAGCATTCAATTGATACACTGAACATCCCAACAACTTAGTGAAGACTTTTGCTGAGTTGGAGCAACTCTTCATTAAGAGGTTTGGAGCTCAAAGAAAGGTGTAGGCATCTGGTGTCTCAATAACACCCTAGTGAGTCCCTCATTGATTATATTATTAGATGGTGCAATTTGAGTATGAAATGCAAACCACAACTATCTGAACAACATGCCATTAAAATTTTGCTAATGAATATTCATGGCTTGATCGCCTTCATGTTCAAAGGTTTTACCATCAAGACAATTGAGATGCTAATCAATAAGGTGGCTAGCTTATAAGGAGAAGCCAAATAGTTGCCTTTTCTTGATCAATCAATAAAGCCAAAGCCACAGAAAGCCTATGAGAAGAAGCCGGGCAAGTGACATAGACAAGGGAAGTAGTTAAAGAGAGTATGAGAGACCTCGCTCCATCCATCACTTCCACCTCTACCACCACCGGCATCCCACCTGGCCACGCCTCCATGGCCTTCACCACCTCCTTAGCCATATTCACAAAGAAGTACATACATACCCCGCGCCAGTAGCTATCATCCAACTACTTTTTTGGATAAACTAAACGAACCATATTCATTTAAGAGGGATATAATCAAAAAATTCTTTAAGAATCTCTTAAAAAAACCTAATTTTTAGCTACCCGAGCCTAGAAGGCTGGAGGAAGTGGGCAAGAGAAATGATCCTAACTTTTGTCTCTACCACATGTTAGACCGTGTTTTGGAGGATTGCTTTACATTCAAGGACTGGCTTGGGCATTACTACAAGAGAGGCACCATAGTTATCCCAAAGGAATACCTTGTGAAATAACCATCCAGTTCCATTAGGATAATCCTTTGGGATACCTACGATCCTCTCAAAACCAAAGAAAGTTGGGATATCTCCTTATCCTGAACCTCTGACAAGATTGTATCCAAAATCAAGAAACTTTCTCTGCAGGTGCCTGAAGTAGCTCAAACCTCCAACATCATGAAAGGTTTGCAAGTTTCCAAAAATAACTTGGGGAAGGTAGGAGTTCAGCAGTAGCCCATGCCATCCCGGAATAGCCAAGTAGCACAACCACCGACCAGCCACACCCACCGCAGCTACTACATCACCACTCTTTACTTCATAGCTCTTCTAATACACATCTTGTATCGGTGGATGAGGGCATCAAATCCCTCACCCCTCTTTATTTCTACTATGTACCTCCTTCAAAATCCAAGAAATCGAGGAATAAAGCTAGTTTGAATTATATCTGTGTCACTTCTGATGGGTTGTCTAATTCTACTCTTATTGAAAACTCTTCAAGTCTAAATAATATAACAACTCGATCTTCCTCTTCTAACTCGATGGACTTTCCTTCTCTGAATACTATGGGTTCACCTCTTGAGATAGACTTGGAATCATCTAATTTTGAGGGTCCTATAGGAGAAGCTATAGGAGAGCCTGACGAGCAGGTAGAACCTTCCACTAACAACAAGAGATCATCGAAGTAAACCTCCATAGTGGCAAGGCTCTACCTCCTAGGGCAGCACCTCAAGAAAGGGGGAAATAAGTCATTAGTTCAGATGATCGAGAAGCCCCTCCATAGAATGCTCCACCCTTGGATATGATTGTGGATGATCAAACCAAAGTGGATTACAATGTCCTCTCTCACCTAAGAAAGTGTCATCTAAGTTAAGCATATATGATGACCTTATCTTATCCAAAAAGATGAGAGAATAATTAATCAAGGCTCTTCTTGATCCAGAGATATGCTTAGCTCAACTGACCACTGTTGGATATGAGGCACATTATTCCAGAGAAGACAAGGGAATCACTTTCATAGATGAAGACCTTCTTCTAGGGGACATGGAGCACAACCGTCCCCTCTACATGATAGTGGACATGGGTAGATTTAGACTTTCCAGGGTTGTTGTCGATCCAGGTGCATCGAAGAACATTATGAGTCTAAAGACCCTTGCCTATTTAAGGATCGACATCTCCACACTTTGAGGAGATCGAATGATGTTGAGAGGATTCAATGAGCAAGGCGAGAGGGCTTTAGGTTCCATAGTGTTACCTTTGGAAATAGGTGATTGGAAGGCTAAAGCCAAGTTCTATATCATTGATTCAAATACTTCATTAATGGCTTTGCTCGGTAGGCCTTGGATACAACAGAACAAGATGATTCCATCCTCCCTTCATCAGTGCATCAAGTTCAGAAGGGATGGAATTGAATACTGTGTCAAAGGAGATGAAAATATATTTTCTCGAGAGGTTGAGATATATGAAGTGCGACCTACTATCTTCCTCAAAACATTTTTTCGAACTTGGTCAAAATTCAAATACAAAGAAAAAAAAAAAGAGAGAAAAGAAAAAAAAAGAAAAGAAAAGAAAAAAGAAAATACAAGTGAATGAGAAGGACATCAAGGAAGTAGATGTCACATTCCACACATAGTTCATTCCATCAAATGGACATATGGATAGAATGACTCAACCTCCACCAAACATGAGGCGTAGAGGTGAAGACCCCGTTCAATAACAGGTTATGTTCATAAGAGTACCCCTACTATTCACATAGACTTGGAATCCAGCTCAGAGGATGAGTCTAATGTGATTAGCATATCAGCCAACCCCTCTCAGTGGGTTTCATTGGAGGTGACACTCAAGTTGGATAGCGATGAAGACAAGTCCTCCAAGCAAAGCACGAATGTATTTGAATCAAGTTTATGTGAAACTATCAGAGATTAACCTTACTTTCCTCACTAAAAGTTGAAGGTTTAGTAATTAAGGAAGCCCCTCAATCTTCTAGGGATGTCAAGCCAAAAAGAGTCCTATTGGGATCATCATCCTCAAGTCTAGAAACTGATATAGGACTTGAGGATAATTCACATAAAGAATTAATGTAATTGCCTTTTGATTGGTACTCGCCTTGTGTTCTTAATCTTGCAAAGAAGGGTTTGATTCCTTATACATGGTCTAAGCATAGGTCAAAAAACTTTAAAAAGCTATGAAACAATAGAGGGATGCACAATCAAGATCGGGACTAGGATTTGATAGTGGGTCTCCAATGATGATGATTACTGCTTAGTTGTCACCAATCATCTAGAGTCTGATAGGTTCTTCAACCACACTAGCTCTTATGAGGATGTGTGTTTAGAAACTTTAGATGATCCAGATGATCTCCAAATCAAAAATGCACATCCATAATTTGAAGATGAGTTCCATTCAATAATTGACAAGCTTAATGAAATCAACCTCGGGAGGGAAGAAACTCCACGCCCGACATACATTAGTTCTTTGCTGAATGAAGAAGAAACCAATGACTTAGTTAGACTATTGATTGAGTTTAAGTATTACTTTCCATGAAGCTATGAAGAAATGCCTATATTATCTCCTGACGTAGTAGTCCACATACTAGCAATAGACCCTAATGCCAACCCTATCAAGCAAGCTCCTAGACGCATGCGATTAAAAATCAAACAACAAGTCATTTCTAAAGTCAAGAAATTGATCAATGTTGATTTCATCAGGGAAGAAAAATATCCTACCTGGTTAGCCAGTGTCATCCCAGTTAAGAAGAAGAATGGTCAAATTCACGTATGCATCAATTTTAGGGATTAAACAATGCATATCCTAAGGATGAGTTTCCTCTTCCTATACCAAAATTAATGGTGGACATTGCCTCATCTCATGCAGTATTCTCCTTCATGGATGGGTCATCTGGCTACAACCAAATCAAGATGGCCTTCGAGGATGATAGAAATACGCTTTTGAACCCGATCAATCTATTATAAGGTCATACCTTTACCATAAAATGCGGTGCTACATACCAACGGGCCATGACTTAGATCTTTAATGAACTCATTCATCATCAAGTGGAGTGTTATGTTGATGATCTAGTAGTCAAAATCAAGAAAAAGGAAGACCATCTCTTTGACTTGAGAGTAGTTTTTGAACAGTTAAGATAATATAACCTCAAAATGAATCCCCTAAAGTGTACATTCAGAGTAGCTTCAAAAAAATTCCTTGGGTTTGTTGTCCAACACCAGGGAATAGAAATAGATCTAGAAAAGATCAATCTATCTTAGAAATGCCACCTAAAAATTTTAACTCAACTGATCTTTCAAGGTTGGCATGTATCTAAGACGCTTTATCTCCAACCTATCAAAAAAATGCAAGCCATTTTTAGCACTTGTTAAAAAGGATGCCAAGTTCAAGTGGGATGATAAGTGCCATTATGCCTTTAAAGATATCAAGCAAGATTTGGTGAAGCCGCCTCTAGCCTCTATCTCGGTAGGCTCTCATCCTCTATGCCGCATTGGATGCCCTCGCTTATTGGCCTAAGCCAATGATTAAAGGGAAGGAGAGTGCTCTACTACCTACCATCATCTCCCACTAAGTGAACCACCCACCTATTGAGAAACATTGCCTAGCTTTGAACTTTGCATCCCAAAAGTTATGACACTATATGCTTTCTCATAAGGTGAACTTGATTTCCTGAACCAATCCACTACAGTATCTCATGTCATGGCCAATGTTATCCGAACATTTAGCACGTTGGTCCATGATTCTCTTATAGTTTGATATCATATTCATACCCCTCCGTGCGATGAAAGGATAGGCACTAGCAAATTTCTTAGCAGCACACCCACTGCCTATTGATTCCCCGCTTAGTGATGATCTCCCTGACAAACAGATCATGAACTTAGGGCAAGTTGACAATCACCATTGGGAGATGTATTTTGATGGTACTGCTTCCCTTCATAAAGAAGAAGAACCATGATATACTCTTTTAGAAAAGGCAGGTGTAGGAATAGTTCTCTTAACTCCAGACCGTAATGTGATGAGATTCTCATACTATCTATCCAATCCTTGCACCAACAATGAAGCTGAGTATGAGGCTTTAATTGTGGGTCTAGAGTTAGCCATTATAGTGTGTGTGTCAAGAGCATCAACATTTATGGGGATTCTCAGTTGGTCATCAACCATCCTACAAGGTTCTAAAAACCTAAGCTTCATCTACCATGAGTATACCAGAAGTTGCAAATCCTTGAGGTCACCATCTACAAGGTTCCCAGAGAATGCAAAGTAGATATGCTTTGGCCAAACTTGCCAAAAGAATTGGCATGCCTGAAGATGAGTTCATTTCAATAAGGGTCCAAAATAGACAAGTATATCCCTTATTGATGAACTCATCGAGAGACTTTCTCTTGAAGGGAGGTTATCACCAATAAGGAGGAGGATTGGAGGCAATCGTTCATAGATTACTTGAACACTGACAAACTACCTCAAGAGAAATCACAAGCCCATCATATGAAATAGAGATCTCTCTATGCTCTGGTGAATGACACCATGTACCGATGGTCCTTCAATCAAATGTAGTTATGTTGTTTAAATAAACATGAAGCTCATAGGATCATGATCGAGGTACATCGTCTATGAGCACATCAAAGAAAGAAAGATCAAGAGACTAGATACTACCGGCCTTTGATGATGAGATTGGATGTATCTAGGAGATGCTATCAGAGTATTAACATGGTCCTCCAACATCCCACATTGGCCTCATGGCCATTTGAGTGTTGGGGTACTGACATTATGGGTCCTATCGATCCTCCTTCTTCCAAGGGTCATCGGTTCATCTTAGCTGGCACCGACTACTTTTCCAAGTGGACAGAGTCAATCCCACTCAGAGAGGTCATAGCTCAACATGTGCTCCAAACATTTGAGAACCATTTTGTATATAAGTTTGGGGTGTCTCGATGAATTATATTTGATAATGGTATTACATTCAAAAGCACCAAGATCAACAACTTTGATAGAAGACATGATATAGATTAGAGATACTCCACCATCTACTACCCCAGAGTGAATGGCCTAGCAGAAGCATTCAATAAAACTCTCATCCAGATACTAAAGAAGATGCTCGATGACAACAAATGACAGTGGCATGACCCGTTAGTTGAAGCATTTTGGGCATACCACACCACATACAAAACTCCAACTCAATCTACCCCATTCTCCTTAGTGTATGCGTATGAAGCCATTCTACCATTAGAAGTTCAACTCCCATCATAAAGGATAGCATTGGGTAGTAAGATCACTATAGTGCAGAATGCAAAGTTACGGTTAGAAGAGCTCAAAGGTTTTGAGGAGAGACGCCTATGGGCGTGCCAGAATCTCGAGTTCTACAAGGCCAAAATGATTCAAGCTCACAACAAGCTGGTCCTCCCTAGAGCTTTTCAAGTAAGAGAACTTGTATTAGTCCTAAAGAGACCAATTATTGCCCATTAAAAAATAGGAGGCAAGTTTGAACCACTTTAGAAGTCCCTTTTGTCATAGAAAAGGCCTACCAAGGAGGATCAAATCATCTTTTTTGATTGTAAGGGGAACACGATGCTTCCAATTAATCTCTATTTGAAGAAATATTACCCATAAATCATGTTTGAAACTAATTATCATCAAAAGAACAAAATTTCATTCCAACTCATCAAAATATTCTCTTCATTTAAAGTGTTGTTTACTTATCTTGTGAATCCACCATGTGTTTAGGATAGGTGTAAGAGAACCCAAGAGGCATCCTATCCCTTTCATAATAAACACAAATCAAACATAATTCCTGCTTAGAATAAGTGTGAGAGAACCCAAGAGCATCCTATTTTGACTAACATAACTAAGTAAAGACAACCCAAGCAACATCCTTTTTGGTGGGAATCTCGCCCATTCATGGCATCATTTCATCAACTCCCCTGTGTTTTAGGATAGTGAGAGAACCAAGAGGCATCATATTTCTTCTAAGATGAACACAAATAAAAATAAACACATATCTTTTGTCTCGTGCAATTTTGATGTGGGAGCCCCTATGGCACTCACTCATTAGCTAGCTCGTGTGACATACAATCTTAGTACATCAACCCGGGTCACTCTTGGATGAGTCCCGTGCTTTTCCCCGACTTGACCATTGCAAATAAATGTGCCTTGTTAGTTTGGTAGACTTCCTGCCAAGTAGGCTACTGATTGATTTTCTTAAGAAGTCCATACTTTCTTCTTAAACTACCATCATGCAATCGACTAGTCGAGTATATTTGAGGTTTACGATAAGTTTCCCAGGGGTTTCTTTCCTCTTGACTACTCTTGAGTTGATATAAGTCCCCATTTTCACTTAGCCTAAGTCTAATAGACTCGCGAAGATAGACTATCCCAACGATCGCTATAGGAGGATGTCCCCATGCTTTCTTCCTAGTGATTTTTTTAAACCGGGCACCTTAGGTTGGTTGATGTTCGTTATCCGACGAATTCACCCTGGATACACCACTCTTGGAGATGTGAGTCCCACACTTTCTCCTTTGAGTTGGCCAATACCTATGTAAATTATCTTCTGGTTTTGGATTTAGCCTTATACCTCCTGGGCACTTTACTTGGATCACATCCTTTGCGACCCCATTTAGACACTACCCGGTTACTTTTGGAGACAGCCCCTATCCTAGTCCACCCGTGGTTGGAGAATTTACGGATGCTTTCTCCTTAGTTCAAGAATCAGATAGGCAGCTAGGTCCCTACTCATAAATCCATCGAATAGGGTCCATGATAAACAAACAAATACAACAAACAAAAATTCTTGAGGATTAGAATTCCCCTCGGGCCTTTCCCAAGCGTCCCATGGGTCTAGAGAACTCCTATAGGAATTCCGACTACCTGAGTTGAGATAAGTCCCCAAGTCGGTACTCTCTCCAGAAGTCCCTTAGGTCGTTCAATCTTTTTCCACAAGTTGCCCGATAATCATTTGAAAGATGTAAGTCTACCATGCATTCTTCACAAATCAGCAGCCTCTGTGAATTATGCAAGCAATCATCCCCTAGTGGTCCTTATTTTGGAAGATGTGAGTCCTGCTTCTTAACTTGACCATTGCAAAACCGATACCCCTTTGGTTGATAGTCCTACTATGTGGTTGGTAGACTACCCTTTGGACCAATAAATTTGAACTAAAGGCCTCCATGGCCCCTACTCAATGCATCCATCGCAATAGGGATCCATCAAAAAATAATTAAAAATAAAATTAATCTTGACTATCTTTGACTTAAGTCCCCGATTCATTCAATAATGCCTCAGTCGTTCAATTTATTGCATAAGCAATCGATCACCCCAGTGGTTCCTTATTTTGGAAGATGTGAGTCCCCATGCTTTCTTCTTAACTTGACCAATGCAAATCGAAAGGCAATCCATTTGATTGGCTAGTCCTACTATGTGGTTTGTAGACTACCCCATTTGGATTGGTAACTGAAGCTAAGCCATGGCCCCTACGTCATTGTAAAACCGATAAGATCCATCAAAAATAACTAAAAAATAAAATTAATCTTGACTATCTTTGAGCTGATTTAAGTCCCCCAGCGGCATTCACTCAATAGTCCTGTTGTTATTGCCTTCATTGATGGATCACCCCAGCAACTAGTCCCTACTTTGGAGGATGTAAGTCCATTAAGCTTTCTTCCTAGTATAGTTACTGCACACCGAAAGGCAACCCCTTTGGTTGGTTAGCCTTACCATTTGGTTGGTAGACTACCCTTGGTATGGTAGGCCTACATGGCCCCTACTCATGTGATCCATCGCAAACCAATAGGGTCCATCTCAAAATTCAAAATTTAAAATCTGAAACAAATTCAACCCTCCTCCCTGAGTGGAGTCAAACTAAACAAACAAAACAAATCTAATCAACCTGCCCCAGTGGAGTCAAAACAAAAAATAATCAAACAAATCAAATAATCAAATAAAATAAACAATCAAAATAATCAAGCAATCAATCAATCAAATTAGATCATATGCTTCTCCTCAGTGAGATGCAAGTCTTTTCGGTTCCCCATTAGATCTCATATTCTAATCCCTAGCAGATTTCACATCCTCATCTCCCTAGTGAAAGACTTGAACTTGCTCCCTTGTGGACAGTTCACTTTTTCATCCCTAATGGAGCACCAAATCTTAAATCAACAAATCAAATCAAATTTCTCCTCAGTGAGACTAAAATCAAATCAAACCTCTCATCCCCCTGTGGATGACTTGAACCTTTTCCCATAGTGGAAGGTTCACATACTCAATCCCTAGTGGATTCCTCCTTCACTCTCTTATGTCTTTGACATGATTAGAGTCAGATTGCACTAAGCTCTTGATTCCTTCTACAACTTGGGTTGGGAGTAGATCATTTATGTGAGTGCTTGTGATCGTTCAGTGTTGTTGATCATCTAGGTCAACACCAATATGTGTTGTATGCCTTGTCAGTCACACCATACCTATTGGGTGCCCTTTGTTGACCTCATTTTTAGAATGAGCTCTCAACCTCTCCATCTTAGACATAGGATTCCTTTTAGACACTAAGAGTTCCTTAGTCTTAAGACATAAGATTCCTCTTAGACACTAAGAGTTCCTTAGTCTTAAGACACTTCTTGTGATTAGGTGAACACTTAACCTAACCCTAGAGATTTAGAAGAGTTAGCCATAGGAATAGGGCATGCCTTAGGGGTGTTAGGAAAACTTGCCTACCCTATATCTTGAACCAAATCCTTACTTTCTTCTTAAGTCAAACTCCAAATCCAAACCAACTTCAATCCCAAATCAATTCCAACTTATTTGATTTTTTTCAAATCCAAATCAACTTCAAACTCAAATCACCATCAATTCCAAATCAAATCCCAAATCAATTCCAACTTAATTGATTTTCTCAAATCCAAATCAACTTCAAACTTAAATCAACTTCAATTCCAATGGATTTTCTCAAATCATGAATCAATTCCAAAATGATTGAAACCCATGATTAAATTCCAAATTTCAAAAATCTTTCCTAAGCCCTTTGATTTCATCTTATGGACTTAGCTCAAGCCAAATCCAAATCATTCCAAATTCAAAAGATTTTCTCATAACCCATTTATATTCTCATTCATATTCACAAATATAAATGAAATATAAATTCAAATCAACTTCAAACCAAAACCAAATTCAAAACTCAACCCAAATATAATCAAAATCCAAACTAAACGCTTTCAAGTCAAATTCCTGAACTTAACCAAATCAACCTCAAATCAATCCAAACCCTTGGATTTTCTTCGTGATTCAATTAATCCCTCAATCATGAAACTAAATATAAACATAAACTTCAATCATCAAACCAAAACTAAATTCAAAACTCAAACCCAAAATCAAACCCATGTTCATCCTTTGAACTTGAAATTGTCAAATAAATCAAAACCCATTTGACTCCAGACCACTAGAAAATGGATTTATATTTCAATCATAAGTCCATATGTGAGTTCAACCAAACTTGAATCAAGCCTTGATCAAGTCTATTAACCCACTTAGGCTGACTTGACCCAAAGTGACCTAAAGCACCTTTTTGAGCCAAATTCTAATCCTACCCAAATTGGATTGAACTAAGCCAATCTAAGCCTCATATGTGAGCAACAATCATCATAAGATGATCAATCACACAGATTGGGTCAAACCAAGTCAAACCTAGCCTTTGACCAAGTCAACATTTGACCCAAATGAAACTTAAATTATCCAAAATCCACCATAGGCCAAATTGATTGAAACTATTGATCAAAACTAATTCATGATCATTGATTGGACTTGACCAAGTCATCATTTGAGCCAAACCTAGCCCAATTGGCCACTTGACCCAAGTTGACCCAACTTGACCTAAAAAGTCAAAATGTGTCAAAACTTGATTTAAGCCAAATTGATTGCAACCAAATGGGTCAAATTCATTCTAAATCACTTGTTGAACTTGATCAAAGCCTCAATCAACTAGACCCAACCCAATTAATTAAACATGATCCCAATTTGACCTAAAAGGTCAAATCAAAAAAATCAAACCAAAATTGATTGAAACCAAAGCTTACAAAATATTTCAAATGACCAACCAACCCATGACCTAACCCAATTAGGTTAAATGGGTCAAATTGGTCAACTTGACCCATTTGACCTAAGTGAACTCAAATGAACCAAAACCAAATATAAATCAAATTAAAATAAACCAATAGTACCAAAACATTTCAAATGATAAAATGAACGACACAACCCTTAGTTTTACCCAATTTGACCAATTGGTCAACTTGACCCAAGTTGACCAATTTTGACCTAAATGGGTCAACATGAACCAAAATGATATCAAATCAACTCCAAATTCTTTGAAATTTGACACAACTCAATTTTAAACTATTCCAAATCAGCCCTGAAATCAAAGCCATATGACCATTTTACCCCTAGTTCAAAGGGTAACTTATGGCCAATTCCACTTAGAATTTGGTCAAATCCTATTCATGGCCACTTGACACCCACTTAGTGGACCAAATGGGCACTAATGAGAGTGGTGCACATGACCTAATGGGTTTGGGTCAGCCAAACCCAACCCAAAGCCAAAATTGACAACCCAATGGAAAATTCTCCACATGGAATCACTATCACACTCATTTTAGCACATGGGAAACTCCTGCACTACACTCCCCTACCAAAATTGAATCACATGGCACCTCTAATAGCCTAACTCCATGTGATCAATTTGATCAAAATGGCATGTAAGCTCATGGCCATCGATCCAAGTAGGAGAGATATACTCTAATTTCATTCCAATTGACATCACTCTGATTGAGCCCTAGGAACCAGAGAAAGCATTGCAAGCTCTCCCAAGGTCTCCCAAGCTCAATTCAATTCTACATTTTACCTCCAATAGCAAGGTAAGGAGATTTCAAACTTAGCCAATTCTCCATGAAGTTCAATCCTCTGCAAGCACCATCAAAGGACCTAATCAAGCTCACCCAAATCAAATCCAAGCAATCAAGCCACGAGAAGGAGGAGTTCGACTAGAGCAAGCCTTGAAGCTCATTTTGGCCAATAGGAAGTCCACTTCACCTCAAGCCTTCAAACCTTCAACAGGCTTCATCTCCACAGAGCGAAGCTACCTACAGTTGGGAGCCGATAGCCTCCATGAGGTATGCCTCAAACCGAGCTTAGGAGAATTTCTTTGGTCCTTTGTGAAAGGAACTTTAATCCCAATCAAATTTGACCATTGGATGCCTCTTCTTCTTACCTCTTGATGGTGTGGGTTGAATCACCAATCTTAGCTCAAGTGAGGATCAATCCATGGAGAATGGACCCTCCATCTCCCAGGGGAGGGATGAATCATAGACCATCCATCCCGTGTATTTTGGATGGTCGATCTTGATTAATCTGATTAGATCTCATGATTAATTCCTTTAGAAATTGCAGGCTTCATCTCAACCATTCGATCTTCGATGGGATCCAAGAAAGTGCGTAGATCATCACCACGACATGTGATTTGACAACTTAATAATCAACCTACCATGCCACGTAGCATGCCGGGTCAATGATCCATGTAAGATGGGATTAGTTAGTTAATTAGGCTTTCAATTATCTAATAATCATTGAAACTTCAAATATTCATAATTAAATGTAGAAAATCAGAAAAAATATAAATGATGGCTCATTTTAAAGATAATTCAGTAAGGAATAACATAAAATTTCTTCTAATGGATTTTAAATAGTGAATTTTCTTTAATTAGGGTCTATTTAAAATCTTAATAACCTTAATTACTCCTTAATCATTTCATTAATTAATTCCAAACTTTTCAGGCACATTTAATGGGATGACCTCTACCTCCCTAATTTTCTTGAAATTTATTAATGAGTTAATTGAAATCAATTAATGAATCACTAATCACTCTCTTAATCTAAGGGTAATTAAGTATGTGAATAGTGGTTTAATCATTTAATTAAGGTAATTAAACATTGTTTAAGTGATTAGGAGGTTTATGGAATAATTTTGGGACATTTTCCTTAAGTTATTCCCTAAACACCCTTTCTTCCTTAATCTAAACTTAATTAAGGGTTAATCCACTAATCTTCTTAATTAACTTAAATTTCAAAATCAATCTAAACTTAATCAATCCTTTAGATCCTTTGTGTTCACTAAAATTCAAGGAAATCATTTCCAACCCACATGTGTGGGAAGGTTATGAAAGTACTTAATTAAACCCTTTAATTAATTAATCAATTATGAGCCAATTGCATTAGGCCCCTTTCTTTCTAGGTTCATTACTGATTTAAATTCAATGTGGTTGCATATCATATGTTGGCTCATAATTTTTAGGTTAATTATGAAAAGAGGTGTAGGTAAATGGTAATTAATGAACTTAATGTACACCTTAACCTAAGAAAAAATATAAAATCAATACAATGGCTCTAAAATTAAACTAAAACAACACACACACACATGTGGGAGATGGGTTAGGACCAACAAACCTTTTCACATTTCCAAAATCAAATCAAACTCAAAATTAAAACAAAATTTCTTTAAATAATTTTGATTCACTTTAAATGATTTTATTCCATAAGATTGTCTTTAGGAAATAATTAGGGTGAATGAAATTACATGCTTACATCACTTTATTTCTTTCCTAGCATTCTAAATGTTGTATGTCATATGAAATCATGCATTCATACTTTTTTGAAAAATCAAATTAAAATGAAATGTTTCCTTTATGTCAAATTGCATATTTTGGCTAAAGTAAGAATATGAATGATATTATCACTATTAAATAAAAAAATTATTTTAAAACCTATAAATCAAAGATTACAAATGAAAGGTATAGCTACTTAATTACTTATAAGCTTGCATGTGAGTATAACATAAGATGTATTATGTGACTTTTCCTTCTCTTCTTTTAACATAGTTTTAAATAGGATTTGCAAAGTGTATAGTTCATTTGAAAAGAACATAACACTTGCTTAAATTTATTCCTATTCATTCCTATGTTATCATTTAAGAAGAATCTTCATATTTACACATGTAAATTGCATAACCAAATCAAACATAAAATCTTTTGCATGACTCTCTTTTCCATTTATTTCTTTTGTACATGCACATGTATTTAAGAAAAGTGGTATATTAGGACATCCGGGGTTGCAAGGTTTTAAGAAGGTCTTGTACCTTATACCTTTGTTGTACAAAATAATGACGTCGTACTCACTTATGTCTTTCATACATGTAAATGTGCATTTGATTAACGGATAAAAGAATATCTCTTTTCTACTATACAAAATCATGCATCATAAAACATCAAAATTTTCTTAAGCAACATCTCTTAGCATTCATCATTAAGGTGTGCTAAATATTTATATTTTCAAGTATAGATATGCTTAGGATTTGTTCATATACATGATACACATGTTGAAAAGAAATAAAGTGTTGTATGTGATAGTAATTCACTTTAATTAATCTTAAAATGCATTTCTTATTGAATAGGTTTATTTAGAGTAAATATAAATTGAGGATTAATTAAAACACATAATAAAATATTCACTAAACAAAAATCATTAATGAATATACCTTAGAAATTACTTAAGGTAGGGAGGGAAGAGAACTTCTCTTCTCTTTTCCTCTCTTTACAACACTTAGTAATTAAGTGTAGGTTCATTCAAACTAAATCAAATCATAAAATAAAATTAAAAAATCAATTAAATTACTTAAATGAAACCACCCTCTAAGTTGAACCCTTCACACTTAGAAAATCTTAACCTTAAAGCCTAACTAAGACATACCACACAAGCCTTAAATGGCACACACATTAGGCTAAGTCACCATTTCTAGTCTTATGTTAGGGCGGTGCATGGTTTGATGCTTGATTTTATTTTGTGATGTGATATTTTAGTCTAGATGTTAGGGTGTATCTCCGTAGACTGAATAGTAGGGTGATCTTAGTCTAACATTATCTTCTGTAGGGGATTATGCTTAATGGGCGCTATAATAAAAAATATAAATTCTTTTGTTGTGCAGGTTGCTTACACCCTTAAACATAATCTAAAATAGGCCAAGTGGACTTGGTTACCCATGTGTGGGGTGCTAAGTCCAATTTATTCATATACATGCTTGGGATTGTGTGGTTTGTTTAGCTAATCTCTATTTTATAGGTTTTAGTTAGATTTACTTTTCCCATTTTCATGTAATTTTATAATTAGGATTTGGAATGAATGTTATGGGGGATTAGGATAAACATTGGTCATAAGACTATGTCTTATGTACCAAGCCTTTGGAGCAACCACATTCCTAAGAAGATAGAAGATGGAAGAAAGAAGAAA
Source organism: Cymbidium sinense (assembly GCA_021442155.1). Taxonomy (NCBI): domain Eukaryota; kingdom Viridiplantae; phylum Streptophyta; class Magnoliopsida; order Asparagales; family Orchidaceae; genus Cymbidium; species Cymbidium sinense. The sequence goes on along the minus strand of CM038221.1, from coordinate 17,978,473 downwards.
GAAGAAAGAAGAAAGAAGAAAGAAGAAAAAAGTAAGAAGAAATGAAGAAATGAAGAATGAAGACCCCCATAACATGAATTCCTTTTTTATTGTAATTAATTCATTTATAATCTGGGTTGTAGAAGGGTAGAGCTCGACTACCCAATTTCTTTTCGAGTTTGTGTAGTGGAGCCAGACCACAAAAGGCCTTTTATTCTTTTGTGCTAGCTTTATATATTATTTGATGTTTGTTTAGCTTGTACATTAAGATGACATGTTTTCTCAGTTTCTTCCTTGTTTTGATGAATGGTCTGGATGGGATTAGGCTCTTAGGGAAAAATAAATTTTTTATCCAATTCATGAACTAAAAACTAAAAATTAATAACTCATAACCTCACCTAAAGCCTAGGTTATAAAATAAGATAAAATATTTAGCAAACCCTTAGCTGGATGTTGTATGTTTTCACATCATGCATAAAAAAGCATGTTGCTTCACTCTTGCTTATGGAGGGCTTCCACCTTTGCTAAGGCACATGGCTTGACCTTTGAGAGACATGGTGGAAATACACCTCCTTCTTGTTGATTTTGGCCGATAATCCAATTTCTCATGCATTAGGCATATGAATCCCATAGCTGTGTCAAATCAATTGTCCAAAAAATGAAAATAAAACATAACAAAAATTTGCATTAAATTTAAGTCATTAATCATGCCCTACATGATCTAGTCTCTTAGTGAGTGTGTTTAAGGACTTAGTCTCTTTCTAAATAAATAATAGCTTAGCAATCTTGCAAAAGCATAAGACTTTCCTACATGTATTTAAAATCATAGGAGGAGTTAGTTGGCACCCACCCCTACACGGTTGTAAGTCCAAACATTCGAGTGATTTATCCTCTCTTATAGAGGTAAATCATATACCCATTTTTGCCTTAGATTTAGGTCATGCATTGGCCCTCGCCAAAGCTCCCTAGATTTAGGTTCAGAGGTTGCTACTTCCCTTTGCAGGCTACAAGCATAAATCCTCACCTCTTAGGCATTTCAATGATCTTGTGTTGTGGAATTATAAGCCCTAGATTTCTAATAAAAATTCAACTCAAACAAATAAATCACATTCATTTCAAAAATATAAAGACCAACCATAGGATAGTTTGGGATGCTTAATAGGCTTCCTAGTATCATAAGCATCCCCTACTTATCTTCCTTTGGTTTCGATAATAACTCCCTCCTCTTAATAAATGTCACTTGATCTTCTAAAAATAAATCAATTGTTTAATAGTCCTATCTTTGAAATCTTTGGAGATAATGATCATTTATCATAATTAAGAGTATTCTTTAAGAATCTCATTCCTTAAGATGTAATTAACTATGGGGCTTGCCTCCATGGAAACTTAACAACCGAAAATAAACCCTACTTTACTTTTTTATGTAAAGTAGGGGAAGAATCTATGGTACATATGAAGACCCATAGTCCTTAGAAGTCCTTATTAAGGTCATTAGGTCCATTGTAGGATGGTGACTTCTATCTCCTGAGATAGTATATCATTCCTCAATGTCGTACCCTATCACCCTAATAAGAACATCTACGAATTTATGTGGTGTCCAACACAAGAAAGTTGATAATATTTATTCTTCATTTATTTTTCTCAAAAAGATAATTGAAGGATAAAAATTTCACCGCAATACCTAAATTTGCTAAGTGAAGACCCCCTTTTCAAAATCAAAAATCAAAATACATTTGGACTCTTCATTTAGCATACAAAATTTGCTAAGTAAAGATCCTCTTTTCAAAATCAAAACATCAAAACATGAAACACATTTGTATCCTTCGTTTAGCATAACCAAATTTTCTAAGTGAAGATCCACTTTTTTTAAAAAAAATCAAACAACATGGCGATCCTTCATTTAGCATACCAAAATTTGCTAAGTGAATATCCTCTTTTCAAAAAATCAAAAAAAATTAAAACACATTTGGAATTTTCATTTAGCATACCCAAATTTGCTAAGTGATGACCCTCTTTTCAAAAATCAAAATCAAAATCAAAACATATTGGGATTTTTTTCAGTCACCATACATAAATTTTCTAAGTGAAGATCCTCCTTTCAAAAAAAAAATCAAAACACATTTGGTTCTTTCATTTAGCATACCCAAATTTTCTAAGTGAAGATCTTCTTTTCAAAAATCAAAAAAAAAAATCAAAACACATTTGGATCCTTCATTTAGCATACCTAAATTTGCTAAGTGAAGATCCTCTTTTCAAAAAAAAAAAAATCAAACAATATTTGGATTCTTCATTTAGCATACCCAAATTTGCTAAGTGAAGATCCTCTTTTCAAAAATCAAGAATCAAAATCAAAATAAAAAAAAATCAAAACACATTTGAATCCTTCATTTAGCATACCTAAATTTGCTAAGTGAAGATCATCTTTTCAAAATCAAAATCACAAAAATCAAACACTTGGATCCTTCATTTAGCATACCCAAATTTGCTAAGTGAAGATCCTCTTTTCAAAAAATCAAAACAAATGAAAAGCAAACATTGAACTTAACTTAGCATGCACAAATTTGCTAAGTAAAGATTCCATTTCCAAATTCACATGATTCACAAACAAGCAAAAGAAGTAGAAAATTATTTTCAAATAACTCATTTAGCATACCCAAATTTGCTAAATGAGTATATCCCAAAAAAAATCAATTGACCATTTATTTTAACATACTTAAATTTGTTAAATAAAGGGCTCCCAAACACAAAAATCAAAATCAAATATGAACTAATGGAAGCATCAATCTCTTCAAAATATTTGAACCCATTTCCAACATACACAAATTTGTTTAAAATGTTTTCTAAATTCAAAAATCTCTCATTCCCTATCAATTCAAAAAATCTCTCCTAATTCAAGGAGCCCTACTTAACATATCCAAATTGGAGGATTCAGGGTAAAGTCAATTTTGATCCTAATGAAGATGATCTATTGGAGGATTCAACAAGAGCACACATGGTAGAGTACTCTTGTTGAATCCTCCATATTCAAAAAATCTCTAGCAAGTCTTCAAACCTCTTTTCCATACAAGTTCCATCATCCATAATTCCAGCAAAAGCCATGAAGGCAGCATCCAGGGTAAAGTCAATTTTGATCCTAATGAAGATGATCTATTGGAGGATTCAGCAAGAGTACACATGGTAGACACCAGGGGTCCCCTCTTTTGGGATCAGTGCACTTTGGAAGGTATTATGGCTGAACACAATTACACAGCTCATTTGACCCAACACCTCCTTTAATAACTAAAGCAAAAGGATGAACAGATAGATAGGATGGAAAAGAGGCTTGAAGACTTGCTAGCAATAGTTTTGGCACTTCAGAACCAAGCCCCGACAATGCATCCTACTATTGTAGAGACTGGTCAACCTAAGTTATTGCATGTCTTGGATCAAGCCAAGACTTTACCTCTAGTAGAGTAGGGCAGCACAAGCTTGTATATAAAGATAGTGGATAGTACCTCCGTACAAGAAAAAGATATTAAACTTATGGTTGAGCAGCAGGTGAGAGAAGCACTGGTGCAAGCTCGAGGAGGATCATCAGTTCCAAAGGGTAGACCCTACCCAGAGGAATTTGATGCCATCCAATATCCTAAGAGTTTTGTGCCACCTTCATTCAAGTGCTTTAATGGCAGTGGGAACCCACGGTAGCACATAGCGCACTTCAGGGCCAACTATTGCAATGTTGGTCATAGTATACATTAATATTCCACCTTTTTATCAGCAGCTTAGCAGGCATAGCCTTTGATTGGTACATTTGAACTCCCTAATAGTTTAGTGAAGACTTTTGCTGAGTTTGAGCAACTCTTCATTAAGAGGTTTGCTGGAGCTCAGCAAAGGGTGACTGTAGGTGATCTCATTGTGGCTAAACAACACCCTGGTAAGTCCCTCATTGATTATATTCTCAGATGGTGTAATTTGAGTATGAAATGAAACTACAGCTGTCTGAATAACATGCCATTAAAATTCTAGAAAGAATATTCATGGCCCGATCACCTTCATGCTCAAAGGTTTTACCATCAAGATATTTGAGAAGTTAATCAACAAGGCAGCTAGCTTATAAGGAGAAGCCAAACAATTTCTCTTTTCAGATCAATCAACAAAGCTAAAGCCATAAAAAGCTTATGAGAAGAATCTGGCGGATAGTAGTAGGGAAGTGACATCATGAGCAAGATGAGAGACCGCAGCCCATCACTTCGACCTCTTCTACCACCGCCTATGCCATCCTATCGATCGCCACAGTAGCCTCCACGGCCTTCACAGCCTCCTCCTTAGCCATACTCATAATAGTAGCGGTACACATACCTGCCACCAAGTAGCTATCATCCACCTACTCTTTTGGATAAACTAAACCTTATTCATTTAAGAGGGAGGTAATCAAGAAAATATTTAAGAGCCTCTTAAAGAAACTTGATTTTCAGCTACCGAGCCTAGAAAGTTGGAGGAAGTGGGTGGAAGCAATGATCCTAACTTTTGCCCCTACCACCGCATGCTAGGCCATGTTTTGGAGGATTGCTTTACATTCAAGGATAGACTTGAACATAGCTACAAGATAGGCACCACAATTATCTCAAAGGAATACCTTATGGAAACCATTCAGTTCTATTAGGGTAATCCATGGGGATACATACAATCCTCTCAAAATAAAAGAAGGTTGGGATATCTCCTTATCCCGAACCTCTAAAAATATTGTGTCAAAAATTAAGAAACTTTCCTTGCAGGTGCCTGAGGTAGCTCGAACCTCCAACATCAAGGAAGGTTTGGAAGTTTCCAAAGACAAATTGGGGAAAATGGGAGCTCAGCAGTAGTAGTAGCTTACACCAGCCTGAGATAGCCAAGTAGTACAACCAGTCGAGCCCACCTCCAATGCATACTACTACTGGAGCACTTCTTTTTCTTTAGAGATCATGGATGAGGGCATCAATCCCTCACCCCACTTACTTTACTACTTATGTACCATATCCAAGAAATCACAAAATAAAGCTAGTTTGAAATACATATGTGTCACTTCTGATGGGTTGTCTAATTCTACTCTCTTAGAAAGCTCTTCAAGTCTAAATAATAATTATAACAAATCTAATCTTTCTCTTTCTGATTCAGAAATGGACTTTCCTTCTCTAAATACTATGGGTTCGCCTCTTGAGATAGACTTGGAATAATCTGATTTTGAGGGTCCTATAAGGGAAGTTGTAGGTTGGTCTGATAAGTAGGTAGAATCTTCCACTAAACTGCCACATGAGATCACCGAAGTCAACCTCTGTAGTCACAAGGTTCTACCTCCTAGGGTAGCACCTCATAAGGGGAAACAAGTCATTAGTACTAATGAGCAAGAAGCCCCTCCATAGGATGTTTCACCCTTGGATATGCTTATGGAGGATCAACCCAAAATGGATTACAATATCCTCTCTCACCTAAAAAAGTTGCCATCTAAGTTAAGCATATATGATGCCCTTGTCTTATCCAAAGAGATGAGAGAATCATTAATCAAGGCCATTCTTCATCCAGAGATATGCTTAGCTCAGCTGATCGCTATTGGAAAGGATGCACATTATTCTAGAGATGCCCAAGGAGTCACTTTCACAGATGAAGACCTTCTTCTAGGGGACATGGAGCACATCCGTTCCCTCTACATTATAATGGATATGGGCAGATTCAGACTTTCTAGGGTTCTTGTTGGTCCAGGTGCATTGATGAATATTATGAGTCTAAAGACCCTTGCCTATTTAAAAATTGACATCTCTACACTCTGAGAAAATTGGATGATATTGAGAGGATTCAATGAACAAGGCAAGAGGGCTTTAGGTTTCATAGTGTTACCTTTAGAAATAGGTGACTGGAAGACTGAAACCAAGTTCTATATTATTGATTCAAATACTTCGTTCATTGCTTTGCTCGGTAGGCCTTGGATACACCAGAATAAGATGATTCCATCCTCCCTCCATCGGTGCATCAAGTTTTGAAAGGATGGAATCAAATAATGTGTCAAGTCAAGCTAAAACTGAAGAGAATCTTATTGGGATCATCATCCTCAAGTCCAAAAATTGATGTAGGACTTGAGGATAATTCATTTAAAGAACTAATGGAATTATCTTTTGATTGGTACTCACCTCGTGTTCTTAATCTTATAAAGATGAGTTTGATTCCTTATACATGGTCCAAGCATAGATCAGAGTACTTTGAAGCTATGGAACAATAAAGGCAAGGATGCACAATCAAGATCAGGACTAGGATTCAGTACAGTGGGTCTAGTCAATGAAGATGATTACTGCTTAATTATCACCAATCATTTGGAGTCTGATAGGTTCTTTTCACACCACACTAGCTCTTATGAGGATGTGTGTTTAGAAACTTTAGATGATCCAGATGATCTCTAAATCAAAGATGCACCGCTAGAATTTGAAGAGGAGATTCATTCAACAATTGACAAGCTCAAAGAAATCAACAACGGGATAAGAAAAATCTATGCGTGACATACATCAATTCATTACTGAATGAAGAAGAAACCAATGAGTTAGTTAGGCTATTGATTGAGTTTAAAAATTACTTTGCATGGAGTTATGAAGACATGCCCGGATTATCTCCTGATGTAGCAGTCCACAAACTAACAATAAACCATAATGCAAACCCTATAAAGCAAGCTCCTAGATGTATGTGATTAGAAATTGAACAACAGGTCATTTTTGAAGTTAAGAAACTGATGATTGCTGGTTTTATCAAGGAAGAAAAATATCTTACCTAGTTAGCCAGTGTCATCCCAGTTAAAAAGAAGAATGGCCAAATTCACATATGCATCAATTTCAGGGACTTAAAAAAGGCATGTCCTAAAGATGAGTTTCCTCTTCCTATACCAGAACTAATGGTGGACATTACCTCATCTCATGTAATATTCTCCTTCATGGATGGGTCATCTGGCTACAAACAAATCAAGATGGCCCCCGAGGATAAAATAAATACTGCTTTTCGAACCCCGATCGAAATCCATTATTATAAGGTCATGCCTTTCAGCCTTAAAAATGCTGGTGCTACATACCGAGGGCCATGACTCAGATCTTCAATAAAATCATTCATCATTAAGTTGAGTGCTATGTTGATGATCTACTAGTCAAAAGCAAAGAAAAGGAAGACCATCTCTCTGACTTGAGACTAGTTTTGAATGGTTAAGACAATTTAACCTCAAAATGAATCTCCTTAAGTGTGCATTCAGAGTAGCTTCAAGGAAGTTCCTTGGGTTTGTTGTTCGACACCGGGGAATAGAAATAGATCCAGAAAATATCAAAGCTATCCTAGAAATTCCACCACTCAAAAATTTAACCCAAATTAGATCTTTCGAAGGGCGGTTGGCATATCTAAGATGGTTTATCTCCAACCAATCGAGAAGATGCAAACCATTTTCAACACGCCAAAAGGATGCCAATTTTAAGTGGGATGATAAGTGTCAGCATACCTTTGAAGATATCAAGCAGTATTTGGTGAAGCCGCCAGTTCTAGTAACCCCTATCCTAGGCAGGCCACTTATCCTCTACATTGCTGCATTGGATGACTCCCATGGAGCTTTATTGGCTTAAACCAATGACGAAGTGAAGGAGAATGCTCTCTACTACCTTGGTCATCATCTGATCCCTGCTGAAGTAAACTACCCACCTATTAAGAAACTTTGCCTAGCTTTAATCTTTGCATCCCAAAAGCTACAACACTATATGCTTTCTCATAAGGTGAACTTGATTTTAATAATCAATCCACTGCAGTATCTCATGACATGGCCAACATTATCTGGTCAGTTAGCATGTTGGTCCATGATTTTCTTGCAGTTCAATATCACATTCATACCCCTCCGTGCTGTGAAAGGATAAGCACTAGAGGATTTCTTAGCAGCACACCTAGATCTGTTGATTCTCCACTTAGTAACGATCTCCCTGACAAATAAATAATGAACTTAGGGGAGATTGATAATCATCATCGAGAGATGTATTTTGATGGTGCGCTTCCTTTCATAAAGGAGAAGAACCATAATCTACTCTTCTAGGAAAAATGGGGGTAGAAATAGTTCTCTTAACTCCTGACCATGATGTGATGAGATTCTCATACTATCTCTCTAATCCATACACCAACAACAAAGTCGAGTATGAGGCTTTGATTGCCAGTCTGGAGTTAGCCATTATAGTACGTGTTAAGAGCATCAACATCTTTGGGGACTCTCAATTGGTCATCAACCAGATTGTCGGGTCCTACAAGGTTCTAAAACATAAGCTTCATCACTACCACGAGTATACCATGAAGTTGTTGGCCTAAATCCTTGAGGTCACCATCTACAAGGTCCCTCGAGGAGAGAACACAGTAGCAGATGCTTTAGCCAAACTTGCTAATGAATTAGCATGTTTGAAAGATGAGTCAATTCCAATAAGGGTCCAAAATAGACAAGTCCTATCCCTTATTGATGGTGAACTCATTGAGAGACTTTCTCTTAAAGGGGAAGTTGTCGTTGCCAAAAAGGATAAGGAGTTGGATTGGAGGCAACCATTCATGGATTACTTGACTAAAGGCAAACTACCTCAAGAGAAATCATAAGCCCATCAGATGAAACAGAGCTCTCTTCTATACTCTCATGGATGTCACCTTATATCGATGATCCTTCAATTAAATGTGGTTATGTTGTTTAGATAAAATGAAGCTTAGGATCATGGGAGGTACACTGACATAAGCATGGTCCAAAGATGAAAGCAAAGATCAAGAGACTATGATACTACTGACCTTCGATGATTACAGATTACATGGATGTATGTAGGAGATGCAATCAATGGCAGGTACATGGTGTGGTCCTACATTAACCACCCAACATTCTACATCCTACATTGGACTCATGGCCATTTGAGTGTTAGGGTACCGACATTGTGGGTCCTATCGATCCTCCTTTTTCCAAGGGTCATCGGTTCATTCTAGCTACCACCGATTACTTTTCCAAGTGGGTGGAGGCAATCCCATTCAGAGAGGTCACAGCTCAGCACGTGCTCCAGTTTTTCAGGAACCATATCGTATATAGGTTAGGGGTGCCTCTATGAATTATATTCTATAAAGGTACTACATTCAAGAGCACCAAGATCAACAGCTTCTCCAGAAGACATGGTATAGATTGGAGATACTCCACCATCTACTACCCCATGGCAAATGGCCTAGTAGAAGCATTCAACAAAACTCTCATCCAGTTAAAGAAGACACTTTCGCGGCAATGCGAGTGGCATGGGTTAGTTGAAGCTTTGTGGGCATACCGCACCACATACAGAACTCCAACTCATTCTACTCCATTCTCCTTAGTGTATGGGTATGAAACTGTTCTACCGTTAGAAGTTCAACTAAGGTTTGGAGGAGAAAGGCCTACAGGCGTGCCAAAATCTCGAGTTATACAAAGCCAAAATTATTCAAGCTCACAACAAGCTGGACCACCCTAGAGCTTTTCAAGTAGGAGAGCTTGTTTTAGTCTTAAGGAGATAAATTATTGCCCGTCGAAAGAGGGGAGGCTAGTTTGAACCCACTTGGGAAGACCCTTTTGTCATAGAAAATGCCTACCAAGAAGGATCTTATCAACTTATTGATTATAAAAAGGAACACCCAATCCTTCCAATTAATGGGTCTATTTGAAGAAATATTACCCATAAAAACATGTTTAAAAAAATTGTCATCAAAAGAACAAAAATTTCATTCTAATTCATCAAAATCTTCTCTTAATTGAAGCTTTATTTGCTTGTCATGCGAATCCCCCATGATTTGTCTAGGAGAGGTATAAGATAACCCAAAAGGCATCTTATCCCTCTTTCACAACATGAACACAAAATAAACATAATCTTTTACCTTGAGCTATTTTGATGTGAGAGCAAGCCCCCTATGGCACTCACTCATTAGCTACTCTAGGTCGGGCTAACATGCTACCTTGCTAGTCTGTCACCCCAGTAGTCACTTGTCTGGCGGATGTGAGTCCCCACTTCTTGACTTGACCATTACAAACCAACGAGCACCTTGTTAGTTTGGTAGACCTCACTGGGCAACCAGTAAGCTACGTCATGTTAACTTTATTTAAGAAGATGTAAGCCTACATGCTTTCCTCTTAAACTAGCCATCATGCACTAACTAAGTTGAGTATATTTGAGGTTTAGGGTAAGTCCCTCAGAAGCTCCTTTCCTCTTGACTACCTTTGGGTTGATATAAGTCCCCTAGTGGCATTCATTCAGTATTCGCCTTAGGTCGAATAGCACTTGTCGAGCTGAAGATAGACCATCTTGATAATCAGTTCCACTGTAGAAGGATGTGAGTCCCTGATTCTTTCTTCCTAGGCTAATTATCACAAATTGATGGGCACCTTAGGTTGGTTGATGTTCGTTATGCTGACAGTGACTCACCCTGTGGATACACCACTCTTGGCAAATGTGAGTCCCCGTGCTTTCTCCTTGATTTGGCAACCGAATACCTATGCAAATTATCTTCTCAAGGTTTTGGATAACGCCCTAGTGGCCCCTCTCCTCTGCGGGCATTCTATTTGGATCACATCATTTGCAACCCCATTTAGACACTACCCAGGTTACTTTTGGATTGGATAGTTCCCCTTTCATTGTAGCCACCCCTGTGGTTGGAGAATCCATTCAGCAGATGCACAAATTCTTCTTTGTTTAGTAAATCTGAGATAGTCTAGGCTGATATAAGCTCCTTTTCAGTATGACCCCTTGCAAAAAAACATGGTCTGATAAACAAATCGAACAAATAAATAAATTAATTCACTTGTGGATTAGGAATTTCAGCCCCAGTGGCCCCTTTCCCAAGCAGGCATCCTATCTTTAGAGTAGTATCAATAGAACTCCCTATAAGAATTGTCTAGCTATGCTTCAGTTAAGATAAGTCCCTAGATCGGCACTCTCTTTGTAGTCAAACTTAAGTCAGGTTCAATCTATTTTGCCACAAACAGGTTGCCTCATCAGTCATTCTGCTTTGGAAGATGTAAGTCTACTACGCATTCTTTCTAGCATGACAATCACAAACCGACAAGCAGCCCTAGGTCGGGTTGACATGTTAGCTCGCTAATGTGTTACCCTAGTGATCTTTTATTCAGGAAAGATGTGAGTCCTCATGCTTTCTTCCCTGAATTAACCATTGCAAACTGAAAGGCACCCCTTTTATTGGATAGTTATCCCCTCGGTCGGGAAGCTACTCCCTTTGAATTGATAAATCTATGTTAAACCAAGGCCAGCATGGTCCCTACTTAGTGCAGTCCATCACAAACTAATGGGATCCATAAAAAAATAATTAAAAATGGAATTAATCTTAACTATCTTTGAGTTGATTTAAGTCCCCCAGAGGCATTCGCTCAATAGTCAGCCCTAGGTCGAGTTTGATTTGTTGCACAAGAAATCGATCACCCTAGTGGTTCCTTATTTTGGAACATGTGAGTCCCAATGCTTTCTTCTTAAACTTGACCATTGCAAATCGAAAGGCAATTCCCTTTGGTTGGATAGTCCTACTATATGGTTGGTAGACTACCCCTTTGGATTAGTAAATCTATGTTAGACCAAGGCCAGCATGGCCCCTACTTAATTCAGTCTATCACAAACTGATGGGATACATAAAAAATAAATAAATAATGAAATTAATCTTGACTATCTTTGAGTTGATTTAAGTCCCCCAGAGGCATTCACTCAATAGTCAGCCCTATAATGGGTTTGATTTGTTGCACAAGCAACCAATTACCCCATTGGTTCCCTATTTTTGAAGATGTGAGTCTTCGTACTTTCTTCTTAAACTTGACCATTACAAACTAAAGGCAATCCCTTTGGTTGGATAGTCCTACTATGTGGTTGGTAGACTACTTATAAATCTAAAGTAGACCAAGGCCAATGACCCCTACTCAGTGCAGTCCATCGCAAACCGATGGGATTCATACAAAAATAACAACAACAACAACAACAACAAGCCTTAATCCCACTAGGTGGGGTCGGCTACATGAATCCATCTCCATTGTGTCCTATTATGTGTCAAGTTCTCATTTAATTCAAGTATCGAGATCATTTTTATACATCTTAACCAAGTCTTTTTAGGTCTACCTCTACCTTTCTTAACATAAGGCAAATCTAATGCATCTACTCTCTAATGGGTCATCGGATGGTGCTTTATGTGGACAAACCATCTAGGCGACTCTCCCTAATCTTATCAACCACTTGAGCTACTCCAACTTTTTCCCGAACATACTCATTTTGCATTCTATCTCTAAGGGTAAAGCCACTCATCCACATGAGCATCCTCATCTCTGTAACACTTAACTTAATCTTATGTTTCTCTTTTATTGGCCAACATTACATAAGTCATTGCAGGTCTTACCACAATCTTATAAAATTTTCCCTTAAGTTTAAGTGGAACTTTTCAATCACATAATAGGCGGATGCATTCCTCCACTTCAACCATCCAACTTGAATTCTACTAATAACATCTCCATCTATTTCACCATCATTTTGAACAATAGAGCCTAAATATCGATGCTCACTCTTATTAATGACTTGATCACCTAAAGTCACAACACTACCACTAAAACTTCTACAACTAAAATTACACTCCATATATTCAGTTTTAGATCTACTTAAGCGAAAACCTTTAGAATAAAGTTGACCTCCATAATTCAAGTTTTTATTGGACTCCCTCTCTAGTCTTATCAATAAGAAGAATTTCATCAGCAAAAAGCATACACCAAGGTACATCTTCTTGTAAATGCCTCGTAAGAACATCCATAATTAAAGTAAAAAAAGATAAGGGCTTAATGTTGATCCTTGATGTAATCCAATTGAAATAGAAAATATTTTGTCAATCCTCCTTATGTTTGGACACAAATATGACTCTAGTATACATATCCTTAATGACTTGAATATAACCAATATTAACTTCTTTCGTTCTAGAACTCTCCAAAGAACATCTCTTGAGACTTTATCATTTGCTTTCTAAATCAATAAATATCATATGTAGATCCTTCTTATTTTCTCTATGCTTCTCCATCAAACCTCTTAACAAATGTATAACATCCATAGTAGATCTACACGGCATGAAACCAAAGCGATTGAGAAACTTACGTATCACATCGTAACCTATGCTCAATTACTCTCTCCCATAATTTTAATGTATGGCACATTAACTTAATTATTCTATAATTCGCACACTCTTGTGCATCACCTTTATTCTTAAATATAGAAACCAACAAACTCTTTCTCCACTCATCGGCATCTTTTAGTCTTTAAAATAACATTAAAAAGATTTGTAAGTCAAGAAATTCTTTGATCTCCTAAACATTTCCACACTTCTATTGGAATATCATCAGGTCCTGTTGCTTTTTCGCATTTCATTTTTTTAAAGCTTCACTAACCCGATTTACTAATCTGACGATAAAATGAAATTCTCTATTTTTTAATTTATTAAGGTTGCTAAAATCAATTGTACTTTCAGATCCTTCATTGAAAATTTTATTAAAATACCATCCACCTATTTTCAATATCTTTTCTAAGAAAAGTACTTTATTATTTTCATCCTTAATACCCCTCACTTGAACTATGTCTTTACTTCTCCTATCTCTTTGGTTCGCTAACTTATACATACATCTTTCACCTTCTTTGGTATCTAATCTATTGTATAAATAACTAAAAGCTAAATTTTTTGCATCATATATTGCTTTCTTAAAATCTCTATAGGCCATTTTATATCTTTCCCAATTCTCTGAGTTTTTACATCTAAACCAAGTTTTATAACAATGCTTCTTATTTCTTATCTTTTCTTGCACATTCTGACTCCACCACCAACTATTCTTATTAAAAGAAGCATTTTCTTTTGATTCGCCAAGCACATCTTTAACAACTTTCTTAATTTCACTTGATATTTTTTCCCACATAACGTTAGCTTCCTTATGAACATCCCAAACTTTAATTTCTTGTAGCTTGCTCTTAAAAATATTTTTATTTGTGTTCTTTAAGTGTCCCTATCTAATCCTAGGATAATAATTAATTTTATTTTTTCTCTTACAACCTTTCATCTTAAAATCTAAAACTAATAGTCGATGTTGGGTACTTAAAATTAGCGTTGACTATCTTTGAGCTGATTTAAGTCCCCAGAGGCATTCACTCAATAGTGACCTAAATTGAGTTTGATTTGTTGCACAACAACTCACCTAGTGGTTCCTTATTTTAAAAGATGTGAGTCCCATGCTTTCTTCTTAACTTGACCATTGCAAACTAAAGGCAATCCCTTTGGTTGGATAGTCAAACTATGTGGTTGGTAGACTACCCCTTTGGATTAGTTAATCTAAAGTAGACCAAGGACAATGGTCCCTACTCAATGCAGTTCATTGCAAACTTATGGGATCCATCAAAAATAATTTAAAAATAAAATTAACTTTGACTATGTTTGAGCTAATTTAAGTCCCCTAGAGGCATTCACTCAATAGCTATTAGGTCATTTGATTTATTGCATAAGCAATCGATCACCCTAGTGGTTCCTTATTTTGGAAGATGTGAATCTACACGCTTTCTTCTTAACTTGACCATTGCAAACAAAAAGGCAACCCCTTTGGTTAAATAGTCTTACTATATGGTTGGTAGACTACCCCTTTGGATTGGCAAATCTAAAGTAGGCCAAGGCTAATGGCCCCTACTCAGTGCAGTCCATTGCAAATTGATGGGATCCACTAAAAACAATTTTAAAATAAAATTAACTTTGACTATCTTTAAGCTGATTTAAGTCCCCTAGAGACATTCACTCAATAGTCAACCCTAGGTCGGGTTCAATTTGTTGCACAAGAAACCGATCACCCCAGTGGTTCCTTATTTTGGAAGATGTGAGTCCCCGCGCTTTCTTCTTAACTTGACCATTGTAAACTGAAAGGCAATCCTTTTGGTTGGATACTCCTACTATGTGGTTGGTAGATTACCCCTTTGGATTGGTAAATCTAAAGTGGACCAAGACCAACAGCCCCTACTCAGTGCAGTCCATTGCAAATCGATGGGATCCATCAAAAATAATTTTAAAATGAAATTAACTTTGACTATCTTTGAGCTGATTTAAGTCCCCCAACGGTAATCACTCAATAGTCCACCTAAGGTTAGGTTTGATCATTATGTCACCAACTGATCCCTACTTTGGAGCATGTAAGTCCACCACCTTTCTTCCTAGTACACCTGCTGCAGAAAGGCAACCCCTTTGGTTGGATAGTCCTACCATGAGGATGATAGACTACCCCTTTGGATTGGTAAATCTGAGCTAAATCAAGGCTGACATGGCCACTACTCAGTGTGATCCATCGTAAACTAATAGGGTCCATCTCAAAATCAAAAAAATTTAAAATCTAAAATAAATTCAACCCTCCTCCCTCAGTGGAGTCAACTAAATAAACAAAATAAAATCCAATCAACCTCCCCCAGTGGAGTCAAATCAAAATAATCAAAATAATAAATTAATCAAATCAATCAGCTTCTCCTCAGTCAGATGCAAATCTTTCTAGTTCCCCCAGTGGATCTCGAATTCTAATCCCCCAGCGGATTTCATAACCTCTTCTCCCTAGTAGATGACTTGAACTTGTTCCCCTAGTGGAGAGTTCACTTTTCATCCCTAGTGGAACACAAAATCTTAAATCAACAAATCAAATCAATTTCTCCCTAGCGAGACTCAAATCAAATCAAACTTCTCATCCCCTAGTGGATGACTTGAGCCTTTTCTCCTAGTGGAAGGTTCACATACTCAATCCCTAGTGGATTCCTCCTTCACTCTCTTATGTCTTTTACATGAGTAGAGTCACATTGCACTACACTCTTGATTCCTTCTACACATTGGGTTAGAGTATATCATTTATGTTAGTGCTTATGATCGTTTAGTGTTGTTGATCGTCTCGGTCAACACCAATAAGTATGGTATGCCTTGTTAGTCACACCACACCTATTGGGCGCCCTTTGTTGACCTCAGTTTTAGAATGAGGTCTCAACCTCTCCATTTTATACATAGAATTCCTCTTAGACATTAAGAGTTCTTAGTCTTAAGATACTTCTAGTGATTAGGTGAACACTTAACCTAACCCTAGAGACTTAGAAGAGTTAACCATAGGAATAGGTTATGCCTTAGGAGTGTTAGGAAAACTTGCCTACCCTATAGCTTGAACCAAATCCTTACTTCTTTCTCTCAAATCAATATCAAATTCAAACAAACCTCAAATTCAAAAAAATTCCAAATTCAAAAAAACCTCAAATTCAAACAAACTCCAAACTCAAACAAACCTCAAATTCAAACAAATTCCAAATTCAAACAAACCTCAAATCCAAATCAACTTCGAATTCAAATCAAGTTCAATTCCAAATCAATTTTAAATCAAATCAACTTCAAATCCAAATAAAACCTTAAATCAATTCTAATGGATT
Organism: Cymbidium sinense; assembly: GCA_021442155.1. Taxonomy (NCBI): domain Eukaryota; kingdom Viridiplantae; phylum Streptophyta; class Magnoliopsida; order Asparagales; family Orchidaceae; genus Cymbidium; species Cymbidium sinense. The sequence continues at coordinate 17,962,046 of CM038221.1, read as the reverse complement.
TTCCCAAATCATAAATCAATTCTAAATGAATGAAAACCATGATCAATTTTAAGTCCAAGATCCTTCCTAAGCCCTTTGATTTCATCTTATGGACTTAGATCAACTCCAAATCACTTCAAATTCAAAAAAAATTTCTCATAACCCATTTATATTTTCATTTATATTCACAAATATAAATGAAATATAAATTCAAATACCCAAAACCAAATTCAAAACTCAAATCCAAATCTAATCAAAATCCAACCTATACCTTTCAAGTCAAATTCTTGAACTTAACCAGATCATTCATAGATCAATTCAAACCTTTGGATTTTCTATTCAAACAATCAATCCTTCAATCATAAAACCAAATTCAACCATAAACTTCATTCATCAAACAAAAACTAAATTCAAAACTAACCCAAATCAAACTCATGTTCATCCTTTGAACTTGAAATTGTCAAATGAAACAAAACTCATTTGACTTCAAATCACTTACAATTGGATTTATATTTCAATCATAAGTCCATATGTGAGTTCAACCAAACTCTAATCAAGCCTTGATCAAGTCAATTGACCCATTTAGACTCATTTGACCCAAAGTGAGCAAAAACACCTTTTTAAGCCAAATTCTAATCCTACCCAAATTGGATTGAACTAAGCCCATCTAAGCCTCACATTATGAGCAACAATCATCATAAGATGATCAATCACCCAAATTGGGTCAAACCAAGTCAAACTTAGCCTTTGGCCAAGTCAACACTTAACCCAAATGAAACCCAAACAACCCAAAATCTAATATATGCCAAATTGATTCAAACCATTGATCAAAACCAATTCATGATCAATGATTGAACTTCATCATTTAAGGAAAACCTAGCACAATTGGCCACTTGACCCAAGTTGACCCAAGTTGACCTAAAAAGTCAAAATGTATCAAATCTTGATCTAAGCCAAATTAATTGCAACTAATGCATCAAATTTATTCTAAATCACTTGTTGAACTTGACTAAAGCCTCAATAGGCCAATTAGACACAACCTAGCCCAATTGACCATGAACTCAACTTGACCTAAAAGGTCAAATGAAGACAAAATCAAACTAAACCAAAATTGATTGAATCCAAAGCTTGAAAAATATTTTAAATGATCAACCAAGCCTAAACTAACCATGACCTAACCTAATTGGGTCAAATGGGTCAAAGTGGTCAACTTGTCCCATTTGACCTAAGTGAACTCAAATGAACCAAAACTAAATATAAACCAAATTGAACCAAATCAATGATACTAAAACATTTCAAATGATTATTTGAACTTGACCTAACCCATGGTTTGACCCAATTTGGCCAATTGGTCAATTTAACCCAAGTTGACCCATTTTGACCTAAATGGGTCAACATGAGCCAAATGATATCAAATCAACACCAAATTCATTGAAAATTGATACAACCATTTTTCAATCATATCAAATCTGCCTAAATCAAAATCAAAGTCAAATGATCATTTTACCCCTAGGTCAAAGGGTAATTATGGTGAATAAATTTCTCTTAGGGGAGTCATCTTTCAAATCTATTGGTGAGAAAAAAAATATGAGACTATAGAAATTCATCTTTTAGATGCCACAGATCCACAGATGTGCTTATTCAGATGATCGAGTATGTAATCAAGGAATAGTATACTATCTCAAAAGATAGAAGTCACTACCCTTTAATAGACCTAATCACCTCAATAAAGACTCCTAAGGATGATGGGCCTGCATATGTACCAGAGATTCTTTCCCTACTTTACATGGAAAAGTAAAGTAGGGTTTATTTTAAATTGGGTTTGTTAAGTTCTCTACAGGGGCAAGCCCCCATAGTTAATTGCATCCTAAGGAATGGGGATTCCTTAGAAAACTCTTAATTAAGGTAAATGATCATTGTCTTCAAAGATTTCAATAGGAAAGGGACTATCAATGAATTAGTTCATTTTTGAAGATCAAATGGGATTGATCAAAGAGAGGGAGTTATTAGCGAAGCCAAAGGAAGATAAGTAGAAGATGCCTACTATGTTAGGAAACCTAGCGAGCATCTCAAACAATCCTATAATTGGGCTTTACATTTTTGAAATTTATTTAGTTTGTTTGAGTTACATTTTTTTAGAAATTTAGGACTTATGATTCCTTAATACAAGATTAAGAAAATGCTTAAGAGGTGAGGAATTATGCTAATGGCTGCAAAGGAAAAAAGCAACCTCATAACCTAAATCTAGGGAGCTTTGGAGAGGGTCGAAAGCAACCTAAATCTAAGGTGAAAATGGGTATTTGGTTTACCTCCACAAGAGAGGACAAATCACCCGACAGCTTGGACTTACACACCTGGGGGTGGCCGACAACTAACTCCTCCTATGATTTTAAATATATGTAGGCATGTCTTATGCTTATGCAAGATAATTAGGCTGTTATTTATTTAGAAAGAGACTAAGTCCTTAAACTCACTCTCTAAAGAGACTAGATCATGTAAGGACATGTTTCAAATGACCTAAATCTAATGCAATTTGAATTTCATTTTATTTTTATTTTTGGATACTTATTTTGACTAAGGCTAATAGGATTCATAATGCATAAGAAATCAAGTTATTGGCCAAAATTAGCGAGAAGGGAGGAGGTGTGTTTCCACCATGGCTCTCAAAGGTCAAGCCAAGTTTCTCTAGCAAAGGTGAAAGCTCTCCAATCAAGAGTGAAATAAGATGTTGTTGTGCATGATATTATAAAAGAAAGACTCGTCCAGCTAAGAGGTTTCTAATTCTTTTATCTTCATTTTAAACCTAAGCTTTAGATGAGGTTATGAGTTCTTTATTTTAAATTTGAGTTATTACATTTGGTAAAATATTTATTTTTTAAGAGCCTAATCCACATCCAGGCCATACATAAAGCAAGGAAGAAACTAGCAAAAGATGCCACTTAATACAATAGCTAAACAAATCATCAATCAATTTATAAAGCTACTCGCAAAAAGAATAAAAGGTCTTTATGGTTGGGCACCACTGCACAAACTCAAAACACAAATGTGGGTAGCCGAGCTCTACCCTTATACAATCCAGATTACAAATGAATTAAATTATAATTAAGCAAGGAATTCATTGTTATGGGGGCCTTCAAGCTTTATTTCTTCGTTATTCTTTTCTTCTTTCTTCTTCTTTTCTTCTTTCTTTCTTCTTTGGTTCTTTCTTTCTTCTTTGGTTCCTCCTTTTGTGTGGTTGGAAGGTGGATGCTCCTAGGATTCACATAATACATAAGATAGGATCTTATGACCAATGCTCATCCTAATCCCCATAACAATCATTCCAAAATACTAATTGCATAAATTTATAAGAAAAGGAAAAGAATGGAAATCTAACTAACACCTGCAAAATAGAGATTAGCTAAATCAAACCACACAAATCCTAAGCATGTATATTGGACTTATCACCCCACATATGGGCTAAGTCCACCTAGCCTATTGGATTATGCTTAGGAGTATAAAGCACCTGCAAGCAAAAGCATTTTTATTTTTATTTATGATAGCACCCCTTAAACACAATCCCCTGCATAAAAGAATAATTAAACTAAGAGAGTCCTACCATTCATTCTATGAGCATACATCCTAACATTTAGTCTAAACATTATTCATAAAACAAAACAAAATATCAAGCCATGCACCGCCCTAACCTAAAGCTAGAAGTTATGACTTAGGCTAATGTGTGTGCCTTGATGGTTTGTGTGGTATGCTTAGCTATGGCTTTAAGTTAGAATTTTCTAAGTGTGAAGACATGTTCAACTTTGAGGAGGGTTTCATTTAAGTTGTTTAATTATTTTAGGTTGATTTTATTTCATGTTTTGATTATGTTCAAGTGAATCCTACAATTAATTACTAAGTTATAAAGAGAGAATGAGAAGAGAACTTCTCTTTCCTTCCCTAACCTAAGTGATTTCTAAAGTAGATTCACATTTTAATTTTATTTAGTTAATGTTTTGATTAATTCTTTTAATTAATCTTAAGTTTAGATAAACTCAAAATAAACCTATTCAAAGGGAAAGATATTTTAAGATTAAATAAAATGAACCAAATTCACAAAACACACATTACTTCATTTCTTTCCCAACATGTATAACATGCATATGAATGAATCTTAAGCATATCTATACACACAATTGAGGATATTTAACATACTTTATGATGCATGCTAAGCAATTCATTTAATAAATTTTGGAAGTTTAGTATGCATGATTTTCTTTAAGTAGAAAAGGTATTTCTTATCCAATTTTCATATGCACACATGAAAGTAGGAAAGGCATAAGTGAGTATAGCGTCATTGTTAACCAGAGGTGTAAGGTATAAGACCTACTTAGTGCTACTTAAAGTCTCGTAATCTCAGGGTTGTCCAGACTGATATACCACTTTTCTTAAATACAAACATGTGTGCAAAAGAAATAGATTGGAAAGAAAGAATGCAAAAGTTGTATAGTTGATTTGTTTTGTTTATACAATTTATATGTGCAAGTATAGGTAACCCTTCTTAAGTGATAGCATAGGAATGAATAGGATATGGAATTAGGTAAATGTTAGGTTCTTTTCAAATGAACCATACATCTTACCAATTCCTATTCAAAACAATACTAACATAAAAGAGAAGGGAGATCTACACTAAGCACATCCATATATTCTTCACATGCAAGCTCATAATTAAAATATAAGTAGCATACTTTCAGATTTGATAATTAATTTCTATATTTTAAAAATAATTTGAGTTTAGTAGTGATAATAGCCACTCATATTTCTACTTTAGCCAAACATATGCAAATTTGACATAAAGTAAACAATTTCATTTTTAAATTTGAATTTGAAAAATATGAATGCATGAAACCACATGACACACAAATTTAACATGTTAGGGAAATAATCAAAGTAATGAAAGCATGTAAATACATTTACTTCAATTAAATCCTAAACACATTCTTATGGAATAAGAAGGTTTAAAATAAATCAAAGTGTATTCAATGTGATTTTTGTTTGAGTTTGAGTTTGATTTAATTTTGAAAGGGTGAGTTGAGTTTGTTGTTCCTAACCCATTCCCACATATGTTTGATATTTTTGTTTAATTTTTTAAGTGATTAGATTCATTTTTCTGCATTAGTTAGGTTAAGGTATGAATTAAGCAAGTTAATTAACCCTTACCTACACTACCTTAGCATAATTAACCAAATAATTATGAGCCAATGAGATGACATAAAAATACTCACAAGGAATTTAAACTTGCAATGCACCTAATAAGAAAAAAGGCTTAATGCAATTTAGCTCATGATTAATGGTTAATTAAGCTAAGGAGTTTAGCTAAAGTAATTTCAACACACCCTTTCATACATATGAATTAGGTTTTGATTTCATTAATTCAACTTAGGCTATTAAACACATAAGCATCTACCCGAAGTAGATTAATTAAGTAATGAAAGTTTTTAGAATTTTTAGAAAATTAATTAAGGGGATAATTAGTGAATTAACCATTAATTAAGTGAAGAAAAGAGAGTAAAGGGGACTTAGGGAATAGTTTAGGGGAAATGCCCCAAAATTATTCCCTAAACCTCCTATCTACTAGATATGACATTAATCAACTCTAATCATGGATTAAAACCACTAATTATACATTAATTATCCTTAATTACATAAGGAGGGCAATTAGCAAACCCATATGCAATTTTCCTAATTAAACCTTAAATAAATGCCAAGAAAATTAGGGGATGTAGAACTAATCCCCTAAATTATACCCTTGGAGTTTGGGACTAATCAGAGGATTAATTAAAAAGTAATTAAACCCAAAATCACATAAAAGAATAAATCAAATTCCATTGAAATTATTTCTAAAATATTCTAGGTTGAATTATCTTTCCATAGAAATTTATTTCATATTTTTTTTGAATTTTATTGAGAGAGATATGATTTTTTAAAAGATACATAGATTAATTAGAATTAATTAAGCATCCTAAGAAATCGCTCAACTCAACGCGACGCATGGTGGCGGCAGTCAGCGTGCTTTACACACGTTGTGCCATGAGCCCACTACTTAAACATCACATCAAGTGGCAGCACGGCTGATCAAATATTTTACGGTCAGGGATCTCCCCATGATTTTAAAATAGATAAAAGAAATTCTAAACATGAGAATAATCTCGACCGTCCATCCAAAATTCACGGATGGATGGCCGAGATCTTCCCAGTTCTTCCCCTGAGATCAACAGAGATCGTCTATGATCTCGGGGTAGATCTGATCTCGATTGAGCTCGGATTGAAATAAAACTTAACCCACACCAACTAAAGCCAATAAGCAGCACATCCAATGGTGGAATTTGCTTGACTCAAAAATTCTTTTCACAAAGGACCAACACATCCTATGCTAGGTGGTCAGAAAGTCCCATACCTCACCAGAGGTGATCACCGGTGCTCAATTCCCTTGGAAGAGCTTCGTCTGGTTGAAAAAAAGTTGTGTTGGAAGAATGGGCTCTTGAGGTTTTATGAATTGCTCTATGGACCAACTCCCCTTGCTCCCCTTTGCGGCTTTGATCCAATTCAACTCCTCCTTGCTATGGGAACTCCAATGGAAGCTTGGGTGCACTCGAGTTAGCTCCCTGATGAAGTATGCAAAGGTAATTGAGGTGGTTTTCAGTGTGGAGAAAATGGGAAGTTCAAGTGAGCTCCCCAATTTTCTAAGGAAGAAAATCGAGAAAGCTTGATTTCAATTCCCTCCTATGAAGCTTAGGAATGCTCTCTAATGGCTTCTAACACTCTCTATGGCTTAGTCGAATTGAGCAATCATGGATTTGAATTGAATTTGGGGGAGTATATCTCCCCCTTGAAGGATCAGATAGTCGCAAGCTTCTTTTTCATTTTGATCCAATTGATCATATTGGAGAGGTTGTTTAGGCTGTTAGATGTTGGCACATGGTTGGTTTGAGGCCTTGAGTGGATTGCCAACCTCCCATGTGCATTCAATTGAGTGGAAGAGGTATTTGAAATGAACTAATTTGACCCATGGGGTCAGATTTGGCCTTGGGGCCAATTGGGTTGACCCAAACCCATTGGGGTAGGTGCACCACTCTTCAATAGGTCCCCTTGAGCTATTACAAAAGCATCAAGTTGATATAAAGAGGGTATGCCCAAATTACTGATGGATTAGGCCAAAATTTGTTCTATGGACTAGGGGTAGAATGATTATTTTGTTGATTTTTCAATTTGGATATGTTGGATATGTGGAAAACTAGGTTTGGCCAAGTTTCATGAGATTTGGAATTCATTTGATAAGGTTTGACTCATGTTGACCCATTTAGGTTAAAATGGGTCAACTTGGGTCAAGTTGATCAATTGGTCAAATTTGGTCAGACCAAGGGTTGGGTCAAGTTCGAATGACCATTTGAAATGTTTAGGTGGCTTTGGTTTGGTTCAATTTGATTTAGTTTTGAATTTGGCTCATATGACTTCATTTAGATCAAATGGGTCAAGTTGACCTATTTCACCCATTTGACCTATTTGGGCTAGGTCAAGGGTAGGAATAGGTTTGGTTAATCATATGGAGTAGATTGGTATCTTTGTTTCCAATCAATTTTGGTTATGTTCAAATTTGGCTCAACATGACCCCTTTAGGTCAAGTTGGGTCTAAGGTCAATTGGGCTAGGTTGGGTCTAGTTGGTCAATTTAGGCTTTGCTCAAGTTCAACAAGTGATTTGGAATGAACTTGACCCATTGGTTTGAATCAATTTGGCGTAGATTAAGTTTTGACACATTTTTACATTTTAGGTCAAGTTGGGTCAACTTAGGTCAAGTGGCCAATTAGGCTAGGTTAAGCTCAAATGTTGACTTGGTAAAGCTCAAACATAGGTCATGAATAAACTTAGATCAACAATTTCAATCATTTTGGCCTATGGTAGAATTTGGCTATGTTATGTTTTATTTTGGCTAAGTTGGTCAACCCATAGGTTTGACTTGGTTTGACAATTTGATTGATTGATCATCCCACGATGATTGTTGATCATGACGAGGGGCATAGATGAGTTTGGTTCAATCCAATTTGGTTAGGATTAGAATTTGGCTCATAAGGGTACTTTAGGTCACTTTGGGTCAAGTGAGCCTAAGTGGGTCAAATGGCTTGGTCAAAGCTTTATTTGAGTTTGATTGATCTTGTACATGGACTTATGATTGAAATATAAATTCATTTGCAAGTGATTTGAAGTGAGATGGGTTCTGATTCATTTGACAATTTCATATTCAAAGGAAGAATATGAAAGAATTTTGGCTTTGATTTTTTGAATTAGATTTGGATTTGGTGATTGAAGTTTGTATTTATATATGGATTCTAGATTATAGGGTTGATTGAATCATGAAGGAAAATCAAGAGTTTGGCTTGATTTGAAGTTGATTTGGCTAAGTTCAAGACTTTGACTTGAAAGGCTTAGGTTGGATTTTGAGTGGATTTGAGTTTGATTTTTGGAATTTGTTTTTGTTGTTTGAATTTATATTTCATTTATATATGTGAATATAAATGGATCATGAGAAAATTTCAAGGATTTGAAGTGATTTAATCAGTATTTGGGCTACATCCATTAAGAAGGATTTAAAGGACTTAGGAAAATTTTGAAGTTTGGAGCTTGAATTTTTTTTTGAATTTGGTTCACTTGATTTATATTTATATTTCATTTATATATGTGAATATAAATGAGAATATAAATGAGTTATGAGAAAGTCGCATGAGTTTGAATTGATTTGTTCGTGATTTTGGCTAAGTCTATTAAAGGGAATTTAAAGGACTTAGGAAAAGATTTAGATTTGAAATTTAATTTTTAGAGTTGATTTGATTGATTTATATTTATATTTCATTTATATATGTGAATATAAATGAAATTATAAATGAGTTTTAAGAAAATACCATGAATTTAAATTGATTTAGATTTGATTTTGGCTAAGTCCATGAAGGAAAATTTAAAAGACTTAGAAAATTTCATGGATTAATTTTGAATTTTGAGTTTAGTTTGATTAGTTTGAATTTATATTTCATTTATATATGTGAATATAAATGATAATATAAATAAATAATGAGAAAATCTCAAGTGTTTGATTGGTTTAGATCTTGATTTTGACTAAGTCTTTAAAGGAAGATTAAGGACTTACGAGAGATTTAGACTTAGGAATTTCTTCATGGGTTTCAATCATATATTTCAATCATGGATTTCAATCATGGATTTCAAGCATGGATTTCAATCACATGGAGCTAATTTAAATTTGGAGAAAATTAATTAAGATTGCTTTGGAGTTTGACTTGAAGGAAAGAAGGTGAGGAATGGTTCAAGCTAAGGGAAGATAAGTTTTCCTAACCTCCCTAAGGCATGACCTATTCCTATGGCTAGCACTTCTAAGTCTCTAGGGCTAAGTTGAGTGTCCACCTAATCACTATTTGAGTCTTAAGACTAAGGAACTCTTAAAGTCTAAGAGAAGTCCTATGCTTAAGAACTCAGGTAGTCAGGCAATTCCTATAGGGAGTTCTGTTGACACACCCTAAAGATAGGATGCCTACTTGGGAAAAAGGGCCCTTTAGGGGCTTGAATTCCTAATCCACAAGCAAAACTTTGTTTGTTTTATTTGTTTGTTATCATCAAGAGTCTTTTTCAGTATATGGATGAGAATTTTGTTGAATACTTCTGCTAAGTCATTTGCTCTAGGGTAGTAGATTGTGGAGTATATCCAATCTATACCATGTCTTCTGGCGAAGCTGTTGATCTTCATGCTTTTGAATGCAGTACCATTATTGGATATAATTCATCGAGGTACCCTGAACCTATATATGATATGGTTCCTGAAAAACTGAAGCACATGTTGAGTTATGACCTCTCTTAGTGGGATGGCTTCCACCCACTTGGAAAAGTAATTAATGACAACTAATATGAACCGATGCCTCTTGGAAGAAGAAGGATCGATCAGACCTACAATGTTGGTACCACAACATTCGAATGGCCATGAAGCCAATGGAGGGTGTAGAATGTTGGGTGGTTAGTGGAGGAACACACTGTGTATCTTACATTGATGGCATCTTCTAGCTACATCCATGCAATCTGTAATCATTAAGGCCAGTAGTATCCAAGTAGCTTGATCTTCGTCTTCATCTTCAAACTAGATTGATGTGCTTTGCATAGACCTGAGTGTACCTCGGTTATAATTCCATGAGCTTCATGTTTGTCCAAACAATGTAACCACATTTGGTCAAAGGACCGGTAGTACAAGGTGCCATCAACAAGAGCATAGGAGAGAGCTCTCTGTTTCACCTGATGGGCTTGTAACTTTTCTTGAGGTAGTTTTTCCACTGTTCAAGCAATCTATGAATAGTTTCATCCAATCTAGCTCCTTATCGATTTTGGCAACGACAACCTCCCCTTTAAGAGAAAGTCTCTCAATGAGTTCAACATCAATAAAGGATAGGAAGTGTCTATTTTGGACCCTTATTGAAATGGACTCATCTTCTAGACATGCAAACTCTTTGACAAGTTTGGCCAAGGCATCTGCTACTATGTTCTCTGCTCAAGGAACCTTAGAGATGGTGACTTCAGGAATTTGGGCCAACAGCTTCATGGCATACTCATAGTAATGATGAAGCTTGGGTTTGAGAACCTGGTAAGACCCAATAATCTGGTTGATGATTTACTGTGAATCCCCAATGATGTTGATGCTATTGACACTGATAGTGATGGCTAACTCCAAATCAAAAATCAAAGCCTCATACTCGGCTTCGTTATTGGTGCAGAGGTTGGAAAGATAGTATGAGAATCTCATCATATCACAGTTTAAAGTTAGGAGAACTATTCCTACCCCTACCTTTCCTAGGAGAATAGATCGTGGTGCTTCACCTTTAAGAAAAGAAGCAACACCATCAAAATACATCTCCCATTGGTGCTTGCCAGCCTCCCCTAAGTTCATGATTTCTTCATCAAGGAGATCGTCACTAAGCAGAATCAACAGGAAGTGGGTGTACTGCTAAGAAATCTGCTAATGCATGTCCTTTTATTGCACGGAGGGGTATAAATGTGATATCAAACTGCGAAAGTATCATGGACCATCTTGCCAAATGTCCATATAGTGTTAGCCGTGTCATGAGATACTACAGTGGATTTGTTCTGGAGAGCAAGTTCAACTTATGAGAAAGCATATAATGTCATAGTTTTTGGGAAGCAAAGATCAAAGCTAGGCAATATTTCTCAATAGGTTGGTAGTTTATTTCAGTAAGAATCAAATGATGGCTAAGGTAGTAGAGAGTGTTCTCCTTCCCTTTGTCATTGGCTTGGGCAAACAGAGCACTAAGAGAGTTGTATAATGTAACAGTGTAGAGGATGAGTGGCTTGCCCAGGATAGGCGCTGCTAGAACTAGCAGCTTCACCAAGTACTGCTTGATGTCTTCGAAGGCATGCTATCACTTATCATCCCACTTGAACTTGACATCCTTTTTGACAAGTGCTAAAAATGGTTTGCATCTCCTTGATAGGTTGGAGATAAATCATCTTAGATATGCCAGTCATCCTTGAAAGGATCTGAGTTGAGTTAAACTCTTAGGAGGTGACATTTTTAAGATAACTCTAATCTTTTCAGGATCTATTTCTATTCCCCAGTGGTGTCTGACAGCAAACAAATATCCCTAAAGTGACTCCGAATGCACACTTCAGGGGATTCATTTTGAGATTATATTGTCTTAACCATTCAAAAATTACTCTCAAGTCAAAGAGGTGGTCTTCCTTTTCTTTGCCCTTGACTACTAGATCATCAATATAGCACTCAACCAGATGATGGATGAGTTCATTGAAGATTTAAGTCATGGCCCGTTGATATATAGCACTAGTATTTTTAAGGTCGAAAGGCATGACCCTATAAAAGAAGATTCTGATCGGGGTTTGAAAAGTAGTGTTTCTTTCATCTTTAGGAGACATCTTGATTTAGTTATAGTCAGATGACCCATCTATGAAAGAAAAGACTACATGAGATGAGGCGTGTCCACCATTAATTATGGTATAGGAAGAGGAAGCTCATCCATAGGACATGCTCCATTTAAATCCCTAAAATCGATGCATATGTGAATTTGGCCATTCTTCTTCTTAACTAGGACGACACTAGCTAACCAGGTAGGATATTTTTATCCCCTAATGAAAGTAGCATCGATTAATTTCTTGACTTCAGAAATGACCTGTTGTTTAATTTCTAATCGTATGTGTCTAGGAGCTTATTTAATAGGCATAACGTTAGGATCTATTGCTACTACCACATCAAAAGATAATCTGGTTGTTTCTTCATAACTCCATGCGAAGTAGTCTTTAAACTCAGTCAATAGCCTAACTAAGTCATTGGTTTCTTCTTCATTCAGTAACAAACTGATGTATGTCAGGCGTGGACTTTCTTCTATCCAGAGGTTGATTTCTTTAAGTTTGTCTATTATTGAATGAATTTCTTCTTTAAATTCTGCCAGTGCCTCTTTGACTTGGAGATCATCTGAATCATCTGAGATTTCTAAACACACATTCTCATAAGAGTTGGTGTGTGAGAAGACTGACAAATGATTGATAACAACTAAGCAGTAATCTTCATCATCGACCAGACCCACTGTACCAAATCCTAGTCCTGCTCTTGATTATGCTTTTGTGCCTGTATTGTTCCATAGTTTCTCGAAGTACTCTGACCTATGCTTGGACCACGTGTGAGGAACTAAACCTTTCTATATAAGATTTTTAACACAAGGCAAATAAAAGTCAAAAGGTAATTCCATTAATTCTTTAAAAGTATTCTCCTCGAGTTCTACATCAACTTCAGGACTTGAGGATGATGATCCCAAAAAGAATCTCTTCTGCTGCATGTCACTAGAAGACTTAGGGATTTCCTTAACTATCAAACCTTCAACTTTCTAAGATGTAAGTGAGGTAAGACCTAAGGTTCCCAACTGCTGCCTAATAGTTTCACATGAACCAGATTCAAATACTTTGCTTTGCTTAGAGGCCTGTTCTTCATCTCTGTCCGGATCAAAAGTCACCTCCAATGGAAACTACTGAGAGGGGTTGGCTGGTATACTAATCACATTAGACTCATCCTCTGAGCTGGATTCCAAGTCTATGTGAATAGTAGGGGTACTTCTATGAACTGCAACACGACCTCTGATGGCTAAAGGCCAACTAAGGGGTCTCCCACCTCTGGAACTTCCTCTATTTCTACCTCTATCTCTTCCTGGAGGAGGTTGAACCATCCTACCTATATATCCATATGATGGAATGAACTGGGTGAAATGTGATATGCAGATCTATTTCTTCTTCAATCCCCCTTTCTTGTTCACTTGGACTTTTATTTTCCTTTTCTTTTTCTTTTTGCTTTTCTTCTTCTTCATTTTATTTTATTTTTTTTGTTTTTGCATTTGAATTTTGTCCAAGTTCATGAGAAAGGGAGTTTTGAGAAAGATAGTAGGTCACATCCTCATAAATCATAACCTCTCTAACTAAAATGGCTTTACATCTCCATTGACACGGTATTCAATTCCATCTTTTCTGAACTTGATGCACTGACGGAAGGAGGATAGAATGATATTATTTTGATATATCCAAGGCCTACCAAGCAAAGAAGTGAATGAAGTATTTGAATCAATGATGTTGAACTTGGCTTCAGTCTTCCAGTCACCTATCTCCAAAGGTAACACTATAGAACCTAAAGCCCGCTCACCTTGTTCATTGAATCCTCTCAACATCATCTGATCTCCTCGAAGTGTAGAGATGTCGATTCTCAATTAGGTAAGGGACTTTAGACTTACAACGTTCACCGATGCACCTGGATCCATGAGAACTCAGCAAGTCTGAACCGGTCCATGTCAACTATGATGTAGAGGGGATGGTTATGCTCCAAGTCCCCCAGAAGAAGGTCTTCATCTTCAAAGGTGATCCCTTGGGCTTCTTTTGCACAATGTGCTTCCTCACCTATAGCGGTCAGCTGAGCTAAGCATTTCTCAGGATCAAGGAGAGCCTTGATTAGTGATTCTCTCATCTCTTTGGATAATATAAGGGCATCGTATATGCTTAGCTTAGATGACAACTTTCTTAGATGAGAAAGGATATTATAGTCCACCTTGGTCCTTCATAAGCATATCCAAGAGTGGAGCAGCTTGTGGAGGGGCTTCTCAATTTCTGTATCAATGACTTATTTCCCCCTATCTTGAGGTGCTGCCCTAGGAGATAGAACCTTGCCACTATAGAGGTTGACTTCACTGATCTCTTATGGTAGGGTAATGTTACCTACACATCAGGCTCACCTACAGCTTCTCCTATGAGACTCTCAAAATAAGATGATTCTAAGTCTATCTCAAGAGGTGAACCCATAGTATTCAGAGTTGGAAAGTCCAACTCAATCAAAGAAGATTGTTATTATAGTTATTTTGACTTGAAGAGTTATCATTAGAAATAGAAGAATATAACCCATCAAGTGACACGGATGTAATTCAAACTAGCTTTATATTTCTTGGAATTATTTGGAGGTACAAAGTAGAAGTCAAGTAAAGTGAGTGGGGTAAGGGATTTGATGTCCTTATCCCCGGATACAAGAGTTCTACTAATAGAAGAAACATAAGAGCTAGCTGAAATGGAAGAAGTCACCGGTGTGGAAATTGCAACTAAAGGCTGGAGGTTGGACACGGTCAGTGGCTAAGCTAAAGAGCAACCCTGAGTCGACACATGTTGTTGCTGCTACTATTGCTGAGCTCCACCTTTCCTAGAGTTGGCACTAGCAACTTGCAAACCTTCCTTGGTGTTGAGTTTGATGACTGCACCGCAAGGAAAGTTTCTTGATCTTCTGGATGATCTTCTTAGAGGTTTTGGATAGAGAAATATCCCAACCTTCATTAGTTTTGGTAGGATCACATGTATCCCCAAGAATTACCCTGATGAAACTGGAAGGCTATTCCACAAGGTATTCCTTTGGGATAACTACAACACCGATCTTGAAACTATGTTCAAGCTAGTCCTTGAATGTGAAGCAATCCTCCAAAACATGGCCTAGCATATGATGGTAAGGGCAAAAGTTTGGATCATGACTTTTGCCTACTTCCTCTAGTCTCCTAGGCTCAGGTAGCTGAAAATCAGGTTTCTTTAAGAGATTCTTAAAGATCTTCTTGATTACCTCTCTCTTAAAAGAACAAGGTTTGTTTAACTTATCTAAAAGAGTAGGTGGACCATAGCTAGGTGGGTATGCATGCCACCGCCGGGTGGTGGTATGGTGAGGGGTGCCTTGGAGGCTATGTGGAGGTGGGGCTACCCTGGGTGACAAAGGAGGTGGAGGCTTCTGAGGTTGTGGTCTCTCGGACTGATCTCTAGCTAGCTGCTCTTTGTCAACCATTGTCACTACCCTGGGCTTCTTTTCATAGACCTTCTGCTTCTACTTTGGCAACTGATCTTAAAAGGGCAACTGTTTTGGCCTCTCCTTGTAGATTATTCGCCTTGTTGATTAGCTTCTCAAATATCTTAATACTGAATCCCTTAAGCATGAAGGTGACCGAGCCATGGATATTCTTCAAGAGAGTCTCAATGGCATACTTCTCAAACAGCTGTGATTCACACTTCATACTTAGGTTATGCCATTGGAGAATATAATCAACAAGGGACTCATCGGGGTTCTATTGTGCTATAACTAGATCACCTACAGTAACCCTTTGCTGAGCTCCAACAAACCTCTTGATGAAGAGTAACTCTAACTCAATAAATGTCTTTACTAAACCGTTGGGCAGTTTAGCACACCAATCAAAAGCAATACTCGTTAGGCTACTAATGAAGAGGTAAAAAGCAAAGCTTGCCACTGATTGCAACAATGCCTGATATATGTCGCCTTGGGTTTCCATTACCATCAAAGCTTGTGAAGGAAGGAGGCACGAAACCCTTGGGATATTGGATAGCATTGAATTCCTCTGGGTAGGGTCTACCCTTAGGAACTAATGATCCTCCATGGGCTTGAGCCAACGCTTCTTTCACTTGTTGCTCAACCATAGATTTTATGTCTTTTTCTTGTATGGAGGTACTTTCCACTACCTTCCTATACAGGCTAGTGCTACCTTGCTCAATGGGAGGTAAAGTCTTGGCTGGGTCCAAGACATGCACTAACTCAGGCTAACTGATGTTAACTGTAGTAGGATGAACTGATGGGGCTTGTTTCTGAAGCACTGATATTACTGCTAACAAGTCCTCTAACTATCATGTCATCCTATCTATCTACTCATCCTTCTACATCAACTGATGTTGGAGGTGCTGGACTAACGCTACGATGTCTTCCTGATCAACCTCATCACCTTCCATGGCTTGTTGTTCCCTAAGAAGAGATCCTCTAGTGTCAACCATGCATACTCTAGCTGAGTCTCCCAACAAGTCATCTTTGTTGGAATTGAAGTGACTTTTCTCATCCCACCTATTTATATCTTCAAATGTTGCAGATGGAAATTTACTACATTCTCGCTATCATCTGGAGAGTCAATCCTATGTGGACTATACTCCGGATGAATGATTTTGACGCTTGCTATGAGAGGGGTAACAATCCTAGGATGTTCCTATCATTGTGTATGACTATCATTTTATCGAAATAACTCACCATTTCCACATCCTGTTATATGGGCGGAGTTGGTGAAGGGACCATATGATGCTGGTTGCCACTCTTCTACTACTAGATAAGGACAAGGGAGAAGGCCCTTGCCATAATAGGTGGTGTAGAAGGGGTAGGATCCCTTGGCCGTAGTCGGATCACCAACGAGGTGCGCTTTATCCCGGATATGGCCTTCATGGCCTTTGTTGGAACAAGAGATGTTGTAACCTGACTAGTGATGGAGGATGAGGGTATGGTGGGGTGGAGATGCCACCGACTCTCTATGCACAGGAGTTGTCCTCCTATGATGACTAGTCCCAGTAAGAAGGATACTATCGATGGTCACTGCAGTGCGAGCGAAAATCAATAAGAGGTCAACTGATTGAACCTCCACCTCTCCCTACTGGTAATATGTGTTGTATGGGCCTTCTGGACCCTCTCCTAGTAGATATGCTTCCCCATGTTATAGGGGATGATGGAACAAAGATCAAATTGAGTTTCAAACTCTAAGCATCAGTATCACTACCTGCTAAGAGAGGAGGCCGCATATGACCTCCTTCTCTGTAATCATGATAATGCACCATTGGAGGAGGTGATGAACGAATCCTCCTAACATCCTCCCTGTCTGATCTAGAGAGAGGATGGAACTAGTTTTTTGTAACCAGTGGTGAAGTAACAATGGGGAACTCATCCATAGATGAACGGGCTAATGCCTCTAACTCCCTAGTGATCCTGGTGTGGTACCACTTGAGCATGCGATTCTTATTCCTATGTTGTGTCTGGGTAGGATGGGAGGAGTATGAGCTAGACCCATACTCAAATGTGGGAGCAAGCCTAAGAGGGAGCCTTACCCTGAGGTACATGAGGGTTATGATAGCCCTCAGGGTAGCATGAGAATCGGCGAACTGGGGTTACGGTACTAAAACAACTTAAGCCTGTGGGACTGCCACCACTTTCCTCTTTAGCGAGGAGACATCAAAGTGTAAGTCACACCGGGACTGCTTAAGCAACCCTCAAATCCCAACCAGTGGAAGTTGCTTGATCCAAAGCTGATCCATACCATGGGGAAAGTAAAATATACTTCAATGATCCACCATCTCAATAGCTATAGGATTGAAAATCAATCATCATATCGAATTGTAAGAATCTACAATGAGAAATGAGTTTGTATCAGATTTTTGTCTTTATAGATTTTGAATTTGAATTGAAAATTTGAACCCACATCCAACAACTTGGAAGTGTTTAACTGAGGTTCAAATAGATTTGAGAAGATTGATTGAAAGAGATTTTTGAATATGAATCCAACTTCAACAAATTTAGGTATGTTGAAATATGGATTCAAATGTTTTGAGAAGGATGCTTCCATAGGTTCATGTTATTTTGAATTTGAATTTTTGATTTGGGGACCCTTTAACAAATTTGGATATGTTAAATGAAGGGTCAAATTAATTTTGTTTTTGTTTGATTAATTTTGGAATTTTACTTACTTAGAAAATTTAGGTATGCTAAGTAAAGTATTTAAAAATGATTATTTCTTTTTTGAATTGTTGTTTTGATTTTTGAAAATTTTGAATTCTCACTTAGCAAATTTAGGTAAGATGAGTGAAGAACCCAAATGTATTTTGTTTGATTTTTGAAAAAAAGGATTTTTAGCAAATTTAGGTATGTTAAAAAAATCCTAAGTGTTTCACTTTAGTTTGTTGGATGTTTTGATTTTTTTTTTTTTTAAAAGTAGGATCTTTAGAAAATTTAGGTATGCTAAGGAAATCCTAAGGTGTTTCATTTTATTTTTATTTGATTGAAAGTGGAGACTTTACTTTAGAAAATTTGGTATGCTTAGGTTGAAATCCCACTTACTTTTATGAAATTAAAATTTCACTTAGCAAAATTGAGTATGCTACATGAAAATCCAAATGATGTGTTCAAATTTTTTTTGTATTTTGGTTTTGAAAATAGAAGCTTCTCCTTAGCAAATTTGGTATGCTAAGGAAAGAAATTCCAAAGGTGTTTGAAAATTTTTTGGTTTTGACTTTGGATTTGGAGACTTCACTTAGCAAATTCGATTATGTTAAATGAAGTTTCCAAAGAAAGTGTTTTGAAAATTTTGGATTTTGGAATTTGGAGACTTTACTTAGCAAATTTGGGTAAGCTAAATGAAGTTCCAAAAAATTGTTTGAAAAGTTTTTATTTTTGGATTTGCAGACTTCACTTAGCAAATTTGAGTATGATAAATGAAGTTCCAAATTGTGTTTTGAAATTTTGGATTTTGAATTTGGAGACTTCAATTAGCAAATTTTAGTATGCTAAATGAAGTTCCAAATGTGTTTTGAAAATTTTGGATTTTGAATTTGGAGACTTCAATTAGCAAATTTGAGTATGCTAAATGAAGTTCCAAAATGTGTTTTGAAAATTTAAAAATATGATTGTTGATTTTTTATTTTGGATTTGGAGACTTCACTTAGCAAATTTGAGAATGCTAAATGAAGTTCCAAATGTGTTTTGAATTTTGAAAGTATGATTGTTTCAGTTTCAATTTTTGAAAATAGGACTCCCATTCCACAAATTTGGGTATGTAGGAATGGAAATCAATCATATTTTTGGAATGTGAAATTTTTTTTTGTGAGTGTGATTATTGCTTTTTTTGAAAGAGGGAATTCCAACTTAATCATATATGGGATATGTTTAACTGGGATTTCCAGATGATGTTATTTTTAGTTGGGAATGAAGTCTTCAATTAATAAATTTGAGTATATTAAATGAGGATGTTCATATGTGCTTTTTGAGAAGTTTTAATTTTATTTTAAAATCAAACTTCCATTCAATAGGTGTGAGTGTATTGAATGGAAAGGTTCATGTGCTTTTGAAAACTTTATTTTTGATTTTGATTTGATTTTGGAAAGATGATTGTTCATTTTATTTTGAAAATGAAATCTTCATCAAAATGAATTGAAAGAAGATGCTCATTTCTGCTTTTTGAAAAGATTGTTTAGTTTCATTTTTGAAAGTTCCTACATGTAACAATTATGAGAATTGTTAAATGAGGATGATAAAATTTTGTGAAAAATATTTTATTATGTGTATTTTTGAAAGAGGTGCTTTTTGAAAAGCAAAATTTTTATGAATAATTTATTTTGTTTATTTTTTTATGATGAACCTTTCCTTATCATAAATCATAAAAATGATAAGGAGGAAGTCTTTAAAAGTTTTCTTTTTGTTTAGATCTTTTCATTTTTTTTACCCATTGGAGAATCCAACAGGGGTTTTAAGACCAACACGGAGTAAGGTCCTAAAACATAAAGATGTTGGCTAACTAAACTTAAGAATGAAATAACCTAAGTAACAATGGAAGGAAAGATAGACTTGGATTCATACCAAAATACAAACCCACTATCATTACTCAAAGACAATGATCATTTACCAAAGATGGAGAGAGGAACCATCCCAGGAATGCTAGAAAAAATTTATGGTGAATTTTCTAGGGTTTTCAAATCGTTGGTTAGAAAAGAAAGAGAGACTATAAAATTCATCTTTTAGGATGCCATGATCCATGAGATATTATTCAGATCGGTATGTCATCAAGGAATAGTATATCTCAAAGACAAGAAGTCACTACCCTTTAATGGACCTAATCACCTCAATAAGGACTCCTAAGGATGATGGGTCTACATATGTATAGATTCTTCCCTAATTTACATGGAAAAGTAAAGCGGTTTATTTTAAACCGGGTTTGTTAAGTTCCCTACAGGGCAAGCCCCCATAGTTAATTACATCCTAAGGAATGGAGATTCCTTAGGAAAACTCTCGATTAAGGTAAATGATCATTGTTTTCAAAGATTTCAATAGGAAAGGGACTATCAATCAATTAGCTCATTTTTGAAGATCAAATGGGATTGATCAAAGAGAGAGAGTTATTAACAAAGCCAAATGAAGATAAGTAGAAGATGCCCACGATGCTAGAAAACTAAGCGAGCATCTCAAACTGTCCTATAGTTGGGCTTCACATTTTTTTAAATTGATTTAGTTTATTTGAGTTGCATTTTCTATTAGAAATTTAAGACTTATGATTCCTTAATACAAGATTAAAGAAATGTCTAAGATGTGAAGAATTATGCTTATGGCCCATAAAGAGAAAAAGCAACCTCAGAACCTAAATCTAGAGAGCTTTGGCGAGGACAGAAACCACAACCTAAATCTAAGGAAAAAATGGGTATTTGGTTTGTCTCCACAAGAGAGAATAAACCACCCGATAGCTTGGACTTACAACCACCTGGGGGTGGCCTCCAACTAACTCCTCCTATGATTTTAAATATATGCAGGCAAGGCTTATGCTTATGCAAGATAGCAGGGCTGTTATTTATTTAAAAAGAGACTAAGTCCTTAAACTCACTCCCTAAAGAGACTAGATCATGTAAGGACATGTTTCGAATGACTTAAATCTAATGCAATTCAAATTTTATTTTATTTTTATTTTTAGACAATTATTTTGACTCAGGCTAATAAGATTCATATGACTAATGCAATGTTATTGGCCAAAATCGAGAAGGAGGAGGTGTTTCCACCATGGCTCTCTTAAAGGTCAAGCCAAGTTTCTCTGGAAAAGGTGGAAGCCCTCCAATCAAGAGTGAAATAAGATGATATTATGCATGATATTATAAAATAAAGACTCATCCAGCTAAGGGGTTTCTAATTCTTTTATCTTGATTTTAAACCTAAGCTTTAGGTGAGGTTATGAGTTCTTTATTTCTAATTTGAGTTGTTAAGTTTGGTAAAATATTTATTTTTTTAAGAGCCAAATCCACATCCAGGCCATACATAAAGCAAGGAAGAAACTAGGAAAATATGCCACTTAATGCAAAAGCTAAACAAATCATCAATCAATTTATAAAGCTAATCACAAAAAGAATAAAAGGCCATTGTGGTCGGGTAGCACCGCACAAACCCGAAAAGACAAATGTGGGTAGCCGAGCTCTACCCTTATACAACTCAGATTACAAATGAATTAAATTACAATTAAGCAAGAAAATTCATTGTTATGGGTCTTCCTTCTTTCTTCTTTCTTCTTCTTTCTTTCTTTCTTCTTTTCTTTTCTTCTTCTTTGGTTCCTTGGTTCCTCCTTTGATGGTTGAAGGTGGATGCTAAGGCTTCACATGATACATAAGATATGATCTTATGACCAATGCTCATCCTAATCCCCATAACAATCATCCCAAAATCCTAATTGTACAATTTACATGAAAAGGAAAAGAATGGAAATCAAACTAACACCGCAAAATAAAGAGATTATCTAAAACAAACCACAAAATCCCAAGCATGTATATTGGACTTATCACTCACACATGGGTGACTAAGTCCACTGCCTATTGGATTATGCTTAGGGTATAAAGCACCTGCAAGCAAAAGCATTTATATTTTTATTTATGATAGCGCCCCTTAAGCATAATCCCCTGTAGAAAAGAATAATTAGACTAAGAGCATCCTACCATTCATTCTACAAGCATACATCCTAACATCCAGTCTAAAACATATATCATAAAAATAAATAAAATATCAAACCATGCACCGCCCTAACCTAAAGCTAGAAGTGGTGACTTAGCTAATGTGTGTGCTTTGAAGGTTTGTGGTATGAATGGCTTTAAGTTAAAATGTTTTAAGTATGAAGACATGTTCAACTTAGACGAGGGTTTCATTTAAGTTGTTTAATTGTTTGAGGTTGATTTTATTTCATGTTTTGATTATGTTCAAGTGAATTCTACAATTAATTACTAAGTTATAAAGAGAGGAAAAGAGAAGAGAACTTCTCTTTCCTTCCTAACCTAAGTAATTTCTAAAGTAGATTCATATTTTATTTTTGTTTAGTGAATGTTTTGATTATTAAGTCTTTTAATTAATCCTAAGTTTAGATAAACTCTAAACAAACCTATTCAAAAAGAAAGTCATTTTAAGATTAAAGAAAATGAACCAAATTCACAAAACAGACATTACTTCATTTCTTTCCCAACATGTATAACATGCATATGAATGAAACTTAAGCATATATATATACACACAAATGAGGGTATTTAACATACTTTATGATGCATTCTAAGTAATTCATTTAAGAAATTTAGAAGTTTATGCATGATTTTCTTTTAAGTAGAAAGGGTTTTCTTATCCAATTTTCATATGCACATGAAAGTAAGAAAGGCATAAGTGAGTACAATGCCATTGTTAACGAGGTGTAAGGTACAAGACCTACTTAGGGCTAACTTAAAGCCTCGCAACCTCGAGGGTTGTCCAGACGATATACCACTTTCCTTAAATACAAACATGTGTAAAAGAAAGAAATGAGGAAAGAAAGAATGCAAAAGTTGTATTAATTGATTTGTTTTGTTTATGCAAATTATGTGTGCAAGTATAGGTAACCCTTCTTAAGTGATAGCATAGGAATGAATAGGATATGGAATTAGGTAAATGTTAGGTTCTTTTCAAATGAACCATACATCTTACCAATTCCTATTCAAAACTATACTAACATAAAGAGAAGGAAACCTACACTAAGCACATCCTTATATTCTTCACATGCAAGCTTATAATTAAAATATAAGTAGCATACTTTCAGATTTGATAATTGATTTATATTTTGAAAATAATTTGAATTTAGTAGTGATAATAGCCACTCATATTTCTACTTTAGCCAACACATGCAAATTTGACATAAAGTAAACAATTTCATTTTAAATTTGAATTTGAAAAATATGAATGCATGAAACCACATGACATACAATTTAACATGTTGGGGAAAGAATCAAAGCAATGAAAGCATGTAAATACATTCACTTCAATTAAATCCTAAAGACATTCTTATGGAATAAGAAAGTTTAAAATAAATCAAAGTGTATTCAATGTGATTTTGTTTGAGTTTGAAGTTTGATTTAATTTTGAAAAGGTGAGTTGAGTTTGTTGTTCCTAACCCATTCCCACATGTGTTTGATATTTTGTTTAATTTTTTAGATGATTAGATTCATTTTTATGCATTAGTTAAAGGTATGGTATGAATTAAGCAAATTAATTAACCCTTACCTACACACCTTAGCATAATTAACCAAATAATTATGAGCCAATGAGATGACATAAAAAACTCACAAGGAATTTAAACTTGCAATGCACCTAATAAGAAAAAGGCCTAATGCAATTTGGCTCATGATTAATGGTTAATTAAGCTAAGGAGTTTAGCTTAAGTAATTTCAAAACACCCTTTCATACATATGAATTGGGTTTTGATTTCCTTAATTGAACTTAGGCTATTAAAAATCTAAACATATACCCAAAATAGATTAAGTTCTTGAAGTTTTTAGAATTTTTAGAAAATTAATGAAAGGGATAATTAGTGAATTAACCCCTTAATTAACAGAAGATTAAGGAGAAAAAAAGAGGTTTAGGGAATAGCTTAGGGGAAATGCCCCAAAAATTCCCTAAACCTCTATCTACTAGATATGACATTAATCAACTCTAATCATGGATTAAAACCACTAAATCATTATCCTTAATTACATAAAGGGATTAGAAACCCATATGCAATTTTCCTAATTAAACCTTAAATAAATGCCAAGAAAATTAGGGGATGTAGAACTAATCCCTAAATTATAGAGTTTGGGATAATCAGAGGATTAATTAAAAAGTAATTAAACCCAAAATCACATAATAATCCCTCAATTCACAGCTCGACACGTGGTGGTGGCGGTCAGCACACTTTACATATCTGAGACTACTTAAACATCACATCAATGGCGATGGCGATCGCTTTGATCTCTCATCTAATCAAAGGTGGATGGCGATCCCATGATTTTAAAAGGATAAAGAAATTCTAAACATGTGAATAATCTCATCCATCCAAAATGTGGATGGACCAGATCTCCCTCGTTCTTCCCAGATCACAGACGTCCATGATCTAGGGAAGATCCTGATTGAGCTTGGATTGAAACAAAACTTAACCACACCATCTAAAGCCAATAAGTGGCATCCAATGTGAATTTCTTGACTTAAACCCACATCCTATGCTAGGTGGTCAAAAGTCCCATACCTCACCGGAGGTGATCCACTCGATTCCTTGGAGAGCTTGCTGGAGAAGTTTTGTTGGAAGAATGAGCTTTAAGTTAGTGGATTGCTATGGACCAACTCCCCTTGCTCCCCTTTGCGACTTTGATTCAATTCAACTCCTTCTTGCTATGGGAACTCCAATGGAAGCTTGGGTGCACGTGACTTAGCTCCTTGATGAAGTATGCAAAGGCAATTGAGGTGGTTTTTAGTGTGGAAAAAATGGGAAGTTCAAGTGAGCTCCACTATTTTCTAAGGAAGAAAACTGAGAAAGCTTGATTTCAATTCCCTCCTAAGTAACTTAAGAATGCTCTCTGATGGCTTCTAACACTCTCTAGGGCTTAGCTGAATTGAGGAATCATGGATTTCACTTGAATTAAGGGGAGTATATCTCCCCCTTGAATAATCGGATGGTCGCAAGCTTCTTTTCCATTTTGATACAATTGATCATATTGGAGAGGTTGTTTAGGTTGTTAGATGTTGGCACATGGTTGGTTTGAGGCCTTGAGTGGATTTCCAACCTCCCATGTGCATTCAATTGAGTGGAAGAGGGATTTGAAATGAACTAATTTGACCCATGGGTTTGGCCTTGGGGCCAATTGGGCTGACCCAAACCCATTGGGTTGGGTGCACCACTCTTCATTAGGTCCCCTTGAGCTATTAGGAAAGCATCAAGTTGATATGAAGAGGTATGACCAAATTACCCATGGATTATGCCAAAATTTGTTCTATGGCCTAGGGGTAGAATGGTTATTTTGCTGATTTTTCAATTTGGATATGTTGGGTATGTGGAGAAACTAGGTTTGGCCAAGTTTCATGAGATTTGGAATTCATTTGATAAGGTTTGGCTCATGTTGACCCATTTAGGTCAAAATGGGTCAACCTGGGTCAAGTTGACCAATTGGTATAGTTATGAATTTGGCTCATATGACTTCATTTAGGTCAAATGGATCAAGTTGAGCTATTTGACCCATTTGACCTATTTGAGGTAGGTCAAAGTTAGGTTAGTCATATGGAGTAGATTGGTATCTTTATTTCCAATCTGTTTTGGTTAAGTTTAAATTTGGCTCAACATGACCCCTTTAGGTCATGTTGGGTCTAAGGTCAATTGGGCTAGTTTGGGTCTAGTTGGCTAATTGAGGCTTTGGTCAAGTTCAACAAGTGAATTGGAATGAACTTGACCCATTGGTTTGGGTCAATTTGACTTAGATCAAGTTTTGACATATTTTGACTTTTAGGTCAAGTTGGGTCAACTTGGGTCAAGTGGCCAATTAGGCTAGTTAAGCTCAAATGTTGGCTTGGTCAAGTTCAAACATAGGTCATGAATGAACTTAGATCAATGGTTTCAATCAATTTGGCCTATGGTGGAATTTGGCTATGTTAGGTTTCATTTTGGGCTAAGTGTTGACTTGGTCAACCCTTAGGTTTGACTTAGTTTGACCCAATTTGATTGATTGATCATCCTATGATGATTGTTGATCATGAGAGAGGCATAGATGAGTTTGGTTCAATCCAATTTGGTTAAGATTAGAATTTGGCTCATAAGGGTACTTTAGGTCACTTTGGGTCAAGTGAGCCTAAGTGGGTCAAATGGCTTGGTCAAAGCTTGATTTGAGTTTGATTGATCTTGTATATGGACTTATGATTGAAATATAAATCCATTTGCAAGTGGTTTGAAGTCAAATGGGTTTTGATTCATTTTACAATTTCATATTCAAAGGAAGAATATGAAAGAATTTGGCTTTGATTTTTTGAATTGGATTTTGATTTGTTGATTGAAGTTTATATTTACATATGGATTCATGATTGTAGGTTTGATTGAATCATGAAGGAAAATCAAGAGTTTGGCTTGATTTGAAGTGGATTTGGCTAAGTTCAAGATTTTAACTTGAAAGGCTTAGGTTGGATATTGAGTGGATTTTAGTTTGACTTTTGGAATTTATTTTGATTGTTTGAATTTATATTTAATTTATATATGTGAATATAAATGAGAAAACTTCAAGGATTTGAAGTGATTTAATCATGATTTGGGCTATGTCCATTAAGAAGGATTTAAATGACTTAGGAAAATTTTGAAGTTTGAAGCTTGAATTTTTTTTGAATTTGGTTTGATTGATTTATATTTATATTTCATTTATATATGTGAATATAAATGAGAATATTAATGAGTTTTGAGAAAATCGCATGAGTTTGAATTCATTTGATCATGATTTTGGCTAAGTCCATTAAAGGAAACTTAAAGGACGTAGGAAAAGATTTTAGATTTGGAATTTAATTTTTGGATTTGATTTGATTGATTTATATTTATATTTCATTTATATATATGAATATAAATATATATATATATATGAATATAAATGAGAATATAAATGAGTTTTGATAAAATCCCATGAATTAGAATTGATTTAGATTTGATTTTGGCTACATCCGTGAAGGAAAATTTAAAGGACTTAAAAAAATTCATAAATTGATTTTCAATTTTGAGTTTAGTTTGATTGGTTTGAATTTATATTTCATTTATATATATATGAATATAAATGAAAATAGAAATGAATCATAAGAAAGTCTCAAGGGTTTGATTTGGTTTAGATCATGATTTTGATTAAGTCTTTAAGGAAAGATTAAGGACTTAGAATTTATAGAATTTCTTGGGTTTTGATCATGATTTCAATCATGGATTTCAATCATGGATTTCAAGCATGGATTTCAATCACATGGAGTTGATTTGAGTTTGGAGAAAATCAATTAAGATTGATTTCGAGTTTGACTTGAAGGAAAGAAGGTGAGGAATGGTTCAAGCTAAGGGTAGGCAAGTTTTCCACACCTAGGCATGATCTATTCATGGCTAACTCTTCTAAGTCTCTGGGCTGGGTTGAGTGTCCACCTAATCACTATATGAGTCTTAAGACTAAGGAACTCTTAAAGTCTAAGAGAAGTCCATGCCAGATGGAGGGGTTGAGAGCTCACTCTAAAAATGAGGTCAAACATGATCAAATTCACAATTTGATCATATCAACTCAAGACCACTTGGCATCCTCCAGTGGACCATTTGACACCAAGGATGGTGCACATGACCCAATGGGTTTAGGTCAAACCAAATCAGACCACTCCACTCAAATTTCTCCATATGGCTCACCTCCCACACCCATTTTAACCCATGTGCACCACCACACTCCCACTCCTCTGCCAAAATTGAATCACATAGAGCTCCTAACAACCTAAAGAGCCCATTCAATTTGATCAATTTGATCAAAATTGCAAGAAGGCTCTCAGCCATCCGATTCAAGTTGGGGGAGATATACTCCCCTCATTTGATTCCAATTCACTAACATTGCATTCGATTGAGCTCAGAGGATCAAAGGCAAGCACCCATAAGCTTCCCTAGGCATTCTCAAGCTCATTCAAACTTCTCATTCTCGATTTTCCTCAAGCCAAAAATAGGGGATGTGAGGGAGAATTCCAACTTACTCAATGCTCAACTAAAGTCCAATTCCTCTTACAAGCATCATCAAGGCACTAAGTTGAGCTCGCTCAAACCAAATCCCAAGCATCCAAGCCACGGGAAGGGGGAGTTAGACTGATGCCGCAAGCCATTGAAGGGAGCTTTGGTCAATTGGAAGATCCACTTCATTTCAAAGCTTGAAACCTTCAACAGGACTTTGTCTCCACTAAACAAAGCTACCTCAATGGTTGGAAGCATCGGTGATGGCCTCCAGTGAGGTATGCCTCAAAACAAGCTTAAGTTAGAAAATATTTATCCTTTGTGAAGGAAAGTGTATTCCTATTCAATTTCCACCATTGGATGTGCTTCTCCTTGCTTCTCGATGGTGTGGGTTGAATCCTAGCCCAATTCGAGCTTAAGTGAGCTCGGATCAAGCCATGGAGGATGGACGGTCTCCTCTCCCCTGGGCGAGATGAATACATCCATATGTTTTGGACAATCCTAATTAAAACATGATAGATCCAGTGATTAATCCTCTAGAGCCATGAGTTTGATCACCTGATCCTCGTCGGATGACCCAAGAAAGTGCTTTCCATAATCAGCATGTGATTTGACCTTAAATAATAATCCCATCATTCCATGTGAAGCGTGTGTCATCGATCCATTAACATGGATAATGTGACTATCTAATTATCCTATAATCACTAAAACTTTCTAAATTCATATTTAAATATAAAAAAATCAAGAAAATATAAATGAGAGTTCATTTTAAATATAATTTAGAGGGGAATCCAATAAAATTGTTTCTAATTGATTTTGAATAGTGTATTTTCCATAATTAGGGTTTAATTAAAAATTTAATAACCCCAATTACTCTCTCATCATTTCATTAATTAATTCTAAACTTCTCAGACATATTTATGGGGATGACTTCTACCTACCCTAATTTTCTTGGAATTTATTAATGAGTTAATTAATGAAATCAATTAATGAATCCATAATTACCCCTTAATAAAATTAAGAGTAATTAAGCATGTGAATAGTTAATTAATCCCTTAATTGAGATAATTAAACATTATTTAGGTGAATAGCAGGTTTATGGATTAGTTTTGGGACATTTTCCCTAAGCTATTCCCTAAAACCTTTTTCTTCCTTAATCCAAATCTAATTAAGGATTAATCCACTAATAGTCTTCTTAATTAGCTTAATCAAATTTTTAAAATCAATTTGAACCTAATCAATCTCTTGCTGGGTAGATCCTTAGGTGTTCAAAAGCCTAAGGTTAATTTAAGGATATCATATCCAACTCACATGTGTGGGAAGGTTATGAAAGTACTTAATTAAACTCTTTAGCTTAATTAATCAATAATTGTGAGCCAATTGCATTAGGCTCCTTTCTTTCCTAGATGCATTGCTAATTTAAATTCAATGTGGTTTTATATCATATGTTAGCTCATAATTATTAGGTAAATTATGCTAAAGTGGTATAGGTAATGGGTAATTAATGGACTTAATCACACCTTAACCTAAACGAAATATAAAATCAACCTAATGGTTCTAAAAATTAAACTAAATTAACTCACACATGGGAGAAATGGGTTAGGACAGCAAACTCTTTTTATATTTTCTAAATAAAATCAAGTTCAAAAATAAAATAAAAATCTCTTTGAAGAATTTTGATTCACTTTAAATAATCTTATTTCATAGAATTGTCTTTAGGAATTAATTAGGGTGAATGAAGTTACATGCTTACATCACTTTATTTCTTTCCAAGCATGCTAAATGGTGTATGCCATATGAAATCATGCATTCATATCTTTTGAAAAATCAAAATAAATGAAATGTTTCCTTCATGTCAAATTGCATGTTTTGGCTAACGTAAGAATATGAGTGGTTATTATCATTATTAAATCAAAAACTATTTTCAAAATCTATAAATCAATACGTTCATGATGGTTATGTTATCTATTTTATCACTTGGTTATAGGGTTTAAGCTTTTAAAAGTTTAGTTTTTTCAGTCGATTATTCACGATGGTAGGACATTCATCTCTGGTGTGGTGGATATTAGGAAGATCAGGATAATTCCCCATAAGACATGTTACTTTACTGCTTCTTCTATTTGGTTATATTTCAAATGGCTTAATCTTCATTTTTAATAACTCCTTAGTCAATTATCACCTCACTTGGGTTACTATCCTTTGGTCCTTTCTAAGGTGTGGTGCTAGAAAGTATGAATGGAATGAGATCCTAGGAGTTCCTCAAGTAGCATATGCCTTGTTGATAAATTATGAGAGGTATAATTATATCTTTCTTCTTTTAATACTTTTACCATTTCTTTTTGTCATATCATTAAAATATGTTTGGTGTGTGATATTTTTAATTTGGTTTTATGATAGATATGTTGAGCGGGTGAGGACATCACTCCTCATAGCTTATCTTATAAATTCTACTCTAGCTATACTAGGTTCCTCACCATAGACATAATACATCTGAGCTGTTTGAGCATTGATTGTTCCATGAGTCCACTTCCATGGTGACCACTCTAATTCCACTTCTACTAGATATTTTGAGGACTTTAGAGTTGAGCCATCAGTGTGTATCTTTGATACTATGTCATATTTTTTCTTTACTTCCTTTGTAGTCATGTTTCTCTATGAAATACTCAATTCACTATCAAGACTTTAAAAAGATTATACTTAGTGGAGTTTAAAAAACAAATAATGAGCTTACATAATTGGAGGTCAGACTATGCCACTTATGATACACTAGCTTAGTCAGATTCACCATATTCAGGTACTCTTTTTTTATTTTACTCACACTTCTTCATATTTATTGCTTTATCTTATACTGATTATTTTCATTCATTCCTTGCAGTATGCTTTTCTTCTTTCCTCTTAATATAGATTTGAATAGGATTTGCAAAGTGTATAGTTCATTTGAAAAGGATATAACACTTGCTTAAATCCATTCTATATCACTCTATGTTATAACTTAAGAAGGATCTTCACATCTACATATAAATATAACCAAATCAAACAAACAAAGATAAACCTTTTTGCATGATTCTTCATCCATTTGCTTTCTTTTTATACATGCACATGTATTTAAGAAAAGTGGTATATTAGTCTGAACATCCCGGGTCTGTGATGCTTTAAGTAGCCCTAAGAAGGTCTTGTACCATATACCCTTGGAGTACAAAACAATGGCGTCATACTCACTTATGTCTTTCATACATGTAAATGTGCATTTGATTAATGAATAAAATAATCCCTCTCTTTTCTACTTAACAAAATCATGCATCATAAAACATCCAAATTTCCTTAAGCAAAACCTCATAGAATTCATCATTAAGGTGTGCTAAATATTTGCATTGCATATATAGATATACTTAGGATCATTTCATATGCATTATATACATGTTGGAAAGAAATAAATGGTTGTGTGTTTTGTGATAGTAATTCACTTTAATTAATCTTAAAATACCTTTCTTATTGAATAGGTTTATTTAGAGCAAATCTAAACTTAGGATTAATTAAAATACATAATAAAATATTCACTAAAGAAAAATTACTAATGAATCTACCTTAGAAATTACTTAAGGTAGGGAGGAAAGAGAAGTTCTCTTCTCTTTTCCTCTCTTTACAACACTTAGTAATTAAATGTAGGTTTATTCAAACCTAATCAAATCATCAAATAAAATTAACAAATTAGCTAAACCACTTAAAATGAAACCACCCTTTAAGTTGAATCCTCTCACACTTAGAAAATTCCAAAGCCTAGCTAAGACATGCCACACAAGCCTTAAATGGCACACATTAGAATTTAAGTCACCATTTAGCTCTATGTTAGGGGTGCATGGTTTGATGCGATTTTTTTTTTATGTAATGTTTTTTAGGCGGATGTTAGGTGTATGTGTGTGGTAGATGATATGATTATCTTAGTCAAATCATTATCTTCTGCAGAGGATTGTGCTTAAGGGGCGTTGTAATAAAAATATAAATGCTTTTTTATGCGGGTTGCTTATACCCTAAGCATAATCCAAAATAGGCAGTGGACTTGGTTACCCATGTGTGGGGTGCTAAGTCCAATTTATTCATATACATGCTTGGGATGTGTGGTGTGTTTAGCTAATCTCTATTTTGCAAGTTTTAGTTAGATTTACTTTTTTCATTTTCATGCAATTTTGCAATTAGGATTTGGAATGAATGTTATGGGGATTAGGATGAACATTGGTCATAAGACTATGTCTTATGTACCATGTGAAGCCTTTGGAGCAACCACATTCCAACCAAGCCAAAAGAAAGAAAAGAAAGAAGCAAAGCAAAACATGAAGAAAGAAGAAATGAAGAAATGAAGAATGAAGAATGAAAACCCCCATAACATAAATTCCTTCTAAATTGTAATTATTCATTTGTAATCCATGTTGTATAAGGGTAGAGCTTGACCACCTATATTTCTTTTCGGGTTTGTGCGGTGGAACCCGACCATAAAGGCCTTTTATTCTTTTGTGCTAACTTTATAAAATTGTTTGATGTTTATTTAGCTTTTGCATTAAGATGGCATATTTTTCCTAGTTTCTTCCTTGCTTTGATGAATGGCACGGATGATTAGGCTCTTAGGAAAAATAAATTTTCTATCAATTAATCAACTCAAAATTAAAATTAATAACTCATAACCTCACCTAAATCTAGGGTATAAATCAAGATAAAAGATTTAGCAACCCTTAGTTTGGATGTTGTATGTTTCACATCATGCATAAAAATCATCTTGCTTCACTCTTGCTTATAGAGGGCTTCCACCTTTGCCAGGGAACTTGGCTTGACCTTTGAGAGCCATGGTGGAAACACACCTCCTTCTTACTGATTTTAGCTCATAACCAATTTCTCATGCATTAGGCATATGAATCCCATAGCCTGTGTCAAATTAATTGTCCAAAAATGAAAAAAAAAAACTTAACAAAATTTGTATTAGATTAAGTCATTTATTCATGTCCTACATGATCTAGTCTCTTAGGGAGTGAGTTTAAGGACTTAGTCTTCTTTCTAAATAAACAACAGCTTAGCTATCTTGCAAAAGCATAAGACTTGCCTATATGAATTTAAAATTGCGAGAGGAGTTAGTTGGCGTACCCAGAGGCGGTTGTAAGTCCGATAGTCGAGATTGGTCTTGTAGAGGTAAACCATATACACATTTTACCTTAGATTTAGGTTGTGCTTCTTCCCTCGCAAAAGCTACCTAGATTTAGGATCCAATGTTATTGTTTCCCATTGTGGGCCACAAGCATAAATCCTCATCTCTTAAGCCATTCCATGATCTTGTATCATAGAATTGTAAGTCTTAGATTTCTAGCAAAAATTCAATTCAAACAAATAATTCTCTTCAAATTCAAAAATATAAAGCCCAACCATAAGATAGTTTGGGATGCTCGCTAGATTTTCTAGCATCACGAGCATCTCCAACTTATCTCTTTTTGGTTTTGATAATAACTCCCTCCTTTTGATCAATCCCATTTGATCTTCCAAAAATAACCAATTGATTGATAGTCCTACCTTTGAAATATTTGGAGACAATGATCATTTACCTTAATTGAGAGTATTCTTAAGGAAGCTCATTCCTTAAGATGTAATTAACTATGGTGGCTTACCTCCATAGGGAACTTAATGAACCTAGTTTAAAATAAATCCTGTTTTACTTTTCAATGTAAAGTAGGGGAAGGATCTCTGGTACATCCGAAGACCCATTGTCCTTAGGAGTTATTATTAAAGTGATTAAATCCATTGTAGGATGGTGACTTACTCGTGAGGCGGTGACTTCTCTCGAGCTAGGACTTGCCTCATGCGAGACAATACATCATTCCTCAATCTTGTACCCGATCATCTTAATAAGAGTATCTGTGGATCTATGTGGTGTCCAATAAAGAAGAGTTTTATTTTTGTCTTCATTCAATTCATTTTTAGATGAAGAGAAGAATAAAAAATTCACCACACCTGTATAGATATGTTTAGGACTTAATTATATGCATGTTATATATGATGGAAAGAAATGAATGAACATGTGTTGTGTGATAGTAATTAACTCCAATTAATCTTAAGATGCCTTTTTTATCGAATGAGATTACTTAAAGTGAACCTAAATTTAGGATTAATTAAAATAATTAATAAGCCATTCACTAAAGAGAATTCATATAATTAACTTGCTTTAGGTGTGACTTGAGATAGAGATAAAAGAGAGTGATCCTCTCTTTTCTTCTCTTTATTACACTTAGTTGTTAAGTGTAAGCCAAATGAAACAAAATAAAACATTAAGTAAAACTCATAAATCAATTAAGCCATTTAAAGTGAAACCATCCTTCAAATTAAATCCTTGCTTACTTAGAAAATTAAAACAAAGCCTAGTTAGGGCATACCACACAAGCCTTAATACACACACCTTAGATTAAGTCACAACTTTTAGCCTTATGTTAGGGCGGTGCATTGTTTGATGTATGTTTGGTTTTATGATATATTATCGTAGACTAGATGTTAAGGTGTATGTTTCATAGACTGGATGTTAGGCTGTGATTAGCCTAATGATATTTTCTACAAAAGATTGTGCTTAAGGGGTGCTTAAAAATAAATATAAATGCTCTCTTTGTAGGTTGCATAACTCCTAAGCATAATCTAAATTAAGATAGGTGGACTTAATTACCCATGTGCAGGGTGCTAAGTCCAAATTATACATATAACTATTTGGGTTGTATGGTCCATTTAGCTAACACTTATTTTGCAGGTGTAGTTAGATTTGGTTTTCTTATTTTAATTGTGCATTTGGAACTAGGATTTGTGTTATGGGGGGATTAGGATGAGTGGAGGCTAGAAGGCTTTGTCTTGGGATGCCCCTGTGATACCTTTGGAGTAAGCAAACCCAAATGAAGAAATGGAGAGATATCAAGATATGAAGAATGATCACCCCCATAATATTTATTCATTTGTAATTATTCTTCTATATACTAGGTTGTATAAGGGTAGAGCTCGGCTACCCACTTTTCTTTTTGGGTTGTACGACGGTACCCGATCGCACAAGCCTTTTATTCTTTTATGTTAGGTTTATAAATTGTTTGATATTTTGTTTACAATTGCACAATAGAAATGGCATGTCTTTTCTTAGTTTTTTCATATATGGTGATTTAATGTGTGACCTGGATTTGATTATGTTCTTAGGGAAAAATTAATTTTTATTCCCCAATTATAACTCATAACTAAATTTTATAAATAACTTATAATCTCACATAAAGCTTAGGCATTAAATCAAGATAATTAAAAGATTAACAACCCCTTAGCTAGATGTTGTATGCTTAATATCATGTATGTCATCTTGTTTCGCTTTTGCTAAGGGAGGGTTTCCATACTTACACGATAGGGGAAGACTTGACCTTTGAGGGTCTCCTCTATGGTGGAAAACACCACTTTTCTTCTAATTTAGCAAATAACCTTATTTCATCATACATTTAGATATATAAAAATCCTATAGCCTTTACTAAAATAAAGAGTCCAAAATCAAATAAAAATTGATATTTACATTAGACTAAGTCATTACTCATATCACTCATGCTCTAGTCTCTTAGAGAGTGGGTTTAAAGACTTTAGTTTCTTTCTATTAATAAGAACCAAACTATCTTGCAAAATATATGACTTGACCACATAATTTTAAAGCATAGGAGGAGTTAGCTGGCTACCACTCTATGTGGTTATAAGTCTAGTAGTCAGGTGGTTTAACCTCTCTTGCAGAGGTAAACCATGTACCCATCTTAGCTTAGATTTAGGATGTGCTTTGGCTATCGCTAAAGCT
The DNA here is from genome assembly GCA_021442155.1 of Cymbidium sinense. Taxonomy (NCBI): domain Eukaryota; kingdom Viridiplantae; phylum Streptophyta; class Magnoliopsida; order Asparagales; family Orchidaceae; genus Cymbidium; species Cymbidium sinense. The sequence goes on along the minus strand of CM038221.1, from coordinate 17,926,095 downwards.
CCCTAAATTTAAGATCTGAGGTTGTTGTTTCCCCTTGAGCTACAAGCATAAATCCTTACCTCATAGTCATTTTCATAATCTTATATTGTGGGATTATAAGTCTTTAGTTTTCTAATAAAATTTGAACTCAAATATATATTCAATTTCAAACATATAAAGCCCAACCATAGAATAACCTGGAATGCTTACTAGGTTTCCTAGTATCATTGGGCATTCTCTACTCATCTCCCTTTGGCTTTGTTAATAAGTCTCTCCTTTTTTTATCAATCCTGATTGATTTTCCAAACATAGCTAATTTATTGATAGTCATATCTTTGAAATCTTTGGAGACAACAATTGCCTACTTTATTCGAGAGTATTCCAAAGGAATTCACCTTCCTTAGGATGTAATTAACTATGGAGGCTTTCCCCCCATAGGAAATTTAAGAACTCGATTTAAGTAAATCCTACTTTATTCATCCATGTAAAGTAGGAGAAAAATCCTTGGTATATTCGAAGACCCATCATGCCTTAGGACTCCTTATTAGGTGATTAGGTCCATTGTATGATAGTGATTTCTATCTTTCGATATAACGCACTATTTCTTAATGTCATACCAGATCATCTCAATAAGTACACCCTCAAATCTATGTGGTGTCCCCCATGCACATAAATCAAAAACAAACACCATAGATTTTTCTAGCGACTCCACTAGGGATAGTTCCTCTCTTCATCTCTAATAGACAATTGTTGTCTCCAAGCATCGATAGTGGACTTGTATTTCATATGAGTCCAAGTCTATCTTTCCACCCGTTGGCACTTAGCTTATTTCATTCTTAAGCAAAGCTAGCCAGCATCCTCTAGGTTTTAGGGCCTCATTCCTTATAGGTCTTGAAACTGCTATTGGGTCCCCCAATAGGTGAAAGATAAAATTAACTAATGAAAGGAGATGACAAAAGCTTAGAGCCTCCTCACCATTATCTTGATGAGGCAAGATTCATCTTATATTTAAGAAAATAAACTCTTTTACAAAATGCCACTTTCCAAAAGCACTTTTCCAAAATTCACATAAAAAAAGATCTTTCACAAAATTCATAAGAAACATTCAAAAAGCACAAAACGCATATAACCAAACCTCATCTAACAATCCCCATGATTGTTACATGGAGTTTCTTTTCAAAATCAAAATCAAAATCATTTTTTCAAAAGCATCTTTTGAAAATAGTTATCTCCATTCAACATACTCAAATTTGTTGAATAAAATTCTATTTTCAAATAAAATCATAGCATAAAATTGAAACTCCACTTAACATATTTCACATATGCTAGAGTTGAAGTTTTCCTCTTTTCAAAAGCAAGAAATCACACATATAAAATCAAGACATATTTTGGACTCCATTTGACATGCCCAAATTTGTCAAATGAGAGTCCCATTTCCAAAATTCACAAAAACAAATTGAACTCTATTTAACATACCTAAATTTATTAAAATGATTTCCCTCTTTCATAAAATCATAAATACACTTGACTCCTACTTAACATACCAAATTTGTTAAGTAAGAGTCTCATTTTCAAAAATCATATCACATTTGATTCCTACTTAACATACCAAATTTGTTAAGTAGAGTCTCATTTTCAAAAATCATAACACATTTGACTCCTACTTAACATACCAAATTTGTTAAGTGGGAGTCTCATTTTCAAAACACAAATCATAATCTCACTTAACTCCTACTTAACATACCAAATTTGTTAAGTAAGAGTCTCATTTTCAAAAATCATAACTCATTTGACTCCCACTTAACATACAAAATTTGTTAAGTGAGAGTCTCATTTTCAAAACACAAATCAAAATCACACTTGATTCCTATTTAACATACCAAATTTGTTAACTGAGAATCTCATTTTTAAATCATATCACACTTAACTCCTACTTAACATACCAAATTTGTTAAAGAGTTGCATTTTCAATAATCATAACACATTTGACTCCCACTTAACATACCAAATTTGTTAAGAGAGAGTCTCATTTTCAAAACATAAATCATAATCACACTTAATTCTGACTTAACATACCAAATTTGTTAAGTGAGAATCTCATTTTTAAGTCATATCACACTTAACTCCTACTTAACATACCAAATTTGTTAAGTAAGAGCCTCATTTTAAAAAATCATAACACATTCGACTCCCATTTAACATAGCAAATTTGTTAGGTGAGAGTCTCATTTTCAAAACACAAATCATAAATACATTTTTCGTCCTACTTGGCATACCAAATTTTTTAAGTAAGAGCCTCATTTTCAAATCACAATACATTTGACTCCCACTTAGCATACCAAATTTGTTAAGTGAGAGTCTCATTTTCAAAACATAAATCATAATCACATTTGATTCCTACTTAACATACCAAATTTGTTAAGTGAGAATCTCATTTTCAAATCATAATACACTCAACTCCTACTTAACATACCAAATTTGTTAAGTAAGACTCTCATTTTTAACTCATAATCACATTTGATTCCTACTTAACATACCAGATTTGTTAAGTAAGAGTCACATTTTCAAATCATAATTACACTTGACTTCCACTTTACATACCAAATTTAAGTAAGAGTCTCATTTTTTAAAAATAAATCAATCACATTTGACCCCCACTTAACATACCAAATTTGTTAAGTGAGAGTCTCATTTTAAAAAAAAAAAAACAAATCAATCACATTTGGCTCCCACCTAACATACCAAATTAGTTGAGAGTCTAATTTACAAACACATATCAACCACATTTGGTCTCTACTTAACATACCAAATTTGTTAAGTAAGAAGCCCATTTTCAAGTCAATATATATCACACACATAACCAATCATCACAAGCAAAGATACTTTCACAAAATCTTCAAACATATAATCAAAACCTCTTCTTAGCATACCTAAATTTACTAAGTAAAGATTTTCCAAATCAAAATTTTCAAACAAGACGTACATTACAAATATCATCAAAGGTCTCTCCAAATATTTGAATCTGACCAACCTACTTAAATTGGTTGAGTATGGGTTCTAAATTAAATCAGTGGCAAACTCTCTCCTCCAAATATCAAAAATCTCTCCAAAATTCAATGAACCCCACTTAGCATACCTAAATTTGTTATGTGTGGGTTCAAATTCCAAATTAAGTATAGAAGTTGAGGGTTGAAGGCTAACATCAAGGCAAGGGTCTGACTCAATTATGTTTTAACAAAATGCAGTGATTCCAGTGCAGTCAGTCTTTTTAGCCCCCAATTAGTGCAGTGATCATGGCTCCTAGCAAGTTTATTTTCTCTTTTCCCTCTAGTGTAGACTTGACCTTGGATTAGGCCAATCTCACCATGATTGATGCCGCCCACCTGATCTACTTTGGATGTGGCTTTCAGGGGGTTTGGATTACTTTTGAGGGGACATCCCTCACAATCGTTAATAGGGAGGAGGTGGTGGGATAGACACTCATCCACTTGGATATCCCATATGATTCTGAGTTTTTCTCATTGAAGAGGAAGGCCTTCATGGTGCCCATGCCCCATTCAGTGTCAGTGTCTGTACTAGTTATTTCAGTACCTGCCCGTTTAGTTGCCCCCACCATAGCTCCAGTGAGTTGTTACCTCTTCTTCAGTTACCCCAAAGGGAAGGCATATCTTAGCCTCTGAGATAATCTCTCCCACCTCCGAGGTTGGTTCCAACTCTTGCTCCGCTTTGCTCACTCGTACTTAATGCCACAATAAAAATCAAAAGATTAAGTGGGATCATGAGCGAGTAGCCAGAGAGCTTGATGATGCTTCCCATGTAGTTGAGGATGGTTCACCCTGTGAGACTTCTCCACTTTTGAGTGGTTGTAGGTTCCACCCCCTCTCAGCCATAGATGGAGAGGAAGACTACAGGAGGATTGTCGCATCACCTCTACCACCAGCATACTATGAGACATTGGCTAGGGAGCATAAGAGGCCCTATGCCAGACTTAGGACTATTCTACGTCAAGTTGATAGAGCTTATGGATGCTCAAAGTTTGGTACATTGACTTACAATCCATGATCCCTAGGAGTGTTAGGGGTTAGATCCATAGAGAGTGCCATGGAGGCTTGAGTATTAACCTAGGTAGGTAGGAGAGAGTGACAGAGTTATGCTAGGAAGTCAGCAGCCTCCACTTTGATGGATTTTCCTTATAGTCGCCCTATCGACTTGATCATTCAGACAACATTGTTCTTATAGTTGCAGTCCTCCATAGGAGGAGATCTCCAACTGAGGGGCAGTCGGTGTTGCCATCACACCGCTCCCTTCGCCGTCCACCATCACCCATTTAGCTTACATCATCTACCACTCTCGCCAAGATTTAGAATCCCCCATCTGGGGAGAGACCAATCCCACTAGTGATTCAGCTACGACCCAAGGATCCCGCTACATCCATTCTACCTGTTGAGGTGAGATCGATCTCCCATGCTCGACCCTCTACCTCAGCTGTGGTCAGGAAGGAGTGGCGACCTAAGAGCATTGTCGTTGCGTCGCCACCGCCGTAGACAGAGAGAGGAAAGGGGAGTGGACACAAATATAGTCCCCATGATAGTTGATCCTCCTAGTGACGAAGTCTTGATAGTAGGTAGTATCTGTTGCATAGAGGCATAGGAGCACAGTCCTATGGCTAGCATTCAGCGAGTATTCATACCAGTCCAACCAGCATAGTAGACTGATCGATAGATGACATATTAGTGGACTACTTTATCAAGAAAAGGTGAATTCTTGAGAGTGACCACTTAGATCAAGAGGAAGATAGAGTAAGCTTCAATCTTGATGAGGATGGCATATTGGATGACACAGCTGACACATGGTTGATTCACGAGGATCCTTGCAACGGGATCAGCTTAGCAAGGAAGGTGTTGTGCTCAAGGAAGGTGACACTTCTCACTCGACTCAACACCTCCTTTAGCAGCTCAGATAGAGAGATGATCACATTGACAAGATGGGGAAGAAAATTGAGTTGATGGTAGTGGTTTCAACATTGCAAAACTCAGCCCCAGTTTCACAGCCTTCTCCTATGATAATCGATCATCCAAAGTTGGTACATACCTTAAAGCATCCTAGGTTCACTCCCACAGAGGATGACGCTAGTATCTTACATAGGAAGGTTACAAATAGCACCTCCATGCATGACAAGGATATTACAAACATGGTGGAGCAGCAGGTGAGGGGAAGTGATGGTGCAAGCTAGGGGGAGCTCATTTATTCCAAAGGGTAGACCATACTGAGGAATTTGATGTAGCTCAATACCTCAATGGTTTTGTTCCACCTTCCTTCAAGATCTTTGATGGCAAGGGAACCCGCATCATCATATTGCAAATTTTAGAGCTATTACAACATTGATGGCAGTAACGCACTTTTGTTCAAACTTTTTGTCAGCAGCCTAGCAGGAACTGCATTTGATTGGTATGTGGAGCTGCCCAACAGTTCGGTAGGGACTTTTGATGAGTTGGAGCACCTTTTCATCAAGAGGATTGTTGGAGCTCATTAAAGAGTGATTGTAGGTGACCTCGTTGTAACGACATAAATTTCCAACAAGTCCCTTGTTGATTAAATTCTCAGGTGGCACAATATGAGCATGAAATCTGAGTCGTAGCTGTCTAGACAGCATGCCATTGAGATTCTCCTTAAAAATATTCATGGCCTGGTCACCTTCATGCTTAAGGGCTTTACCATCCGAACATTTGAGAAACTAATTAACAAGCGGCTAACCTACAAGAGGAAGCCAAACAGTTACCCTTTACTAACCAATCATCTTGGCCCAAGCCACAGAAGGTGTTCAAGAAGAAGCCAGGGAAAGTTGTGTCAGTGGATAGAGGGAAGCAGCCAACTAGAGTCCAGTATGAGAGACCCTAAGTTCAGTATCCCCCTTTTCCACCTCCTCTGCCACCACCTAGGCCGTCATATCAACAACTACAGTCGCCACAATGGCCATTCCCACCACATCAGCAACCTACCCAGCAATGGTATTCCTATCCATCGCCAGGTAGCTATACACCTACTCTTGCTGATAGATTGAATAAGTCATATTCATTCAAGAGGGAGATAGTTAGGAAAATCTTTAAGAATCTCATAAAAAAAATCTGACTTTCAGTTGCTAGAGCCCAAGAAGGCAAGGGAAGTGGGCAAGAGTAATGATCTTAACTATTGCCACTACCATCGCATGATTAGTCATGTTTTTGAGGATTGTATTACTTTTAAGGGCTTGCTTGAGCATAGATATAAGTTAGGCACTGTAGTTATCCCCAAGGAATTCTTATTAGAATAACCATCCAGTTCTATTAGGATAATTCTTGGGGAAACCTTTGATCCTCTTAAGACAAAAGAAGGTTGGGATATCACCTTATACCGAACCTCTAAAATAGTAATCTAAAATCAAGAAACTCTCTTTACAGGTGCCTGAGATAGCTCAAACCTCCAACATCACGGAAGGTTTGCACGTTGCCAAAGACAACTTGAAGAAGGTGACAGCCCAGCAGCAACATCAGCAGTCAACCTTACTTTCCCGAGATAGTTCAGTAATGCAACCACCGTTCGAGTCCAGCACTCCATCCATAATTGCAGCTACTACTTCTTCCTCCACTAGCTCCTCTTCTGCCAACGAGCATTGTATTAGTGGACAAGGGCATTAAATCCCTTACCTTACTTTGTTAGATTTCTATCATGTACCACCACTCAAAAAGAAATCAATGAAGAAAGCTTTCATTTACATCTTGTCCACTTCTAATATTTTAGATTTTATTCATGTTGAAAACTCTCCAAGTCTAAAAAATAATAATGATAGCTCTAGTTATATCAATCCACTCTCTTCTGATTCAGAATTAGACTTTCCTTTTCTGATTCAATCGGGTTCACCTCTTGAGATTGACTTGGAGTCAACTGACTCTAAGGATCCTATAGGAGAACCTGTAGGTATACCTGATGGAAAGGTAGAACTTTCCATAAGTTCATCATTCGATGAAGTCACTGAAGTCAACCTGTGCAGTGGCAAAGTTCTACCTCCTAGGGTAGCACCTCAGGATAAGGGTAAACAAGTCATTGGTTTTAGTGAACAGATAACCCCTCCATAGGATGCTTCACCTATGGATATACTTGTGGAGTACCAAATCATAGTTGATTACAATGTCCTAGCATATCTTAAAAGTTGTCATCTAAGTTAAGCATATATGATGCCTTTGTCTTATCCAAAGAATGAGAGAATCTCTAGTCAAGACTCTTCTTGATCCAGAGATATGTTTAGCTCAGCTGACTGTTACTGAAGAGGAGGCACACAGCTCAAATGACATCTAAGGAGTTATATTCAGTGATAAAGACTTGCTTCTATATACGACCAAGCACAACTGCCCTCTTTACATTATAGTGGACATTGGCATATACAACTTATTAAGAGTTCTGGTTGACCAAGGTGCATCAGTCAACATTATGAGTTTAAGAACCCTTGCCTACCTGAGGATCAACATCTCTAAACATCAAAAAGAGAGAATGATGTTGAGAGGATTCAATGAACAAGGCGAGAGGGCCTTAGGCTTCATAGTATTGCCATTAGAGATAGATAATTAAAAGACTAAAGCGAAGTTTCATATCATAGACTCAGACACATCTTTCAATGTTTTGCTTGGGAGACCATGGATACATGAGAACAACACAGTTTCATCCTCTCTCCATCAGTGCATGAAGTTCATAAGAGGTGAAATTGAGTACTGCATCAAAGGAGATCTCAAGCCCTGCATAGTTTATGAGGTCAGGATATATGAGGATGCAACCTATTTTCTTCCCCAAAATTAGCAAGTCCATTCTCATGAATCTAGTCAAGATCCCCAAGAGGGAAAAAAGAAATAAAAGAAAAAGAAAAAGAATTTGAAAATGAAAAGAAAAAAGAGAAAGAAAAAGAAAATAAAAGAGAGCGGTGGACTTAGGGGAAGATATAGAGCCTAACATTAGATTTCACCAACAGTTCGTTACTCCATTTGAACACATGGGTAGGGTGACCCGACCTCCACCAGGCAGAGGCAGCCCTCGAGGTGGAAAGCCTCCCTATTGGCCTCCTAATAGGAGGTATTTCCCAGCCACCAGGAGTACACCTACTATACACATAGACTTAGAATATAGTTCAGAGGATGAGTCTTATGTGGTTAGCACACCAGACAGCTCTTCTCAGCAGCGGATCCCTTTTGAGATGACATTTGAGCATGATAGTGATGAAGATCGCTTCAAAGAAAAGCATTAATGTATTCAACTCTGCATTTGAGACAGTCTTGAGTCAGTTGGAAACCTTAGCTCTAACACCACTTTCTTCCAAGAAATTTGAAGGTATGGTAGTTAAGTAAGCCCCTAAGTCATCCATAGATGGAAAACCTCAGAGGTTCTTTTCGAGCATCATCCTCAAGTTGAGAAGCTGATATAGAACTTGAAGATGATTCATATAAAGATTTAATATAATTGCCTTTTGATTGGTATTCGCCTTCTGTTCTTAATTTAGCAAAGAAGAGATAAATCCCACAGACCTGATCTAAACACAAGTCAGATTACTTCAAGAGGTTATCGAATAACCAAAGCAGACATCCTTAATCAAGATTAGGATAAGAATTCGGTACAGTTGGTCTAGTCAATGATAACAATCATCACCTAGCCATCACCAATCATTTGGAATCTGATAGGTTCTTTTCAAATCATGCCAACTCATATGAGGAGGGGTGTTTAGAAACTCCAGATGATCCAAATGACCCTGAAGTCAAGGATGCACCATCAAAGTTTGAGGAGGAGATCAGCTCAACCATCGATGAGCTCAAAGAAATCAACTTGGGAACTGAAGATAATCCACGTCCGACATACATGAGTTCTTTGTTGAATGATACTAAAATTGATGACTTAGTTAGGCTATTGACTGAGTTTGAGGATTAATTCGCATGGAGTTATAAAGAGATGCTCAGATTATCTCCTAACATAGCAGTCCATAAATTAGCAATATAGCCTAGTGTTAACTCTATCAAGCAAACTCCTAGACGCATGCGATTAGACATTGAACAGCAGGTCTTTTTTGAAGTCAAGAAATTGATCAATATTGGCTTTATCAGGGAAGGAAAATATTTTACCTGGTTGGCCAGTGTCACCCAAGTTAAGAAAAATAATGGCCAAATTTGCATATGCATTAATTTTAGGGATCTGAATAAGGCATGTCCAAAAGATAAATTTCCACTACCAATACCAGAACTGATGGTGGACATAGCCTTATCTCATGCAGTCTTCTCTTTCATGGATGGCTCATCTAGTTATAACTAAATAATAAGATGAAAGAAATATTATGTTTCAAACCCGACTAGAATCTTTTGCTATAGGGTCATGCCTTTCGACCTTAAAAATACTAGCGCTACATACCGGGCCATGACTTGGATCTTCAACAAACTCATTCATCATTAGGTTGAATGTTACATCGATGATCTTATAGTCAAAAGTAAAGAAAAAGACTATTTCTTTGACTTGAGAGTAGTTTTCAAATGGTTAAGTCAATTTAACCTTAAAATGAATCCACTGAACTGTACATTGAGTAGCTTCAAGAAAATTCTTTAGGTTTGCTGTCCGGCATCATGGATTAGAGATCGATCCAGAGATGATCCAAGGTGATATTAGAAATGCCACCCCCTAAAAGTCTAACTCAACTCAGATCATTTCAAGGGCAGTTGGCGTATCTAAGATGCTTCATTTTCAACCTATAAGAAGATGCCAACCATTTTCAGTACTTATCAAAAAGGATGCCAAGTTCAAGTGGGATCAGAAGTGTCAACATGCATTTGAAGATATCAAGCACCACCTGATGACGCCACCAATTCTAGCAGCCCCTATCTCGGGCAGGCCATTGATTCTATATACTACTGCAATAGATGACTCCCTTGGCGGTTTGTTAGCCCAAACCAATGATGAAGAAAAGAGAATGCACTCTACTATCTTAGTCATCATCTAATCCATGCTAAGGCAAACTATCCACCTATTGAAAAGCATGGCCTAGATTTAATCTTCGCATCTCAAGAGCTATGGCATTACATCCTTTCTCATGAAGTGAACCTGATCTCTAGGATCAATCCACTGTAATATCTCATGACACAGATGACTCTATCTAGATGGTTGGAGCATTGGTCTATGATTTTGTTACAGTTTGACATCACTTTCATACCCCTCTGTGCGGTGAAAGGACAAGCACTAGCAGATTTCTTAGCACCACACCCACTTCCTGCTGATTCTCCACTTAGTGATGACCTCCCTAAGAAACAAATCATGAACTTAGGGGACACTAGCATTCACCATTGGGAGATGTATTTTGATGGTGCGATTTCTTTTAAAAGGGAGAAGAACCAAGATCTACTCTTCCAAAAAAGGCAGGGGTAGAACTAGTTCTCCTAACTTCGGACCGTGATGTGAAGAGATTCTCATATCATCTGTCCAATTGATGCACCGACAATAAAACTGAATATGAGGCTCTGATTGCCTGTCTAGAGTTATCCATTACACTATGCATCTAGAGTATCAACATCTTTGGAGATTCTGAGTTAGTCATCAACCAAATTGTTGGGTCTTACAAGGTTCTAAAGCTTAAGCTCCAACATTACCACAAGTACACTATGGAGTTATTGTTCCAAATCTAAGAAGTTACTATTTATAAGATTCCTCGAGGAGAGAATGCCATAGAAGATGCATTATCCAACCTCACCAAAGAGTTGATGTCCGTAAGATGAGTCCATACCAATAAGGGTCCAAAATAGACAAGTCTTATCCCTTATTGATGCTGGACTCATCGAGAGATTCTCTTTTGAAGGAGTGGTTACCGTTGCCAAAATGGATGAGGAGTTGGATTGCAGGCAACCATTCATGGATTATCTAAATATAGGCAAACTACCTTAAGAGAATTCACTAGCACATCATTTGAAGCAGAGAGCCCTTTTCTATGCTCTCGTAGATGTCACCTTGTACCGACGATCCTTTGATCATATGTGGTTATGTTGTTTGGATAAGCACGAAGCACATAGGATCATGACTGAGGTACACTTAGGTTTATATGAAGTGCATCAATTTGATCCAAAGATGAAAGCCAAGATCAAGAGACTAAGATATTATTGTACTTCGATGATCATAGACTGCACGAACATAGCTAGGAGATGCCACCAATGTCAGGTACACGGTGTGGTCTTACACCAACCACCCAACATTCTACATCCTACATTAGCCTCATGGCCATTTGAGTGTTAGGATAGCGACAAAATGGGTCTGATCGATTCTCTTTCTTCCAAGGGTCATTGATTCATTCTAGCTGTCACCGACTACTTTTCCAAGTGGGCAGAGGTAATCCCACTCAGAGAGGTCCACTTCGGTATGCTTTAGTTTTAGAACCATATCATATATAGATTCAGGGTGCCTCGATGAATTCTATTCGATAATGGTACTACATTTAAGAGCACCAAAATCAATAACTTTGCCCGAGACACAACATAGATTGGAGATATTCTACCATTTATTAACCAAGGGAAAATGGCTTATAGAACCCTTCAACAAAACTCTCATTTAGATATTAAAGAAGACACTCAACAATAATAAGTGATAGTGGCATGAGCAATTAGTTGAAGCCTTATGGGCCTACTGCACCACATACAGAACTCCAACTCAACCTACCCATTTCTCCTTTGTGTATGGGTCTGAAGCAATTCTATCATTAGAAGTCCAACTCCCATCATAAAGGATAGCTTGTTTAGAGGATGTAAGTCTACACTCTGTAAAATTCACACATTAGCTGCTCTAGGTCAGACTGACATGCTACCTTGCTAATGTGTCACCCCAGTGGTTCCTTGTTTAGAGGATGTAAGTCTACAAGCTTGCTTCCTAACTTAACCACAATAAATTTATGAGTGTCTTGTTAGTTTGGTAGGCCTTTTGGTGCAATCGGTAAGCTACTCATGTTGACTTTGTCTAAGAGGATGTATGCCTACATGCTTTCTTCTTGAACTAGACATCATGCACTAACTGGGTCACGTATATTTGAGGTTTAGGATAAGTCCCCTAGTGGCTCCTTTCCTCCTGACTACTTCAAGTCTGGGTCCAGTCCTTACGGACTCCCCACTTGGTAGTTGCCCTAGGTCGGATAGCATATGTCTTATCGATGATAGACTATCCCGATGATCATTTATGTCTATGAAGATGTAAGTCTACAAGCCTTCCTCTCAGATTGATCATCATAAACTGATGGACACCTTAAGTTGCTTAGTTATCGCTATGCTTACAGTGACCCACCCGGTGGATACACCACTCATGGCAGATGTAAGTCTACAAGCTTTCTCCCATAGTTGACCACTGTTTACTTATAGGCTTTCTTTTACAGGGTCTAGGATAAAGCCCCTAGATACACCTCCCCTGTGGGCACTCTATTTGGATCACTTCCTTAGTGACCCCATTTAGACATTACCTAGGTTACTCTTAGATTGGATAGTCCCCCTTTCCTAATAGCCACCCCTATGTTTGGAGAATCCATCTTGTGGATATCTTGATTCTCCCTAGTCGATAGTAGGACTAGGGATATAAGCCCCTTCTCGGTGTGTGGTCCCACATGGTCCATGCAAACATATAAACAAAATATATATATTTTTGCTTATGGATTAAGAGGAAACCCCCAGCAGTACCTTTTCCAAAGTAGGCATCTTATCTTTAAGGCAGTGTTAACAAAACTCCCTATAGGAATCACTCGACTACTTTTGAGTTGAGATAAGTCCCCTGGTCGGCACTCTCAGTAGTCACCCTTAGGTCGGGTTCGACTTGTTATGCCACCAACAGGTCACCCTGACGATCATCCTTACTTTGGAAGATATAAGTTTATTATGCATTCTCTCTAGCATAACCATTGTACACCGACAGGAAACCTTAAGTCAGGTTCAATTTATTGTGCTATCAACTGATCACCCTAGTGGTTCCTTGTTTAGGATGTGCAAGTCTACAAGCTTTCTTCCTGACTTGACACCCCATAGGTTGGTTAGCTCTACCCTAAAGCCAGTAGACTATTCTTTTGGATTGGTAAATCTAAGATAGGATTAGGCTAATAAGTGGATACATCCATACCGGATCCATCTAAAATGAAATTAATTTTGACTATTTTTGAGTCGATGTCGGTCCAGTGGCATTGCTCAATTAGCTTAGGTCGGGTTTGATTTGTTGTGCTATCAACCCGATCACCCTGGTTCCTTGTTTAATAAAATGTAAGTCTACAAGCTTTCTTCGACATTGCACACCAAAAGGCACCTTAGGTTGGTCACCCTACGATGGTAGACTATCCCTTTGGATTTGTAAATCAGATAGGCTAGGCGATATAGCTTCTTAGTGGATCCATCACACCGAGGTCCATTTTATTAAATCCACCATCCTTCCCTGGAGTCTGAATTAAATCCATCCACTCTTATCCCTAGTGGATGCTTCCACAAAATAAACCAAAGAAAACCATAAATTAAATCCACCTTATCCCTAGAGGATCCAAGCTCTTATCTTTAGCGAATGTGCTTTCAAAAATCAAATCAAATTTCTTCCCAGTGAGGCATGAATCATATCCTCTCCCTACTGGAGCCCACAAAATCAAACCAAATCAAATTCTCATCCCTAACATATAATCTGAACCTACTTCCCTAGTGGAAGGTTCATGCACTCATCCCCGGTGGGATACAAATCATAATTCCCTAGTGGAAGGTTCATGCACTCAACCCTAGCAGATCTTTTTCCCCCAAATCATGTTTATGATCAAACTCAAATTACCATCCGGATAATCGAACCTTCCTTGGAAGGTTCACATACCCTCTGGATCCTTTCTTCCTCCTTTTTGCCTTTGTCATGAGTTGAGTTGCATTGCACTATGATCTTCATTTCATCTACATCTCGAGTTTAGGGGTAGATCATTTAAGTTAGTGCTTATGACCCTTCAGACGTTGTTAATCATCTCAATTATTGCCAATACGTGCATTATGCCTTGTCAGTTACACCACGCCTATTAGGGGTCCTTTTGTTGACCTCACTTATGGAGTGAGTTCTCAACTTCTTCATCATAGATCTACGACTTCTATAGACACTAAGAGCTCCTTAGTCTTAACACACTTCTAGCGATTAAGTGAACACTTAACCTAAGCCTAGAGACTTAGAAGGGTTAGCCATAAGAATAGGTTATGCCTTAGGGACTTAGGAAAATTTACCTACCGTATAGCCTAAACCCAATCCATGCTTTCCTTCTCAAATCAAATCTCAAATCCAACTCTAATACCAAATCTAAATCCAAATTCTAAACCAAATCCTTGAAACCCATAATCAAATCAATGATCAACATCCTTCCTAAGCCCTTTGATTTCATCTTATGGACTTAGCTTTAACCAAATTCAAATCAATCCCGATTCAAATGATTTCTCAAATATCAATTCAATCCCTCAATCATTTACCAAATCCCAATCCAAATTCTAAACCAAATAATTCAATCCTAAGATCAAATCTAAATCAAAATTCCATCTTAAGCCCTATGACCCACTCTCATAAGCCTAGCCAAATCTCCACTTAAATTATTCCAAACTAGATTTATTTCTTTATAAATCAATTAGTCCATCATTTATATTCATAAATATAAATGAAATCATACCCAAATTGTCAAAACCAAATTAAACAAAATCAAACCAAGCTAAATCCCCTCTTAAGCCCTATGGACGTATCTCCATAAGGTTACTAAAATCTTAACCTAAATCAACCCAAAATCAATTGGTTTCTTTATAAACCAATTACTCCTTCATTTATATTCATAAATATAAATGAAACACACCATCCAATAACCAAAAATAAATCAAACTAAATCAATTCCCTACTTAATCCCTTTTGACCTACACCCTTAAGTTTGGTCAAATTTGCTTCTAAAGCACTCCAAACGCAAGTGATTTTCTAATGAATCATTTATATCTTTATTTATATTTGCAAATATAAATGAAATATAAATTCACATGACTAAAACCAAGTCCAAAATCAAACCAAAACCGAATTCAAGCTTTTTAGCCAATTTCTTTAACTTGGCTAAATCCTATCCAAATCAAGCCAAAACCAATGGATTTTCTCTTGAATCAATCAGTCCTTCAATCACTTACCTAAATATAAACATAAACTATAATTATCAAACCAAACCCAAGTCAAGCCCAAGTTAGCCTTTTTGACTTGAAATCTTCAAATGAGCCAAAATCCATTCGACTCATATGGATTGTATTTGGATTTATATTTCAATCCTAGGCTCATATATGAGTTCAACTAAACTTGAATCAAACCAAAACTAAACCAATTGACCCATTTAGGTCCACTTGACCCAAAGTGACCTAAAGAACCCTTTTTGAACTAAGTACTAATCTAACCCAAATTGGATTGAACCAAGGCCATCCAAGCCTCATATCATGATCAACAATCACCCTAGGATGATCAACCACATTGAATTGGGTCAAACCAAGTCAACCTTTAGCCCAAATGAAACTTAAATAAGTCAAAACCCACCATATTCTAAATTGATTGAAACCATTTATTCAAACCAACTCATGATCAATGATTGAACATGACTTGACCCTCAATCGAGCCGAACTAAGCCCAATTGGCCATTTGACCCAAATTGGCCTAAAAAGCCAAAATGGGCCAAATCACAATCTAACCCAAATTGATTGCACCCAATGGCTCAAGTTCATTCCAAATCAATTACTGAACTTGACCAAAGCCATAATCAAGCCCTTGACCAATTGGTCAACTTTATAGCCCAAATTGGCCTAAAAGGTCAAATTGGCCAAAATCTAAATTAAACCAAAATTAATTCAAACCAAAGCCTACAATCATTTTGAATTAACTATTTGAACATGAACCAACACCTAACCCAACCCAATTTGGTCAAATTGCTAAACTTGACTCATTTGGCCCATTTGATTTCAAATGAGCCAAAATCAATCCTAAGCAAAACCAACCCAAATCATTTGAACCAAAACTCTTCAAATCAACATTTGAACATGACCTAAGCTCTAGTTTGGCCCAATTTGACAAATTGGTCAACCCAACCCAACATGAACCCATATAAATTGATTTGATCATATGAAGCCAAAACCCATAAAATCAACCCATGAGACTTTGATGGCTGACAAAACCCAACCCAAATTGACCCTAAGCTATCCCAAAGTTTGCCCATAAGCCAAGTGGGCCCATCCAAGGGGATTAGCCATTGGACAGACCTCTTTGCATTGGATTTCATCCCCCATTTGGCAAAGTCTACTCTCCCATCACTTGGTCAACCATCCAATTGCTAAATGAAGCATGCCTAATCTTCTTAGCCCACTCTGAGCACACTAAGACTTATCATGAACCAAGGAGAGGTGAGTTAACTCACCTCCCATGCAAATTGAGCACCCCATGGACAAAGGAAAGGAAATCTCCACATATCAGACCTTAAGCCACCTCCCAAGCCTTCCCCACTCCCATGAGCCATTGGACTGATGGAGACAATTACGGGCTGGTGATTGGGTGAGAAAATGGGATTAAATCCCGTCCATCCACCTCAGCAATTGAGGGGGTATACCCCCCTCAATTCAAATGAGAATTGCATCATTCATCTTTGTTTAAGCTAGATAGAGTGAAGGAGAGTCTCCCATTCCCAAGCTCTAGCTCCCCATTCTCCCTCTCTCAGTCAAACCAAATAGGAGACTAATTCTAAATCCCATTTTCTTAATCCTCCACCAAAATTCAATCAACTTTGCACACACCTTCCATGCACGATATCGAAGCCATCCAAATTATTTCCCAAGCTCCAAAGCCATTGGAAGCTCAAGTTCAATCAAGACCAAACTCCAAAGTGCATGGATTGGTACTCCAAATCAAGGCCCAAGCTTCTCAACATGACTTCATCTCTACTAAACGAAGCTACCTCCGTCGATCCTATCATCGGTCTTGACCTCCGATGAGGTGATTCCTCAAAACCGTAGCCTAAGTGATTTTTGGGTTGGTCTTTTGTGTAACAAATGTGTATGTCATGTAAACTTAGCCATTGGATGTGTTCTTCTCATTCCCTTGATGGTGTGAGATCATTTTGGAATCAATCCAAGCTCTCGTGAGCTCAGATCGAACTAAGAAAGATGGACGACATCCATCTTTCACTGCTCATAAATGAGAAAGATCACGAGCAGTCCGTTCCACATGATCAGAATGGATGGTTGCTTAAATATTTTGATTATTCCCTCTAAACTGTAGGATTAATCATGGTCATCGATCTTAATCGATGGTTCCAGAAAGTGTGTCCATGACTAAGCGAGCGATGTGACAACTTAATATAATCTGTCGTACACACATAAAAGCGCCACATGCATGAGTGGTGCCGATGAGATTAGGGCTTTAATTAAGTTTAATTAATTCATTTTTAATGCTGAATATTCCAAAATTCATAACTAACTGTAGAAAAATCCAAAAAAAATACAAATGAGAGCTCATTTCAAAGCTATTTCAGAGAATAATTTAATAAAAATATTTCCAATGTATTTTGAACAATAAATAGATCTTAATTAAAGCTTAATTATAAACTTAATTAGCTTAATTACTCATTAATTAATCATCCAATTGATTTCAAACATTTTGAAGGATGTTTAGTGAGATGACCTCTTCCTCCCCTATTTTTCTTGGAATTTATTGGTTGCTTAACTAGGGAAATTGATTAATTAAGCCCTAATTATCCTCTTAACTTCATTAAGGGGTGATTAAGCATATGAATAGTGATTAATTAATTATTTAGACTCCCCAATCCTTTGTTGAGACTTAGGAAGTGGATTGGAGCCTCCTTCTCAATCCTTTCTCTAATTTTCCCTCTCTTTTCAACTAAAGTGCTAATTATTAATTAATTATAGATTAGAAACTTAATTAGCTAACTTGGAATTCAAATCATATTAAATCATGCTTAATCCAATGGAGGCTTATGGAAATAGGTGGGGACCTCTTTCCCTACCTTTGCCATTATGCCCATCTCATTTCAAGATAATTATTAGCTTTGGTTATTTCCTTTTTTTTCAAGAGAGATGGGTTAATGGATTATTGGTTTAATCAATTTGAAAAAAAAAAATCTAATTAAACTTATTTTTCCTTAATCCATCTTGGGTAGAGCTTTAGGTGTTTAAGAATCTAAAGAGCTTAATGATATTATGATTAGCTCATATGTGTGAGAAAATTATGAAAGTAAATAAAATAATTTTTAATCTTACTTATTAAATGATTATGAGCTAATTGTAATAGGCACCTTTTCATTTCATAGGAGCATTTATATTTATTTTTCAATTCATTTGCATATTATATTAGCGCATAATTATTTAATCAATTCTCTTAAGGTACATAGGTAAGGGTTAAATAATTGATTTAATCCATGCTTAACTTAATCAATCCATAAAAATCATTTAATTGCTTCTTATTAAATCAAATTAATTCACACATATGGGAAATGGGATTAGATTAGCACATCTTTCTCACATCTCTCTTAAATCGTGTTAAACATGAAATCAAAAATGACTTTAAGAAACTTTAGTTTACTTTAAATAAGCTTATTTAATGTGATTGTCCTTAGAAATTAGTTGGATTGAATGAAATTATATGCATGTGTTTATTTATTTCTTTACAATCATATTAAAATGTTGCATGCCACTTGATTCATGCATTCATTTCTTTCAAAAATCAATTAAAAATAAATGATTTCCTTTATGTCAAATTTTCAAGTGTTGACTTAATTAAAAATATTGTGGCTATTATCACTATTAAAAAGAAAATTATTTGAAAAGTATATAAATCAACTATAGCACATGAAGTAAGGATAATTATAAGCATTTATAAGCTTGTATGTGCTTACAACTTAGAACATGTGATATGAAGTTCTCTTTTCCTTAACCTTCATGAATTTACATAAGGATATGAATATTAACAAGTGTATAGTTCATTTGAAAAAGACACAACACTTGCTTGGGTTTATTCTTATGTATTTCCATGTTAGAATTTAGATAGAATTTTAGCTCACATGTATAAATAAATTAAAATACAATTCTTGCATGGTTTGCATTCTTATAGTTGTTTGTACACTCATGGGTATGTAAGAATAGCGGGTATATCTAGTCAGACACCCAGGGATGCATGATTTTAAGTAGCCTCAAGGAGGTTTCTACCTCATTCCCTTGGTCAAACAATGGCGAAGTACTCATTTATAACTTTTATACAATTGTGTGTGCATTTGGCTAATGAATGAAAACCTCACCCTATTCCATATGCAAAATTCAAAACAAAATTACAATTTTTGCATGATTTCCATTCTTATAGTGGTTTATACATCCACATGTATTTAAGAATAGCGGGTATATCTACTCTGGACACCTAGGGACGCATGGCTTTAAGTAGACCCAAGGAGGCTCCTACCTCATGTTCGTCAAACAATGATGAAGTAGAACTTTCATACAATTTCTTGTATAGATTTGTTTAGGACTAAATTATATGCATGTTATATATGATGGAAAGCAATAAATGAACATGTGTTGGGTGATAGTAATCAATTCCAATTAATCTTAAGATGTCTTTCTTATTGAATGAGATTATTTAAATGAACCTAAATTTAAGATTAATTAAAATAAGTAATAATCCATTCACTAAATAGAATTCGTATAATTAACTTGCTTTAGGTATGACTTTAAGGTAGGGATAAAAGAGAGTGATCCTCTCTTTTCTTCTCTTTATAACACTTAGTTGTTAAGTGTAAGCCAAATAAAACAAAGGAAAATATTAAGTAAAACTCACAAATTAATTAAGCCACTTTAAGTGAAACCATCCTTCAAATTAAATCTTTTCTTACTTAGAAAATTATAACAAAGCCAAGTTAGGGCCTACCACACAAGCCTTAATACACACATCGTAGATTAAGTCACCACTTTTAGCCTTATGTTAGGGTAGTGTATGGTTAGATGTATGTTCAATTTTATGATGTATTATTGTAGACTGGATGTTAGGGTGTATGCTTCGTAGACTGGATGTTAGGTCGTGATTAGCTTAAGGATATTTTTACAGGAGATTGTGCTTAAGGGGTGCTTAAAAATAAATATAAATGCTCTCTTTTGTATGAAGCATAATCTAAATTAAGATAGGTGGACTTAGTTACCCATGTGCAGGGTGCTAAGTCCAAATTATACATATAACTGCTTATGTTGTATGGTGTGTTTAGCTAACACTTGCTTACTTTTCATATTTTTAATGTAATTATGCATTAGAAACTAGGATTAGTGTTATGAGGGGATTGTGATGAGCGGAGGCTAGAAGGATTTATCTTGGGAGGCCCCCGTGATGCCTTTGGAGCAAGTAAACCCAAATGATGAAATGGAGGAGATATGAAGATATGAAGAATGAAGACCCCCATAACATTTACTCATTTGTGAATTTGTAATTATTCTTTCATTTACTAGGCTGTATGAGGGTAGAGCTCGGCTACCCAATTTCCTTTTTGGGTTGTACGGAGGTACCCGATTGCACCGGCCTTTTATTCTTTTAGGTTGGGTTTGTAAATTATTTGATGTTTGGTTTGCAATTATGCAATAGAAATGGCATATCTTTTCCTAGTTTCTTCATAATTGGTGATTTAATGTGCAGCTTGGATCCGATTTGGTTCATAGGGAAAAATTAATTTTTCTACCCCAAATATAACTCATAAATAAATTTTATAAATAACTCATAACCTCACATAAAGCATAGGCATTAAATAAAGATAATTAAAAGATTTAGCAACCCCTTAGCTAGATGTTATATGCTTAATATCACGCATTCCATCTTGTTTCACTTTTTCTAAGAGAGGGTTTCCATCCTTGTACGATAGGGGAATACTTGACATTTGAGGGTCTCTTTTATCATGGAAAACACCTCTTTCTTTCTGAATTAGCCAATAAATTTCATCATGCATTTAGACATATAAAAATCTTATAGCCTTTGTCAAAATAAAGAGTCCAAAATTAAATAAAAATTGACAAGAATTGTATTAGACTAAGTCATTACTCATACCACTCATGCTCTAGTCTCTTAGGAAGTGGGTTTAAGGACTTTAGTTTCTTTCTAATAATAACAACCTAACCATCTTGAAGAATATATGACTTGACCACATGGTTTTAAAGCATAGGAGGAGTTAGCTGGTTATCACTCCAGGCAGTTATAAGTCTCGTAGTCGGGTGGTTTACCCTCTCTTATGGACGTAAACCATGTACCAATCTTTTCTTAGATTTAGGATGTGCTTTGGCCCTCGCTAAAGCTCCTTAGATTTAGGAACTGAGGTTGTTATTTTCCCTTGGGCTATAAGCATAAATCCCCACCTCTTAGGCATTTTCACAATCTTATATTACGGGATTTTAACTCCTAATTTTCTAATAAAATTTCAACTCAAATATATAATTCTCTTCAATTTCAAACATATAAAGCCCAACCATTGGATAAGCTAGAATGTTTACTATGTTTCCTAGTATCATGAGCATTCTCTACTCATCTCCCTCTAGCTTGGATAATAAGTCTCTCCTTTTTTTATCTATCCCGACTGATTTTCCAAACATAACTAATTTATTGATAGTCTTATCTTTGACATCTTTAGAGATAATAATTGCCTACTTTAATCGAGAGTATTTCTAAGGAATTCACCTTTCTTAGGATGTAATTAACTATGGGTGCTTGCCCCCATAGGGAACTTTAGAACCCGATTTAAATAAACCCTACTTTATTCATCCATGTAAAGTTGGAGAAAAATCTCTGGTAATTTCAAAGACCCATCATGACTTAGGAGTGCTTATTAGGTGATTAGGTCCATTGTAGGGTAGTGATTACTATCTTTTGAGATAGTGCACTATTTTTGAATGTCATACCTGATCATCTCAATAAGTACACCCTCAGATCTACGTGGTATCCCCCACACACATAAATCAAAAATAAACACCATAGTTGTTTTCATGTATCCATGGTCTCCAAGCAAAGTATTGAAAGATGTATCAAAGTTTATGATATGAAACTTGGCTTCAGTCTTCCAATCATCTAACTCCAATGGAAACACTATAGAGCCTAAGGCTCTCTCGCCTTGTTTATTAAATTCTCTCAACATCATCCTTTCTTTTTGGAGTTTGGAGATGTCGATCCTCAAGTAGGCAAGGGTTCATAGACTCATAATGTTGACTGATCAACCCTGGTCAACCAAACTCTAGATAGCCTATACATATTAACATCCATTATAATGTAAAGAGGGTGGTTGTGCTCTGTTGTCCCTAAAAGTAGGTCTTCATCACTCAATATAACTTCTAGAATATCTTTCGAGCTGTAAGCCTCCTCTTTAAAAGTGGTCAACTGATATAAGCATATCTCCGGATCAAGTAGAGCCCTTGATTAGAGATCCCCTCATCTCTTTAGATAAGACAAGGGCATCGTATATACTTAACTTAGCTAGCAACTTTCTAAGGTGTGCTAGGATGTTGTAATCAACTCTGACTTGGTCCTCCACAAGCATATTCATAGGTGAAGCATCCTGTAGAGGGGCTATCTGCTCACTAGAAACAATGACTTATTTACTCTTATCTTGAGGTGCTACTTCAAGGGGTAGAACTTTGTCGCTACGTAGGTTTACTTCAGTTACCTCTTGGAATGATGAACTTATGGAAAGTTCTACCTTCTCATCAAGTATACCTATAGCTTCTCCTGTGGGATCCTCAGAGTCAGTCGACTCCAAGTCAATCTCAAGCGATGAACCCGATTGATTGAAAAAAGGGAAGTTTCATTCTGAATCAGAAGAGAGAGGATCAAAATTACTATGGCTATTATTATTATTTTCTATTCTTGAAGAGTTTTCAATAGGACTAAAATCGAGAGTATCATAAGTGGACAAGATATAAGTAAAATTTATTTTCTTCATTGATTTCTTTTTCAATTGAGGTACATAATAAAAATCCAATAAAGTAAGCAGATTAAGGGATTTAATGCCCTTATCCACTGATACAATGCTTCTGTCGGTAGAAGAGGAGCTAGCACAAGAAAAGGAAGTAGCTACAATGGTGGATGGAGTGTTAGACTTGGATGATGGTTGTGCTACTGAACTATCCAAGCAAGTATGGTGAGCTACCGTTGTTGCTGTTGGGTTGTCACCTTCTTCAAGTTGTCTTTGGCAACTTGCAAACCTTTCTTGATGTTGGAGGTTTGAGCTGCCTCAGGCACCTGTAAAGAGAGTTTCTTGATCTTAGAAACCACTTGTTTAGAGGTTTGGGATAAGGAAATATCCCAACCTTCTTTTATCTTAAGCGAATCACAAATATCCCCAAGAATTACCCTAATAAACTAGATGGTTATTCTAATAAGTATTCCTTGGGGATAACTACATCTAACTTGTAGCTATACTCAAGCCAGTCCTTAAAAGTAATACAATCCTCTAAAATATAAATAATCATGTGGTGGTAGGGACAATAGTTAGGATCATTACTCTTGCCCACTTCATCCGGCCTCTTGAGCTCTGGTAACTAAAAGTTAGGTTTCTTTAAGAGATTCTTAAAGATTTTTTAACTACCTCCCTCTTGAATGAATATGGCTTATTCAATCTATCAGCAAGCGTAGGTGGGTAATAGCTACCTGGCGATGGGTAGGAGTACCGCTATTGGGTAAACTGAGGTGGTGGAAATGACCATTGTGGTGGCAAAGGAGGTGGCAAAGGAGGTTGCTGAGCTCGGGGTCTATCATACTAGACTCTGGCTGGTTGCTTCCCTCTATCCACTAAGACAACTATCTCTGACTTCTTATCGGACACCTTCTGTAGCTTAGGTCTAGATGATTGGTTGGGGAAGGGTAACTATTTGGCTTCATCTTGCAGGCTAGCTACCTAGTTGATTAGTTTCTCAAATGTTTTAATGGTAAAGCCATTAAGCATGAAGGTGACTAGGCCATGAATGTTCTTGAGAAGAATCTCAATGGCATGTTGTTCAAATAGCTATGGATGGCATTTCATGCTCAGGTTGCACCACCTAAGAATATAATCAATAAGGGACTCATTGTGATTCTGCTTCACTACAACGTGGTCACCTACAGTCACTCTTTGTGGAGCTCCAGCAAACCTCTTAATGAAGAGGTTCTCTAACTCAGTAAAAGTCCTCATTAAACTATTGGGCAGTTTAACGTGCCAATCAAATGCAACCCCTAGTAGGTTCCGATAAAAAGTATGAACAAGAGTGTGTCATTGCCACTGACGTTGTTGTAGCTGGCTCTAAAATATGTAATATGCTGATGTAAGCTCCCACTGCCATCAAAGATCTTGAAGGAAGGTGGCACAAAACCCTTGGGAGTATTGAACTACATTAAATTCCTTTGAGTATGGTCTTCCCTTTGGAATGGATGAGCTCCCCCTAGCTTGTGCCATTGCTTCCCTCACCTACTGCTCTACCATATACTTAATATCATTTTTATGCATGGAGGTGCCATCTGTGACCTTCCTATGCAAACTACTAGCATCATCCTCTACAGGAGTGCACCTAAGATGGTCTAAGGTAAGTACCAACTCTGGTCAATCAGCTACCATATGAAGGCTATGAAACTAGATTGAGGTATGCAATGCCAAAACCATTGCCATCAACTCCTCTACTTTCTTACATCATGTCTATGTGATCATCCTTCTGCCTGAGCTGGTGGAGGAGGTGCTAAGTAAAGTGAGAAGTTTCACCTTCCTCGAGCATGGTATCTTCACTAAGCTGATCTCGCTGTAAGGACCCTCGTGTGTCAACCATGTGGACCTCGGTTGAGTCATCCAACATGTCATCCTCATCAGGATCAAAGTGAAATCTATCCTCTTCTTGATCTAATGGTCACTCTCAAAAATTTGTCACTTCTCGACAAAGTAGTTCTCTAATATGTCATCTAGTGATCGATCTACTATGTCTGGCTGGACTGGCACAAACATTTACTGATACCTAGCCATAGGACTGTGTTCCTCTAACTCTATGCATCAGATGTTGCCTATTGATAACACTTCTCACTAGGAGGATCAATTATCATGGGGACTATGTCTATGTCCCCTCCCCTCTCTCCCTCTGTCTGTGGTGGAGGTGGTGTGACCATGACACTCTTCAGTCGCCACTCCTTCCTAACCATAATGGAGGCGGGGGGATCGGCAGGAGCTCGATCTCACCTCGTGGGTGGATGGAGTGGGATCCTTAGGATCACCAAATGTTATTTCCCGATAGCTTCTTGGGGTGGTGGATCTTTGTGGTGAGCGGGTGATGGTGGATGGTGAGTGGAGCAGTGTGATGGAAACACCGACTGCCTCTCAACTGAAGATCTCCTCCTGTGTCGGATGGTGCCAATAATAACAATACTATCTGAATGATTGACCTTGATAAGGTGACGATCAAGGAAATCCATCATGAGGGCCCTCGCATACCCTCTCTCTCTCTTTGGGATACTCGAGCCTCGATGATTCTCTCCCTCTAGATCTGGTCACTGACACTCTCAAGAATCACTGATCTTAAGTCAAACAATGCTCCAGACTCAGGCGTTTCACTAAGAACAATCCTAAGACCATAGCCTCCCCTAGCTAGTGTCTCAAAGTGTGCTAGTTGTGGAGGTGATACAACGATTCTCCTATAGTCCTTCTCTCCATCTGAGGTCGAGAGGGGGTGAAACCTACTGCCACTCAATAGTGGAGAGGTCTCATGGGGAGAACCCTCCTCAATGATGTGGGAGGCAGCATCGAGCTCCCTGGCTGCTCGCTTATGGTTCTGCTTGACCTTCCTATTTTCATTGTGACATTGGGAGCGGGTGAGCAAAGTAGAGTAAGAGCTGGAACCTACCTTGAAGGTAGAGGAGACAATCTCGGAAGCCAAGATAGTATTTCCCTTTAGGGTGACCAAATAGGAGGTAGTAGCTCTCACTAGAGCCATGGCAGGGGAAACTAATTGAACTCATCAGCGGTTGGTACCGACACGATTGGTGGGAACCACGGCCTTTCTCTCATGAGGGGGGAAGAGTCAAATGAAATGTCAAAGCGGATAAGTGGCGTATATCCTACCACCTCCTCCCTGCAAATAGTTATGAGGGTTGTCCCCTCACAAGTAACTCAGACTCCCTCAAACCATGGCCAAAGTAAATCAAATGTGTGATGGTGATCATGGTGAGATTGGCCTGATCCAAGGCCATATCTACACCAGAGGGGAAGAAGAAAACAAACTTACCATAAGCCATAATAACTGCACTGACTGAAGACTGAAAAGATTGACTGTGCTGAAATCATTATATTTTTTGAAATATAATTGAGTCAGACAGTTGCTTTAACATTTGCCTTCAATTAATGACTTCTAGATTGGATTTAAAATTTGAACCCACACTTAACAAATTTATGTATGCTAAGTGGGGTTCATTGAATTTTTGGCAAGATTTTTGTCAATTGGAGGAGAGACTTTGCTATATAATTTTGATTTAAAACCCATACTCAACCAATTCAAGTAGGTTGAGCAATGTTCAAATATTTTTGAAGAGACTTTGGAGATATGTATATGTTGTATGTTTTGTTTGAAAATTTAATTAGGAAAACCTTTACTTAGCAAATTTAGGTATGCTAAAAGGTTTTCAATTATATGTTTGAAACTTTTATGAAAACATCTTTTTTTGTGATGATTTGTTAATGTGTGTGATATATGTTGATTTGATTTGAAAGTGGGGTTTCTTACTTAACAAATTTGGTATGTTAAGTAGAGGCCAAATGTGTTTGATGTATGTGTTGATTTGATTTAAAAATATGGCTCTTACTTAACAAATTTGGTATGTTAAGTAGGAGCCAAGTGTCTTGAATATGTGTTAATTTGAAAATGAGGCCCTTACTTAAAAATTTTGGCATGTTAAGTAGGAGTCAAGAGTGTTATGATTTAAAAATGAGGCTCTTACTTAACAAAATTGGTATGCTAAGTAGGAGCCAAGTGTGTTATGATTTATGGTGATTTGAAAATGAGGGGAACTCTTTACTTAACAAATATGGTATGTCAAACAGAGTTCGAATCTGTCGTGATTTTGAAAGAGGGGAATCTATTTAACAAATTTAGGTATGTTAAATAGAGTTCAATTTATTTTTGAAAATGGGACTCTCATTTGACAAATTTAGGTATGTCAAATGAAGTCCTAATGTGTTTTGATTTTCAAGACTTTGGAAAAGAGTAAATCTACTTAACAAATGTGGGTATGTTAAATAGAATTCAATTTGTTTTGATTTTCCAAAAGAAAGGGAACTCTCATTTGTCAAATTTGGAAATATCAAATGGGGGTTCAAATATGCCTTGATCTTGTATGTGATTTTTTCTCTTGAAAAGAGGGAAACTCCAACTCTAGCACATATGAAATATGCTAAGTGGAGTTTCAATTTTATGTCATGATTTCATTTGAAAATAGAATCTTTATTCAATAAATTTGGGTATGCTGAATGGAGATAGCTATTTTCAAAAATGTGCTTCTAAAACAGGGATCTTAAAAAATTTTGATTTTGATTTTGATTTTGAAAAGAACTTCCATGTATCAACAATTGTCAAATGAGGTTTGGTTATGTGAATTTTGTGTTTTTTGAAAACTTCTTATGAATTCTGTGCAAATCTTTTATTATGTGGATTTTGAAAAAGTGTTATTTTGTAAAAGAGGCTTTTTTTTAAAATATAAGATGAACCTTGCCTTACCAGGCAAGTGGTAAATAGGTTCTAAATTTTTAGTAATCTCTTTTCATTAGTTAATTTATATCTTTTACCTATTGGGACACCCAATAGGCATTTTAAGACCTACATGTTGAGGTCCTAAAACCTAAAGGATGTTGGCTAGCTTTGATTAAGAATGAAATAAGCTAAGTACCAATGGAAAGAAAGATAGTCTCAGACTTGTATAAAATATAAGTCCACTATCGATGCTTGGAGACAATAATTATCTAGTATATATGGAGAGATGAACAATCCCTAGCGGAGTCACCAAAAAAATCTGTGGTATTTCTTTTTGGATGTACATGGGGGACACCATGCAAATTTGAGGGAATAGTTATTAAAGTGATCAGATATGATATTGAGGTATGATATACTATCTCAAAAGATAGAAACATCACCCTTCAATGAACCAAATCACCTAATAAGGACTCCTAAGGCATGATGGGTCTTCAAATATACTAGAGATTTTCCCCTACTTTACATGGATAAATAAAGTAGGGTTTATATTAAACTAGGTTCTAAAGTTTCCTATGGGGGAAAGCCCCCATAGTTAATTACATCCTAAGGAAAGTGAATTCCTTAAGAATACTCTTTCTTAAAGTAGAAATTTTATCTCCAAAGATTTCAAGGTTAAGACTATCAATAAATTAGTTATATTGAGAAAATCAATCAGGATAGATCAAAAGGAAAGACTTGTTATCGAAACCAAAGGAAATTAGTAGGGGATGTTCATGATACTAGGAAACTTAGTGAGCATTCCAGCCTATCCTATGGTTGGGCTTAATATGTTTGAAATTGAAGAGGATTATTTGTTTGAGTTGATTTTTTATTAGATTACTAGGCCTTATAATCCATCATCACAAGGTTGTGGAGAAGCCTAAGAGGTGAGGATTTATGCTTATTTTTTGAAGGAAACAACAACCTCAGATCCTAAATCTAGGGAACTTTGGCATGAGCCAAAGCATGACCTAAATCTAAGCAAAGATGGGCATGGTTTACATTCATAAGAGAAAGTAATCCACACAATTGTTGGACTTATAAGTGCCTAGAGTAGCAGCCAGCTAACTCCTTTTATGCTTTAAAATCATGTAGGCAAGTCATATGATTTTGCAAGATAGTTGAGTTGTTATTATTTAGAAAGAAACCAAAGTCCTTAAACCCACTCCCTATGAGACTAGAGCATGAGTAGTATGAGCAATGACTTAATATACAAATACAAATCTTTTCAACTTTTATTTGATTTTGGACTCTTTATTTTGACAAAGGCCATGGGATTTCTTATGCCTAAATGCATGTTGAAATGAGTTAAATCAGAAGAGAAGAGGGTGATGCTCCGTTGGTAGAGGTATGTGTACGAACGGAGGCCCTCATTTTATAAGAGTGATTCAAGATGGTATGTATGATGTGAGACATACAACATTCAGCTAAGGAGTTGCTAAATCTTTTAATTATCTTAATTTAATGCCTAGGCTTTATATGAGATTATGAGTTATTTAAACCTTTAATTATGAGTTGTAGTTGGGTAAAAGATTTATTTTTTCTAAAAGCCTAATCAGATCCAGGCCACACATAAAATCACCATTCATAAAGAAACAATGAAAAGACATGTCATTTCTATTGCACAATTTAAACAAAATATTAATCAATTTTATAAATATAATGCAAAAATAAGAGGCCAGTGGTTGAGTGCCACCGTACAACCCGAAAAAGAGAAATGGGTAACTAAGTTCTGCCCTTATACAATCCATAATATGAAAGAATAATTATAATTTACAAAAGATAAATGCAATGGGGAGGGAGGTCTTCAAATCTTTAAGTCTTCATTTCTCCTTCATTTCTTCCATCATTTCACCTTTGAGTTGGTAGGTTTCAAGGCATCACATGGCACCCCAGGGCTAAGCCTTCTGGCCAATGTTCATCATTATCCTCCAAAACATTAATCCTAATTCCTAATACAAAATTACATTAAAAATAGGAAAAATAAATCTAACTACTCCTGTAAAATAAGTGTTAGCTAAACACATCATACAACCTAAGCAGTTATATGAATAATTTAGACTTAGCATCCTGCACATGGGTAACCAAGCCCACCTATCCTAACTTGAATTATGCTTAGGGGTTAAGCATCCTGCAAAAGAGAGCATTCATATTTATTTTAAGTACCCCTTAAGCACAATCCCCTGTAGAAAATATGATTAGGCTAATCACGGCCTAACATCCAGTCTACGAAACATACACCCTACATCTAGTCAAAAATAATACATCATAAAATAAAACATATATCACACCATGCACCACCCTAACATAAAGCTAGAAATGGTGACCTAATTCTAAAGTGTGTGTATTAAGGCTTGTGTGGTATGCCTTAACTAAGCTTTGACATGATTTTCTAGCATGAAAGGATTTAATTATATGGTTGATTTCACTTTAAGTGGTTTAGTTGATTTTAGAATTTTACTTAGCATTTTCTTTTATTTCATTTGACTTTACACTTAGCAACTAAGTGTTATAAAGAGAAGAAATAGAGAGGATTACTCTTTTCCATCCCTACCTTAAGTCACATCTAAAGTATATTAATTAATCAATTCTATTTAGAGAATAGCTTATTACATATTTTAAATTAATCCTAAATTTAAGTTCACTTTAAATAACCATATTCAATAAGATAGGCATCTTAAGATTAAATGGAATGAATTACTATCACATGACACATGCTCATTTATTTCTTTCTATCATATGTAACATGCATGTGATAAAATCCTAAGTATGCCTACACATACAATATATCTTAGCACACTAAAATGATGGATGTAAGCATATACATTTGGAATTTAGGTGTTTCATTTGATTGAATTATTTTATCATATTAATTTTCTAAATTTTGGTATAAAAATACATAAGAATGAAATTAAATAGGTACGTGTCATTGTTAACCAGGGAAGTGAGGTAATCAAATGACCACCTTGGGGCTAGCTAAAGCCTCGTATTCTGGGGATGTCCAAATTATATACCCATTATACTCAAACATATGTAAGTTTATAAACATGAACATAAGAAAGAGGACTTTAAACTGTATGATCAATTCAATCACTTGAACAAATATGAATGCATGTCTTTTCTTAATAGAAAATGAGATCTTCATTCATTAGTTAAATGTACATACAACTATATAAAAGTCTTAAGCAGATACTTCACCATTGTTAAACTAGGGGAATGAGGTAAAGACCTCCTTGGGGCAACTTAAAGCCTTGCATCCCCTGAATGTCTAGACTAGATATACCCACTATTCTTAAATACGCATGAATGTACAAATAACTACAAGAATAAAAAAATCATGCAAAAGTTATATTTGATTTAATTGAATGAAGATTTTCATTCATTAGCTAAATGCACATACAAGCGTATAAAAACTTTAAGTGGATACTTTGCAATTGTTAAACCATGGAGTGAGGCAAAGACCTCCTTAAGCCTACTTAAATCCTTGTGTCCCCAAAATATCCAAACTAGATATACCCAATATTCTTAAATACACATGAATGTACAAAAACTGCAAGTATAAAAAAATGATGCAAAAGTTGTATTTGATTAAATTGAATTATTTATATATGTGTGAACTAAAGTTCTATCTAAGTTACAACATAGAGGTGCATTGGAATGAATCTAAACAAATGTTGTGCCCTTTTCAAATGAAATATACACATGTTAATATTCAAACTTCATGTAAATCCATGTAAGATAAAGAAAGAGATTTCCACATCACATATTCTAAACCATAGGCACATGCAAGCTTATGAATATTTATAACTATTATCACTCCATATATTATAATTGATTTATATGATTTTAAAATAATTTTAAATTTAATAGTGACAATAGCCACACATATTTTCAATTTAAATCAACACATGCAAGCTTGACATAAAGAAAATCATTTCATTTAATTGATTTTTGAAAAAGATGAATTCATGATTACAAGTGACATACAATATTTAATATGATTGAAATGAAATAAAGGGACATAAGCACATGATTTCATTCAATCCAATTAATTCCAAAGGAAAATCATACTAAATAAGATCATTTAAAATAAACCAATGCTTCTTAAAGTCATGTTGACCTCATTTTTAGGATGAGCTCTCAACACATCCATCCTAGGCATAGGACTTCTCTTAGACCTTAAGAGTTCTTTAGTCTTAAGACACATCTAGTGCTTAGATGGACACTCTACCTAGCCCTAAATACTTAGAAGAGTTAGCCATAGGAGTAGGTCATTCCTTAGGGGTGTTAGGAAAATTTGCCTACCCTTAGCTTAAACCATTCCTCACTTTCCTTCTTTCAAGTCAAACTCCAAACCAATCTCATTTTGATTTTCTCCAAATCTAAATCAAATCCATGATTGAAATCCACGATTGAAATCAATGATTGAAACCCATGATCAAAATCCATCAAAATTCCTAAGTCCAAATTTTTCCTAAGTCCTTAATCCTCTCTTAAGGACTTAGCCAAAATCATGATCAAAACCAAATCAAACCCTTGATATTTTCTTATGACCCATTTAAATTCTTATTTATATTCACATATATAAATGAAATATAAATTCAAATCAATCAAACTAAACTCAAAATTCCAACTAAATTCATGAAATTTCCTAAGTCTTTTAAATATTCCTTTTAATGGACTTAGCCTAAATCATGACCAAATCAACTCAAAGTCTTGGGATTTTCTCAAAACTCATTTATATTCTTATTTATATTCATATATATAAATGAAAAAAAATATAAATCAATCAAATCAAACCCTCAAAATTAAATTCCCAATTTAAAATCTTTCTTAAGTCATTATTTCTCCATTAATGGACTTAGCCTAAATCATGATTAAATCCATTCAAATTCATGGGATTTTCTCATAACTCATTTATATCCTCATTTATATTCACATATATAAATTAAATATAAATATAAATCAATCAAACCAAATTCAAAAATTCAAACTTCAACCTTCAAAAATTTCCTAAGTCCTTTAAATTCCCTTTTAATGGACTTAGCCTAAATCATGATTAAACCACTTCAAATCCTTGAAATTTTCTCATGATCAATTTATATTCTCATTTATATTCACATATATAAATTCAAATAATCAAAACCAATTCCAAAAATCAAACTCAAATCCACTCAAAATCCAATCTAAGCCTTTCAAGTCAAAATCTTGAACTTAGCCAAATCAACTTCAAATCAAGCCAAACTCTTGATTTTCTCTCATTATTCAATCAAACTTACAATCATGAGTCCATATATAAAAACAAACTTCAATCAAACAATCAAAACCTTGTTCCAAAATCCTTTCATATTCTCCCTTTGAATATGAAATTGTCAAATGGATCAAAACCCATTTGACTTCAAACCACTTGCAAATGGATTTATATTTCAATCATAAGTCCATATACAAGATCAATCAAACTCAAATCAAGCTTTGACCAAGCCATTTGACCCACTTAGACTCACTTGACCCAAAGTGACCTAAAGTACCCTTATGAGCCAAATTCTAATCCTAATCAAATTGGATTGAACCAAACTCATCTATGCCTCCCATCATGATAAAAAATCATCATGGGATAATCAATCAATCAAATTTGGTCAAACCAACTCAAACCTAAGGGTTGACCAAGTCAACACTTAACCCAAAATGAAACCTAACATAGCCAAATTCCACCATAGGCCAAATTGATTGAAATCGTTGATCTAAGTTCATTCATGACCTATGTTTGAACTTGATCAAGCCAACATTGAGCCTAACCTAGCCCAATTACACTTGACCCAAGTTGACCCATAAAAAAGTCAAAATATGTCAAAACTTGATCTAAGCCAAATTGATCCAAACCAATGGGTCAAGTTCATTCCAAATCACTTGTTGAACTTAACCAAAGCCTCAATTAGCCAATTAGACCCAACCTAGCCCAATTGACCTTAGACCCAACATGACCTAAAGGGGTCATGTTGAGCCAAATTTGAACGTAACCAAAATTGATTGGAAACAAAGATACCAATCCACTCCATATGACTAACCAAACCTAAACCTACCCTTGACCTACCTCAAATAGGTCAAATGGGTCAAACAAGTCAACTTGACCCAATTTAGCTAAATGAACTCATATGAGCCAAATTCAAAACTATTCCAAATTGAATCAAACCAAAGCCATCAAAACATTTCAAACGGTCATATGAATTGACCCAACCCTTGGTTTGACCCAATTTGACCAATTGGTCAACTTGACCCTTTTTGACCTAAATGGGTCAACGTGAGTCAAACCCTATCAAATGAATTCCAAATCTCATGAAACTTGACCAA
The DNA here is from genome assembly GCA_021442155.1 of Cymbidium sinense. NCBI lineage: Eukaryota > Viridiplantae > Streptophyta > Magnoliopsida > Asparagales > Orchidaceae > Cymbidium > Cymbidium sinense. Next base: position 17,891,986 of record CM038221.1, on the reverse strand, counting down.
ACCTAGTTTCTCCACATATCCAATATATCCAAATTGAAAAATTAGCAAAATAACCATTCTACCCCTAAGCCATAGAATAAATTTTGGCTTACTCCATGGGTAATTTGGTCATACCCTCTTCATATCAATTTGAGGCTTTCCTAAAAGCTCAAGGAGACCTAATGAAGAGTGGTGCACCCAACCCAATGGTTTTGGGTCAGCCCAATTGGCCCTAAGACCAAACTCAACCCCATGGGTCAAAATGGCAAACTCAAAACCCATCTTCCATTCAAATTCAAGCACATGGGACATTGGTAATCCACTCCTTGGCTCAAACCGACCATGTGCACACTCCTAATAGCCCAAACAATTAGATAAAAATGGCACAATGGCTTGTGGTCATCTGATTCTTCAAGGGGGAGATATACTCCCCCTAATTCAATTGGAATTCAATAGCCACACATTCGATTGAGCACTAGAGAGAGTAAGGAGACATCAGAGAGTGCTTCTTAGCCTCCAAAAGCTCTAGCCATTTTCCCATCCTCAATTTTTGAAAAGTGAAAATAGGGGAGGAAAATTAAAGAGCTAACTTTCTCCATACTCAATTTTCACCAAATTTCCTTTGCACACTCCATCAGAGAGGCAAGTCGAGTGCACCCAAGCTCTCTTTGAAGGTCCAAAGGCAAGGGGAGACCTAGTCGATCAAGGCCGCAAGCTAGCCAAGGAGGAGGTGGTCCATAGAGCAATCCACTCAACCCCAAGTGCTCAAAACTTTGAGGCTTCGTCTCAACTAAATGAAGCTCCTCCAAGGGAATCGAGCACCGGTGAGGTTATCCATTTTTTGAGCTCAATTCTCATGTGTGTTGGTCCTTTGTGAAGTGAACTTTAATTTCATGGGATCTTAGCAGTTGGATGTCTTGGTAATTGTATGATGAAGATGTGTGCCAAATTCAAGCCTAATCTGACCTCAATCGAGCTTGGATCTTGCCCAAAAACTTGGACGATCACATTCCTTGCAGGCTTTGGGATGAATCTCTGGCCATCCATCCACGCATTTTAGATGGACGGCTGAGATAATTCCCATGTTTAGAAAATCCCTTATCTATTTTAAAACTGCGGGGAGATCTTTGGTCTGATCTTTGATCGGACGGTTGAGATCAAAATGTGTCCACCGTCAATCGCCTTTTGGATTTGACAATGCGATGTGTGTAAAGCGCGTTGACCGTCACCGCCATGCATCATGTGAGCTATAGGATTAGTTAAAATGCTTTAATTAATATTAATTAATCTAGGGATCTTCTAAAATTCATATCTCTATAAATAAAATTTAAAAAAATATATATATGAAATAAATTTCTATGGAAAGATAATTCAACCTAGAATATTTTAAAATTAATTTCAATTGGTTTTGAATTATGATTTTCTCTGATTTTGGGTTTATTGGAAACTTCACTTTGCTAATTACCTTTTAATTAAGCCTCTGATTAATCTCGAACTTGTTGGGTATATTTTAAGGGATGACTTCTGCCTCCCCTAATTTTCTTGGGATTTATTGAAGGCTTAATTAGGAGAATTTCATATGGATTTCTTAATTACTCTTATTATATAATTAAGCATAATTAGGATATTATTAGTGATTTTAATCTATGATTAGGGTTGATTAAGGTCATATCTAGTTGATAGGGGTTTAGGGAATAATTTTGTTATTTTCCTTAAGCTATTCCCTAAATCGCCTTTTCTCTTCTTAATTTCTTCTTATTTAAAGGTTAATTCATTAATTATCCCCTTAATTAATTTCTAAAAATTCTAAAAAAATGTTTCAGAACTTAATTAATCTACTTTGGGTAGATGTTTAGGTGTTTAATAGCCTAAGTTCAATTAATGAAATCAAAGCCCAATTCATATGTGTGAAAGGGTGTTTTGAAATTACTTAAGCTAAACCCCTTAGCTTAATTAACCTTTAATTATGAGCCAAATTTCATTAGGACTTTTTCTTATTAGGTGCATTGCAAATTTAAATTCCTTGTGAGTTTTTATGTCATCTCATTGGCTCATAATTATTTGGTTAATTATTCTAAGTAGTAAGGGTTAATTAAGTTTAATTCATACCTTAACCTAATCAATACTTTAAAATGGATCTAATTATCTAAAAATTAAACCAAAGTATCAAACACATGTGAGAATGGGTTAGGAACAGAAAACTCAACTCACCTTTTCAAAATTAAATCAAACTCAAACTCAAATAAAAATCACAATGAATACAATTCGATTTATTTTAAACTTTCTTATTCTATAAGAATGTATTTAGGATTTAATTAAAGTGAGTTTTTTACATGCTACCATTACTTTGAGTCTTTCCCAACATGTTAAATTTGTATGTCATGTGAGTTCATGCATTCATACTTTTCAAATTAAAGTTTAAAATGAAATTCTTTACTTTATGTCAAATTTGCTTATGTTGGCTAAAGTAGAAATATGAGTGGTTATTATCACTACTAAATACAAATTATTTTCAAATATATAAAGCAAATACCAAATCTAAAAGTATGCTACTTATATTCTAATTATGACCTTGCATGTGAAGGATATATGGATGTGCTTAGCATAAGTTTCTCTTCTCTTTTATGTTAGCATAATTTTAAGTAGGAGTTGGTAAGTTATATGGTTCATTTGAAAAGAACCTAACACTTACCTAATTCCATATCCTATTCATTCCTATGCTACCACTTAAGGATGGTTATCTATGCTTGCACACATAAATTGCATAAACAAAAATGAATCAATTAATACAACTTTTTCATTCTTCTTTTCGATTTCATTCCTTTTATACACAAGTTTGTAATTAAAGAAAGTGGTATATTAGTCTGGACAACCCCGAGCTTGCGAGGCTTTAAGTATTCCTAAGTAGGTCTTGTACCTTACACCTCTGGTTAACAATGGCGTCATACTCACTTATTCCTTTCTTACTTTCATGTGTGCATGCAAAAAATTGGATAAAGAAACCCTTTTCTACTAAAGAAAATCATGCATATTAAACTTCCAAATTTCCTTAAATAGATTACTTATCATGCATCATGAAGTATGTTAAATATTCTCATTTTTTTATATAGATATGCTTAGGATTCATTCATATGCATGTTATATATGTTGGGGAAAGACATAAAGTAATGTGTGTTTTGTGAATTTGCTTCATTTTCTTTAATCTTAAAATTCTTTCTTTTGAATAGGTTTGTTTAGAGCTTACCTAAACTTAGGATTAATTAAAAATTTAATAAAAACATTCACTAAACAAAACTAAAATGTGAATCTACTTTAGAAATTACTTAGGTTAGGGAAGGAAAGAGAAATTCTCTTTCCCTCTCTTAATAACTTAGTAATTAATTATAGGATTCACTTGAACGTAATCAAAATATGAAATAAAATCAACCAAAAATAATTAAATAGCTTAAATGAAACTATCTTCTAAGTTGAACATGTTTTCACACTTAGAAAATTTGAACCTAAAGCCATAGCTAAGCATACCACACAAACCTTCAAAGCACACACATTAGCCTAAGTCACTACTTCTAGCTTTAGGTTATTTGCATGGTTTAATATTTGTATTATTTTATGATATATGTTTTAGATGATGGTGTATGCTCAGAGAATGAATGGTAGGATGCTCTTAGTCTAACTATTCTTTTCTGCATGGGATTGTGCTTAAGGGGCGCTAACATAAATAAAAATATAAATGTGTTTACTTGAAGGTGCTTTATTTCCCTAAGCATAATCCATAGGCCAAGTGTACTTAGTCACCTATGTGTGGGGTGATAAATCCAATATACATGCTTGGGATTTGTGTGGTTTATTTTAGCTAACCTTTATTTTACAGGTGTTAGTTAAATTTCCACTTTTTTTTTCATGTAAATTTATGCAATTAAGATTTTGGAATAATTGTTATGAGGATTAGGATGAGCATTGGTCATAAGATCCTATCTTATGTACCATGTGAAGCTTTGGAGCATCCACCTTCCAACCATCTAAAAGAAGGAACCAAAAGAAGATAGAAGAAAAGAAGAAGAAAGAAGAAAAGAAGAAAATAATAAATGAAGCTTGAAGACCCCCATAACAATGAATTCCTTGTTTAATTGTAATTTAATTCATTTATAATCGGTATGGTAGAGCTCAACCCAATTTGATATTATCTAAGTTTATGGTGGTACCATAATGGCCTTTTATTCTTTTTGTGATTAGCTTTATAAATTGATTGATAATTTATTTAGCTTTTGCATTAAGTGGCATGCTTTTTCTTATTTCTTCCTTGCTTTATGTATGGCCTGGATATGGATTAGCTCTTTAGGAAAAAATAAATCTTTTACCAAACTTAACAACTCAAATTAAAAATAAAGAACTCATAACCTCACCTAAAGCTTAGTCAAAAATCAAGATAAAAGAATTAGCAACCCCTTATGATGAGTTTCTTTATAATATCATGCACAATGGCATCTTATTTCACTCTTGATTGAAGGGCTTCCACCTTTGCCAGAGAATCTTGGCTTGACCTTTAAGAACCATGGTGGAAACACACCTCCTCCCTTCTCACTGATTTTGGCCAATAACTTGATTTCTCATGCATTAAAAATATGAATCCTATTAGCCTGAGTCAAAATAATTGTCCAAAAATGAAAATAAAATGAAATTTGAATTGCATTAGATTTAGGTCATTTGAATCATGCCTTTTACATGATATAGTCTCTTTAGGGAGTGAGTTTAAGGACTTAGTCTCTTTCTAAATAAATAACATCCTAGCTATATTGCATAAGCATAAAGACTTGCCTACATGTATTTAAAATTGTAGGGGGAGTTAGTTGCGGCCAGCCCCAGGTAGTTGTAAGTCCAAGCTGTCGGATGATTTGTCCTCTCTTGTGGCGACAAATAAAATACCCATTTTACCTTAGATTTAGGTTGTTCTTTTGGCCCTCGTCGAAGCTCCCTAGATTTAGTTTCTATGATTACCTCTCTCTCTTGTGGGCCATAAGCATAATTCCTCACCTCTTAGACATTTCCTTAATCTTTTGTTAAGGAATCATAAGTCCTAAATTTCTAATGAAAGATACAACTCAAACAAATTAAATCAATTTCAAAAATGTAAAGCCCAACCATATGATAATTTGAGATACTCACTAGGTTTCTTAGCATCATGGGCATCTCCTACTTATCTTTCTTTGGCTTCGCTAATAACTCCCTTTTTTGATCAATCCCATTTTATCTTTCAAAAATAAACCAATCGGTTGATAGTCCTTTCTTATTGAAATCTTTGAAGACAACGATCATTTACCTTAATCAAGAATTTTCTAAGGAATCCCCATTCCTTAAGATGTAATTTATTATGGGGGATTGCCCATGCAGGAAACTTAACAAACCCAGTATAAAATAAACCCTACTTCACTTTTCCATGCAAAGTAGGGGAAGAATCTCTGGTACACATGCTTATCCTTAAAATTCCTTATTGAGGTGATTAGGTCCATTAAAGGGTAATGACTTCTATCTTTCGAGATAGTACACTATTCTTTGATGACGCACTCGATCACCTGAATAAGTACATTTGTATATCTGTTTGGCGTCCTAAAAAGATGAATTTATATATACTTGTCTTGCCTTTCTTTTCTCACCATAGATTTGAAAGGCAGACTCCCTCTATAGAAATTTTTAACCAACAAGTCACTTTTAATTTCATGTTTGATTTGATTTAAGAAATGTGAGAGGAGGTTTGCTAATCCTAATCCCATTTCCATATGTGTGAGTGAATTTGATTTAATGAAATGTAATTAGGTCAATTTTAGGGAATAATTAGGTTAATGTATTAATTGAATTAATTAATTAACCTTTACCTATGTTGCCTTAAGGTAATTAATCAAATAATTATCATTCGATGTAATATGCAAATGAATTGAAAAGTAAATAGCAGTCCTCCTATGAAATGAAAGGGGCCTAATGCAACTAGCTCACAATCATTTATTAATTAAGCTTAAGGAACTTACTTACTTTTATGGTTTTCTCAGACATGTGAGCTAACCATAATTTCACTAAATCTCTTTAGGCTATTAAACACCTAAGGACCTACCCATGAATTAACAAAGAAAAATATCCATTTTAAAATTTAATTAAGTCAATTAACTAATTAATTCCTAATTAATTTCTATTGAAAAGAAAGGAAACTTAGTGAAAAGATTAGAAAAAATGCCCCAATCACATTCCCTAAACCTCTTTACTATTAATCAATGCCAAATGAGTTCAATTAAATAGTTAATTTATTATTCACATGCTTAATTATTCCTTAATTAAGTTAGGAAGGTAATTAAGGTGTAATCAATCAATTTCCCTAATTAATCATCCAATAAATTCCAAGAAAATGGGGAGGCAAAAGTCATCCTCCTAAGCAACCTTAGAAAGTTTGAAACCAAATGGATGATTAATTAGGGAGTAATTAAGTTAATTAAATTTTAATTAAACCATAATTAAGCCAAAATTACTATTCAAATTTAATTAAGGATAATTTTAATGGATTCCCCACTAAAATACCTTTAAAATGAGCCCTTATTTATTATTTTTTTGGATTTTTCTATAATTAGTTATGAATTATGAAAGTTTTAGCCTTAAAAAGTAATTAATTAACCTCATTAAGCCTTAATCCCATCGGTGCCACATGGCGCATTGACACGATGTACATTTCATGTGGCATTGCGGGATTATTTAAGGCACATCCACAACCGGATGTGGGATGAGTTTTCCGGGTCGCCCATCTAAGATCGGATAGCCACGATCAAACCCATGACTAAGGATGGATCTAGCATGATCTGATTAGAGTCGTTCGTTCCAATCATGCAAAATGGACAGCCTGTGATCTCTCTTCCTATGAGCAATGAATGACGAAGCCCATCTGCCATGGATGGCTAGATCCGAGCTCACCCGAGTTCGGACTCACTCCAAAACAACCCCACACCTTCACGCGAGGGATCCACAAAGACCCAATGACTAGGATCGGCTTACATGCAACTTTTCTTCACAAAAGATTAACCCATTTTTACCTAAAGTTCAATTTTAATGGATTTACCTCACCAAAGCTAAGACCAGTGGTTCGTATGCTTAAGAAAGCTTCGTCTAGTTGAGAGGAAGCCTTATTGAGGAGCAAATGGATTTGTTCCAAGTGGATCGCTCGATTGGCTAGGAATGGTGCTTTGGAGCTTTGGCTTTGATCAAAGTCCGGCCTCCGGTTGATTTGAAGCTCGTGAAATAGCTTGGGTAGCTTTGAAGAGGTATGTGAAAGGTGTGTGTAGGAGGAATTGAGCTTTAGTTGAGAGAGGAGGAAGTTTGGATCGAGATTGAGCTCCCCTATTTTGGCTTAGCATGGGAGGAGAAAATTCAAAGTGGGGAGGCCTTTGGGAAGCTCTGCGATGTGCTAGGGAGTTTCATTTCTCTCTTGGGAGCTTAGAAGAATCGAATGCAAGTGAGATCCAGCTTGAATTGAGGGGGTATATCCCTCAATTTGTTGATGTAGATGGACGGATTGTCTCCCATTTTTTAGTCGTCCAACTACCGCCAAGGCACCGGAGTGGTTGCCATCATGTCCACGTGGCTCGGTTGATTGAGGAGTGCTTGGGAGGTGGCTCAAGGCTTGATATGGTCTGATTCCTTGCTTGGATCCATTGGGTGGTCGGCTTGCAAGGGAGGTGAGTTAACTCACCTCCCTTTGGTCCATGGCAAGGCCTATCCCACTTACATTGGGCTAGGAGGTTAGGTCATACCCCAAACGGGGTGAGTGAGGACTATCAAGTGATGGGAGAGTGAACTTTACCATTTATGGGTGGAATCCTAAGTAAAGAAAGCTTGACTAATGGATAATGGCTTGGATTGGACCCACTTGGCTTTTGGACAGACTTTAGGCTGACCCAAGATGGTTTGGGTTGGGTTTGATCAACCTCCAATGGGTCATGGGTTGGTTTCATGGATTTTGGCTCAATTTGATCATATGGGTTCAATTTAGGTCATGTTGGGTTAGGTTGACTAATTTGTCAAATTGGGTCAAACAAGGCTTGGGTTAGCTTCAAATGATGATTTGAAGTGTTTTGGTTCAAGTGGTTTCAATCAATTTGGCCTATGTTTGATTTTGGCTCATTTGGATTCATATAGGTCAAATGGGCTAAGTTGACCAATTTGACCAAATTGGCCAAATTAGCATGAGTTGGGTGTTGGTTCAAGTTCAATTGGTTAATAAAAAATGATTGTAGGTTTTGGTTTGAATCAATTTTGATTTAATTTGGATTTTGGCCAATTTGACCTTTTAGGTCAATTTGGGCTAGGTTGGGTTCAATTGATCAAATTGGAGATTTGGTCAAGCTCAACCATGAATTTGGAATGAACTTGAGCCATTGGATGCAATCAATTTGGTTTGGATCATGATTTGATCCAATTTAGCCCTTTAAGCCAATTTGGGTCAACTTGGGTCAAATGGTCAATTGAACTTAGTTTGGCTTAATTGATGGTCAAGACATGTTCAATCATCGATTATGAGTTGGTGTGAATCAATGGTTTCAATTAATTTGGTGTATGGTGAATTTTGCAAGTTTAGGTTTTATTTAGGCTAAGGGTTGACTTGCTCAAATGACCAAGTTGACTTGGTTTGACCCAATTCAAGGTAATTGATCATCCTATAGTGATCAATGATCATAGTATGATGCTTTAATTGGCTATTTCAATCCAATTTGGGTTGGATTAGAACTTGGCTCAAAAAGGTCATTTAGGCCACTTTGGGTCAAGTCAGCCTAACAATTGGCTTGATTCAAGTTTTGTTGAATTTATATATGAGCCCAGCATTGAAATATAAATTCAACTGCAATCAATTTAGAGTCCAATAAATTTTGGCTCACTTGGATTATTCAAGCCAAAAAGGATAAGTTGGGCTTGACTTGGGTTAACTTGACTTTGGTTTGATGATTATAGGTTTCATTTATATTTGGATAGATGATTGAATGAATGATTGATTCAAGAGAAAATTCATTATTTTGGCTTGATTTAGACAGGTTTTGGCCAAGTTCAAGAAATTAGCTTAAAGGACTTAAATTAAGTTTTGATTTGATTTTAGGTTTGGTTTTGGCTATTTGAATTTATATTTCATTTATATTTGGGAATAAAAATGAAGATATAAATGATTTATGAGAAAATCACTTAATTTTGGAGTGATTTGGAAGCAAATTTGACTAAGCTCATGGAGGTAGGTCAAAAGGGATAGGAAAGAAAATTGATTTAGCTTTGGGCATTGGAATGCAAGTTTTAATTATATTTATGAATATAAATGAATATATAATTGATTTATAAAGAAACCAAGGGTTGAGATTTAGTTAAGCTCATGGAGGTGGGTCCACATGGCTTAAGAAGGGTATTGGTTTGGTTTGATTTAGTTTCATTTTGTTTTGAACATTTGAGTTTGGATTTCATTCATATTTATGAATATAAATGATGGAATAATTAATTTACAAAGAAATCAATTGATTTTGATTTGGTTTAAAGGGGATTTTGGCTAAGTTTATGAAAATGGATCATATAGCTTAGGAAGGATTTTGGAGCTTGGATTTGATTTTGGGTTTCAATCATTTGGAATTGGGTTTGGACTTAGAATTGATAACTGATTGAAGGATTGAATTGATCTTGGAGAAAATCAATTGAATTTGGATTGATTTGAATTTGGCTAAGGTTGAAGCCATGGAATTCAATCATAGGGTTTATGAAGGATTTGGAAATTTGATCTGATCATGGGATTGATTATGAACTTTGGAATTTGGAATTTGAATTAGATTTGAGGTTTGATTTGAGAAGGAAAGCATGGATTAAATTTAGGCTATAAGGTAGGCAAGACTCCCTAAATCTCTAAGGCATAACTCACTCATATGGATAACCCTTCTAAGTCTCTAGGCTTAGGTTAAGTGTTCATCTAATCACTAGAAGTGTCTTAGGACTAAGGAGCTCTTAGTGTCTATAAGAGTCCTAGATCTATGATGAGGAGATTGAGAACTCACTCCAAAAGTGAGGTTAACAGTATTAGAGTTATACTTTTCTAAGTTGGGAAAATGTTCAAGTCAACATGATGGTGGGTTTCATTTGAAGTTGTTTAATTGATTCATGAATTTTAATTTGTATTTTATTTTGTTTCATGTGATCTACACTTAACAACTAAGTGTTATAAAGAGAAGGAAAAGGATTACCCTCTTCCATCCCTACCTTATGCTATTTTCTAAAGCATATTAATTTGATTTAGTTCTCTTTATGAATGGCTTATTAAATGATTTTTAGTTAATCCTAAGTTTAGGTTAACTTTAAATGATCTTATCCAATGTGAAAGGCTTCCTAAGGTTAATATAAATGAATTACTATCACATGAAATATACTAAGTCATTCCTTTCCATCACATGTGACATGCATATGATTTAATACTTAGCATATCTATACATGCAATATATTTTGGCACACTTAAATGATGACAAAAGTGTATGTTTAGAATTTATGTTTTCATTTTGATTGAATTATGTGAACATATAAATTAAATCTCTATCCAAATTCTAATACCAAAATTCATAAGGATGGAATCACATAAGTACATGTCATTGTCAACTAGGGAAGTGAGATAATCAAATGACATCTTGGGACTAGTTAAAGCCTCATATTCTCTGGATGTCAAGACTGTATACTTATTAACATTCCAAATCTATGTAAATATATACATGAATAAGGAAAAGAGAGCATGAATTTATATATAACATGTGCTAATAACTTAGGTGAATATGGATGTATGCATTTTTAGTAACAAAAAAGGGGGATCTTCATCTTTTAATTAAGCACACATACACATGTATAAAAGATGTAAGCAAGTACGTGCCATTATTAACCAGGAAAATGTGGTAATCAAATGACCTCCTTGGGGCTAACAAAAGTCTCATATTCTCGGATTTCCAAACTAAACACTTGCTATCTTGAATACATATGAATGTATACACAACTATAAAGATGAAAACCATGCAAAGATTGTGTTTTCTTTAATTAGATCATTTAGGCATATTAATTAAAGCTCTATCCAAATTCTAATATCAAAATACATAAGAATGAAACCAAATGAGTACGTGTTGTTGTTAAACTAGGGAAGTGAGATAATCAAATGACCTCCTTGGGGCTACTTAAAGCCTTGTATTCCCAGGATGTTCAGACTATATACCCATTATTATTTAAACTTATATAAGTCTATATATGAATCATAAGAAAGAGAGCTTTATTTAATATTCTTAAGCTATAAACACATGCAAATCCTATGTATATTCATAACTATCAACACTCTAAGTATTATAATTGATTTATAAACTTTGGAAAATAATTTTGAATTTATTAGTGATAATAGTCACACATATATTAAATTAAGCCAACACATGCAAGCTTACATAAAAGAAATTCATTTGATTGATTTATATTTGAAAACATGAATGCATGAAATCAATGGCACAAAATACTTAATATGCTTAAAGAAATGACTAAACATAACCACATGATTTCAATCAATTAGATTAAACACTAAGGATAATCATATTAAATAAAACTAAAGGAAAATCAAAGTTTCTTTGTTCATTTATGATTTAAAATTTTTTAAAAGTTTAAGGAGGAGAAGAATTAATTGTTATTTTAATACCATTCCCACATTAGTAGTTTGATTTAGTTAAAGAAAATGTAATTAAGTGGATTTTATGAGTTAAATAAGTTGGATTCTTAATTAAATCAATTAATTACCCTTACCTATGCTTTTTTAATTTGATTAACCCCTTATTTATGAGCCACAAATGACATGAGAGGAAATGAAATTGTAATGCCCCCACAAGAACCTAATGCAAATGGCTCATAATTAAAAGTTAATTAAATTAAAGAACCTAATTAAGTACTTTTATGATTTTTTTTGCACTTATGGGCTAATCATAATTTCCTTAAGGGTCTTTATGTTGTTAATCACATAAAGAGGAACCCTTAATTTTATTGTTAATTATCTAATGTGATTATAATCTTAATTTGATTAGTTAATCCACTTAACTAATTAATTAAACTCTTAATTAATCTTATTTTTAAATAATTTTTCTTTAAAGAGAAATGGACTTAGGAAAAGAGATTAGGAAGGAGGTCTTAACCCCATTCACTACTCTACAGTGATTAGTGCACTTAATTAAATAATTTTTACAATTTGGATGATTAATTAATCAATTATATTAATTAAGGGGAACTCAAGAAAATTATGGGCTTAAATAGTCAATTCCCTTAATTAGCCAAGCAATAAATCCCAATAAAATTATGGGAGGTAGAGATCATCACATTAGACTAACACATAAAGTTTAAGATTAATTACTCAAGTAATTAAGGGATAATTAAGCTAATTAAGTTTATAATTAAATCTTAATTAAGCCTTAACTACTTTCAAAATTAATTGGAATTAATTTTAAATAATTCTCCTATGAAATACCTTCAAAATAAGTATTTATTTGTATTTTTTAGATTTTTCTATAATTGGTTATGAATTTCTTGAGATTTAGTCATTAAATCCATTAATTAAGCCTAACTTAAGTCTAATCTCGTCGATGCCATGCAGACCACTGACATGGTGCGCTTTCCACGTTGGTGCAACAGTATTGGTTACTTAAAGTCATCCGACGTGACACCTATGTGGCAGCGGCAGAAACATTTTCTTATCCGCCATCTAATTTAAGATTGGACAGTCAGGATCAATCCAATAGTTTTAATATGATTAAATTGTATTTTACCTAATAGATAATCACGACCGTCCATTCCGATCACACGAAATAGACAATGTGTGATCCATCATCTCGAGAGAGACACACCTTTCCTGCCACTGACCGAGCTCACGAGCTTGGATCGATTTGGGATTCAACCCACACCATCACGAGGTAGATCTGAAGGGATCTACTAGTCAAATTTTTGCAACATACCAATTTTCTTCAAAAAGGACCAAATATTTTTCACCGAAAGCTCGGTTTGAGAGGAATTACCTCCTCGGAGCTCGAGACCGGTGGTGTGGCACTGAGGTAGCTTCACTTGGATGAGGAGAATCCCTGTTGAGCAGCACTTGTGTTGATTCCTCGTCATTTGCTCGGTAGACCATGAACCGTCACTATGCAAGCTGATGTTGATCAAACTCGCACTTCCGGTGGTCGAAGGGCTCGGAGACAATTCGTTCTTGCTCGACTGAGGCCGGAGAAGGTGTGGGTGAAATTAATTTGAGTTTGGTGGAGAATGGAAATAGTTGGATCGAAAATGGGGTTACCCTATTTTGGAACACTGAGCTCCGATGTTGGGATGACTTAGCATGTTTGAGGAGAGCATTGGGGATTTCAAAACGGCCTCTAGAAGCTCTCTGAGTGTGAATGGTGTTGCTTTGGATCGAAATGAGTGGGGTATAACCACCCCTCCCCGCTTGGATCAGATGGATGGGATTGTCTTCTTTTTTTGGCCGATCAACCATCGTTCAGGTGCCGGAGTGGTCATGTCCGATCCCAGGTGGCTAGACTTGGTTGGTGGCTCAAGGCAACTGCCTCAAGGATGGGATCCATTGGGGAGGGAGTTAACTCACCTCCCTTTAGTCCATGGCTGGCCTAGCCCACTTGGTTCGGGCTAAGCAGGCAAGCTAGGTCCTTATTTAGGTGTGAAGAGGCTACCAAGTGGAAATGAGGAGGGTTGACTTGCCAATTTTGGGTTTAATCCAATGTGGGGAAGAAAATCCAATGGGTAAGGCTTTGGATTGGACCTAATTAGGGTTGGGCTGATTTGGCACTAACCTAAGGTGAGTTTTGGATGGGTTGAATCATGTCTCATTGGGGTTGGGCTTAGTTTAAGTGGGTTTGGCTCAATTTGACCCTTATAGGTCAAATTGGGCTTGGTTGAGTTAGGTTGACTAATTGGTCAAATTGGGTCAAACCAAGGGTTTATTCATGTTCAAATTAGTATTTGGGATGTTTTGGTTCAACGGGTTTTGTTAATTTAGCTTAGATTTAATTTTGGCTCATTTCAAATCATATGAGTCAAATGGGTCAAGTTGACCAATTTGGCCAAATTGGCCAAATTAGCTTGTGTTAGGTATTGATTTAAGTTTGATTGACCAATTGAAGTTGATTGTAAGCTTCAAATTTAATTATTTTGGATTTGGGAATGATTCAGGCTAAATTGACCCTTTAGGCCAATTTGGGCTAAATTGGTCAATTGGGTTTAATTGGGGCTTTGGTCAAGTTCAATAATCAATTTGAAATGAACTTGAGTCATTCGTTACAATCAATTTAGGTTAGATCATGATTTGACCCAATTTAGTCTTTTAGGTCAAATTGGGTCAACTTGGGTCAAAGGGCCAATTGGGTTAGGTTTGGCTCAATTGATGGTCAGGTCATGTTCAATCATTGATCATAGCTTGGTGTGAATCAATGGTTTTAATTAATTTAGCTTGGGTTGAGATTTGGCTAGTTTGGCTCATGTGGGTTAAGCGAGTTGACTTGGTCAAATGACCAAGTTTGTTTGACCCAATTGATGATAATTGATCAATCAAGGGTGATTGATAATCATCATTGGAGGTTTTGGTAGGCTTGGTTCAATCCAATTTGGGTAGGATTGGAATTTGGTTCAAATAGGTCAAATTGATCACTTTGGATCAAGTGGGCCAATTGGTTTTAGTTGAGTCAATTTTGGGTTGAATTGAGTTTAGTTGGATTTATATCTAGATTTAAGATTGATATATAGTTTTGATTTCAAATGGGTTTTGGTTCACTTGAATATTTTAAGTCAAATGGGTTAGGTTAGGTTTGATTGGATTGATTTTGAGTTTGGTGGTTTTGATTGTAGATTTGGTTTATACTTGGGATGATGATTGAGGGAATAATAGATTCATGAGAAAATCAATTGATCATGGATTTGAATTGAAGGAGTGTTGGCTAAGTCCATAGGATCAAATCATATGGCTTAAGGTAGGTTTGAATTTGGTTTGGATTTTGGTCTAGGACATTTGATTGTAGGTTTCATTTATATTTGGGAAAATGATTGAGGAAATAATTGATTCATGAGAAAATAATTAAAATCAATTTGAATTAAAGAGGGTTTTGGCTGAGTCTACAAGATCAAATCATATGGCTTAAGAATTATTGATTTTATTTGATATTTATTTGGTAGATTTGAATTTGATTGTATATTTGGCATGGGTTGATTGGAGAGTTGTATTGACTTTAAGAAAATCAATTGAGTTTGGTTACGCTTGAATTGGTCTTGGCTAAGTCCATAAGATTTAATTATGGGCTTAGGATAGGTTTGATTTGGATTTGATTATAGGTTTCAATTTTTTGGCTTGGAATTTGAATTTGGATTTGGTATATGAATTTGGATGAATTGAATTTGAAGTTTTGTTTAGGCCAAAGAGGTAGACATAGATTTGATTTAGGCTATATGATAGGTAAATCTCCCTAAGTCCTAAGGCTGAGCCTAATCCTATGATTAACCCTTCTAAGTTTCTAGGCTTAGGTTAAGTGTTCAGCTAATTGCTAGATGTGTCTTATGAATAGGAAGAATCTAGTATCTAAAAGTGTCCTAAATCTAAGAAGAGGATATTGAATCTTCACTCTAAAAGTGAGGTCAACAAAAAGACCCCAATAAGTGTGGTGTAATTGATAAGGAACACCGCACGTATTGGAACAATCAATAATATCCAAAAGATTGCAAGTGCTAATGGAAATGATCTATTCCTAATTATGAGAGGTAGATAGAATCACGATCTTAATGTAATGCAACTCACCTCATGCCAAGGGCATAAGGGAGAAATCTGCTAGGGATTGAGATTGATTGAATTTGTTTGGTAGGCATCCACTGGGGATGAAGATTTGATTAAATTTATTTTATTTAGTTTATTTATGGAGGGGAGATCCGGGGATACAATTTTGAATTTGAATTGATTTAATTTATGTTTGATTCAAGGGGCATATCCATTGGGATATAAGCTTGAATCCACTAGAGATCAAGACTGGATTTGATTGATGTAATTTGTTTAAATGTGATACATATCCACTGGGGATATGGGCCTGAATTCATTGGGGATCAAGACCGAGTGTAATTTATTTTAATTGGTTATGGATTGCATGGGGAGATTGGTTTTGAATTTGATTTGTTTGTTTGATTGGTTTATATGATTTGAGCTCCACTTGGAAGAAGGGTTGGATTTAACTCCACAAGGGAGAATTAAGTTAGATTTAATTTGATTTGGATTGAGGGCATATCTGTCGGGGATATGAGCTTAGTTGAATTTGATTAATTTAATTTTGATTTGATTTATGGACTTTGTCGTGTGCGATGGACCCACTAAAAAGGGTCCACGGGAGCCTTGGCCTATCTTAGATTTACAAATCCAAAGAGATAGTCTACCAGCTGCAGGGTAGAGCTGACCAACCTAAAGGTTGTCTTTCTGTGCAATGACTATGCTAAGAAGAAAGTGGAGCAGACATACATCTTCCAAAGCAGGGGAACAGCCGCTGGGGTGACCTGTTAATAGCACAATAAATCAAACCCGACCTAAGGTGACTACTGAGTGAGTGTCACTGGGACTTATGTCAACTCAAGAGTAGTCAGAGTTAATTTCATTTGATTTGATATGGTTTGTTTGACTTGGTTTAGTTTGTTTTAATTTATGGACCTTATTAGCGTGTGATGGATCCACTGAGAAGGGGCTATGTTGACCTGGACTTGTCTCAGATTTACCGATCCAAATGGGTAATCTACCATCCAAAGGGTGAGATTATCCAAACTAAGGGTTGCCTTTCGGTGTAAAGCAGACATACTAGGAAGAAAGAGTAGTAGACTTACATCTTCTAAAGTGGAAAACAGCCGCTAGGGTGACCTGTTGGTAGCACAACAAATCAAACCTGACCTAGAAAAACTGAGTGAGTACTGCTGGGGACTTATGTTAACTCAAGAGTAATCAGGCGATTCCTATATGGTGTCTTCCTGACACGGCCCTAAAGATAGGATGTCTGCTTGGGAAAAGTATCGTTGGGGGTGTCCTCCTGATCCACAAGAAAATATATATTATTTGCTTATATGTTTTCGTGGACCTGCTTATGTGTGAGGGACCACACTGAGAAGGGGAAATGTCGACCTTGACTATCTCAGATTTACTGGACCAAGGGAGGATCTGTACATCCGTAGTATGGAGTCTCCAACCACAGGGGTGATTACCAGAAAAGGAGAACTGTCCAATCTAGTAGTAACTCGGGTAGTGTCTAGATGGGGTTACAAAGGACGTGATCCAAATAGAGTGCCCATAGGGGAGGTGCAGCTATGGGCATTATCCTAATCCCTAAAAGAAATCCTATAGGTGTATAGTAGCCAACTCAAGGAGAAAGTGTATCAGACTTACATCTGCCATGAGTGGTGTATCCACTAAGTGGGTCGCTGTCAACATAGCAAACACCAACCAACCTCATATGCCCGTCAGTGTGTATTGATCAATCTAAGAATAGGGCTTAGCAAACTTACATCTTCATAGACCAAAATGATCATCGGGATAGTCTGGCTTTTTTATTTTCTCTTGTTGAAAGGATAATTGGCAACCGATGGACTCTAGTGCAAATCAGTCTTGCTCTGTTCTCTGAAGGCTGCTCATTCTCCCATTCTCGTCTTAATTCTTATGGATGGTTGAGCTATCAACCTAAGTGAAAACATCTTCTTCCTATCATCTATTTGATGTACCTTTGACCTCTCTGAATCTTTTTAGTTTTTTGCTCCATTGAAATCTCTACTTCTTATTTTGATCTCCGGGTGTTTTATATGTTCTATTGTTCTTTACTTTTTTTTCATCCTTCATTATGTATCTTGTTTACACTGATGTGCCTTGCTCTTTTGGGTAATAGAATTGGAATTATGCCCTTAATTTTTCTTTAAAAAAATTATGGCTTACTCTTAATATATAATAAGATAAAATAAAATGCATTTAAAACTTGAATTCCTTATTAACTTTATAGTCCTGTAGTCTTTATCACTTCTCGGACAAAGACAAGAAGATCATGAAGATAATAAAATGGTGAAAGGGTTGGAAGGCCATCACAATGGGAGGCGACGAGATAGGATTAGAGGATGAGGAGTAAACTAGCACCCGCATAATGTGTTGATATAATTTACTTTAATTAATCCTCATCAATCATAACAATATATTCTGCACAATTCAAATCTAGTGTTCAGTGAAAAAATACAGAGTTCTTAAAAAAATTACAAATGCAAATTTAAAGAGGGATCCCCTCTCTCATCGGTATAGAATTGGCATTAAAAAACTTGCTTAGAGACTACTTCTGAATTTGAATTTTGGAAAAAAAATTTAAAATAAGTATGGTTTAAAATGTAATTAATTAAGTATATTTAAAAAATTAGAAATAAGTATAGTCGCTCGCTTAACGGGTGACTAGCTTGCCACGTCGAATCTGACTTGGCTCTAGTCTCCCGTTAAATGGGTGACTTACTTAGGTTATGAAAATAGGGCCAATGACATCATTTTTATTTTGACCTTCTCCTCTTTATCCTAATATATATTCCCTAGCGTCCAACCGCTAGCCCCTTGGCCGACAATAGCCCTCTGACATGTCATTTTTTGGTGGAGAACAAATTTATAGCATCAGTCATTTATGATGATGAAGTTTGTGATGTTATATTGGACGAAGCTTGTCGTCAAACATTGGTGCTCTCTATGGAAGTGAAAAATATTAATATTGCATCCATATTAGCTGATCCTTCCTTAAGGCAATCAGATATTCCATCAAATCCTATGCAATATTTCATTCCCTCTGTTACCTTAACAACACAGAGAAGTTTTGAGGAATTTGAGGAATTGAATCCTTAGTCATATCTTGTATAACATAAGCTAATTTCATTGCTACTTTTCCCTATTATACAATACATTTGCTACTTACGTGTAAAATGTAATTACAGATCCATAGATGATGTTACTTTCATTCAGAAGAACCATTTGTGGCACATAGTAGTGCACCTGATGATGAGTACGAGACCAAGAATAATGACTCAAGTAGTGCATCTAAGCATAGAGAAAGTGACGATGATTGTTTGGCTTACATGCTCCTACTGATTATGTTAGCAGTCATGGTCTCTTCAAGAATCATTCTTTATGGAATATTGAATGTGAAAATCAAATGATTTCTAATAATGACTATGTCTGCATTTATCAAATGATAAGACAATGGGATGAGGACATTATTTTTGATGTTCCATCTGATAACGATGTATTATCTGATGATGTTAATATTCTGGGTGAACTTGTTGAAGGCATGTATTTTATGAGTAAAAGAACTCTTTAGTTTGTTATTACTAGTGTGGTGAAAAATTTCTATTAGGGAGTGAGGAGTCACCTTTAAAATCTATAGGTGAGAAATGAAAGAGGACACACACAAGCATATAGAATTTGTCTTTTTAGGATGCCACGTAGATCCATAGATGTACTTATTTAGGTGATCGGCTACATCATCAAGAAAATAATGTACTATCTTGAAAGATAGAAATCACTACTCTTTAATGGACCTACTCACCTCAATAAAGACTCCTAAAGACGATGGGTCTGCACATGAACCAGAGATTCTTCCCCTACTTTATAAAGAAAAGTAAAGTAGGATTTATTTTAAATCGTGTTCATTAAGTTTCCTACAAGGGCAAGCCCCATAGTTAATTACATCCTAAGAAATGAAGCTTCCTCAGGAAAACTCTCGATTAAGGTAAATGATCATTATCTTTGAAGATTTCAATACGAAAGGACTATCAATCGATTGGTTTATTTTTTAAGGATCAAATGGGATTGATCAAAAGAGGGAGTTATTATCGAAGCCAAAATGGAAGGTAAGTAGGAGATGTTCATGATGCTAGGAAACCTAGCGAGTATCTCAAACTACCCTATGGTTGGGCTTTATATTTTTGAAGTTGATTTAGTTTGTTTGAGTTGCATTTTTCATTAGAAATTTAGGACTTAAGATTCCTTAACACAAGATTAAGGAAATGCCTAAGAAGTGAGGTATTATGCTTATGGCCAACAAAGGAGAGAAATAACCTTAGAACCTACATCTAGAGAGCTTTGGAGAGGGCCAGAAGCACAACCTAAATCTAAGGCAAAAATGGGTAATTGGTTTGCATCCACAAGAGAGGACAAAATACCCGATAGCTTAGACTTACAACCATCTGGGGGTGTCCGCCAACTAACTCCTCCTATGATTTTAAATACATATAGGCAAGTCTTCATGCTTATGCAAGATAGTTAAGCTGATATTTATTAGAAAGAGACTAAGTCCTTAAACTCACTCCCTAAAGAGACTAGATCATGTAAAGGGACATGCCTCAAATGACCTAAATCTAATGCAATTCAAATTTCATTTTATTTTCATTTTGGAAAATTATTTTGACTCGGGCTAATAGGATTTTTATGACTAATGCATGAGAAATAAAGTTATTGGCCAAAATCAGCGAGAAGGGAGGAGGTGAGTTTCCGCCATGGCTCTCAAAGGTCAAATTGAGTTCTTTGGCAAAGGTGGAAGCCCTCCAATCAATAGTGAAATAAGATGTTGTTGTGCATGATATTACAAAATAAATGCTCATCCAGCTAAGGGGTTGCTAATTCTTTTATCTTGATTTTAAACATAAGCTTTATGTGAGGTTATGAGTTCTTTATTTTTAATTTGAATTATTAAGTTAGGTAAAAGATTTATTTTTCCCTAAAGAGCCTAATTCACATCCAGGTCATACATAAAGCAAGAAAGAAACTAGAAAAACCATGTCATTTAATGCAAAAGTTAAACAAATCATCAATCAATTTATAAAGATAATAACAAAAAGAATAAAAGGCAGTTGTGGTAGGGCACCACCACACAAATTTGAAAATATCAAATGTGAGTAACCGAGCTCTACCCTTATATAACATAGATTACAAATGAATTAAATTATAATTAAGCAAGGAATTCATTATTATGGGGGTCTTCAAGCTTTATTCTTCTTTCTTCTTTTCTTCTTTCTTCTTTTGGTTCCTTCTTTGGATGGTTGGAAGGTGGATGCTCCAAGGCTTCACATGGTACATAAGATAGGATCTTATGACCAATGTTTATCCTAATCCCCATAACAATCATTCCAAAATTTTAATTGCACAAATTTACATGAAAAGAAAAAGTGGAAATCTAACTAACACCTGCAAAGCAAAGGTTAGCTAAAACAAACCACACAAATCCCAAGCATGTATATTGGACTTATCACCCCACACGTGGGTGACTAAGTCCACCTAGCCTATGGATTATGCTTACTGCTATAAAGCACTTGCAAGCAAATGCATTTATATTTTTATTTATGATAGCGCCCCTTAAGCACAATCCCCTACAGAAAAGAATTATTAGACTAAGAATGTCCTACCATTCATTCTAAGAGCATACACCCTAACATCCAGTCTAAAACATATATCACAAAATAAAACAAACATCAAACCATGCACTGACCTAACCTAAGGCTAGAAGTGGTGACTTAGGCTAATATGTGTGCTTTGAAGGCTTGTGTGGTATGCTTAGCTATGGCTTTAGGTTCAAATTTTTTCAGTGTGAAGAACATATTCAACTTAGATGAGGGTTTTATTTAAGTTGTATAATTATTTTGGGTTGATTTTATTTCATGTTTTGATTTGATTTAAGTGGATCCTACAATTAATTACTAAGTTATGAAGAGAGGGAAAGAGAAGTTCTCTTTCCTTCCCTAACCTATGTAATTTCTAAAGTAAGTTCACATTTTAGTTTCATTTAGGTGAATGTTTTGATTAAATCTTTTAATTAATCCTAAGCTTAGATGAATTCTAAATAAACTTATTCAAAAAGAAAGGCATTTTAAGATTAAATAAAATGAATCAAAATTCACATAACACACATTACTTCATTTATTTTTCAACATATATAATATGCATATGAATGAATCTTAAGCATATCTATACACACAAGTAAGAGTATTTAACACACTTTATTATGCATGCTAGGCAATGCACATAAGAAAAATTAGAAGTTGAATATGCATGAATTTTCCTAAGTATAAAAGGTTTTCCTTATCCAAAATTTCACATACACATATGAAAGTAAGAAAGCCATAAGTGAGTACAGCGCCATTGTTAACTAGAGGTGTAAGGTACAAGACCTACTTAGGGCTACTTAAAGCCTCGCAACCTCAAGATTATCCAGACTAATATACCACTTTCCTTAAATACAAACATATGTATAAAAGAAATGAAATATAAAGAAAAATTCAAAAGTTGTTTAATGAATTCATTTTTTTATGCAATTTATGTATGCAAGTATAGGTAACCTTTCTTATGTAATAGCATAAAGATGAATAGGGTATCAAATTAAGTAAGTTGTGGGTTCATTTCAAATGAACCCTACATCTTACCAACTCCTATTCAAAACTATGCTAACATAAGAAAGAAAGGAAACCTATGCTAAGCATACCTTTATAATCTATCACATCCAAGCTTATAATTAAAGTATAAGTAACACACTTTCAGATTTGGTATTTTATTAATGTATTTTGAAACTAATTTGGATTTAGTAGTGATAATAGTCACTCATATTTCTACTTTAGCCAACACATGCAAATTTGACATAAAAATAAACAATTTCATTTTGAAATTTGAATTTCAAAATTATGAATGCATGACATCACATGGCATACAACTTAACATGTTGGGGATAGATCCAAAGTAATGAAAGCATGTAGACAAACTCACTTCACTTAAATCCTAAAGACATTCTTATGGAAATAAGAAAATTTAGAATAAATCAAAGTGAATTCAAAGTGATTTTTGTTTAGTTTGAAGTTTGATTTAATTTTGAAAAGGTGAGATGAGTTTGCTGTTCCTAATCTATTCCCACATGTGGTTGATATTTTTGTTTAATTTTTAGATAATTAGATCCATTTTTATGAGTTGATTAGGTTAAGGTATGAATTAAGTAACTTAATTAACCCTTACCTACACCACCTTAGAAGAATTAACTAAATAATTATGAGCCAATAAGAAGATATAAAACCCACAAGGAATTTAAATTTGCAATGCACCTAATAAGAAAGAGGCCTAATGCAATTTGGCTTACAATTAAAAGTTAATTAAGCTAAGAGGTTTAGCTTAAGTAATTTCAAAACACTCTTTACACATGTGAATTGGGTTTTGATTTCCTTAATTGAACTTAGGCTATTAAACACCTAAGCATCTACCTAAAGTAGATTAATTATGTTCTAGAACTTTTTAGAATTTTTTTTTTGAAATTGGTTAAGGGGATAATTAATGAATTAACCCTTAATTAAGAGCAAATTAAGGAGAGAAGAGGGGGTTTAAGGAATAGCTTAGGGCAAATGCCCCATAAATATTCCATAAACATCCTACTTGTTGGATCTAACCTTAATCAACCCTAATCATAGGTTAAAATCACTAATCATACCCTAATTATGCTTAATTATATAAAGAGGGTAATTAAGGAAACCATATGCAATTCTTCTAATCAAGCCTTCAACAAATCCAAAGAAAATTAGGGGAGGCAGATCCCTAAAACATACCCAAGAAATTTGGGATTAATCATAGGCTTAATTAAAAAATAATTAGTAAAATAAACTTTCTAATAAAACCCAAATTCAGATAAAAGCATAATTCAAAACTCATCAAAATTAATTTTAAAATGTTCTAGGCTTAATTATCTTTCCATAGAATTTTATTTCACATTTTTATGAATTTTTTAGCAAGAGTTATGAATTTTGGAAGATCTCTAAATGAATTAAGAATTAATTAAAGCATTTTATTAATCCCTAACTAATCCCTAGCTCACAGCGTGATGCTTGGCGGTGGCGGTCAGCTTTACATGCATCATGTTGTGTGGGGATTACTTAAGTCATCACATCATGAGGGCGGCTGGTGGCACGCGCTTTAATCCTCTGTCGTCCGATCAAAGATCGGACGGCCAGGGGATCTCCCTGCATTTTAAATCAGATAAAAGAACATCTAAATGTGTTGAATAATCTCATCCGTCCATCTAAAATGTATGGATGGATGGCTAAGATCATCCAAGTTCTTCCCCTTGATCAATAGATACCATCCATGATCAAGGGGAAGATCCAAGCTCGATCTAGCATTGAATCAAACCAAATTCAACCCACACCATCCAAAGACAGAGAGCAGCAAATCCAATGATCAAAAATTGATGGGGTGAAAATTTCTTTCATAAATCTCCACACCACATTGAGTTTAATGGTCTAAAAATCCCATAGCTCACCTGAGGTGATCACCGATGCTCGATTCCCTTGGAGAAGCTTCGTCTGGTTAAGATGAAGCTTTGCTGAGAGTATGAGCACTTGAAACTGAGTAGATCAATGTATGGACCAACTCCTTCTTGCTTGAGCTTCAGCTTTGATCCAATTCAATCCTCCTTTGCCTTTAGAACTTGGGAATCAACGTAGGTGAGCTCGACTTGGTCACCTAAGTGTGCTTGCAAAGGGAATTGAAAGGAAATGAAGTGTGGAAGAAGTTGGCAATTCAATTAGCTTCCTCTATTTTCTCTGTTTGAAAATTGAGAAATGGGAGAATGGAAGTAGCTCTAGGATGCTTGCTAACACTCTCTGATGGCTCTTAGGTCTCTCTAGCACTAAATCGAATTAGGGAATTATGCATTTGAGTTTGTTTAGGGGGAGTATATCTCCCCCTTGAAGGATTGGACAACCAATAATGCACATGTCATTTTGATCCAATTGATCATAGGCTGAGGGTTGTTTGATCAGTTAGGAGTGTGCACATGGTTAGTTTGGGCCAAGGAGTGGATTGCCAACCTCCCATGTGCTTGAATTTGAGCTTGAGAGGGAGTTTGAATTTTCAGTTTTTGACCATAGGGACAGGTTTGGTCTAGGGACCAAATGGGCTGACCCAAACTCATTGGGTTGGGTGCACCACTCAGCACTAAGTCCCCTTGAGCTTTTAGGAAAGCCTCAAGTGAATGTGAAGAGGGTATGACCAAATTACCCATGGATTAGGACAAGATGGATTAGGCCAAAATTTGTTCTATGGCCTAGGGAAAAGGAGGGTCATTTTGCTATTTTTCCACTTTGGATATGTTGGGTATGTGAAGAAACTAGGTTTGGCCAAGTTTCATGAGATTTGGAATTCATTTGATAGGGTTTGGCTCATGTTGATCCATTTAGGTTAAAATGGGTCAACTTGGGTCAAGTTGACTAGGTTAAATTCAAACCAAGCATCGGGTCAAGTTCATATGACCATTTGAAATGTTTTGATGATTTTGGTTTGATTCAATTTGGTATAGTTTTGAATTTGGCGCATATGATGTCATTTAGGTCAAATGGGTCAAGTTGACCTATTTGACCCATTTGACCTATTTAGGGTAGGTCAAGGGTAGGTTAGGTTAGTCATATGGAGTGGATTGGTATCTTTATTTTCAATCAATTTTGGTTAAGTTCAATTTGGCTCAACATGACCCCTTTAGTCATGTTGGGTCTAAATCTGGCTAGTTAGGTCTAGTTGGCCAATTGAGGCTTTGGTCAAGTTTCACAAGTGATTTGGAATGGACTTGACCCATTGGTTTGGATCAATTTGGCTTAGATCAAGTTTTGACACATTTTGACCCTTTAGGTCAAAATGGGTCAACTTGGGTCAAGTGAGCCAATTGGGCTAGTTGGGCTTAAATGTTGGCTTAGTCAAGTTCAAACATAAGTCATGAGTGAACTTAGATCAATGGTTTCAATCAATTTGGCCTATGATGGAATTTGGCTATGTTAGGTTTCATTTTGGGTTAAGTGTTGACTTGGTCAACCCTTAGGTTTGACTTGGCTTGACCCAATTTGATTGATTGATCATCCCATGATGATTGTTGATCATGATAAGAGGGATATATGAGTTTGGTTCAATCCAATTTGGTTAGGATTAAAATTTGGCTCATAAGGATACTTTAAGTCACTTTGGGTCAAGTGAGCATAAGTGGGTCAAATGGCTTGGCCAAAGCTTGATTTGAAGTTGGTTGATCTTGTATATGGACTCATGATTGAAATATGAATCCATTTACAAGTGGTTTGAAGTCAAATGGGTTTTGATCCATTTGAAAATTTCATATTCAAAGGAAGAATATGAATGGGGCTTGGGTTTGATTTTTGACTTAGGTTTGATTGAGTAATTGAAGTTTGGATTTATATATGAGCTCATGATGGTAGAGTTGATTGAACCATGAAAGAAAATCAAGAGTTTGGCTTGATTTGGAAATGATTTGGCTAAGTTCAAGATTTTGACTTGAAAAGCTTAGATTGGATTTTGAGTTGATTTGAGTTTGCTTTTTGGAATTGGTTTTGTTAAGTAGGAGTGTTACAGAAGTATGATGACAAATGTGTAGGAGTGTTTCAATGGAGTGCTTAAATGTGCACATGGTTTTCCAATTCAAACCCTAATCAGTGCAATTTATTATAATATTGTTGCACTGTTTATAAAAAGGTATGCTACTACAACTCAACAGCAAGAGTTCAATGTATCCATGTTCACACAGCGGATGGCGACTACACTATAGCCTTTTGAACAAGAGGCTCGACAATTCCCAGAACCAATTAACATAAACCTTAGAGAATTGTAAGTGTTTGAACGGTCATGTAGATCATTCAGAGTTGATTTATCTGACAATGGCCAATACAGGTGCAGCTATAATAAAACAATAACATATCATGTTTTTCCCGGATGCTATTGCAGCATTAGAATCTAGAAGATTAAATCATTTGTCATACGTATCACAATATTATACTATATCACAATATTATACTATACAAATTTATAAGGAAACATATGCTGTTGAATTTCATACACTACCAGATCATTCTGATTGGCCAACTTATAACACCGATCAAGATATTGTTGAGTTGTGACCACCTACTTTTTGAAGAAGACCAGGAAGACTGCACACTAGTAGATATAGAAATACAACGAATGAGAACAAAGGTAGCAGTAGTAAGTCATGTAGATTATGCAAGACTGCTGGTAATTATAGGTCATCATGTCCTTATAATATTAGTAGTAGAAGGTACGTTGTAGCTACAACTGTTAGAACCTCTTATTCAGTTTAGTGTTTTTCAATTTTCTACCTTTTTATAGTTCTCCTTTACAGTTTCAGTTTGGTACATTATAGCTTTCTTTTTTAGTTTTATGTTTTTCTATTACTGATTATGGAATATATTTTTTTCATGGGTATGATGGTCGAGGACCACCCCCCTCTGGGTAGACGCCGGCTTCGAGGGCATGCTAGGGAGGACACTATGTAGATAGATCTGTCCCCTCCAGAGGTCCACCCTAGCATAGCCTCCCTGCATGGTCAACACAGAGCTGCCCACCGGACACAACAAGTAAAGTTTCAGCTTCTAAGTTTTAGGCATATCACGTTATTTGACTAATATTTCTTTGTGTTTATTAAATGCAGAGTACTATTCTAGAAGCCGCCTCACATTTTCTCATGCTAAAGGAGTGGCCCATCACATGTCATATATTTACTTCTACTTTGCATGTAGTGGGCCTCGACTGTGCTGGCTAGCTACATTATATTCATCTAGATCATCATTTGCTTAATACACTAGTTGAGAGATGGTCTCCACAGACCAATATTTTCCACATGACCGTTGGTGAGATGATAGTGACACTTCAGGATGTGGTGATAATCCTAGGGTTATGTATTGATGGGCTGCCAGTTATAGGCCCGATTGTGGTTGGTGAGGGAAGAAGTGGCATAGCTGGCCAATCTGCTGTGATGATTTGTTGGACCGACATCCCCTACCATATATAGTGTACCATGATACGACCAATCTGAACATCACATCCATATTTTGAATGGGTCAGGCCTAAGCACAGGCGTGCATGCCCTTGAGGTGGCTTAGATGGTCATTCTACATGGATTCATATGTAGACTTGACTGATTGACTTTAGCAGACACTTGGTAGCTTATATTTTATTCCTTATAAGGAGTTTCCTACTTCCTGACACTTCTGAATCTGTGGTTCATCTGCAGTATCTTCTACTACTTGAGGACCTAGATACCTTCAGTACATTGTCTATTGGGGAGCAGTTCTATCATATATGTATCGTGAGCTATATGAGTCCACTAGGCCTACCAAGGCCAATATGATTGGTTGCTTACATCTATTGCAGATCTGGTATTGGGAGCACCTTCATGTAGGGAGGTCAACACTATATGCCATATCCGAGAGATTTTGACAGGCTGAGCATAGGGTTGAGGTTAAAAATACTTCTTCATAATTCATTCTGATGCACATATGTTTGTTCTTATTATATTGTTTAAACAGGTGGAATGAACGATTTGTGCATCAGATGCTAGTGGGGAATGTAGGATTATACAAGAATGAGCTGGATGGTTTGTTACATACTCATGTATGACTTTTAGAGTACTCAATGAGTACTATTTTCAAAAATATAACTTGTAACATGTCCAGGTTATTTGAGAGCCTTATACTAAGCAGATCAAATAGCGCCTATCAGACATATGCTTAGTAGGCTCAGATATTTGGCTAGCACGTGTCCCACTCATCAACTAGAAGAGGGTAGAATGACACCTACAAGATCGAGTTCTTAGGAAGTTTGGACTTCTACCCGAGATTAATATGACACATATAGACTTCAAAGGGTCGATGGTCATGGAAAAGCTGATGTGATTGGGTTGACTATCATCAGCTTCACATAGCTGTGTGGGATAGGAGGAAAGATTACATAGTTGATGGCTTAAACGAGGAAGAGGATAGATTGACTGCTATTAATCAGTACATGTCTTAGTTCAGATCGTGAGTCCCGCTTTATCTATTAAAGGCCGTGACAAATCCTCCAACCACATATTATCATAGAGCACTTGTAGAGCGAGTATAAGTGAGTAATTATAATAATATTTTGAGACTTTCAATATGTTGATTACATAACTGAGGCTGATTTCTACTATTATTTTTCATGCAATCAAAGCACTTTGTGGCTACTCAGGACATCTCTATACTTTGATCATGCAGATGATCATGAGTTACAATTGGTTGTAAATAAATATGAGAAGCTTTGCAGGAATATGAGACAAAGAATTCATATCAATGACAACCATTATCAACCGGAGTCTGCGAAGGGTGTCTCATAAGAGGTTTCTTCCCAAGCGGCATAGCTCTATGATCTATATGCTGATCCAAGTTCATCTACATATCAGCCTAGTTCTCAGTCACAGCCCCCCACCCTATTTACCCCCATCATAGGACTATCCTACTCATACATCTGAAGCGACGCCGCATAATGATATACCACGGGTTTATGAAGAATCTACATTAGAGGGTCACCATCAGTTGCGTGATCATCTACCATGTGTACCTGATCAGTATACACCTTGAAGTGGTATGATTCCACGCAGACGGTGGAGGCAATAGCTTTTTAGGATAGTGTTACTTATGTGTATGGAGTACATGTGTTTATTTTCTTACTATATGTCATATGATTTAATTTTTGAACTATCATATGGTTTATTGTTTTTGCCAACTATAGTGCATGTGTCTCAGAATAATTTACCGAACTGTTTCATATTTATGTTTCTTTATTTTGTTATCTAGTTCTTGACATTAGACCCTAAATTTTAATAAAAATTGTGATAATATTCATCTAGTTCATAGAATATAAAGACTTTCATTTCAGTATATTTACAAACACATATATAAATAAAGTGTATTTTTAAATTCATAAAATCTATTAGTAGAATTCTAATATTGGAGATCAAGCAATTAAAATAAGTGAACATTTTAGATATCTTGTATTGATTGTTTATAATAATCAGCGAAAGAGATTAGTTTCTATATTACTAAAATTCAATCTGGCCAACGAAAAAGAAGCAAAAAATTAAGTGTTTAACATATGAGGTTCTTTTTTGAAATGAGAGACTTCATATATGCTTCGAAAGGTTGGAGTAGCTCTAATGACAGATAATGTTAGAACCCAGATCCAACCAAACTGCAAACTTATTTTTAAATAAATATAAGAAGAAGTCGCCATTAAACTACGACATTACGACTAAAGTCGCCTTAAAGGGCACTAGCTCACTTAAAGTGTCAGTCAGTCGGATTCGACATGACAAACAAGTCATCCATTAAACGGATGACTATACATATATCTATTTTTTTAATATATTTAAATATTAATTACGTTTTAAACTATAATTATTTTAAAATTTGTCTTTTGAATTTTTCATATTTAGAAAATGAGGAACCAATCATTCTTGCACTTCAAAATCATCTCAAAAAAAAACCAAAGAATAACGCTAAAATAACATTAAAAAACAACTTGATGATTGTTTCCATTTCCGACACAGAATAAGCAAATTCAATACACAAGACTCCAAATGAGTCCCAAGCATAATGCTTCAACCTTCCACCGAAGCTCAAACTCCTTCCACCAAAACCCATCCTTCATCTTCACAACTAGCACCATCTCCTACCTGACAAATAAGCTCTTCCCCGCCGTCCGATCCACCGCTGTCTTCCGATTCATAGTTCACATCACCCGCCTCATAAGACCTACTGCGATCCCCCTTCACATAAAAATCAGATATCTCATCTCTGTGCCTATGAGTTCCTTTGGTTTTCGCCCTCGCTTTGTTCGCCGGATTGTCGTGCAGCAGCATCTGGAATTAAACCTGGAGCTATTAGTGAGAAGTTTTCGTGAATGGAATCGATTTTGTTTTGGAAGCTTCTTTCCGTCCATGACTACGCCATGGCCCCTCATCCCCAAAGCTTCAGGTTTCGGTTTGAACAGTGAAGGCTTGAGGCTTATTGCATTAAATAATAAGCTCATATTTTTCTTGCAGGTCAAGACATAGTATTTATTTTATAATTTTATTTAATGGGTTGGCCTGGCCTTTATTAACATCAATTATATTTTATTTGGGGAATACTGCGTTGACTGGTCGAAAGGAAGGAATGCAGTATTTAAGAGATTGAGCAAATTCTGAAATAATCAAATATATTATTAAATAAATACCTTTTCAAAAATCAATAAAAAATGAACAATATTATCGTTATTATTTATTATATAATTAACTGCATTTAGTGACAACCTTTATAATTTCTCCCTTAAATACTTGCTACTATTGGCCTAAAATCATATCAAAAATCTCTCGAATAGGTGAAAAATATTTTTCTTCTTTTATATACAAATCTTTATATTTCCTAAACAAGCAATGAAGAGGCTAAAAGTATTAACAATCAACTAAAATGTATTTGGATTCAAATCTCTAAGCATTCTCCAACCATTCTGTTTCTACGTGGCATTTATCAAGAAAACTCTTCAGAAGAAGAAAAATACTCAAGAAAGAATCACCGTTCTATTTGCAATTGAAAATAACATTAATCTCCACAACTAATTGGGATCAGCTTCTTTAAAAAAAACGTAAATACTTTTCAAATTGGATCAAAAGAAACCCTAACGACAGTTGTATTATAATTAAGAAATAACAAAATATATATTCACAAATTACATTCTCCTAAGCTGAGATTAGAAAAAAAATCGGAATATTTATGAACCTTCCCTACAATCATTTGAAGTGCTGATTTTGCAAATATTTTACTGAAGGAATCAATTTAAGCTCAAGATTATCGCTTGACTTCTTCTAAATTTTCTCTTGCCCTTTCCTATTTACAATTTATCCGCAAGATCATTCACTCCACACCAACTAAACTGTTCTGAGTCTAGCAAACTTTAAATTATGATTATATTAAGTTAAACAAAACAACCTAAATCACAAAGTATCAAATCTGTTCTAATATACATAAAAAAAATTTAATCTTCAAAGACAAAATGATGCTCATCTCTCAATAAACTCCAAGCATTCCCAAACCATAAAATAAATAATTTTAGCTAAGAGATTAATAATCAAGATCAACCATACTTTTTTGATGAAATTTTCAAATTAAGCATGATTAGTGATTTAATTAGGTAATTAGGCAGCATAAAAAAATTTTAAAATAGGCCTAGCCCGGTGGGCCACCAACACGGTGGGGACGGCTCATCCATATTTAGAAAACCCGAGAGCCACCTTTCAAGCTCTGATCTCCCGATCTCGTCGCCGCCGCCTGATGCCAGTTGCGTAGCCGCGAGCCGCCGACCTAGGGGCTCGCCGCCGGCCAGGAAAGTCGCCGTCGGTGAAGAAGGAGCTTGGAAGGATTATTTTCGCCGATTTAGGTATTTCTAACCCTAAACGAAAAAAAATGTATAATGTTGAATTGTATGAGTTTATTTGGTTTGTTTAAGCTAATTATTTTGATATTCATAGAAAATTTGTGATGGATTTCATTTTGTGCGCAATTTTTTTTTATTGATTAAGTGTGTACATGTAGTTTAATTTAGTTATGAAGATCTTTAATTGTATTAGGCATATGTGGTAATTCATGTTCGTTAAAAAAGTTAAATCTGTGTTTGATCTATTTTGTTGAATATTTTCATGTGTGATATTTTTTTTTGGCAAAGGAGGTACGTGGTTGTTATAAAATACTGTTACAACATGGTTGAGATATCGATCTGATAAATGCAAAAGAGAATGATTGGCTTTTATAAGTGTGACGTTGCATAAATTGATTATTGTCACATTACGATTTGGATTTTATTTGTCATTCACAAGATGGGATTTTATTTGTTATCTGAAATATTAGGATTGAGTGATTGCTTGAATGCGTAAGTATTTCATCTTTGTCATATATTAATGCAAGATTTTTTGTATGTAATAGGTAGCGTTTGAATACTGTTCCGTTATTACTATTGATGAGTTCGATATTGTATCTTTTTATTATGATGGTGAACTCAGTAAGTGATGAGTTCATTCCAACATATATATTGTGAGAAATCCCAAATCCAAATTTCACGGATTAAATTTGAGAATTACAAAAGAGTTATGAGGTCGTTGATCCATCAAAATTCTCAATCTCGGTGGGTCATTTTCCTATTGAACGAATTTATTGCAACACACATTAACGATGATGAAGTTTGTGAGGCTATTATTAATGCAAAGATGTTTGATTATCGGTGTCAAATTTGAGGAACTCCCATGTGGAGATAAGGAGGTTAGCAACATAGTCGACCATAAAAGAGGTGGAATCACCACTGATTACATCACACCACCTTCTCAAATAAGTACTCAAGGGGAAATGTATGAGGCTACAGCAAGAGAAAATAATTATTTTGGCACAACTCGCCATATGGGTGACCAGTGACCCTAAAGGTAATGATGAACCCACCATCTGATGTAAATGTTGAATATAAAACTATGCCTAGTGGAGATAGTAGTGATGAGGATGACGACGATTATATTGACTTGGAGCGGGCTAATTTAAGGGCAGCAGAACCATCCCATATGATCAGAGATTTGATTGCCGATTACTCAATGAGAACGAGTCATACTGAGGAGCATTTGATACATAATAATGATTACATGCGTAGTGCTCAAACCACCGAGAATGGGATGAAGACCTTGCATTTGATGGCCCATCGATGATTCAACCTTCAAGAGGAGAATTGCATCCGGATGAATTAGTGGAAGGTATGTGCTTTCGAAAGCGCTTGTAATTTTGTGGGTGGTCGATTATAAATAATGTTGAATATGTCATATATGCCTCAAGCCAATCAATCTGCCCACCATTCTGACCCAGTTAGACAATGTTTGTGGCGTTTACATGCCCGCCAAAGAGAGGGTGGTACTTGGAGAATTAGTTCAAGCTCTCCTCATAACGTCACTCAATTCTTAATGCGCAGTGCAATGCACATAATAATTTATAAGTTATTTCATCCACACGCCTGGATAAGCCCGTGGAGATCATAGATCATATAGAGTCGAAATTCAATATAAGAGTGTCTTATATGAAGGCTTGGGATGCACGAAAAAAAGCAGTTAAGGCTATTTTTGGCAATTGGGAGGAATCTTATAGATCATTAGGAAAATTTATAGCTGTTGTTGCACATCTATGCCTGGTTCAGTATACCGGGTACAGTCCATGGAATCGAATAGATTTCAACGACCGTTTCGTCGTTTGACCATACGCTTGAATCACCCGCCCGTGTCTTTATGAGACTTTTCTCCTGGGTAAGTACAGAGGCACTCTACTTAATGTTGTTGGGATCGACACAAATAATGGGTTGTTCCCACTAGCCTCGTTGTTGAATCGAGTGTAGAGTCTGGATTTGATTTCGCACTCTTCGTGACTTGATCCCATTAGTGTTCATGAGGGTGATCTATGCCTCATCTCGAGATTATGCAGCCTTGTTCGTGTCGAGAAATCTTCATGACATTGCTTCGTGCCATTTGAGGGAGAACTTCAAAAGAGCCAGACACCGTGTATCATGATCCGATCCATCCACATATCACATCAAAGTTTCGGATGGGTCGCTCATGAACACCGCTACGCTTTAGGACTTTTCTGAGATTCATACTTAGATCTACCAGAGCTCCTGTTTATTATGCATATTAGAGCATACATACTGTTTGACATTGGGTCATTTCTTCTTCCCCGTGCTCGAGGGTCCACCTACGATCTACCATTACTAGAGGATATTCATTCCTTTAGGGGTTTGTCAGTGGGCTCAACTGTGCTTGTGCATCTATATAGAGAGTTGCATGAGGAAACTAAGCTGAAGCACACCAACATAGTAGGATGCATTCATTTACTACAGGTATGGGCCTGCAAGCACATTCATGTTGGCAGACCTACCTTACGTGTTCCCTATCCTGCAAACATTGATGGTCTTAGCATTAGATGTCACTGGAATGAAGGATTTCTTCGAGAAATGCCAGCATCCAACATCAGAGTATACAGGGATGAGTTGGATGGACTTCTGCAGAGTCAGGTACACTAAATAGCTATCATTTTTATTTGTTTACTCATCATGGGATTAAAATTTTCAGAATAACTTATGCTACATTTGCAGGTCAACTGGGAGCAATATGGACATCAGATCCGCATGCGCATCGCAGATATATGTTTGCAGGGAGAGGAGATATGGTTAGCCAGGTCGATTTGCTGGAAGAGGGTGAGTGGTACGATCGTGATCGATAGTTCGGCATGCCTCCCATGATTGATGTTGACCCGATAGATCCATCGTTCATTCATGTTGATGAACGAGGAAACGACGGCGTTGATTGGGTCGAGTACCACC
Organism: Cymbidium sinense; assembly: GCA_021442155.1. Classification (NCBI taxonomy): domain Eukaryota; kingdom Viridiplantae; phylum Streptophyta; class Magnoliopsida; order Asparagales; family Orchidaceae; genus Cymbidium; species Cymbidium sinense. The sequence continues at coordinate 17,856,708 of CM038221.1, read as the reverse complement.
ACTCATACATTGCACAGTGGGAGCCGCGACGTGAGTTGGTTGTGATTATGGATTGACAGATGATGAGCCGGCGATCAAGCGTTACATGAGATGATGCGATCTTGGGCATCACTTTATATCTTTGAAGGCAGAGCAGTTCCTCGACACATCTTACCCTGCACGGAGATCGTTTGATGGTAAGTCTATGTGGAATTACAATTTGCTTTCCCTTGTTACAATGAAACCCTCATCTAAATTTACTTTCTTTGTTGCATGAGCACATCCTGAATATTGAGGATATATTTTAGCTATTTGAAGATGATGACACGAATTTCAAAAATCGGCGATTATGGCGGTGCGTGAGTCGAGAACATGCATATCTCTGACAGCAGATACAAGGATATAGACATTCCAGACACTTTTGCATCAGTGCAGACAGACGAACCTTCGATGGATGTGGGTCCATCATATACGTGGTGGGGATTTACATACATTTACAGCCACCCGTATATCGAATGCAATGTGGTCTCAGATGAACCCATGGCATGCACCCATCCCGCCTACATATGGTTCACCGTCATTCCATATGACACCGTTATATGCAGTGTACCACGGGAACTCATTGCCATCTCAGGCTTTCACTGATATATCACATGTTATGGACTTGGGATGTTCGCAACAACCCGATGGCGAGTGTGGCGAGGAGGAGGACCGTCGGCGCATCATCTGCGTGATCGACGCGTCGACCCATCCCATTACCCTAGTAGCGATGCGATTCCACCGAACATCGGATGATAGTTGTATTTTTTTTTTAACAGTATATGGCATGTAGTCGTAGCTATTTTTTTTATTTGTTATGTTCACTTATTCAGTTTCAGCTGACTGTATAATTATAGTGTTATTTGCTATCAATTTAGTTTTATTTGGTTAACTCACAACTATTTAGACTCATCCTAAAAAATTTAATACACTTAGAATGTTTAATATTATCAAAAAAATATATGTATTCAACAAGCATTGTGTTAAGACCACACAAACAAGTGTTGTCGTAATATTTTTAATTTTTGCAACGTTAAATTTTTTACATTTGCAAAAACTGTGGCTCACCGGGCTAGATTCGTCGAAAGTTATCAACATGAAAGTTGTATAATTTTTTATTATCTTTCCAACGATACTAAGTACTCCAAATTTTGACACCTAATGAGCCTGATATGGTCAAAAAATGGGGATTATCAATTTAATTTTAAAAAAAAATCGAGCCGGTCTGATGGTGACTAGCCTATTTTAAATTTTTATGCTTCCTAATTACCTAATTAAATCACTAATCATGCTTAATTTGAAAATTTCACCTACTTTTTTAAGGCTCGCTCAAGAGGACAAAAGCATATTAAAAAAATAATAAATAGAAAAAACAAATATATGCGACGTGGAAATTGAAAAAAGGGGCAGTTGCATTTGACGCTTATCCAATTTGCTTGTCAAATGCCTCAGTGAACCCACTATCTTTCTTCTTGCCTTTATCTTCTCCCTTGCTTTCCTCTGAGGGCTGGCGACCATCTTTTCTGCCCAACTGATGAAGGCTGCCAGTATCTTTGAGGCTACAAATTTCCTCGATTGAAAATATCAGCGGAGACCCAATGACAATGATCTCCTGGCATCAACCCCTTCTCAATGTCCTTTTTGTCGTCACCCTCAAACGGCATTGCTATGCTACCTTCTTCCCCACACCAGGGAAGGTTGCTAGGACATCAAGGAACGCTACCAATATCTCGAAGGCACTGAACGCTTCCAAGAACCAAGGGAGGAACCGCACTTTGGTAAGGAGGCATTAGAGGTGGACGCTAACAAAGAGCTATTAGGTGAGGTGGCGAACGGGCAAAATTTTTAAATTAGGCTTAATGCTAATCTTAATTAGCAATTTAGACATGAAAAAAAATATTAACATAATAGGCCTAGTCGTCGTTGACGACGGCGATAAATGATGATACGTTAGCACGTCGTCTTACTTTTAAAAAATCTAGGGCAATTTTTGTATTTTATGCAGATTGGAGTCATACGGTGTAGGAATCGAATGAACTTCATATTGTTGGAATCATAACAAAATTTTCTACAACTTTTATGTTGGTCTAAATTTCTGATTGCCCGATCTGCGATTTTATGAATATTCGCAAAAAATTGATATGGCGGGCGAAATTTGGAGGTATGCGTATTTTGCGCATATCAGAGTCATACAGTATTAGAATTGAGCAAACTTTATATGGTTGGAATCATAACGTAAGTTTGTACAACTTTTATGTTGTTTTAAATTAACGATTGCGGCGCTGACAAATTTTTGAAAATCGCAAAACTCTGACGTCGAGCTGAAAATTCAAAGGGGGTACGTGTGCGAGTCATCTGATGTCATAATCAAGCAAACTTTGTATCGTTGAAATCATAACAAAATTTTCTACAACTTTTATGTTAGTTAAAATTTACAATTGCAGCCCGATCGTAGATTTTATTGCGTAAAAGCTGAATTTGAAATTTGAGCATTGTATTTTGAGTGTATTGAAGTCATACGGTATCTAAATCGAGCAAATTTCATATGGTTGGAATCATAACAAACTTTTCTACAACTTTTATGTTGGTCAAAATTTATGATTATGGCCCGATACCCAATAGATTTTATAAAATGTTCAATAATGAAATGCACAAATAACTCACGCTAAACAAACACTCTTAAAAAAGTGCAATTACCAACTTTTTAAGAGTCATGATATATAAACAGGTGTTGCTAGCGCATTAGTCTTATTGTTTGGAAATAAATATTCATATTGATTATATTCATATAAGAGAAGTGAATGTGCTTGTATTAGAAATACAATCATTTTCAAATAAGGATAAGAAGCCAACTCAAACTAAATTTACAACACAAACTAACTACCTCTCTACTGTTACTACCAAAGGGAATATCATCACTAAAAAAATATACATCAATGTACAACTTCTTCTAAACACTTAAAGCTGTATAAATAAAGTAGCACAAAAAAATATAAATATTTATAAATTAAGATAACCAAAACAAGAAAATAGTTCTTGTCGATGCCTGCGAGGTAGAATACAATAAGATAGGTACAAAGACAATAAAATGTAATCCTGTATGGACAGAAAATAATAGTGCAGATGACTATCTTCGATGATGCCTGCGGTGTGATATTGCATCACTATCGGGCGTGTAATAGGCTAGTGGTCATCGCGTCCGATCTCGTAGATGATGTTCCAGATGCTGGTCCTCCTCTTCAACCTGCTTGGAGGGTTGTTGGGAGTAACCGAGGTGTATAGCACTAGGTACATCGATTGAAGACTACATAGGGAGCCAGAAACCATGATACAGTCCATACAGGGGTATCATATGGAATGACAGAGGCCCATATATAGGAGGGGGTGGTACGGGTGCATCACCATACTTAGCTTCGGTATGAATATCGTGGCGGCGTGTGAATGTTAGCGAGATAGATTGGACCAGTGGAGATGATGGACCAATATCCATCGAGGCCCATCATGACATGAAGTACAGAATGCTAGTGTCCCTCGCATCGAAATATGCATGTTGTGTTGTAGCTCCTTGGACAACCCTTCATACTCGTTAACTGATTGCTGAAAATATGTGTCATCATCCCTCCCAAAATATCGCTAGAATATGTCCTCCATATTCAAGATGTGCTCACGCAGCATTGACAGAACTCTAATTATGATTGAATTAGTAAAAAAACTTATTATTGCAGTGATGAAATGCGGGCTTACCATGAGTCGGTGTCCAGGAGCTCGAGAGTAATAAGTGTCTGAGGGTATTGTAGGTGCCTTCAGCATATATAGTGAAGCCCAAGACCGATACCATCTCATGTATAGATTAATGGATGGCTCTCCATTGTTAGATAGTATGTGCTCCTCTGTTTGGTTTGTTCTAACTGATTAGTTCTTGATAAGCGCTATAGCCCTATTAGATGGATCTGTGCCCCTTATAGAAGGCTCCTCTGCATCACTATCATCCCCTTCATCATCATCGCTAATTGTTGCAAAAGGCATAGTTTCATACCCATCACCATCACCTTCATCACCCACAAAATCGAACTTGTCCCAGCTACATTGGTAGAAACTTGTTGAGTCTCAGATCCATCACTTGAGCAGTTAGTTGAGAATCAAGTGTGAAATATTCAGTACTGATTGGAGCTCTCTAACACTTATCAGTATTGTCAACCTCTCTTTTCGTGACCGCAGCCTCAACTTTAACATAAATTACTACAGGCTGTATGGATGCTGCGTTGACTACAGATTCACACACTTTGTCGTCATTAATATGAGTGGCGATAAATCCAACACCAATAGTAAAATGGCCTATAAGATTAACACATGACTTTGCTTGGTCTAACTTCAATGACCTCATAATTTGCTTTTGTAACTTCATCAGGTTAATCCGTCGTGGGATCTGGATTGGTCAATTTTTCACACCAATATAGGTCGGAAAGAAATCATCATTAATATTCAATTCGTCATCATAATAAAAAATTATGCAGACGGTTTCTGAACTCATTTACAACTAACAACAACTCTAAACAGTAAGAATCCTTTCTCTCTGGTCAAAGAAAAAAGTAATTCAAGATATAATACAATTTTGCATTTCAGTTAGAACTATTTCGCGAACTCAAAATCTTTAATTTTCAAACCCCATTTCAATATCTTTTCACAATTTAACTGACATATACAATAACAACAATAGAATGTCATGAAAAAAAGTTTATTACTGACAAAAGAAGGGAAATCATATGGTATATCAATACCAACAATAGAAGCATATGATTTTAGAGTATAAAAGGAGCTTAAACTTGAAGAGATCAGAGTTGACCTGATTAAGGTCAACTAAGTACTCAACCTTAAGAAAGTAAGAGTAGTCGTTGGAAAGTCATCCAAATCAGAACGAAGCTTGAAAGGGACTAAACTTTTTTAAAATATTGTAAGCATAGAGGGTGTGGAGGATACTAACACTAAGGGGTGTTTATGCCCAAAGGTTTATTCGAAAAACCCTTTCCAATAACATGAATATGATATATAGGGTGATCCATGGTGGAGATCAGGATGTGAGATATAGAGGTTGCTAGGGAAAAGCTAGAGGTATGAGTGTGAGATTTTACTTATTAATTAGATTATAAAAAGATATAAATTAGATGCATTCAAATGGGAGAAACCTAGTTTTATGGAGAGTTAGAAGGAATTTTTATTTTCATAAAGGACGAAGGTGGAGTAAGTGAATCTTATTTATAGTGAGAGGCCACATTCCTTATTAAAAATGATATTTTTAGATGGTGGCCTCAAATTAGCATCACAATAATTTCTACTAAAACACATACAACTACAACAAGACATATCGAAAATACCACCACCAACAATAATAATCTTTAGCAAAACTCGGCAAGCTCATAACCAAAAAATTGTAAACATAGCAATAACAAAACAAAAATTTGAGTGGTCTTCGGTGGGAATATACAAATCTAGTCTAACTTCACATTAAAATTTACAAAATATACAGAACATATAAATCTATCCAAACAATATAAGTAAATAAGCAAATCATACAACACAAAGCAATACATAACGAGATCTATCACAAATTAAGCATTAAGGAAAAAAAATACCTTAATCGGCGGACGAACGATGAAAAAGCGATCTCCGGCGGTGGAGCACTCCTTAGCCGGTGACGAGCTCTCCTTCCCGTGACCTCCCCTTGGCGGTGCTTTACGGTGGAAATCGACGGAATGGGATTTCGGGCGTACCGAAAGTGATTCTAGGTGAAAACATAGATCCGGCGACCCCCTCTCGATTTTTCGTTCGAAATAAGGACAAGTCAGTCGTCCGTTGAATGAACGAATGGCTCGTCCTAATTTTAGACTAACCAGTCGTCCATTCAATGGATGACTGGTGCCAACGTGACGTCCATATTGACGCCAGTCGTCCATTGAACGGACGACTAGGCCTATTATGTGATGTAGAACATCAAGAGGAACCAAAAATTAGAGCCCAAGGTCCATTTACAAGATCTCAAGCTAAAGCCCAAGAAAATTTAGCCCAAGGTCCATTTACAAGATCTCAAGCTAAATCCTAAGAAAATTCAAGAAAGAAGTAGGCTTAGCCCATTAGCCTATTAAGGCCCATTTCATAATTTCATCTTTTTCTTATTTATTTATGTAATTTTTAATTTTCTTCTAGAAACTCCATGTTTGAAATTTTGCATTTAAAATTCAAAGCATGATATGAGATGGTTGAATCCACATAAAAAAAATGCATGACATGTGGGTGGTTGGCATAAAATAATGAGGCAATTTAATGCTTCACATTAATGTGGCCACCCACTTTTCCCTCCATGTTTTGAATTCTTTTCTTTTGAAATATGCTTGTAATGGCTATAAATAGCCCCTCTTACTTGAATGAAAGGGAACTTTGGCAATTGCAAAATTTTGAGTTATTCTTGTGGTTTGAGAGCTTGGTGGCCAAACCTTGGCAATCCTTGGTGGGAGCGCTAGTTATCCAACATATCTTCTTCCCTCTCCCCCAATACCCACGTTCTCTCAATCTCATCAAAAGAAAGAAGCCCACCTCCATCATTATGTTAATATTTTTTTCGTGCCTAAATTGTAAATTAAGATTAGCATCAAGCTTAATTTAAAAACTTTGCCTAGTGAAGTAAGTGGGTGCATCCCATGAAGGGGCAATCGATCAAATGATGAATCATTGGGCATGGTTAAAAGCTAAACTGACGTTGAGGGGACACGACAAAGCAGATCATAAAAGGAGATAGAGTGGAGACTGATAACATATGGGAGACGTCTACTTAGGCAGAGACGATCGATACATATAAGCTGATCAACCTATAATTGATTATAGACGAAGAGTTTAAGCGTCCAATTAAAAGAAAGAGAGAGGCTATAGTTCAGTGGACGAAATGAGAGAGATTAACGAGAGAAAAGAGACCGAACGGTCACCACCAAGGAAAGGAGAGAGTTTGGAGCAATAGGAGATAATGGTTAATTGAGTACTGTACTGCAGAGTGGTTCTTGCAGAATGAATTTAAACGGGGAGTTGATGGAGTGGAGGACGAGCTCGCATTGCAAGAGTTGCCAGGTGAGTGATGTAGGGAGAGTTAGGGCAGGGACATACATAAACAGAAAAAAGTATTTAATTTACTATTTTAATTAATTAAGTTATTATAAAATGCATTTTTATCAAACTAGTTTTAAGAAGTAGTGTTCTTCTCCCACTCTCCAACATATTTACTCTCATCTAATTTTACAAAAATGCCATAATATATCAATCTCCCACTGTTTCCCGCTGCCTCTCTGGACAGCAAAAAAATGTCCGGCTCACCCCCACCTCTCTCTCTCTCTCTCTCTCTCTCTCCCATTCATTAAACGTCAAGGCATTAAAATTTACTCATTTTATATCAAATGAAGAGTATTTTATGCAAGACATCTTAGCTTACTGATTGAGAACTTTAACTTTAACCAATTCTTAGGTTAAGTTCTTACACATACATTGTGTGTGAGTTTAGATTAAATTCGCTTAAATGTCCCAAAAAAAAGTATTCTTCTTAACCTATTGATTGAAAGCATTAATTTCAAACAAGAGATTTTAAGTTCAAATTCTTGCACATATATTATATATGTGAGTTTAAAATTAAATTCGCTCAAATATAACAAAAAATATTAAATAAAATAAAGAGTATTCTTCCCATTTTAAGTTAGATTTTTGGAGTATTTATATTGAAAGCATATAATTCTTATATACTTATATATTTAACATCTAAATTTTTATATTTACAAAATAATATCATCATCTTTAATATTGAATCAAAAATAATATAATTGATATGACATTAAAATTCCACTAGTCGAAGCACGAATCTTGATGTCGAAAGCAATTTGATTCTTAGTCAAGACTAATCGAGATCAAGTGCTTATTGAAAACTTTGTGATATCAATTTGCTCTTAAATATGGAATGTTTATAGTCAAATCGAGCGTCTTGACGAGCCAGATCTAACAAGCCCGAGATTCCTTAATTCTGACTTCATTTGAGCATTCAAATACTTAAAATACATTAGATAATCAAGGGAATCAGTTTGAGCTGTCTGATGGACTATTTTGAGATTTTGACTACAATGGCCAAAATGCCCTCTCATAATCTTATAAATAGGACCTCATTCTTGTCATGAAGGGGGGAATGAGCTAAAAACGAACTTAAGGGCCTAAGCTAAAGAGACGAGAGAGCTCTAAAGCTTGAAAATCCTCCGAGCATAATCATGTCACTAGTCAGCGTTAATGCCATCGACCACCAACCACCGCCGTCGCCCGCCGTGGCTGCGGATCCACCATCGTTGTCACCATCGTTAGTCATCACCACCGACCATCGTCGTCGACCACCGTCGTGGATCACCGTCGTTAACCACCATCGCTTGTCGCTGCTGTCGACCACCGCCGGACGCCGTTGTCAGCCACCACCATCGATTATCGTCGTCATCAACCACCGTCGTCGGTCATCACCGCCGACCATCGCCGGTCGCCGCCGTCAGCCACCACCATCAATCATCGTTGTCATCGACCACCGCTGCCGGTCACCGCCGCGGACTACCGCTGGCCATCATTGCAAGCCATCTTTGCCGGTCATCACCACCGCCGACCGTCACCGTCGACCGTGGACCGCCGCTGTTCACCATCATCCCCTGCCACCAACAACTGTTACAGCCTAACCACTGTTGCATAGCTATTGTTACCTGATTATGGGATTCCTATTATTACGCCTCTCATATACAATTATGTAATCATGTTATCGGGAAAATTTTGTACTCTGAAATAAATACATAGTGAAAGATTTTTACTAGGCTAAGCCTAGTGGTTTTTCCCCCTCTTCAGGGGTTTTCCATGTAAAAATTCTAGACTTTTCTTGTTCATTCTTCAAATATTTATGTGTGTGTTGGATTTCACAACAAAGCTAAGACGTAAACTTTTATTCTACCACAACTAATTTTCTAACATGCAACAGTTTGACGTCATCTGTGAGAAATATTCCCTTTATATTTTCACAATGGTTGACAATCTGACTTTATGTTCAAAACAGCACCACCTATATTGTGAAGAAAATCTTACTCTCGAGTAACACATAAGAAGAATGAAGATTCATCAAACTTTGATCCTTCAGCTTTTGTTAAAGAGTGGGGGGTAACTCTTAATCTCAAAAGATCATCCAAATCAATATTCTAGATATTTAATTGATTATCAATTCGAGAAGAAAGTCAATAATATTGATAAAAAAGGCAAAGATCAAGGAGCAACTTTGGTTATAAATGAATATTTTTGAGTTGACCTCCTCCACACAGGTTAAATATCACCGAGTAATACTCTAACAAATAACCTCGGATAGGTCATAATTTTGTACCTACTCAACACAGGTTAACGTCATCAACTAACACTCTGACAAACAACCTCGGATATGTCATAACTTTATACCTACTCCCCACAGGTTAACATCACTGAGTAATACTTTAACAGACAATCTCAGAAGAATCAAAATGTTTAACCTCTTCCACACAGGTTAACGTTATACCTTGACAAAATAACCTTAGATGAGAATTAAAACTATTGATTTCTTCCACATATGTTAACACCATCAAGTAACACTCTGGCAAACAACTTCAGATAGGTCATAACTTTGTACCTGCTTTACACAGGTTAACGTCACCGAGTAATACTCTGATAGATAATCTCAGAAGAATCAAAATATTTAACTTCTTCCACACATGTTAATGTCATACTTTGATAAAATAACCTTGGATGAGAGTTAAAACTATTGACTTTTTCCACACGGGTTAAATGTCACCGAGTAAAACTCTAACAAACAAACTCGGATAAGTCAAAAATTCTTGGCGGATTTGATTCGATCTCTTCCATACAAGTTAACGTCATCAAGTAACACTTTGAAAAATAATCTCGGATGGGTCAAAAATTCTCAGCGGATTCGATTCGACCTCTTCCATACAGATTAACGTCATCAAGTAACACTTTGACAAACAACCTCGAATGGGTCAAAAATCCTCAGCGGATTCGATTCAACTTCTTCCATATAGGTTAAATGTCATCGAGTAAAACTCTGACAAATAACCTCGGATGGATCAAAAATTCTCAGCGGATTCAATTCAACCTCTTCTATAAAGGTTACTATTATCAAGTAATACTTTGACAAAAAATCTCGAATGGGTCAAAAATCATTAGCGGATTCGATTCGACCTCTTCCATACAGATTAACGTCATCAAGTAACACTTTGACTAACAACCTTAGATGGGTCAAAAATCCTCAGCAGATTCGATTCAACCTATTTCATACAGGTTACTGTCATCAAGTAATACTTTGACAAATAACCTCGGATTGGTCAAAAATTTCCAGTGGATTTAATACAACCTCTTCCATACAGGTTAATGTCATTAACTAACACTTTGACAAACAACCTCGGATAGGTCAAAAATCCTCAGCATATTCGATTTGACATCTTCCATATAGGTTAACGTCATCAAGTAATACTTTGGCAAACAACCTTGGATGGGTCAAAAATCTTCAGCGGATTCAATTTGACCTCTTCCATACAGGTTAACGTTATCAAGTAACACTTTGACAAACAACCTCGGATAGGTCAAAAATTCTCAGCGGATTCGAGTCAACTTCTTTCATACTGGTTAAATGTCACTGAGTAAAACTTTGTCAAACAACCTCGGATGGATCAAAAATTCTCAGTCGATTCGATTCAACTTCTTCCATACAAGTTACTATCATCAAGTAGTACTTTGACAAATAACCTCGGATAGGACAAAAATCCTTCACGAATTCGATTTAACATCTTCCATACAAGTTAACGTCATCAAATAATACTTTGACAAACAACCTCGGATGGGACAAAAATTCTCATTGGATTCAATTCAACCTGTTCCATACATGTTACTATCATCAAATAATACTTTGACAAATAGCCTCGGATGGGTAAAAAATCCCCAGCGGATTCAATTCGACCTCTTCCATATAGGTTAATGTTATCAAGTAACACTTTGACAAACAACCTCGAATTGGTAAAAATTCTCAGCACATTCGATTCAACATCTTCCATACAAGTTAATATCTTCAAGTAACACTTTGGAAAATAATCTCGGATGGGTCAAAAATCTCCTGCAGATTCGATTCGATCTCTTCCATACAAGCTAATGTCATCAACTAACACTTTGACAAATAATCTCGGATGGGTCAAAAATCCTCAGCGGATTCGATTCTACCCCTTCCATACAAGTCAACGACATCAAGTAACATCATGAAGAATGACACTCTGAAATTATTTGCCAGAATTTTTGAGTTTTTTAAGGAATGGTTCCTAATCAATGCTTCACCACCACCTTGGCAGTTGTCAACTGTTGAACCATCTATTAGAGTTTCAAGAAAATCAATTTTTTTATGAACTACGGGCCTTGATCGCCTTCAAACTTGGTCAGTCCAACGAGGATAATTGACGCCTCTTTCGAGGGAAAATCGAAGCCTCGCCCTATGAACTACTTTGATCACCTCCAAACCTAGTCAATCCAATGATGACAGTTGATGCCTCTTTCGAGGGAAAACTGGAGTCTCGACGTATGAACTATGAGCCTTGATCACCTTCAAACCAAGTCGGTCCGATGAAGATAGTTAACATCTCTTTCGAGGGAAAACCAAAGCCTCGTCGTATGAACTGCAGGCCTTGATTGCCTCCAAACCTAGTCGGTCTGACAAGGACAGTTGACACCTCTTCCAAGGGAAAACTGGAGCCTCATCATATGAACTACGGGTCTTGATCGCCTGCAAACCCGGTCCGTCTGATGAGGATAGTTGACGCCACTTTCGAAAGAAAATCAGAGCCTCGTCGTATGAACTACGAGACTTGATCTCCAAACTTGGTTGGTCCGATGAGAACAATTGACGCTTCATTCAAAGAAAAACATGAGCCTCGTCGTATGAACTACGGGTCTTGATCGCCTCCAAACCCGGTTCGTCCGATAAGGACAGTTGAGGCCTCTTTCGAGGGAAAATCGGAGCCTCGACATATGAACTATGAGTCTTGATCAACAAACAAATGACCTTCTTTTCAGAAGAAGTTCACAACTTTGCTGACAAAACAACACAAAAAATTTTACCCTTAGCCTCTAAACTTCTTCTAGATAATTTTTCATCCAGTGTAGAAGAACACTATAGCATATTGGAAAAAATGGTGTCTCCTTACTTAACCCCAGGGGAGTTTTTATAGATCCACTATAGGGACAAAAAAGAAATAAATTAAAAAAAACCTGAAAAAACTCCTCTCTCCTCATTATAGCTAGCATTTACTTGCCATTTAATTAAAAAAAAATCCCTCTCCTCATTATGGTTAGCATTTGTCAGATATTTAATTAAAAAAATTCATCTCCTCATTATGGCTAATATTTGCCAACCATTTAATTAAAAAAAACCCTCACCTCATTATGGATAGCGTTTTCCACACATTTAATTAAAGAAAAAAATCATTCTTCTTATTATGACTAATATTTGTCAGTCATTTAATTAAAAAAATCATTCTCTTCATTATGGCTAGCATTTGCCAATCATTTAATTAAAAAACCACTTTCTTCATTATGGCTAGTGTTTATCAACCATTTAATTAAAAGAAAAACCACTCTCTTCATTATGGCTACCATTTGCCAATTATTTAATTAAAAAAATCACATCTCCTCATTATGGCTAGCATTTGCCAACAATTTATTTAAAAAAAACCCCTTCACCACATTATGACTAGTATTTGCCAGCCATTTATTTAAAATAATAAAAAATAAATCAAAATTTTACTCACATGAGCATTTTATCATGTGAGCGATAACTCCTAAACCCCAAACCCTAAACCCTAAACCCTAAACCTAAACCCAAACCCTAAACCCTAAACCCCGAACCCACAACCCTAAACCCTAAACCCTAAACCCTAAACCACAGACCACAACCCAACCCCAACCCTAAACCTAAACCCTAAACCCTAAACCCTAAACTTAAATCCCTAAACCTAAAACCCTGCAAGCGCGGGTGAGCAGGTTCATGACCTTGCACTGCGGCACCATGAAGCAGTGACCAACTCTTACGTGATCATAGTCTTGTGCACCCATGAAGATCTATTCTCTCAAACTATATGACGCGAAGGTTAATGAACCTGCAAATTTTATTGAAAAAGTTATTACTTTCAATTATTTGGCATATATCTTTGGATGATAGAGATAATATCATACAAAAATAGAGGGTAACTGATATGATACTGAAAATTTCACTAGCCGAAACACGAATCTTGATGTCGAGAGTAATCTGATTCTAAGTTAAGACTAATCTAGATCAAGCGCTTATTAAAAATTTTGCAATATCAGTTGGCTCCTATATATGGAGTGTTTATAGTCAAATCGAGAGTCTTGACAAGCCGGATCTAACAAGTCCAAAATCTCCTAATTCTGACTTCATTTGAGCATTCAAATACTTAAAATACATCAGATGATCAATGGAATTATTTTGAGCCATCCGATAAGTGTTTTGAGATTTTAACCACAATCACCAAAATACTCTCTCAGAATCCTATAAATAGGACCTCATTCTTATCATGAAGGGGGAAGGAGCTAGAAGCGAACTTGGGAACCTAAGCTAAAGAAAAGAGAGAGCTCTAAAGCTCGAAAATCCTCCGAGCATAATCGTGCCACTACTCGACGGTCATCGACCGCTGTCACTACCGATCCTCATCATCATCGTACCGATCCATGGTCATCTCCCGACCACCTTTTGTCGCCATTCGCCGGCGACCATTTTATCGACCACCACCATCGATCATCGCCATCATCACTTATCATCGTTCATCACTGATATGGTTATTGTCACCCACTGCCGGTTGCCGCTGCTGGTATCGCGCCCGTCGACCATCACCGTCGCGTCATCATCGACCACATCGGTCCGCCGAATCATCGCAGGTCATTCGCATTGGCTTTCTCATCATCCATTTGTCACCATATTTATTCTACTTTTCTTGCGATTTGTTGTTACGATTTTGGGATTCATTGTCGCTTTCATATATAATTCGTAATCCGTTATCGGAAAACTTTTATCAAACAGGATACATGGTCGAAGATTTTTATTATGCTAGGCCCATAATTTTTCCATCTTCGGGATTTTCCATTAAAATCGCGTTCTTCTTGTTATTCTTCAAATATCACGTATCTGCTGGATTTCAAAATAGCTTTTATTCTAAATGATTTTTACAGCATAATAATCATTTACTTTATATATATATATATATATATATATATATATATATTATTTATAAATATTAAATTATATATATAAGACGTGTATAATTTTTTGGAGCACAAGAAGTTGAATAATGTCTCTTAGCTTCGGAGCAACCTCTCTTTATTTTTCGAAAAAAAAAAAAAAATAGAGACTCAGATCTATATTCTCAGCCTAAGCTATTTCCCAACGACCCGCCCTCTTCTACTTACGTTTATGTCAAGTTTTTTTATCATCGTACCACTCGTTGTTTCATTCACAGTAATAAATTTTGTTCTCTAGTAATTAATGAATTATGGTTGCTATCATGATATCTTTCATTATTAATACTGCCTAATTTCAGTAAAAAAATTTTATAAAGGTCTATGGCTCGGCTCTTCTTCTGTTGGTAGCTGGATTGCTGGATGAGGGCGACATCCGGTCAATATCATTAAAAAAGTTATAGCAAAGTCTCAAAGTTAATTTTTTTTTTGGAAGAATTTGAAAGCCGTAGCTCAATATATTCCAAATGAAAAAATAATACAAAGTTACATAGAAGAAAAAAGGACTAACAATTCAAGAACTTATAAAGAAAGACAGATCAGACCCAGAAAAGAAAGAGCATGTTTCAACTCTTTCCCAAAAATCGGTGCTGGACCATTCTACTTAATACACTTTAATGCACAGCACCCAAAATAAAAAATATCCAGTAATCCATAGATGTTAATTATAATTCATTAAATCTGGACTCAGACTTTGATAAGAACCAGGAAAGAATCCAACCCGAAGCATACAAGGCAGAACAGCGATACCTTTCACAGCCCTCCAGTTGGTGAAGCAGAACTCCAGCCAAGGTTACTGTGATGTGCATCCAAGCTGTGCCAACAATCAAATACCAATTGGTAAATATATGTGTCATCATTGTCCAGATTTCCCGATACCGGCAGGTTTCCCAAGACGAAGACATCGAATATCAATCCAACAAAGCAGCAAAAAGGCAAAGCAGAAATTAGTTAATCCTGTTCCTCCAACCCAAGATGATATGCAATACACTAGCAGGCCAAGACTCATTGACCTTCCATCTTGCAATTTTAAATGCAATTCGATCCTTAATTTGATCGATTAAGACAGTAAGGGAGGAAGCAGAGTGAGTAAAGAATCTTTTGTTCCTTTCTCTCTATATGCAGTAGACTAAAACAATAGTAGGTAGAAAGTGAAGCCTTTTGATGATTTTATGCACCTTAGGTTCCAGACTGTTCAAAACTTGTTGTAGTGTAGATTGCATTAAGAAAAAATTGCCATTGGGAAGGATCGAATTGCAAAAAAAAAAGTCTCAAAGTTAAAAAGAATAAAATAAAATTTGAGATCCCAAAAAATAAACAAAATAAATAAAAAGAGCTTGGTTACACTTTTTAAGAAGTACTATTAACAAATATTGATAATGCCATCCAAAATAAATAGTTAGAAGTATTTAGAAGATAGCAAAGATGCGTAAGTAGAGGCAGAAAATCATTAAATGCGTCCCAAATGTCAATTGTGGGATATTGTAAATCAGATTTATGTCCTTATTTAGATTTTTAAAGGGGATGGATAGTGCTTTTAAATATCTCTTCATAGGTTTAATCAAAATTCACTTGATTAAATATTGATTTTATTGCAACATGTGACTTGAAAACTTCTCAAAATTATATTCAAAATCATTCTAACTCTAATTTTAATAAATTAACATTCAAATTGAACTCTCAATGAAATAAACTTATGTATTAAAAGTATTTTAATCTGACTCCATACAAAACTAAATCAAACACTGAATGATACATAGCTAAATGATTTAAAATAATAATTAAGAATCAATTTATCTCAAAATTCACATGCTACATTTCCACAAAATAAATATATTTACTTTAAGATATTTTAATTTTGACATCATCAATACATAAAAATAATATGAGATTAAGGCTGCTCACTCAAGCTATCTGATGAAATATTTTAAAATTTTGAGAAAATATATTTAATTTATTATTTTAATTATATTATTTTATTATAAATTTATTTTATATAATTTACTTGTGAAAAGTTTGTCCCTCCCCTCCCGCCTGCTCTTTCCCATACCTAATCCATCTGATTTTAAAAAAAAAATACTATAATATAATTATTGTGTACGAGAAAATTAGTTGTCATATAATAAAATTTTAAGTCTTGTTGAGGTACCAACGCAAATAATTAAAAAATGAACAAAAAATTTTAGAATTTTTATGTAAAAAAAAAAACCAATCAATCTTGCACTTCAAAATCATCTCAAAAAAAAACCCAAAGAAAAACGCTAAAATAACATTAAAAAAACAATTTGATGATTGTTTCCATTTCCGACACAGAATAAGCAAATTCAATACACAAGACTCCAAATGAGTCCCAAGCATAATGCTTCAACCTTCCACCGAAGCTCAAACTCCTTCCACCAAAACCCATCCTTCATCTTCACAACTAGCACCACCTCCTACCTGACAAATAAGCTCTTCCCCGCCGTCCGATCCACCGCTGTCTTCCGATTCATAGTTCACATCACCCGCCTCATAAGATCTACTGCGATCCCCCTTCACATAAAAATCAGAAATCTCATCTCTGTGCCTATGAGTTCCTTTGGTTTTCGCCCTCGCTTTGTTCGCCGGATTGTCGTGGCAGTTTCCGCATCTGGGAACCCCACAGCGGCTGGTGTACCTGGAGCTATTAGTGGGTTTAGAAGGAGCCTTCGTGAATGCCCCCATGAATGGCCCATCGATTTGCTTTGGAAGCTTCTTTCTGGTTCTTTCCGTCTCGATGTCGTAGGCCATGACTACGCCATGTTGTCGCCCCTCTCTTCTCATACTCCCAAAGCTTCAGGTTTCGGCCTGTTTGAACAATGAAGGCTTGAGGCTGTTTCCCATTGCATTAAATAAGCACATATTTTTTCTTGCAGGGCAACATAGTATTTATTTTATAATTTTATTTAATGTGTTGGCCTGGCCTTTATTAACATCAATTAAATTTTATTTGGGGTAATACTGCGTTGACTGGTCGAAGGAGGAAGGTTCGTAATGCAGAAGTATTTAAGAGATTGAGCAAATTCTGAAATAATCAAACATATTATTAAATAAATACCTTTTCAAAAATCAATAAAAAATTAACAATATTATCGTTATTATTTATTACATAATTAACTGCATTTAGTGACAACCTTTATAATTTCTCCCTTAAATACTTGCTACTATTGGCCTAAAATCATATCAATAATCTCTCGAATAGGTGAAAAATATTTTTCTTCTTTTATATACAAATCTTTATATTTCCTAAACAAGCAATGAAGAGGCTAAAAGTATTAACAATCAACTAAAATGTATTTGGATTCAAATTACATTCTCCTAAGCTGAGATTAGAAAAAAAAATCGGAATAATTATGAACCTTCCCTACAATCATTTGAAGTGCTGATTTTGCAAATATTTTACTGAAGGAATCAATTTAAGCTCAAGATTATTGCTTGACTTCTTCTAAATTTTCTCTTGCCCTTTCCTATTTTCAATTTATCCGCAAGATCATTCACTCCACACCAACTAAACTGTTCTGAGTCTAGCAAACTTTAAATTATGATTATATTAAGTTAAACAAAACAACCTAAATCACAAAGTATCAAATCTGTTTCTAATACATATAAAAAATAATAATCTTCAAAGACAAAATGATACTCATCTCTCAATAAACTCCAAGCATTCCCAAACCATAAAATAAATAATTTTAGCTGAGAGATTAATAATCAAGATCAATGATATGAGTTCATATCCCCAAACCAACAACAGAAACAAAAGGGAGAGAAGAAGGTCAGGTTGGCTAAAGGATTTCACAACTCCTCCCAAAGGTTGACATCAACAGAGAATAAATTACAGCAGACCAGAAAGAATAAAGAATATAATAAAATAAAACCAATAATAAGCTATAAACAACAGAGAGGAGGATGAATTATTCTTTATAACAAGATAAGATCCCAAAGAACAGAGACTATAACTAAATACAATCATATGCTAAACTGTTCAAAAGCAAGACCAACAGAAACCAGCCGATAAAATACAAGACCATAACAGAAGTAACTGCAAATAGAATCAACTACAAGCTCCACTAATATCCAGAATGACCAAAGAAAAGCTACTTAACAGAATGTAATAGAATTCAGTTACAAAATACATAGCAGACCAAGATCTAAAGAGAGCATAGGAAAACTATAAATAGAGATGAGAAAAACAAACAGAGGATCGAAGAATTATTTCAAGAATCTCCTCCTTCCCTGTCTCCAGTCTTCTTCTTCTTCTTCTCTGAGCCTTTCCACGGTAGGTTTAGCCGGAATACTCCCATAAACCGGTGAAGTGCCGGCCATCTCCCTCTGGATTTCTCTTCCTCTCAGAGCTCTCTCTCAGGAACTCAAGGGACTTGAATGGAGAAATGCTGCCAGAACCCGCACTCCTTTGCCATTCGAAACGAGTAGCTTCTCCAGCAAGCTTCATCAGATGGCAGAGATCAGATCAAACCGACGTGCCTTCGCCTCATCAGACGGCCATCTATCTTTGGCTTCATCACGATCATCACAGGCCGACACCTGCAATCCACTAATTCCATTAAGACACAAGAACCGCATGATCAAGTAACACATCAAAAGAAACCCATCCGACGGCTCAAGACTCAGCCCAAGAGACACTTGATCCGAGTGATTAGATCCAACGGCCAATTACAAACACGCTACATCCAACGTCTCAGAACGCATCCGAGTTATCCTCCCTTCCTTATCAGTAACTCAGCCAGGCTCCAAGCACTCAGTGAGTCTACCACTGAACCAACTCAAACCTAGCCGGACCAGACTCAATTCCAGAGATTAGACCATATCAATCAACCATACTTTTTTAAGGCTCACTCAAGAGGACAAAAGCATATTAAAAAAATAATAAATAGAAAAAACAAATATATGCAGTGTGAAAATAGAAAAAAGGGGCAGTTGCATTTGACACTTGTCCAATTTGCTTGCCAAACGCCTCAGCGAACCCACTACCTTTCTTCTTTCCTTTATCTTCTCCCCTTGCTTTCCTCTGAGGGCTGGCGACCATCTTTTCTGCCCAACCGATGAAGGCTGCCAGTATCTTTGAGGCTACAAATTTCCTCGATTGAAAATATCAGCGGAGACCCAATGACAATGATCTCCTTGTCAACCCCTTCTCAATGTCCATTTTGTCGTCACCCTCAAACGGCATTGCTATGCTGCCTTCTTCCCCACACCAGGGAAGGTTGCCAGGACATCAAGGAACGCTGCCAATATCTCGAAGGCACTGAGCGCATCCGAGAACCAAGGGAGGAACCGCACTTTGGTAAGGAGGCATTAGAGGTGGACGCTAACAAAGAGCTATTGGGTGAGATGGCGATGGGGCAAAATTTTTAAATTAGGCTTAATGTTAATCTTAATTAGCAATTTAGGCATGAAAAAAAATATTAACATAATAGGCCTAGTCGTCCGTTCAATGGACGATTGGCGACAACGTGGCATCCACATTGGCACTAGTCCTCCGTTGAACGGACGACTAGGTGTAATTTATTAACTTTTAAAAAATCTAGGACAGTTTTCGTATTTTATGTGTATCAGAGTCATACGGTGTCGGAATTGAATGAACTTGATATTGTTAGAATTGTAACAAAATTTTCTACAACTTTCATGTTGGTCTAAATTTATGCACGCTCGACACGCGAGATTTTGAATAGCAAAACCGCCACGAGCTGAAATTTCGGGAAGCAACTATTGTATTTTGCGCGTATCGAGTCATCTGTCGAATCGAAAACTTTAGATGGTTGGAATGATAACAAAATTTTCTATAACTTTTATGTTGGTCAAAATTTACGATTGCGGCCCGATACATAGCAGATTTTACGAATGTGCAAAAGCTACCAAGCTGAAAATTGAGCGTCATTATATTTTGGGCATCGAGTCATACGGTGTCATAATCAAGCAAACTTTGTATCGTTGGAATCATAACAAAATTTTCTACAACTTTTATGTTAGTCAAAATTTACGATTGTGGCCCGATACGTAGCAGATTTTGTGAATGCGCGCAAAAACTGCGGCGCGGAGCTGAAATTACGGAGCAGTAGTATTTTGCGCGTATCGGAGTCATACGGTGTCGGAATCGAGCAAACTTCAGATGGTTGGAATCATAATAAAATTTTCTATAACTTTTATATTGGTCAAAATTTACGATTGCGGCCCGATACATAGCAAATTTTGTATAATGAATAATGATGAAATGCATAAATAACTCACGCTAAACAAACACTCTTAAAAAAGTGCAATTAACAACTTTTTAAGAGTAATGATATATAAACAGGTGTGCTAGCGCATCAGTCTTATTATTTGGAAATAATTATTCATACTGATTACATTCATATAAGAGAAGTAAATGTGCTAGTATTAGAAATACAACCATTTTCAAATAAGGATAAGAAGCCAACTCAAACTAAGTTTACAACACAAACTAACTACCTCTCTACTGTTACTACCAAAGGGAATATCATCACTAAAAAAACATACATCAATGTACAACTTCTTCTAAACACTTAAAGCTGTATAAATAAAGCAGCACAAAAAAGATATAAATATTTATAAATTAAGATAACCAAAACAAGAAAATAGTTCCTACGATGCCTGCGAGGCAGAATACAATAAGATAGGTACAGAAACAACAAAATGTAATCCTGTATGGACGAAAATAATAGTGCAGACGACTATCTTCGATGATGTCTGCGGTGTGGTATCGCATCACTACCGGGCATGTAATGGGTTGGTGGTCGTCGCGTCCGATCTCGTAGATGATGTTCCAGATGCTGGTCCTCCTCTTCAACCTGCTCGGAGGGTTGTTGGGAGTAACCGAGGTGTATAGCACTAGGTACATCGACTGAAGACTGCGTAAGGAGCGAGAAACCATGATACAGTCCATACGGGGGTATCATATGGAATGACGGAGGCCCATATGTAGGAGGGACTGGTGGCTGTCACGGGTGCATCTGTGATCACATAGCTTCCTGGTATGAATACTATAGCGGCTGTGTGAATGTTATGCAGATGGTCCGACCACTGGTGGAGATGATGGACCAATATCTATCGCCGGCCCATCCGGCTACACTGATGATGAAGTACCTGGAATGCTAGTGTCCTCGTACCGGCTATTAGAAATATGCATGTTGTCGTAGCTCCTTGGACAACCCTTCATACTCGTTAACTGATTGCTAAAAATCTGTGTCATCATCCCTCCCAAAATATCACTGGAATATGTCCTCGGTATTCAAGATGTGCTCACGCTGCGTTGACTGAACTTCAATTATGATTAAATTAGTAAAAAATAATTATTATTGCAGTGATGAAATGTGGGCTTACCATGAGTCGGTGTCCAGGAGCTCGAGGGTAATAAGTGTAAGTGCTCCTCTGTTTGGTTTGTTCTAATTGAGTAATCCTTGATAACCTCTATAATCCTGATAGATGGATCTGTGCCCATTATAGAAGGCTCCTCTGCATCACTATCATCCCCTTCATCATCATCAGCTAATTGTTGCAGAAGGCATAGTTTTATACCCATCATCACCATCACCTTCAGCATCACCCACAAAATCAGAACTTGTCCCAGCTACATTAGTAGCTGGTTGCACTGACGCTTTCCACTTAAGCAATTAGTTGAGAATCAAGTGTGATATATTCAGTACTGATTGGAGCTCTCTGCCACTCATCAGTATTGTCAACCTCTCTTTCCTCGCACTGCAGTTCCTCAACTTCAACATAAATTACTACAGGCTGCATGGATACTGCGTTGACTACAGATTCACACACTATGTCGTCACTAATATGAGTAGCGATGAATCCAACACTAATAGGAAAATGGCCTATAAGATTAACACCTGACTTTGCTTGGTCTAACTTCAATGACCTCATAATTCGCTTTTGTAACTTCATTAGCTTAATCCGTCGTGAGATCTGGATTGGTCAATTTTTCCCACCAATGTAGGTCAGAAAGAAATCAACACTAACATTCAATTCGTCGTCATAATAAAGAACTATACAGACAGTTTCTGAACTAATTTTCAACTAATAACAACTCTAAACAGTAAGAATCCTTTCTCTCCCCTGGTCAAAGAAAAAAAACAATTCAAGATATAATACAATTTTGCATTTCAGCTGGAACTATTTCACGAACTCAAAACCTTTAATTTTCAAATCCCATATCAATATCTTTTCACAATTAAACTGACATATACAATAACAACAATAGAATGTCATGAAAAAAAGTTTGTTACTGACAAAAGGAGGGAAATCAGATGGCATATCAATACCAACAATAGAAGCATATGATTTTAGAGTATAAAAGGAGCTTAAACTTGAAGAGATCAGAATTGACCTGATTAAGGTCAACCAAGAACTCAACCTTAAGAAAGTAAGGGTAGTCGTTGGGAAGTCATTCAAATCATAACGAAGCCTTAAAGGGACTAAACTTTTTTAAAATATAGTAAGCATAGAGGGTATGGAGGATATTAACACCAAGGGGTTTCTATGCCCAAAAGTTTATTCGAAAAACTTTTTCCAATAACATGAATATGATATATAGGGTGATCCATGGTGGAGATCAGGATGTGAGATATAGAGGTTGCAAGGGAAAAGCTAGAGGTATGAGTGTGAGATTTTACTAATTAATTAGATTATAAAAAGATATAAATTAGGTGCATTCAAATGGGAGAAACCTAGTTTTTTGGAGAGTTAGAAGGAATTTTTATTTTGATAAAGGACGAAGGTGGAGTAGGTGAATCTTATTTATAGTGAGAGGCCGCATTCCTTATTAAAAATGATATTTTTAGATGGTGGTCTCAAATTAGCATCACAATGATTTCTACTAAAACACCTACAACTACAACAAGACTCATATCGAAAACACTACCATCAACAATAATAATCTTTAGCAAAACTCGGCAAGCTCATACCCAAAAAGTTGTAAACATAGCAATAACAAAGCAAAAATTTGAGCGGTCTTCGGTGGGCATATACAAATCTAGCCTAACTTCACATTAAAATTTACAAAATATACAAAACATATAAATCTATCCAAACAATATAAATAAATAAGCAAATCATACAACACAAAGCAATACATAATGAGATCTATCAAAAATTAAGCATTTAGGAAAATAAATACCTTAATCGGCGGACAAACGATGAAAAAAGCGGTCTCCGGCGACGAGCTCTCTCTTGGCCAGTGACGACCTCCCCCTTGGCCAACGGCGTGTTTGGGCGATGGAAATCTGACGACGGAATGGGATTTGCGAAGCAGCCGAGCGATTCTAGGAGAAAAAAACAGATCTGAGTGACCTCCCCCTCTCGATTTTTCATCCGAAATAAGGACGAGCCAGTCGTCCGTTGAATGAACGACTGGCTCGTCCTAATTTTAGACGAACCAGTCGTCCATTCAACGGTGGCACCAATGTGAAATCCATGTTGACACCAATCGTCCAGTGAACGGATGACTAGGCCTGTTATGTTAATATTTTTTTCGTGCCGAAATTGTTAATTAAGAATAACATTAAGCCTATTTTAAAAACTTTGCCTGGCGAATTAAGTGGGTGCATCCCATTAAGGGGCAATCGATCAAATGACGAATCATTGGGCATGGTTAAAAGCTAAAATAACGTTGAGGGGACACGACAAAGCAGATCATAAAAGGAGATAGAGTGGAGACTAATAACATATGGGAGACGTCTACTTAGGAAGAGACGATCGATACATACGAGATGATCGACCTGTAATTGATTATAGACGAAGAGTTTAAGAATCTAATTAAAAGAAAGAGAGAGGCTATAGTTCAGTGGACGAAATGAGAGAGATTAACGAGAGAAAGAGACCGAACGGTCACCACCACAGAAAGGAGAGAGTTTGGAGCAATAGGAGAGAGAGTGGTTAATTGCAGTACTGTACTACAGAGTGGTTCTTGCAGAATGAATTTGAACGGGGATTTGATGGAGTGGAGGACGAGGTCGCATTGCAAGAGTTTCCAGGTGAGTGATGTAGGGAGAGTTAGGGCAGCGACATACGTAAACAGAAAAAAGTATTTAATTTACTATTTTAATTAATTAAGTTATTATAAAATGTATTTTTATCAAACTAGTTATAAAAAGTAGTGTTCCTCTCCCACTCTCCAACATATTTACTCTCATCTAATTTTACAAAAATGTCATAATATATCAATCTCCCACTGTTTCCCGCTGCCTCTCTGGACAGCAAAAAAATGTCCAGCTCTCTCTCTCTCTCTCTCTCTCTCTCTCTCTCTCTCCAATTCATTAAACGCCAAGGCATTAAAATTTGCTCATTTTATATCAAATAAAGAGTATTTTAAGCAAGGCATCTTAACCTATTAGTTGAGAGCTTTAACTTTTAATCAAGAATTCTTAGGTTAAGTCCTTACACATACATTGTATGAATTTCCGATTAAATTCGCTTAAATATTCCAAAAAAAAAGTTTTCTTCTTAACCTATTGATTGAAAGCATTAATTTCAACCAAGAGATTTTAAGTTTAAATTCTTGCACATATATTATATATGTGAGTTTATAATTAAATTCGCTCAAATATAACAAAAAAATAAATAATAAAATAAAGAGTATTCTTCCTTTCATAAGTTAGATTTTTGGAGTATTTATATTGAAAGCATATAATTCTTATATACTTATATATTTAACATATAAATTTTTATATTTACAAAATAATATCATCATCTTTAATATTGAATCAAAAAAATATAATTGATATGACACTAAAAATTTCACTAGTCGAAGCACGAATCTTGATGTCGAAAGCAATCTGATTCTCAGTCAAGACTAATCCAGATCAAACGCTTATTAAAAACTTTTTGATATCAGTCTACTCCTAAATTTGGAGTGTTTATAGTCAAATCGAGATCTTGACGAGGTGGATCTAACAAGCCCGAGATCTCCTAATTCTGACTTCATTTGAGCATTCAAATACTTAAAATACATCAGATAATAGAGAATCAGTTTGAGCCATCCGATGGAGTGTTTTGAGATTTTGACTACAATGGTCAAAATGCCCTCTCAGAATCTTATAAATAGGACTTCATTCTTATCATGAAGGGGAGAATGAGCTAGAAGCGAACTTAGGGGCCTAAGCTAAAAAGAAGAGAGAGCTCTAAAGCTTGAAAATCCTCCGAGGATAATCGTGCCACCACTCGACGGTCGTCGACCACCGCCGTCAACAGCCAACCATCTCCGATCGCCACCGTCGGCCACTACCAATGATCCTCGTCATCGTCAACCACCATCATTGATCATCACCTGACCGGCGCCGAATAGCATGGTCCGGTTACCGTCGTTTATCTTGCCGCGGCGCAGCGCCGTGCCGACCACCACCATCAATTATCATCGTAATCAACCACCATCTCCGATCATCACCGCCGACCACCATCGCCTACCATTGCTTGGGTGCCATTATACCACCATCAATCGCCGTTGTCGTGATACGTTCACCGCCCACTACCGCCATTGTTGCATCTTTGTGGTCATCACCACCGGTGATCACCGATGGACCGCGATGTTCACCATCATCCACTACCACCAATAAGCATAAACCATTGTTGCATAAATTTGTAATTTTGATTCAGGATTCTCATTGTTAAGCCTTCTCATATACAATTATGTAATACTATTATCGAAAAAACTTTGTACTCCGAAATAAATACATAATGGAAGATTTTTATTGGGCTAAGCCCAGTGGTTTTTCGCCCTCTTCAGAGGTTTTTCCATGTAAAAAATCCTAGAGTTTTCTTGTTCATTCTTCAAATATTTGTGTGTGTGCTGGATTTCACAATAAAGCTAAGACGTAAACTTTTATTCTACCACAACTAGTTTTCTAACATGCAACAGTTTGACGTCGTCTGTGGGAAACATTCCCTTTACATTTTCATAATGGTTGACAATTTAACTTTATGTTCAGAATAGCACCACCTATATGGTGAAGAAGATCTTACTCTCGAGGAACACATAAGAAGAATTAAGATTCATCAAACTTTGATCCTTCAACTTTTGTTAGAGAGTGGAGGGTAACTCTTAATCTCAAAAGATCATCCAAATCAACATTCTAGATATTGAATTGAATATCAATTTGAGAAGCAAGTCAATAATACTGATGAAAAATGCAAAGATCAAGGAGCAACATTGGCTATAAACAGATATTTTTGAGTTAACCTCCTCCACACAGGTTAAATGTCACCGAGTAACACTCTGACAAACAACCTCGGATAGGCCATAATTTTATGTACCTACTCTACACAGGTTAACGTCATCAACTAATACTATGATAAACAATCTCAGATAGGTCATAACTTTATACCTACTCTACACATGTTAACATCACTGAGTAATACTCTAATAGATAATCTCGAAAGAATCAAAATGTTTAACCTCTTCCATACAGGTTAATGTCATATCTTGAAAAAATAACCTCAGATGAGAATTAAAACTATTGACTTCTTCCACACATGTTAACATCATCGAGTAACACTCTGACAAACAACTTTGGATATATCATAACTTTGTATCTACTTTACACAGGTTAACGTCGCCTAGTAATACTCTGATAGATAATCTCAGAAGAATCAAAACATTTAACATCTTCCACACATGTTAACGTCATACTTTGATAAAACAACCTTGGATGAGAGTTAAAATTATTGACTTCTTCCACACAGGTTAAATCTCACCGAGTAAAACTCTAACAAACAACCTCGGATAAGTCAAAAATCCTTGGCGGATTTGATTCGACCCCTTCCATACAAGTTAACGTCATCAAGTAACACTTTGAAAAATAATCTCGGATAGGTCAAAATCCTCGGATTGATTCAACCTCTTGATGCGTCATCAAGTAACACTTTGACAAACAACCTCGGATGGGTCAAAAATTCTCAATGGATTCGATTCAATTTCTTCCATACAAGTTAAATATCACCGAGTAAAACTCTGACAAACAACATTGGATGGATCAAATATCCTTAGCAGATTCAACCTCTTCTGAGTTCGTTGCTCAAGTAATAGACAATGTTGACCTCACTTTTGGAGTGAGCTCTTAACATCTTCTTAGACTTAGGACTCTTCTAGACACTAAGATTTCCTTAGTCATAAGACACATCTAGTGATTAGGTGAACATCTAATCTAAGCCTAGAGACTTAGAAGTGTTAATCATAAGGCTATGCCTTTGGGTTTAAAGAAATTACATCTTATACCTAATATAGATACACTTTCTCAAATCAAACCCAGACTCAATTCTCAAATCAAATCTCAAATTCAAATTTCAAATCTAATTTCAAAATTTGACTCCAAATGATTGAAACCCAAAATCAAATTCAAATCCTAAAACCCCTTTCTAAGCCATATGAACCATATTCATAAGCTTAGCCAAATCTTTCCTTAAATCAAATCAAACTCAATTATTCTCTTCATAAATCAATTATTCCTTCATTTATGTTTACAAATATAAATAAAATCCAAATTCAAATGACCAAAACCATATTGAAAATCAAATCCAAACTCAATTTAAACCCTTTAAGCCAATTCTTTGGACTTAGCCAAATTCTATCCAGATCAAGTCAAAACCAACAAATTTTCTCTTGAATCAATCATTTATTTAATTATCTACCTAAACATAAATGAAACCTACAATCATCAAATCAAATCAAAACTAAATTGACTTAGGTGCACTTGACTAAAGTGACCAAAGACCCATTTGAGCCTTAATCCAACCCAAATTGGATTAAACCAAGCTCACCAAAATCTTCCATCCATGATTTTTGATCACCCTAGGATGATCAATTGCAATCAATTAGGCAAAAGCCCAATTGGCCATTTGATCCAAATTATTGATAGCTTAAAGAAGTCAAATGATTACAACCAATGGCTCAATCTCATTCTAAATTGATTATTGAGCTTGACCAAAGCAATAATTAAACTCAATTTGATCAATCAATCCTAATTGGGTCAACTTAACAGCCCTTTGACCTAAAGGGTCAATTTGGCCTAAATCAAAATTAAATCCAAATTAATTCAAACCAAGACCACATTCATCTTCAATTAGTCAATTGAACATGAATCAACCCATAACCGTTAATTTTAAATTTAAAATGACTCATATGACCTAAATTGGCCAAATCCCTCCAAGCCAAAACCCATTAGGCAAATATAACCCAAACCCATTTGGGATCAGCCCAAAATAAACTCAACCCATTTTAAATCCCTCATGAACCATCCCCACATAGATTTCACCTAACCTCATTTAATTCCCCATCACATGCACTTAACCCCTCATCACATGAATATTTCAATTAAACAAATCTCATCATATGGCAGAGAGGACTTTGGAGCAAAATCCAAAGTCCTCAATCAATCTAGATCTAACCCAACCACCCCAACAAGATGACATTCAATTTGGAGCCAAAATAATTCAAAAAAATTTGTATTTTCATCCATTATAAAAGGAGGAAATGAGACTTGAGCTCTCTTGCTCCCATCAACACTCAGCCCTCCAAACCTCTCCAAAGCCAAAAGTAACCCATCCCCCACTTTGTTTAGCCACTTTGAGCTAAAATAATACAAGAATTTGCTCTTCCGACGGTAAACATCGGAGGCGAGAAGAAGGCTAAAGATTACTCAAGCTTCCTCTAGAGCTCCCTGATCTTCACCAGAAAATCATCCCGGTGAGGTAACTTTTCGTCAAACCGTGTGCCTTAGGATTTTCATACTTTGTATTAAATTTTTGCGATTCTAGAATTTCTTTAGAAAATCCAAGACTTTTATTTTAAATCATTCCAAATAGGAAATAGAATTTTTTTTGCGAATTGGCATGGGTCCATTTGGATAAGTTTTGGCTTAGAACTTTCACTTTTTCAAAATACCCTTGAAAATCGTTCACCGGGCTCATACCTCGTCCGATCCAGCGGATCGGACGGCTCGTCTATCAGACGCCGGATCGCGATGCGATGACCGGCGTCGTCAGCGTGGTTCGCATGATCGGACAGCTCAGATCGCGTGATCCGAGCTTCGGGCGAGCGATCCGAGCCTCGTATCGCCGGAAATGATCTGGACTTCCGATCGCGTGGTTCGCAATCGGCCGATCGCGCCGTCGTGCGATCCGGCCTCGATCGCGTGATAATCTAGACCATTCGATCTATGATTGGACAGTCCAGAGAAAGGCGCGGGTCGCTGTCTTTCCCGCCCAAACCACGCGTATATATGTATAATAAAAAATAATAATAATAATAATAATTTAAATCATCTGAAAATTCAAAAATTCATAAAAAATAAAATACTTAACCAAAAATTGCAAACAAGGGCTCGTTGAATTTGTCTATTTGAGAGGAATCTAACAAACCCAAAATACTCAAAATTTATGAAAAAAATTATGAGCGTAATTTAAGTTTTAGTGAAAACAATATTTCATTAATTAAGCCAAGAATATAAATTAGATTAAGTTGAGATTTTCAGATATTGAAATTAATATTATAATACACATACAATAAAAATTTCAAGTTAAAATAACTTTTGTATTGGTAGATATTAAAATTTTAAATTCAGATTATCAATTTTGATAAAATAAATTAAATAAAAATTCAGAAATTTACAAAAAAATCTTCAAGATAACCTAAATCACTTTAATCGACATCTAGGACTCTTAAGAAAATGATTTGATATTCTGAATCTTAAGAAACTCAAATAAACAGTTAAGATTAGAGTTTAAATAATTAAAAAGTTAATTAAAATATAATCTAAAAATAACTCAAATATTAAATCAAAAAAAATAGAAATTGAATAGAATTCATTCAATCATTAATCAAACTTTAAATCAGAAGAATATTATCTTTAAAGGAGATTAAATTAAATATGATTAAATCTATTTAAATTAATAAAATTCAATTGAATGATTAAATTTTAAATCAAACTCAAAATCCAACAAACTTAGAAAACTTTAATAATTTGATACTAATCGAATTAAACTAAATAAAATTAAAGTAAACTTAATTAACCTATGATTAAATCACATCCATTTTAAGTAACCATTAAATATTTCAACCTAATAACTAAATTGAACATGTTAATGAAATCAAACAAACATAACAAATCAAATCAAGTAAAACCCTAATCATAAATAATCAAACTCAATTAGTCAAACATTTAATTAATGAAAATTTAATAAATTAATCCATCAACTTAATTAATCAAATTAATTTAAATAAGTCACCTTAAAGTTAACTCTAAAATTAAGCTTAAATCAAACCCCTAATTAAATTTAATAATCACACCCCTCGAATAAACTAATTAAGCTAATTAAATTAATCATATTAAACTTAAACTTAATCAAACATAATGAAGATGCAATTAAACATTAATCAAAACATAAATTAAACCTAAATTATTAAGTCATTAATCTTTAATTAAAACAAACTTTTAATTAATCTAATTATCAAACTTAATTAGAACATTTAATTAATAAAAATTTAATGAATTAATCCATCATCTTAATTAATCAAATTAATTTAAATAAGTGACATTAAAGCTAACTCTAAAATTAAGCTTAAATCAAACCCATAATTAAATAATCATACCCCTTAAATAAAATTAATTAAGTTAATTAAATTAATCATATGAAACATAAACTTAATCGAACATAATTAAGATGCAATTAAACACTAATCAAAGCTTAAATTAAACCTAAATCATTAAGTTATTAATCTCTAATCAAACAAACCTTTAATTAATCTAATGATTTTTACTTGACCCTTAATCAAATTTAATTAATCAAACATCTAATTAATGCAAACTTAACAAATTAATCCATTATCTTAATAAACCAAATTTAACTTTATAAATCAGGTTAAAGTTAATTCAAATTGAATACTTAATTATTCTACTAATTAATTTAATCACACATATTAAATAAATTAATTAGGTGAATTACATTAATCATATTAAACCTAAGCTTAAGCAAACATAAAAATGCAATTAAATGATAATCAAACCCTAATTTAAACTTCAATCATTAATTCACCAATTACATCATTAACTCAAATAAACATGAAATCAAATTAAAGTTAAACAAATCTTTATTTAATTTAATCATACCTCTTAAACAAACTAATTAAGTTAATCAAATTAATTACATTAAACTTAATTAATTAAAATGCAATTAAATATTAATTAAAACATAAATTAAACCTAAACCATTAAGTCATTAATTACATCATTTCTCTAAACAAATATGAAACTAAATAAAAAATAATAATTAAACAAACCTTTATAATTAACATAAACACACTTATTAATTAAACAAATCACATAATCACATTGAACCTAAGCAAACCCATAGACCAATAAAGATAATGAAATCAAATTGAATCAAATTAAGTTAGATCAAGAAAGATTCTCACCAATTTAATATAGAATCAAATCAAATCTCATAATAACATAAACTAATTAACTATCCAATATATGAAAACAAAATGCGAACCAAACTTTGATGAACATGACAAATGGATGTGATTAAAAATAAAATCCTAATTACAAAGAACCAAACCCAATTAAAATCAAAATAAAATCTCAATTAATATTATCCAATCAAACTACAAATAAATGAACCACAATCGAATTAAATAAACATAAAGTTAAATCACATAACCATGATCAAAGAAAAGAATTAAATATTTAAAAGGATATTGAATTATCAAGATGCAATTAAACTAAAACATCTAATCAAAAAAATCATTTAATCAAATACTTAAATAAACTCAAATTCTAAATTCTAAATCGAATGAATTACACAAGTTCAAATGGGCTAATCAAGATACATAAGAACTTTAGTTTGATTCCTTAGAAATTAGGATGTAGAATAGGGTGAGTCCTGTCTACAGATGGAATTCATCCTACTCTTCATTCTTGAGAACCTAAATATCATTTCAACCAAATAAAACTGAAATAAAAATAAAAATCAAATCATTAAATCATTTAGATTGAAATCACCCAACAGTAAGATTTAAATTCAAACTTCAAATTGGAACATAAACTAAAGAAGCCTAATAAAGTCTTGTTACACAAGCCTTAAGCACACCTGAATATACTAAGTCACTACTTCTAGTGCTAAGTTAGGGCGTTGTATGTATGATGTTTGTGTTTTGTTTTGTGATGTAATATTTTAGACTGGATGTTAGGGTGTATGTTTAGACCTGATGTTGGGTTGTTATTAGCCTTCAATCATTTTTAGGGTTGTGCTTAAAGGGGCGCTATAATAAAATAAAAATATAAATGCTTTTCATGCGGGTTGCTTAGCCCTAAGTGTAACCCATGTTAGGACAAGTGGGCTTGTTACCCATGTGTGGGTTCTAAGTCCAAATTATTCATATATGCTTTGTATGGTGTGTTTAGCTAACATTTATTTTGTAGGTGTAGGTAGATTTACTTCCTATTTTTGATGTAATTTGCATTAGGAATTAGGATTAGTGCTATGGGGATTAGGATAGTAGTGTGGCAGAAGGCTTAGTCCACAGGGTGACTGATGCCTTTGGAGCAAATCAAATCAAAGAAAGAAATGAAGAAATGAAGAAATGAAGAAAAGAAGACCCCATAGCATATATATTATTTTTGTAATCCGGGTTGTATAAGGGTGAGCTCTACCCATCTTTTCTTTTCTCTTTTAGGTGTCTGCGAACCCGCCTTTTTATTAAAGTAGTCTATAAAATTGTTTGATGTTGTGTTTAGATTGCGCATTAGAATAACATGCTTTTCATAGTTTCTTTATGATTGATGTTTGAATGTGTGGCCCGGATGTGGTAGGCTCTTAGGATAAAATTAATTTTTCTACCCCAATTAACAACTCATAACTAAAATTTTAAAATAACTCATAACCTCACATAAAAGCCTAGGGATTTAATCAAGATAATAAAAATGTTTAGTAACCCCTTAGCTGGATGGATGAATGTATAATATCATGCATATCATATTCTTTCACTCTTGTTAAGAGGGAGCTTCCATCTTTGCCAGAGAATCAAGGCTTAACCTATGGGAGCCTTTGGTGGAAGACACCCCTTTCTCTCTTGATTTGGCCTATAATCAAATTCTCATACATTTAGGCATACAAAATCCCATAGTGTGTGTCAAAATAAAAAGTCCAAAAGAATCAAATAAATTTGATAAAATTTGCATTAGATTAAGTCATGGATTCATACCACTCATGCTCTAGTCTCTTAGGGAGTGAGTCTAGGACTTAGTTTCCTCTCTAAATGAACAAAGCCATCTTGCAAAGCATAAGACTTGCCTACATGGATTTAAAGCGTAGGAGGAGTTAGGCGCCACTCAGTAATAAGTCCAATAAGTCGGGTGGTTTATTCTCTCTTGTGAAGGTAAACCATATACCCACTTTTGCCTTAGATTTAGGTTGTGCCTTCATTTTGTACCAAGGCTCCTTAGTTTAGGAATCTGAGGTAGCTATTTCCTTTGGGCTACAAGCATAAATCCTCACCTCTTAGGCATTTCCACAATCTTATGCTTTGAAATTATAAGCCCTAGCAATCTAATAAAATGCCAACTCAAATAATCAACTCTCATCAATTTCAAAAATATAAAGCCCAACTATAGGGTAGATTGGAATGCTCACTAGGCTTCCTAGTATCATGAGCATTTCCTACTTTCTCTCTTTGGATTATAAAAATAAGTCTTCTCCTTGATCTATCCATTTGATTTTCTAAAATAACCAATCTTTTGATAGTCTTAACCTTGAAATCTTTGGAGACCCTAATTATCTACTTTAATCGAGAGTATTCTTAAGAAATTCTCATTTCTTAGAATGTAATTAACTATGGGGGCTTGCCTCCATAGGAAACTTTAACCCAAAGACTTAAAATAAACCCTACTTTACTTTTCCATGTAAAGTAGGGAAAGATCTCAGTATATTCGAACCCATCATGCCTTAGGAGTCCTTATTAGGTGATTAGGTCCATTATAGGGTAGTGATTTCTATCTTTCGAGATAGTACATCATTCCTTAATGTCGTACTCGATCACTTCAATAAGTACCCCCTAAGATCTACGTGGTATCCCACATCCCTAAAAATAAACACCACATACAAATAACGTCGAACGGGTCAAAAATCCTTGGCATATTCGATTCGACCTATTCCATACAGATTAATGTCATCAAGTAACACTTTGACAAACAACCTCAGATGTCAAAATCCTCAGCGGATTCGATTCAACCTCTTTCATAAAGGTTACTATCATCAAGTAATACTTTGACAAATAACCTCGGATGGGTCAAAAATTCACAGTGGATTTAATTCAACCTCTTCCATACAGGTTAATGTTATCAAGTAATACTTTGACAAAAAACTTCGGATGGGTCAAAAATCCTCAGCATATTCGATTCGACCTCTTCCATACAGGTTAACGTCATCAAGTAACACTTTGGCAAATAACCTCGGATGGGTCAAAAATCCTCAGTGGATTCGATTTGACCTCTTCCATACAGGTTAACATCATCAAGTAACACTTTGACAAACAACCTCGGATGGGTCAAAAAATCTAAGTGGATTCAATTCAACTTCTTCCATACAGGTTAAATGTCACCAAGTAAAACTCTGACAATAACCTCGGATGGATAAAAAATCTAGTCGATTCGATTCAACTTCTTCCAACAGGTTACTATCATCAAGTAGTACTTTGACAAACAACGTTGGATGGGTCAAAAATCCTTGGCGATTTGATTCAACCTCTTCCATTCAAGTTAGCGTCATCAAGTAACACTTTGACAAACAACCTCTGATGGGACAAAAATTCTAATTGGATTCAATTCAACCTCTTCCATACATATTACTATCATCAAGTAATATTTGAAAATAGCCTCGGATGGGTAAAAAATTTCCAACGGATTCAATTCGACCTCTTCCATATAGGTTAATATTATCAAGTAAAACTTTGCCTCCAAACCCAGTCGATCCAATGATGACAGTTGACGTCTCTTTCGAGGGAAAATAGGAGTCTCGACGTATGAACTACGAGCCTTGATCACCTCCAAACCAAGTCAGTCCGATGAGGACAATTAACATCTCTTTCGAGGGAAAACCTGAGCTTCGTCGTATGAATTGTAGGCCTTGATCGCCTCCAAACCCGGTCGGTCCGACGAGGACAGTTGACGCCTCTTCCAAGGGAAAACTGGAGCCTCACTATATGAACTACGGGTCTTGATCGTCTCCAAACCCGGTCGGTCCGACGAGAATAATTGACACCTCTTTTGAAAGAAAATCGGAGTCTCGTCATATGAACTACAGGACATGATCACCTCCAAACTTTGTCGGTCCGATGAGGATAATTGACGCTTCATTCAAAGAAAAACCTGAGCTTCGCCGTATGAACTACGGTCTTGATCGCCTCTAAACCCGGTCCGTCCAATAAGGACAGTTGAGGCCTCTTTCAAGGGAAAACCGGAGCCTCGACGTATGAACTACGGGTCTTGATCAACAAACAAATGACCTTCTTTTCAAAAGAAGTTCAAAACTTCACTGACAAAACAACACAAAAAATTTTACCCTTAGTCTCTAAACTTCTGCTAGATAATTTTTCATCCAGCGTAGAAGAACACTATAGCATATGGGAGAAAACTGTGTCTCCTTACTTGACCCCAAGAGAGTTTTTATAGATCCACTATAGGGGCAAAAAGAAATAAATTAAAAAAAAACTGAAAAAACTCCTCTCTCTCTCATTATGGCTAGCGCTTACTAGTCATTTAATTAAAAAAAACCCCTCTCCTCTTAATGGCTAGCGTTTGTCAGATATTTAATTAAAAAAAATTCATCTCCTCATTATGGCTAGTATTTGCCAACCATTTAATTAAAAAAAAACCCCTCACCTCATTATGGCTAGCATTTTCCACACATTTAATTAAAGAAAAAAAAACCATTCTTCTTATTATGGCTAACATTTGTTAGTCATTTAATTAAAAAAATCCCTCTCTTCATTATGCCTAGCATTTGCCAATCATTTAATTAAAAAACCACTCTCTTTATTATGGCTAGTGTTTGTCAACCATTTAATTAAAAGAAAACCACTCTCTTCATTATGGCTAGCATTTGTAAGCTATTTAATTAAAAAAAAATCATCTCATCATTATAGCTAGCATTTGCCAATAATTTATTTAAAAAACCCTTATTCTCATTATGACTAGCATTTGAAAGCCATTTATTTAAAATAATAAAAATAAATCAAATTTTCGCTCGAGCGTTTGCGCTACGGGTGCGATAAACTCCATTCACCAGTGAGCCGGTGGCTGAAAGCATTTCTTGACACAAGCACCACGCCGCACTTCTTCCATGATCTAGTCTTGTGCACCCATGAATATATATTCTCTCAAACTATGTGATGCAAAGGTTAAAGAACCCGCAAATTTCATTGAAGAAGTTATTATTTTCAATTATTTGGCATATATCTTTGGATGATAGAGATAATATCATACAAAAATAGGGGGTAATTGATATAGTACTGAAAATTTCACTAGCCAAAATACGAATCTTTATGTCGAGAGCAATCTGATTCTAAGTCAAGACTAATCCAGATCAAGCGCTTATTGAAAACTTTGAAATATCAATCGGCTCCTAAATATGAAGTGTTTATAGTTAAATCGAGAGTCTTGACGAGCCAGATCTAACAAGCCCAAGATCTCCTAATTCTGACTTCATTTGAGCATTCAAATACTTAAAATACATCAGATGATCAATGGAATCATTTTGAGCCATCCGATGAGTGTTTTGAGATTTTAACTACAATCACCAAAATACTCTCTCAGAATCCTACAAATAGGACCTCATTCTTATCATGAAGGGGGAAGGAGCTAGAAGCGAACTTGGAAACCTAAGCTAAAGAAAAGAGAGAGCTCTAAAGCTCGAAAATCCTCCGAGCATAATGTCGTTCTGCCATTTGACGACGGCGACCGCCGCAGCGCCCTACCACCGATCCTCGTTGTAGTCAGCCACCATCACCGGTCATCTCCGCCGACCACCATCGTCTGTCGCCGCTGCGGACCACCGTCGGCCGATGCTATCGGCCACCACCATCGATCATCGTCATCGCATCGACCCTATCAGCTCATGCACCAACCCGTCGCGGTCACCACCGATCGTTTAGGTTATACCCATCGCCGGTGCGCCGTCGACATCGATCGTGTCATCGATATGCCTCGGTACCATGCCGACCATTCATCACTGACCACCATTGTTATCATCATCTTGTCACGCACTGATACCTCTTTGCGTTTGTTGTTTGAGATTCTCATTGTCAAGCTTTCTCATATACAATTCTGTAATCCCGTTATCGGGAAAACTTTGTACTCCGAAACAGATAGTGGAAGATTTTACTTAGCGTGATTTTCCATCTTCAGGATTTTTTCATAAAATCACGAAGTTTTTCTTCATTCTTTAAATATCTATATGTGTGGTGGATTTCACAATAAAGCTAAGGCATAAACTTTTATTCTACCACAACTGATTTTCTAGCACGCAACAATCATAATTATTTTTTTGAAGTAAAATAATTTTTTTGTATATAAAAATATTATATTTATAAATATTAAATTATATATATAAGACGTGTATAATTTTTTGGAGCACAAGAAGTTGAATAATGTCTCTTAGCTTCGGAGCAACCTCTCTTTATTTTTCAAAAAAAAAAAAAGACTCAGATCTATGGAATCATTTTCAGCCATCCGATTTATGGTTGCCCAAGATCTCCTAATTATGATTTCATTTGAGCATTCAAATACTTAAAATACATCAGATGATCAATGGAATCATTTTGAGTCATCCGATGGAATATTTTGAGATTTTGACTACAATGACCAAAATACACTCTGAGAATCCTATAAATAGGACCTCATTCTTGTCATGAAGGGGAAGGAGCGAACTTGGGAAAATTTAAAGAAAAGAGAGCTCAAGCTCGAAGATCCTCAAAAATCGTTACCACCACTTCGGGTTGTCGACCATGGTCAGTCAACCACGCCATTGCTTTATGCCGCCGTAGTCATACCGCCGTCGTCGTATCACCACGTCAACCATATCACCACCACCATAACCCGTACCGTCGTCATTACCGCTGCCACCGGGCCGTTCATTCTGGCTACCATCGATCATCGTCGTCATCAATACCATCGTCGGTCATCGCCGTGATACATAAAACCCTCAAGTTTTCTTTTATTATTCTCATTTGTATTGTCTTGGATTCTGATAAATCAAAGAAACTTCTATCATCTGATTTTTTTAGCATAAATCATAATTATTGAATATATATATATATATATATATATATATATATATATATATATATATATATATATATATATATATATATATATATATAAATCTTATATTTATAAATATTAAATTTTATATATAAGACGTGTATAATTTTTTGAGAATAATGTCTCTTAGCTTCGGAGCAACCTCTCTTTATTTTTCGAAAAAAAAAAAAGGACTCAGATCTATATTCTCAGGCTAAGCTATTTCCCAACGACCCGCCCTCTTCTACTTACGTTTATGTCTAGTTTTCTTATCATCGTACCACTCGTTGTTTCATTCACAGTAATAAATTTTGTTCTCTAGCAATTAATGAATTAAGGTTGCTATCATGATATCTTCCATTATTAATACTATCTAATTTCAGTAAAAAAAATTTATAAAGGTCTATGGCTCGGCTCTTCTTCCTGTTGGTAGCTGGATGAGGGCGACATCCGGTCAATATCATTAAAAAAGTTATAGTAATTTCTCAAAGTTTAAAAAAAAAAAAAAAATTGAGATCCCAAAAAATAAACAAAATAGATAAAAAGAGCTTGGTTACACTTTTAAAGAAGTAATATTAACAAATATTGATAATGCCATCCAAAATAAATAGTTAGAAGTATTTAGAAGATAGCAAAGATGTGGAAGTAGAGGCAGAAAATCATTAAATGTGTCCCAAATGCCAATTGTGGGATATTGTAAATTAGATTTGTTTGTATATAATCGATTCTGGTAGAGTAAAGTTTTCGCAAACTTTAATACAAACTGTGTATTTAAAAATGATAAAACTCAAAATTTACTAAAACCTCAAAAGAGGGAAAAATGTCTAGAAAAGCTTCCACTATGTATCTATTTAGAGTATAAGATCTTCCGTCGGATTACTGAGTGTATATGAGAAATGGATGATTCTTTGTAATAAACGAATGTTGGCACGATGTTGTGGCGATATGATGACGAAGTTGGCGATGTTGGACGATGTTGACAACGAGTTGATGACGATAATTTGCGATGATGTTGATGGCCAAGCGATAGTGGTGATGATGATGACGCAACAATGTTGACGGCGAGGATCGGCGGTGGCGCGTGATGGGCCGTGGCGTGGTAAACGTCGGTGGCGACGATGCTGGAGGATCTTTAGAGCTCTCTCTCCTCTCTCTTGCTTGCCTCCCTTCTCCTTCACCCCTCGTATGAGGAATGGCTATTTATAGATTGAGTGGCGTCTGTAAATACATACAAAACCCATACCACTCCACTTCATCGGACGGCTCAAAATGATCCCCTTGATCATATGATGTATTTTGTGCATTTGAATGCTCAAATGAAGTCGGAATTGTAAGATCTTTAGCTTGTTGGAACCGTCTCGTCGAGACGCTTGATTTGATTATAAACACTTCATATTTGAGAGCTATTTAGGGATTTAACTGATATCCCAAAGTTTTCAAGGATATTTTAAGAGCTTGATCTCGACCAATTTCAACTTCGGATCAGCTTGCTTTTAACATCAAGATTCGTGCTTTGACTAATAGTATTTTAAGTGTCATATCAGTTGCCTCCTATTTTTGGATGACATTATCTCAATCATCCAAAAATATATGTCAAATACTTGAAAATAGTAAATTATTCAATGAAATTTGAGGGTCCATTAACTACACATTTTGAGAGAACAGATCTTCATAAAAGCACAAGATTATTACTCTGAGGAAGCGGCGAAATCACGTGGAGGTATCTTGGGTCGCGAATTTGATTCTGGACCCATCCGGTGCAAGCAGCTTGGCCTTACATCTGTAGCCTTATGATTCAATGGCGAGTCAGCGTAAAGGCGGCCATGTGGCGTCTGGCCATTTGGCAGTGAAATGAGCCTCAGCGGATTGAAACGAATGGCGAGTATCTGAGTGAGATTCTGAACGGGAAGATGCTTGAATGCGGGAAGCATGGTAGTCAAGTGAGCGATTTGAATCTGAGTGGCAGAATGGCGAATATCACGTGTTGCAGAGTTGGAAGATTCGCCGCAGATAGTGGTCAGGTCTGCGCGGAGGAGCCGGCCCAGTTCGGCCCGTATAATAGTGGCGATGGGCGCGATGTGACAGACGGCTTGCGAGCGGGCCATCTTTGAGCGCCGCGGGCCATTCGTCCCTTGGGCCATAAGAGGCGATTCATGCGGGCTAGCGATTTCGGCGGCGGTTTTGGTTTGCGGTTTAGGTATTTGGGTGATTTT
This sequence comes from Cymbidium sinense, assembly GCA_021442155.1. Lineage (NCBI taxonomy): Eukaryota > Viridiplantae > Streptophyta > Magnoliopsida > Asparagales > Orchidaceae > Cymbidium > Cymbidium sinense. The sequence continues at coordinate 17,815,754 of CM038221.1, read as the reverse complement.
TTACCCTTTGCCTAGAGGTCTATAAAATCCCCAGAGGAGAAGGCACACTTCTTCAACTTCTCTTCTTCTTAAGTGGGGTTCATTTGGTCGATCAGGCCGTACTACGTCGTTGTTCTTTTCCCTCAGAAGCGTCGGCGGCCTCGTCGACCGTCATCCGTTTGGAGGGCCAAGGCCCGCGGTAGTCTTGTTCGATTTTCCCTCGAAAGAGGCATCAACCGACTCGTCGGACCGTCGGTTTGGAGGCATTTAAGGCATGGTAGCCGTGGTTATTCGTTTTCCCGAAGAGCGTCCGACCTCGTCGGACCGTCCGGGTTTGGAGGCGATCAAGGCCCAGTACTACGTCGTTGTTCGTTTTCCCGAGCGTCAAGCGGCTCGTCGGACCTCGGGTTTGGGCGTTCAAGACACGGTACATCGTTGTTAGATTTTCCCTCGAAGAGGCATCAACCGACCTCGTCGGACCGTCGGGTTTGGAAGCGATCAAGTCGCGGTTAACTTTTACGGAAATTTGATTTCTCATGACTTTAATGGATGATTGAGTTGATAACCACCAAGTGAGGAGCATTAGAGGAACTATCATTCAAGCGACTGAAAGTTTGGCGGTAATTTATGAGCATCATCGAGAGGAATATCTTCTCTCCTCTTTTTTCTTTTCTCATATGTATGTGTATCCTTTGGTCATTCAGGCAAAAATTTTATCAAGCTCCATTGAGTGAGAGAGCCAAAAGGAGGCAGCGTTGGGGTGAGTGAGTTGCTTTTACAAAATTCTCGATTTTTTTTTCCCTCTTTATTTATTATGTATTTTCCACGGTGATGGCGGAAAAACCAGTGTGATGCGAAGATATACCATCCGTCACATCAGATAGTTTAATGGTGTTCAGAAATTTTTCTTCCCTAATGAGTTGGTGGCCATTGTTGCCAAAAGTCGATCGAGCGTTCACCTCAGCGGGTACTTTTGTTTACGAGATGATTCTTAGTGCGGGACTGCGATTCCCTTTGGCTCCTGAGTTGATTGAGATATTCAAAATATGTGGTGTAGCTTTGTCAGAGTTTTCATTTTGAGGTTTAATCATCATCGTCGGTTTGGCTGTCTACTTCAGGGAGCGTGGTGTTACTTTGAACATCAAATACTTGTGTCGAATGTGCGGTGATGTGATACCCAGGGGCGTGTTTCTTATCGGACTATAAATTGGATAGAATTTTCACGGGATCAATCTAGAAATTGGTTTAATGGATTCTTTTTTGTGAAAAATGAGTGGGGCCTTCCTGAGAGATGGGGAAGATTGAATGACCTTCCAGATCCATTGCTGATGTCGGAGAATGAGATCCTGGCAACTCTTAATATCCCTGATGTAGGAAGCTTGCAACATGAGTTACGTCACATTGGCAAATATATAGTTGAAGATAGAATGTTCAAGGTTGGCCTTTCTATCCAGGCAGGGAGATCTCATTCTTTTCCATTAAAGAGATCAAGTAAAGGTGATGAAAGGTCTCCTCATATTCATAGGGTTCTTTCAAGAAGCATCGCAATCGGTGGTGGCAATGTTTCTTCCACAAAGAAAAAAGACATGCGGAAGTGACTACATCGGATATCTGTGAAGAAGATGTTGCAGTTGACCTCGAGAGTTGTTTCAACTCATGATGGGGAGTTCATTTCTCAGCACATTCGAAGAGGTGTTAAATCACATATGTCCTGAGCGTCAACGAGCAGATGAATTGGTACGTTGTCTTCTCTTCTTTCTTCTTTTCTTCTTCTTTTCTTTTGTGTAATATTTGTGATGGTTTTTTTTTCTTTATAGGTAACTCAAACATTAAGGCAGATGGCTCATTTGGTGTCCTTTAGATGAGTGGAATCTGAATTTGTGAAGATAAAATATCTGCAAGGCGGTATGAGCGAAAGATGAGTATTAAAACCAAAAGTGGCGACTTTGGAGGATCGGTGGCGAGTGCGAGCTAGCTAGCGAACATGTCGACTTCTCTTTCTCTCGGTGTCGAGGTGGAGCGCACTCATGATGAGCTGATTGAGGTGAGGAGACTCATCAGAAGAGAAAAGACTCAAGGCACTACTGTGGAGAAGAGAGCTCTTGGGGAGAAAGCATTACAGATCGTCTTTCTAGAAGGAGCATATAATGTCGGCGGAAGCAATGAAATCTCCTTGAAGGTGGAAGACTTTAAGAAATTCGCTTATCTCGGTACACTCGAAGACCATGTTAGAAGCTCGTAATCATATACTTGATGTTGAAGTGAAGGACTTGGAGCACCAATGTTTAGAGGAGGGCTTCATCAGGGTTCTAAAGGAATCCTTAGTACGCAGGCGGAGCTAGTATTGAGGATCTCTCCCGAAACATGGAAGACTCTTCGTCCGATTCGGAGATGAAGGAGTTGAGTGAGTCAAGGGAGTATCTCCAAGTGGTGAGGAGGATGTTGATATCACCAACTGATATGATGTAGCATCACTTGAGGATGCATTTTTTTTTATGTATTGTTATTAGTGTGTATCAGAATCTTGATTCTTTCTTATATCATCATGTTAATGCTATCAATTTTTTTTTTAGATGATACACTCTTATTTTACACTATCAGTGGTGTGAATATTATTGGCTAACTTTGCGGATGAGGTTGAATTGAATCCACTCGAGGATTTTGACCTATCAGGGTTGTTTGTCAGTCTCCACTTTCGATGGCGTTAACGTATGGAAGAGGTGGTGAGTCCAGGACCTTTTGACCTATCTAGGTTGTTTGTATTGAGTCTTATTCGATGGCGTTAACACGTATGGAAGAGGTCATGAAGAGTCCACCAAGGACCTTTTGACCTATCTAGGTTGTTTGTAGTCTTGATGACATTATGGAAGAGGTGGTGGAAAGTCCCCTTTGGGATTGATCATGCTCCGATTGAGATATAGCGTGAGTTGTATATTTCTCAAGTGGGAGGATTAAATGAAGAGAAACAAGTTTGTAAGAAGAAAGCTATAAATTCATTACTCGATAAGTTGGTGATACAATCATAAGATGATTTTAACACGGATATGAGTTTTAAGAAAATGAAACAACAACAACAACAAACAACAAGTCTTTATCCCACTAAGTGGGGTTGGCTACTGAAGAAAATGATAAGCGAGATAAAATAAAAGTGATAATTATGCGGTAGGAATTGCGATAATATTTTGGAGATTCTCGGTGTTTAAGTTTGAGGTAAGTTTTTCCTCAGATCCTTGAGCTTGAAAGTTCGGCTTCACCATAGCTATAACCACATAGCCATCCCAAAGAGGTGAGAGTTTATTATGTTGAGGGCCTTTGCCCGCGACTTGAGACTTATAGGACCAAGTCACCACAGATATGGGATGAGATTTTACTCTTACATGTTGAAGTGATGAGCTACCCTTTGGTGATAGAGGAAGTCAGTAGGGCCATGTCACAGTTTGGGGAGTAGGTCAGTCTTTGTCGGAGTTTTTCTTCATTACCGTCATGATTGAATAATTGAACTCTTGGACTTGGAACCCGATATCTCTACTATAATAGCTTACGTGCGAAACACAAGTTATACGGTGTCTCCGGTCGAGGGGCGATGTAGTGTGGTAAGCCCAAGAACATTAGAAAGCTCATCGACCCATTGCCCCGACCTTCTCGAGCGTGTTTTAGTCCTTTGAGTATAGTCTGTTGGTAGCTTGATCGCGTTAGTTTGAGGATGTGCTACTCTGCGTATCACGGTGAATGTGAAGATCTTTGCAAAAGGGCGTAAAGACTTTTCCAGTAAATTGAGTTCCGTTGTCAGTGATGATCTTTGCGGGAAGGAATCGACATATTATCCAAAATAAATTATTTAGCATTTGCCTCCATAATTTTAGCGAGTGGTTGCTTCCACCCATTTAGTGAAGTAGTCGGCGCTAAAATGATAAACTTTCGTTGCCCTAATGCTTGTCGGAAAAGGTCCCATGATATCAATCCCCAGAGCAAAAGGCGGGCTTTGAATGGATGAGAGCTCGTATGCGGCATGTGAGAGAGGTTAGAGTGTGACAACTTGCACATTTTTTTGAACTCAAGGCGTCTTGTTTCATGGTAGGCCAATAGAACCCTTGCCTTATAATTTTAAGGGCTAGCGCCCTTCCTCTAGGTGTTCTCCACATATCAGTGAACCTCTCTTAATAAATGTCGGCCTCGAAGGTGAGAGGCATTTGAGGCGGTCAGGAAAGCTCGTTTGTATAGTTCACCTCAGATAATAGTAAAGTTTGAAGCTTGTCTTGGAGATGAATTGCAGTTGGGTCTTGGGAAGAGTTCCTTCTTGTAGAAAAGATAGATGGAGTTCATCCAGAATGTTCCTTTATCTCATCAATTGCTTGAATTACCCATGACCCTTGGATACTTGGAAAATATATTTCTTCAACATGCCTTCTCTTAAGCATCCCTAGTAGTAGTAGCAAGCTTAGCGAGGCGTCATCAGTATTCTTCTCTCGCGTATGTGAATGATTTGATGTGTCTTGAAATGATCAGAAGGGACTTCACCAAGTGGAGGTATTGTGGTGAGATTATGAGCATTAAAGTTTCCCTCAACTTGGGAGGCAACAAGTTGAGAGTCAGTGTGTATCACTAAGTCTTGAGCTTCACAGTCAATGGCGAGTCTCAACCTGATGAGCCTCATATTTGCCATATTATTAGTTCGAAATTTTAGGTGAAGTCCATACTCTAAGGTATTCTGGGGAAATAAGTAAGATTCCCACACCCGGTATTTCTGAGCTCCATCAACATAGGGTCCATTGAGGAGGCGAAAGGCATGTAGATAGCTCCTCACGGGTTGGGGCGGTGCATTCCACTATAAAGTCTGCAGTACTTGAGACTTTATAGTAGGGAGTAATTTATATCAAACTCTCTCAATTCTGAGACCACTTGATTAACCTCCCGGATGCTTACGGTTTACGTAGGATGGCCTTAATGGTAAATGAGTGTAAAGCGCGATGGTGTGAGCTTGGAAGTATGGCGTAATTTTTTGAGAAAACTAAAGCGAGCCACCTTATCTGAGTGGATAACTTTCTATATCGAGAGAATTTCTTGACATAATTAAATTTTGTATCCCACTTTCTTCTCACTAAAAAATGAGCTTATCGCGTGGGAAGAGATGCGAGATATAAGTATAACATCTCTCTTGAATAGGCTTGGATAGTAGGGGTGGCTAAATACTCTCTTAGCTCAAAAGCATCGACATTCATCATAAAATTATTATTTTTAGCTCCCTTTAATATTTTAAAGAATGGCAAGTATCTATCCCCAGAACGGGCTAGGAAGCGGGATAACGCAGCAATTCGTCCATTCAAACATTGAACTTCCTTAATATTCTTGGAGAGTCATATTTTTTGAGCTTTGATTTTCTCGGGGTTGGCCTCTATCCCATGGTGGGTTACCATAAATCGAGAAATTTTCCCAATAATCCCAAAAGCACATTTGGTTGGGTTGAGTCGCATGTTATAATCGAAGAAGGTTAAAGCATATTTCTAAGTCGAAATATGTTGTGATTCTTCAAGCTTTTCTAACATGTCATCACATATACCTCCATTGTCTGCGCCTAATAGGTCTTTAAAACCTTATTCATAAGCGTTGATAGGTAGCACCGGCATTTTTTAATCAAGCGGCATAACTTGGTAAGTATAAACCTTTATATGTTTGAAATGTTGTAGCTTCTTCATCCGTTGGGTTCATTTTATTTAGTTGTAACGAGTAAGCATCAAAAAATTGAGCATTTGATGTCGGATGTAGCATCAACCCGATGAATTCGAGGAAGAGGAAAACTATCTTTCGGGCAAGCCTTGTTAAGGTCGTGTCAATACACATTCTCCATGTTAGTTTGTTTTCTTAACCATTATTTGCTAGCCATGTAGGGTAATGTACCTCGTATGAATCCGCTTTAGAAGCTTGTTAACTTCTTGCTCAATAGCGATCGGTGCAAAACTTCTTCTTACGGATGATCGGTTTGAATGTTGGATCGATCTTGAGGAGTGCATGATCACATTGGTCGACCCGGCATGTCCGTCGGACTCCAAGCGAAGATGTCTTGATTTTTTCAAAGAAGTCTATGTATTTTCCTTTGTTCATCGAGCGGATCCAACTTGCAGTAATGGTTGGTCATCGATAATGCAACAGCAAGTCTTCTCTGAGAAGCTTTGGTACTTCTTCATCTCAAAATTAAAATCTTGATCTTTGAAGGTCACGAGAAGGCGTGGTTGAGCTTGTGCGAGATAACATGATTGTGTTATCTCTGTTGATTTTCCTGAGACCACTCCAACTCCAACGGGGTTGAAAATTTCATCTTAAGATGAGATCTGAAGTGATGCACTAAAATTGATTGGAGGGGCCTTCAAAGATAGCGTTATATGAATCGACTTGACCACCATGAATTGGATTAAATGAGCCACTTGTCGAAATTCACCAAGGACAGGAAGGGTGATTGTCCCCTCTACTGAGGCGATTATCAAACGATGGTCTATGGCGGGTTGGAGCTTTTCCCTAACGGCATGTTAAGAAATGTAGGTAAAATAAGACATCAAGAACTCCCACTATCAATCAAAATTCTCTTAACATTATAGCATGGGTCACCGATCCCTACGCTGATGACAAGTGGATCTTGATGAGGAACATGTACTCCTTTTAAGTCTAAGTCATTAAAAGTGATGGAATGATCAGTATGAGACTTCTTTAACTCTGGCTCTTCAGAGATGGTAATGAGAACTTGATTAGATAGTATTGGTCCTCTGCGATTGTTTCAATTTCTCAAATTGTTTGATGATTGTTTTGTTTTTTCTGTGATGATTGTCCAGGTTGCTCCCCCGGTTGGAAGTATGTTTGTTTGAGTTGATTGATTCTTCACAAATGGACGTAGATATCCTTGCTGAATGAGCCTCTCAATTTCTTCTTTGAGTTGTTTGCATGCCTCGGTAGTATGTCCGACTTGATGGAAGTGACAATATTGCTCCGATTTCACGAATTTGGTTTGTGGATGCGACCTTGATATTTTTTTCATCTCGAATAGCCATTAGAGGTTAACACGAGATGTGTTCTGCGTGTATTCCTTTTGGTCGTGGTTCCGTGATATTGATATGGGGTGGAGGAGATCACGCCTTGTTGCTTCTTTTGATAGGGTGTGGTCCGCATTCCAGGGGTGCTTTTACGTTTTCACTGGATTGCTCAAATTGTTTGCGATGGGCATAATAGCCTCATCAAGATTTGTGCTTCCACACGATGAACAAGTCGGCATATGAGTGGACCGTGTCTCATTAGTGAGTAAAAGGCCACGATGGAGTCCTCAAGAAAACTCCTCTTAATAGTTCGATTACACTCGGGTATTTGGCGAGCTTCTAAGGAGAACCTCACGGAAGTATTCCTTAAGTGATTCACCCTCATTTTGAATGCCGAGATGATGGGAGGAATCTTTAATGATCCTGGTTTGCAATGAAGCGTTCTACAAAATCTTGGCGAGTTGTCAAAGGTATGGATGGATTCCCTTGGAAGGTAGAACCAAGTCGAGCTTGTCCGCGAGGGTAGCGGAAGGGCGACAAGCGGTGTGAGGGCTTCGTTGGATATACGCGATGAACACTGTGGATGTGTTCCATGTGTGTCTCCCATCATAGGAATCAATGTTGAAGCTTGAAACCCACGGGAATAGGATGTTGAAGAATAACTTTAAAGTGAGATTCCTCATAGCGGTGAGGGAAGATGATTTCTATCTTGGAGGTGAAATTCATCTTGCATTAAGCATCGTAATTACATTACATGATAGTGGATTGAGATGAAAATGTGTCAAGCTACCAGCAATAATTGGTGGATTAGCAGTCGGTTGAGCTGCACGTGATGGATGAGTAGAACTAGCTGTGTCAAAGAGATCAGCATCACGGTCTCTATGCGGAGGAACTTCGCATCAATGAAATTAGCATTTTGACCTCCCCCGGCTAACGATCGATCTTGGGGGAGATGTGTTTTTCGCGGTAGTGGTTGTTGTGTTCCTCTCAAAATTCGGATCATCTCATTTTGAGACTCTTCCATTCGGCGCACACGATCTTCTAAAGAGATTTCTACCGCGCCTTCACCGATAGGGTCATGCCTATCAGGGGGAAGTGAGGCAGAAGGTTGGCATCCTTGGTTCAAGGATTGGTTTCGAGAGTGAGTTGGGCGGGAGGCTCGTTATTACAGTGTTGCGCTATTCATAATATGTTCATTGTGATTGAAGGGGTCTTTCCCTGAACGGCAAACTGTTGCGTAGAAAACCAGTTGTGGTAGAGTAAAGTTTACACCTTAGCTTCTTTAGAGTCAGCACACACAGGTATTTAAAAGAACAATAAAACTCAGAATTTTTTACGTGAAAAATCTCAAAAGAGGGAAAACCAAGGGCTGGCAGTAAAAGCTTCCACTATGTATCTTTTAGTACAAGATCTTCCGATTGGGATTACAATTGTATGAGAAATGGACAACAGTTGCTAGTAATAGACAATGTTGACGACGATGTTGACGACGATGTTGATGACGAAGTTGACGATGATGTTGACGACGAAGTTGACGACGATGTTGACGACGATGTTGATGCTGATGACCGACGATAGTGGTCGGTGATGACAAACAACAATGAAGTCGACGACAGGTGAGGATCAGCGGTGGCGTGGCGCGTGGTCAACGACTGTCGAGTGGTACACGATTATGCTTGGAGGATCTTTAGAGCTCTCTCCTCTTGCTCTTCCTCCTTCACTTCACCTCCCCTCATATGAGAATGAGGCTATTTATAGAGGGAGTGCCTTAAATACATGCAAAACCCGCACCACTCCACTTCATCGGACGACTCAAAATGATCCCCTTGATCATATGATGTATTTTGTGAATGCTCAAATGAAGTGAATTGTAAGATCTTTGGCTTGAACCTAGTCGACGCCGATTTGATTATAAACACTTCATATTTGAGAGCTATTTAGGGATTTAACTGATATCCCAAAGTTTCTAAGGATATTTTAAGAGCTTGATCTCGACCAGTTTCAACTTCGGATCAGCTTGCTTTTAACATCAAGATTCGTGCTTAAACTAATAGTATTTTAAGTGTCATATCAAGATTTATGTCCTTATTTAGATTTTTAAAGGGGATGGATAGTGCTTTTAAATATCTCTTCATAGGTTTAATCAAAATTCACTTGATTAAATATATATTTTATTGCAACATTTGACTTGAAAGCTTCTCAAAATTATATTCAAAATCATTCTAACTCTAATTTTAATAAATTAACATTCAAATTGAACTCTCAATGAAATAAACTTATGTATTAAAAGTATTTTAATCTGACTCCAAACAAAACTAAATCAAACACTGGATAATACATAGCTAAATAATTTAAAATAATAATTAAGAATCAATTTATCTCAAAATTCACATGCTACATTTCCACAAAATAAATATATTTACTTTAAGATATTTTAATTTTGACATCATCAATACATAAAAATAATATGAGATTAAGGCTGCTTACTCAAGCTATCTGATGAAATTTTTTAAAATTATGAGAAAATATATTTAATTTATTATTTTAATTATATTATTTTATTATAAATTTATTTTATCTAATTTACTTGTGAAAAGTTTGTCCCTCCCCTCCCGCCTGCTCTTCCCCATACCTAATCCATCTGATTTTACAAAAAAAAAAACTCTTAAGAGATTGAGCAAATTCTGAAATCATCAAACATATTATTAAATAAATACCTTTTCAAAAATCAATAAAAAATGAACAATATTATCGTTATTATTTATTATATAATTAACTGCATTTAGTGACAACCTTTATAATTTCTCCCTTAAATACTTGCTACTATTGGCCTAAAATCATATCAAAAATCTCTCGAATAGGTGAAAAATATCTTTCTTCTTTTATATACAAATCTTTATATTTCCTAAACAAGCAATGAAGAGGCTAAAAGTATTAACAATCAACTAAAATGTATTTGGATTCAAATCTCTCTCAGCATTCTCCAACCATTCTGTTTCTACGTGGCATTTATCAAGCAAAACTCTTAAGAAGAAAAAAAATATTCCAAGAAAGAATCACCGTTCTATTTGCAATTGAAAATAACATTAATCTCCACAACTAATTGGGATCAGCTTCTTTAAAAAAAACCTAAATACTTTTCAAATTGGATCAAAAAGAAACCCTAACGACAGTTGTATTATAATTAAGAAATAACAAAATATATATTCACAAATTACATTCTCCTAAGCTGAGATTAGAAAAAAAATTCGGAATATTTATGAACCTTCCCTACAATCATTTGAAGTGCTGATTTTGCAAATATTTTACTGAAGGAATCAATTTAAACTCAACATTATTGCTTGAGTTCTTTTAAATTTTCTCTTGCCCTCCTATTTACAATTTATCCGCAAGATCATTCACTCCACACCAACTAAACTGTTCTGAGTCTAGCAAACTTTAAATTATGATTATATTAAGTTAAACAAAACAACCTAAATCACAAAGTATCAAATCTGTTTCTAATACATATAAAAAAATTTAATCTTCAAAGACAAAATGATGCTCATCTCTCAATAAACTCCAAGCATTCCCAAACCATAAAATAAATAATTTTAGCTGAGAGATTAATAATCAAGATCAATCATACTTTTTGGTGAAATTTTCAAATTAAGCATGATTAGTGATTTAATTAGGTAATTATGCAGCATAAAAAAAATTTTAAAATAGGCCTAGTCAATCGGAAGAGTCCACCGCCGCGATCGGCGACCGCTCATCCTAATGAAAACCCGAGAGTCAGCTCAAGCTCTCGGGTTTTCAGATCTCCATCGCCTGCCGCCCGATCGCATTGCCCGTGCCGCCGGGCCGGAGCTACGCCAGGGCCGGCACCGCAGAAGGTCGCCGGTGAAGAAGGAGCTTGGAAGGATTATTTTCACCGATTTAGGTATTTCTAACCCTAAACGAAAAAAAATGTATAATGTTAAATTGTATGAGTTTATTTAGTTTGTTTAAGCTAATTATTTTGATATTCATAGGAAATATGTGATGGATCTCATTTTGTGCGTAATTTTTTTTATTGATTAAGTGTGTATGTGTAGTTTAATTTAGTGTTATGAAGATCTTTAATTGCGATATGTATGATTCATGTTCTAAAAAAAGTTAAATCGGCTTGATCTATTTTCTGAATATTTTCGTGTGATGTTTTTTTTTGGCAAAGGAGGTATGTTGGTTGTTATAAAATCGCTACAACATGGTTGAGATATCGACCGATAAATGCAAAAGAAAATGATGATTTTTATAAGTGTGATGTTGCATAAATTGGTTGTTGTCACATTACAATATTGGATTTTATTTGTCACATTGCAGTAGTTGGATTTTATTTGTTATGCTGAAATATTAGGATTGAGTGATTGCTTGAATGGGTAAGTATTTCACCATCTTTGTCATATATTAAAGATTTTTTGTGCGTAGCGAATACCTGTTCCGTTATTACTAGCTAGTGATGAGTTCGATATCAGTATGTATTGTTCTTTATTATGATGGTAAACTCGTAAGTGATGAGTTCATTCCAACATATATTGGTGAGAGAAATCGTCCCAAATTCAAATTTCCATTATTAAATTTGAAATTATAAAAGAGTTATGAGGTCATCATTGGGATCCATCAAAATTCTCGTTAATCGCATCCTATTAAAACCTGGATTTGCAACACACATTAACGATGATGAAGTTTGTGAGGCTATTATTAATGCAGCATGTTCGAGCCTATCGGAGGTGGCCATGAGGAACTCCATGTGGAAATGGAGGTTACAAGAAAATGTATTTTACGCAACACCTGGTGACCCCAAAAGGTAATGATGCTAACCCACCATCCGATGTAAATGTTGAATATGAAATTATTATGAGTGGAGATAGTAGTGATGAGGATGACACGATTATATACTTGAGCAGCCGATGGCGGGCGCAGAACCATCCCATATGGTCGAGATTTGATTGTCGACACTAATGAGAACGAGTCATACTGAGGAGCATTTGATACATAATAATGATTACATGCGTAGTGCTCAAACCACCAGAGAATGGGATGAAGACCTTGCATTTGATGGCCCATCAGATGATTCAACCTTCGAAGAGGAGAATTGCATCCCGCATGAATTAGTGGAAGGTGTGCTTTCAAGCGCTTGTAATTTGTTGTTGGTGGATTATAAACAATATGTTGAATATGTCATATATGCCTCAAGCCAATCAAAATTTATGCCGTGCACCCGCCATTCGACCCGCTGAATGTGTGGCGCTTACATGCCGCCGTTAAGAGGTTGGGTGGTATTTGGAGAATTAGTTCAAGAGCTCTCATAACTGGTCACTCAATTTGCCAGACGTGCAATGCACATCATAATTTATAAGTTATTTCATCCACCCTGCCAGGCAAGATTCAAGCCCGTGGAGATCATAGTCATAGTCAAAATTCAATATAAGAGTGTCTTATAAGGCTTGGGATGCACGATAAAAAAAGAAGCTAAGGCTATTTTTGGCAATTGGGAGGAATCTTATAGATCATTGGAAAATTTATGGTTGTTGCACATCTATGCTCTGTCAAGATATATGGTACACCCATGGAATCAATAGATTCCAACGACCGTTTCCATTTGAGCCATCACTATGAGGCGCCATTGTCGCTTCGTTTGTCTGACTTTTCTCCGGGTAAGACAGGCACTCTACTTAATGTTGTTGGGATCGACAAATAATGGATTGTTCTACCATTCTTGAGTTGAATCGAGTGCATGAGTCCTGATTTGGTTTTCTTTGCACTGACTTGATCCCATTAGTTTTAGGGGTGATCTATGCCTCATCTCGATAGATACGCAGTGCTCGTGGTCGCTGAGAAATCTTCCCATGGGCTGCACATCGCTTCTGCCTGCGCCATTTGAGGGAGACCTTCAAAAGAGCCAGACAATGTGTATCGTGATCCGATCCATCCACATATCACATCGGAGTTTCGGATGGGTCAGGCTCATGCATGCACGCTACCGTGTTACGCTAATGAGGTGGACTTTTTACAGAGATTCATACTTAGATCTACCAGCTTTATTATGCATATCGTGAGCATACATACCATTTGCCATTGGGTTATTTCTTCCGACACTTCGTGCTCGAGGTCCACCGCAAAGATCTACCATTACTAGAGGATATTCATTCCTTGGGGGGTTTGTGGCTCAACCGCTTGTGCATCTATAGAGAGAGTTGCATGAGGAAACTTGTAAGCACACCAACATAGTAGATGCATTCATTTAATGCGTATATGGAGCAAATTCATATGGACCTACCTTATGTGTTCCTATCCCGCAAACATTGATGGTCTTAGCATTGGATGTCAAAATGAAGGATTTTGAAATGCCGATCCAACATCAGAGTATATAGGGATGAGTTGGATGGACTTCTACAAAGCCAGGTATGCTAAATAGCTGTCATTTTTACTTGTTTACTCATTATGGGATTAAAATTTTCAGAATAACTTATGCTACATGCACAGGTCATCTGGGAGCCATATGGACATCAAATCCGCATGCGCATCGTAAATATATATTTGCGTGAGAGAGATATGGCTAAATGAGTATCGCCGATTTGTTGGAAGAGGGTAGAGTGGTACCGCCCGATCGCAGGATCGTACGCCGGCATGCCTCCCATGATTGATGTTGACCCGACAGATCCATCGCTCGCTCGCAGTACCCACTCGTTATGGGACGGCGGCGTGAGTTGGTTGTGGCGTGGATTGTCGAGGATGATGAGCGATCAGCGTTACATGAGATGTGCGATCTTGGGCTTCACTTTATATCTTTGAAGGCAGCAGTTCCTCCTGACACATACTACCCTCGTGCGTCTGGAGATCGTTTGATGGTAAGTCTATGTGGAATTATAATTTGCTTTCCTTTGTTACAATGAAACCCTCATATAAATTTACTTTCTTTGATGCGTGAGAACATCACGAATGAGGATATATTTAGCTATTTGAAGATGATGACGAATTTCAAAATTCATGGCGATTATGGCGATTATGCGTGGGCGGCGAAACATGCATATCTCGACGGCGAATCTGAGGATATAGACATTACAGCACTTGCGCCGGCGTGAAGCGGATGCCGATGGATGTGGGTCCATCATATCGATGGTGGGGCATCTTTTATACATTTATACAACCACCCCAGTATTCATATCAGAATGCAATGTGGTCTCAGATGAACCCATGGCATGCACCCATCCATACATATGGTTCCCGTCATTCCATATGACACCGCCATATGTAATTATACTCGTTGCCATCTCGAGCTGATATACCACGTATTGGACTTGGGATGTTTGCAACAACCCGCAGTGGACGAGGAGGAGGACCGTTAGTAGCATCATCTGCGTGATTGACCATATCCCATTACCTAGTAGCGATCACGATTCCATGCTTATCGTGATGATAGTTGTATTTTTTTTAACAGTTTATGGCATGTAGTCGTAGCTATTTTTTTTTTGTTATGTTCACATATTCAATTTCAGCTGATTGTATAATTATAGTGTTGTTTGTTATCAATTTAGTTTTATTTGGTTAACTCACAACTATTTAGACTCATCCTAAAAAATTTAATACACTTAAAATGTTTAATATTATCAAAAAAAATATATGTATTCAACAAGCATTGTGTTAAGACCACACAAACGAGTGTTGTCGTAATATTTTTAATTTTTACAACGTTAATTTTTTACATTTGCAAAAACTACAGCTCATCGGGTTAGATTCGTTGAAAGTTGTCAACATGAAAGTTGTAGAATTTTTCATTATCTTTCTAATGATACCAAGTACTCCAAATTCTAACACCTAATGAGCCTGATATGGTCAAAAATGGGGAGTGTCAATTTAATTTTTTTAAAAAAAAATCCAGAGCCAGTCGCCCGCTGAATGGACGACTAGGCCTATTTTTAAATTTTTTTCATGCTGCCTAATTACCTAATTAAATCACTAATCATACTTAATTTGAAAATTTCACCTACTTATTTAAGGCTCACTCAAGAGGACAAAAGCATATTAAAAAAATAATAAATAGAAAAAACAAATATATGCAATGTGGAAATTGAAAATGGGGCAGTTGCATTTGACGCTTGTCCAATTTGCTTGTCAAACGCCTCAGTGAACCCACTATCTTTCTTCTTGCCTTTATCTTCTCCCCTTGCTTTCCTCTAAAGGCTGGCGACCATCTTTTCTGCCCAACCGATGAAGGCTGCCAGTATCTTTGAGGCTACAAATTTCCTCGATTGAAAATATCAGCGGAGACCCAATGACAATGATCTCCTGGTGTCAACCCCTTCTCAATGTCCTTTTTGTCGTCACCCTCAAGCGGCATTGCTATCGCCTTCTTCCCCACCGGGGAAGGTTGCGGGACATCAAGGAGCACCAATATCTCGAAGACACTGAGTGCTTTCGAGAACCAAGGGAGGAACCGCACTTTGGTAAGGAGGCATTAGAGGTGTACGCCTACAAAGAGCTATTAGGTGAGGTGGCGAAGGGGCAAAATTTTTAAATTAGGCTTAATGATAATTTTAATTAACAATTTAGGCATAAAAAAAATATTAACATAATAGGCCTAGTTAGTCGTTGGACGACTAGTCAACGATGAATGCCGTTAGCCGTCGTCTGTCGTTGAGCAGACGGTCTATATTTACTTTTAAAAAATCTAGGGTAGTTTTCGTATTTTATGCGTATCGGAGTCATACGATGTCGGAATCGAATGAACTTTATATTGTTGGAATCGTAACAAAATTTTTTACAACTTTTATGTTGGTCTAAATTTACGATTGCTGCGGTCCGATCTGTGAATTTTGAATGTTAAAATTGCGATATGGAAATTTGGTATGCATTATTTTGCATATCGAGTCATCTGATTGCAGAATCGGAACTTTATATAGTTGAAATCATAACGTAAGTTTCTACAACTTTTATGTTGTTTTAAATTAACGATTGTGGCCCAATATGACGATTTTGAAAATGTAAAACTTCTGTCGAGCTGAAAATTGAATGTAGTATTTTTGTGCATATCGGAGTCATACGAAGTCATAATCAAGCAAAATTTATATCATTAGAATCATAACAAAATTTTCTACAACTTTTATGTTAGTCAAAATTTCGATTACGATCGTAGATTTTATGAATCTGCAAAAAGCTGCGGCTGAAATTTGCATGTCATATTTGAGTTTATGAACCATCATAATTGAGCAAATTTCATATGGTTGGAATCATAACAAACTTTTCTACAACTTTTATGTTGGTTGAAATTTATGATTACGACCCGATACTCAACAGATTTTGTAAAATAATCAATAATGAAATGCACAAATAACTCACGCTAACAAACACTCTTAAAAAAGTGCAATTACCAACTTTTTAAGAGTCATGATATATAAACAGGTGTTGCTAGCGCATTAGTCTTATTGTTTGGAAATAAATATTCATATTGATTATATTCATATAAGAGAAGTGAATGTGCTTGTATTAGAAATACAATCATTTTCAAATAAGGATAAGAAAGACTAAATTTACAACACAAACTAACTACCTCTCTACTGTTACTACCAAAGGGAATATCATCACTAAAAAAATATACATCAATGTACAACTTTTTCTAAATACTTAAAGCTGTATAAATAAAGCAGCACAAAAAAATATAAATATTTAAAAATTAAGATAACTAAAATAAGAAAATAGTTCCTGACGATGCCTGGGAGGCAGAATACAATAAGATAGGTACAGAGACAACAAAACGTAATCCTGTATAGATAGAAAAAAATAGTGCAGACTACTATCTTTGATGATGCCTGCGGTGTGATATTGCATCACTACCGGGCGTGTAATGGTGGTCATCGCGTCGATCTGAGATGATGTTCGGATCTTTGGTCCCCTTTCTTCACTTGGAGGGTTGTTGAGTAAGAGGTGTATAGCACTAGGTACATCGATTGAAAACTACGTAGGGAGCGAGAAACCATGATACAGTCCATACGGGGGTATCATATGAAATGACAGAGGCCCATATATAGGAGGCGGTGGCCTGCATCTGTGATCACATAGCTTCTGAATGAATATCGTGGTGTGAATGTTAAGTAGATGGTCGGACCACTGGTGGAGATGATGGACCAATATCCATCGCAGACCCATCCACGCGATGAAGTACACGGAATGCTAGTGTCCTCATACCGGCTATCAGAAATATGCATGTTGTGTCGTAGCTCCTTGGACAACCCTTCATACCGTTAGCGATTGAAAATCGTGTCATCATCCCTTCAAAATAGCTAGAATATGTCATCCATATTCAAGATGTGCTCACGTTGCGTTGACAGAACTCTAATTATGATTGAATTAGTAAAAAAAATTATTATTGCAGTGATGAAATGTAGGCTTACCATGAGTCGGTGTCCAGGAGCTCGAGAGTAATAAGTGTCTGGGGGTATTATAGGTGCCTTCAGCATATATAGTGAAGCCCAAGACCGATACCATCTCATGTATCGATTAATGACTGGCTCTCCATTATTAGATAGTATGTGCTCCTCTGTTTGGTTTGTTCTAACTGAGTAGTCCTTGATAAGCGCTATAGCCCTGTTAGATGGATCGTGCCCCTTATAGAAGGCTCCTCCGCATCACTATCATCCCCTTCATCATCATCGCTAATTATTGCAGAAGGCATAGTTTCATACCCATCACCTTCAGCATCACCCACAAAATCAGAACTTGTCCCGGCTTGGTAGCTTACGTTGTCTGGAACCCATGCTTCCACTTGAGCGTTGGAGAATCAAGTATGAAATATTCAGTATTGATTGGAGCTCTCTAACACTTATCAGTATTGTCAACCTCTCTTTCCTCGCACTGCAGTTCCTCAACTTTAACATAAATTACTACAGGCTGCATGGATGCTGCATTGACTACAGATTCACACACTTTGTCGTCACTAATATGAGTAGCGATAAATCCAACACCAATAGTAAAATGGCCTATAAGATTAACACATTACTTTGCTTGGTCTAACTTCAATGACCTCATAATTCGCTTTTGTAACATCATCAGGTTAATCCGTCGTGGGATCTGGATTGGTCAATTTTTCCCACCAATGTAGGTCGGAAAGAAATCATCACTAATATTCAATTTGTCATCATAATAAAGAACTATGCAGACAATTTTTGAACTCATTTACAACTAACAATAACTCTAAACAGTAAGAATCATTTCTCTCTGCTCAAAAAAAAGTAATTCAAGATATAATACAATTTTGCATTTCGGTTAGAACTATTTCAACTCAAAATCTTTAATTTTCAAACCCCATTTCAATATATTTTCACAATTTAAGCGACATATACATATACAATAAAACATGAAAAAAAGTTTATTCGAAAGAAGGAAATCATATGGTATATCAATACCAACAATAGAAGCATATGATTTTAGAGTATAAAAGGAGCTTAAACTTGAAGAGATCAGAGTTGACCTGATTAAGGTCAACTAAGTACTCAACCTTAAGAAAGTAAGAGTAATGTCGTTGGAAAGTCATCCAAATCAGAACGAAGCACGAAGGGACTAAACTTTTTTAAAATATTGTAAGCATAGAGGGTGTGGAGGATACTAACACCAAAGGGTTTTTATGCCCAAAGGTTTATTCGAAAAACCTTTTCCAATAACATGAATATGATATATAGGGTGATCCATGGTGGAGATCAGGATGTGAGATATAGAGGTTGCTAGGGAAAAGCTAGAGGTATGAGTGTGAGATTTTACTTATTAATTAGATTATAAAAAGATATAAATTAGATGAATTCAAATGGGAGAAACCTAGTTTTATGGAGAGTTAGAAGGAATTTTTATTTTCATAAAGGACGAAGGTGGAGTAAGTGAATCTTATTTATAGTGAGAGGTCACATTCCTTATTAAAAATGATATTTTTAGATGGTGGCCTAAGATTAGCATCACAATGATTTCTACTAAAACACATACAACTACAACAAGACTCATATCGAAAACACCACCACCAACAATAATAATCTTTAGCAAAACTCGGCAAGCTCATACCCAAAAAATTGTAAACATAGCAATAACAAAACAAAAATTTGAGTGGTCTTCGGTGGGCATATACAAATCTAGTCTAACTTCACATTAAAATTTACAAAATATACAGAACATATTATTTATCCAAACAATATAAGTAAATAAGCAAATCATACAACACAAAGCAATACATAACGAGATCTATCACAAATTAAGTATATAGGGAAAAAAATACCTTAATCGGCGGACGAACGATGAAAAAAGCAGTCTCCGGCGGTGGCTCACTTTTTAGCCGGTGACGAGCTCTCCCTTGGCCGGTAGCGACCTCCCCCTTGGCCGACGGCGTGCTTGGGCGGTGGAAATCTGATGATGGAATGGGATTTGCGAAGCAACCGAGTGATTCTAGGTGAAAAAAATAGATCTGAGCGACCTCCCCCTCTCGATTTTTCGTTTGAAATAAGGACGAGTCAGTCGTCCGTTGAATGAACGAATGGCTCGTCCTAATTTTAGACGAACCAGTCATCCATTCAACGGATGACTGGTGCCAACGTGACGTCCACGTTGACGCCAGTCGTCCATTGAACGGACGACTAGGCCTATTATGTTAATTTTTTTTTTCATGCCTAACTTGCAAATTAAAATTAGCATCAAGCCTAATTTAAAAACTTTGCCTGGTGAAGTAAGTGGGTGCATCCCATGAAGGGGCAATCGATCAAATGATGAATCATTGGGCATCGTTAAAAGCTAAACTGACGTTGAGGGGACACGACAAAGCAGATCATAAAAGGAGATAGAGTGGAGACTGATAACATATGGGAGACGTCTACTTAGGCAGAGACGATCGATACATATAAGCTGATCGACCTATAATTGATTATAGACGAAGAGTTTAAGCATCCAATTAAACGAAAGAGAGAGGCTATAGTTCAGTGGACGAAATGAGAGAGATTAACGAGAGAAAAGAGACCGAACGGTCACCACCAAGGAAAGGAGAGAGTTTGGAGCAATAGGAGAGATAATGGTTAATTGCAGTACTGTACTGCAGAGTGGTTCTTGCAGAATGAATTTAAACGGGCAGTTGATGGAGTGGAGGACGAGCTCTCATTGCAAGAGTTGCCAGGTGAGTGATGTAGGGAGAGTTAGGGCAGGGACATACATAAACAGAAAAAAGTATTTAATTTACTATTTTAATTAATTAAGTTATTATAAAATGCATTTTTATCAAGCTAGTTTTAAAAAGTAGTGTTCCTCTCCCACTCTCCAACATATTTATTCTCATCTAATTTTACAAAAATGCCATAATATATCAATCTCCCAGACTCCCACTGTTTCCCGCTGCCTCTCTGGACAGCAAAAAAATGTCCAGCTCACCCCCACCTCTCTCTCTCTCTCTCTCTCTCTCTCTCTCTCCCATTCATTAAACGTCAAGTCATTAAAATTTGCTCATTTTATATCAAATGAAGAGTATTTTATGTAAGACATCTTAGCCTGTTGATTGAGAATTTTAACTTTTAATTAAGAATTCTTAGGTTAAGTCCTTACACATATATTACGTGTGATATGGCTCTCAAAATATGACTAGTCAGAGCACAAATCTTGATGTCGAAAGCGATATGATTTTGAGTCAAATTCGAGATCGGCCAAAATATCATTGGAATCTTTGGGACATCAATTAAATCCCAAACGCTCTCAAATATAGTATTTATAGTCAAATCGGCGTCTCGTGGCGGATCTAACGAGCCTAAGATCTCATAATTCGACTTCATTTGGGCATCCAAATGCTCAAAATACACATGATCGAAGGAATCATCACGAGCGTCCGTCGAGGGAGTGGTATGGGTCTTACATGAATTTAGAATGCCCCTCCCATCTATAAATAGACCTTCATTCCTCACATGGGGGGGCCAAGCTAAGCTGTGAAGAGCCAAGTGAAGAGGAGGCTGAAACAAGTGAGGGAAGAGGAGGAACCACCGCCGACGGTCATCACTACAATGCATGTGATCCTACTTTGCCCAAGCAAGGAAGAAAAGGAAGAGTCAAGCAAGGAAGAAGCGAAGAGTCAGAAGCAGGAAAGCGGAAGAGTCAAGGAAAGCGGAAGAGTCAGAGGAAGAAGCGAGAAGAGTCAGAACAGGAAGAAGAGGAAGAGTCAAGTGGGAAGAAGAGGAAAAGTCTAAGCAAGGAGGAAGAAGAAGCTCTGAAGCTTGAAGATCCTCCAAGCAAGGTCACTCTGTTCGACGGTCATCAACCACCATCACGTCACTTTCATGTGGTGTCCTTGCATCTCCACTGGCCGAAGATTACAACACTTATCGTTGTTACATATTTATTTTTCCTCCCTCATATGCGACTCTGTCTTTGTATGGGAAGACTCGTACTCAACAGATACATAGTGGAAGCTTTTATTTGGCTGGCCCGTGGTTTCCCTCTTTTGAGGGTTTTCCGTTAAATTCAAGTGTCTCTTGTTCTCTTACACTGTGTGTCTTTGGACTTCACAGCTGGCGTAAACTTTCACTCTGTGGTTTTCCGACGCAGCGGTTGCCGTCGGAAGGATTCCCATTATTTCATCTTGTATGACCACCAAGTTTCCAAACAGATCAAAACCACCATCGAGGTGGAGCATTTCAAGCTTTTAAAGAGCATGGCGAAGAATGAAGATTCATCAAACTTTGTTCCTTGATTCTCGAGAACGGGCAACTCTTAATCTCAAAGATAAGTCGCAACACCAATGAAAGGCAAAATCAATAGTCAACTCGGCTACAAGCTCTACAACTATTTCGACCTCTTCCATACGGGTTAGCGTCGCCGGTAAACACTTTCGACTAAGATAGGTCAACGTCATGGTGGACTTCTGCGATCTCTTCCTGCGGTTAATGTTATCGAGCAAAAGCTCGACAAACAACCGGAAGGTCAAAATGTCCTTGGTGGATTTCTGCGATCTCTTCCATGCGGGTTAATCATCGCAAAGCTTCGACAACAACCGGAAAGGTCAAACGTCCTTGGTGGACTTCTGCGATCTCTTCCATGCGGGTTAATGTCATCGAGCAAAACTCGACAAACAACCGGAAAGGTCAAAGGTCCTTGGTGGACTTCGGCCTCTTCCATACAGTTAGCGTCGGCGAATACAGAACAATAACCGGAAAGGTCAAAACTTTGTACACAGCTACAGTTAACGTCATCGGGTAACACCACAACAACCTGGATAGGTCAAAATCCCGGCATTCAATTGACCTCTTCCATGAGTTAACGTCGCCGGGTAACACTCGACAAATAACCTGACGGGTCAAAATCCTCGGCGGATTCAATTGACCTCTTCCATACGGGTTAATGTCATCGAAAAAACTTCGACAAACAACTTCGGAAAGGTCAAAGGTCCGTGGACTTCCCGCGGCCTCCATACGTTAGCATCGGAATAATTCATAATAACTAGAAAGGTCAAAACTTTGTACCCACTCCGCGAGTTAATGTCATGGATAACACTCGACAAACAACCACCGGATGGGTCAAAAATCCTCGCCGTCGCGGTCACCACCGTACCATCGTCGGTCACTGCCCCGAGGCAATCTTAGCGGTCATCACCATGGCGGTCATCCGAGCCATTCAGCGTCGTCGCTCGACTTCGTCGCGGTACCATCGCGACAACCCCGTCGGCCGCCACCCTGTAGCGGTCACGCGCCGATTACCGTCGCGGTCCTTCTGAAACCATCGCCAGTCTTGCGGTCATCACCATTGTCGCGGTCATTCCGATTCGTCGGTCGCCACCATCATTATCGTGCAGTTCTTGCATTGCGCCGTCGGGATAACCGATCGCGATTATCGTCGCGGTTGCCGCTACCATCGGCGACAATTTTGCGGTCACCGCCGCCACTACCGTCGCAAACCCGGTCGCCCATTAATACCACCGATCCGGTCGCGGTTACCAGTATTTATCGTCGCGGTCACGCCTCATCTGTCATGACCTCTTCCATGCGGGTTAGCGTCATCGGTAAAACTTCGGTAACAACCGGGATAGGTCAAAGCGTCCGGTGGACTTCGACCTCTTCCATACGGGTTGATGTCGCCGAGGCTTCGATAACAACCGATCGTCAAAGCGTCCTTGGTGGACTTCGCGACCTCTTCCATACGGGTTAACGTCATCAAGCTTCGACAAACAACCGGGATAGGTCAAAACGTCCTTGGTGGACTTCCGGCCTCTTCCATACGGGTTAATGTCATGCAAAAGCTCGACAAACAACCCGGATAGGTCAAACGTCCTTGGTGGACTTCCACGGCCTCTTCCATACAGTTGGTGTCGGGATAATATTCGACCAATAACGGAAAGGTCAAAACTTTGTACCCACTCCCACGGTTATGTCGCCGGGTAAAACCGACAAACAACGGATGGGTCAAAATCTCGTGATTCAATTATATCCATAACATGAGTTAAACATCAATTATCAAGCTGAACCATCGCAGACAATCTTCGCGGTCACCACTATCGTCGTGGCAATCTTAGCGGTCATCACCATCGTCACCGAATGCCGACCATCGCCGGTCTTCTCCGTCGGCAGCCATTCGTCGGACATCGCCGGAACCACGGCATTATCGAGTACTCGATGCCTCTAACCCGGACGGTCCGGCGTGGCGTAACGAACGGCATATCACAGGTGGGCCTTGATCGCCTCTACGGACGGTCAGCGTGGCGTGGCCGGAACCACGGCATTATCGTGCGGCCTTACCTCCCAAAGCGTCGGACGATCGCCGGGGCGGGGAAGCACGGCGTACAGTGGGCCTTGATCCTCCCCACAGACGATCAACGCGATCGCCGGGGCGAACCGGAAAGCGGGTACTGCGCCGCCTCCCAACGCACGGTGCGGCGGGAGGCAGGCGGTAGGTAAGCGGAATCAGACGTCTGAGTGGGCCTTGATCGCCTCAACAGAATCGGGACCCGCCGGACGGGGCGGAAAGCCGGGTCTGACGTCACCAGTGGGCCTTGATCGCCCCTAACGACGGTCAGCGGGGCGATGTGCCGGCGGGAAGCCGATCCACGTCATGGGCCTTCGCCTCAACGGATCAGCGGGGCGATCGCCGGACGAGGAAACCGGAATCCACGGCGTACCATTGGGCGACGATCCAGCGGGGCGATACGGGGGCGAACACGGCGTCTGAGTGGGCGCGGCCTCTAACAGACGGTCAGCGGGGCGATGGCCGGTACCGTGGCACCTGACGTCTGCAGTGGCCTTGATCGCCTAACCCACGATCAGCGGGACGATCGAGGCGGAAGAATTTCTGACGTCAGTGGGCCTTGATCACCTAGCAGACGGTCCAGCGGGGCATCGGGGATGGCCCTCTGACGTCAGGTGGGCCTTGATGCCTCTAACCCAGGCATCCAGGAGATGGCCGGTAGGCAGTGGCGAGTCTGACGTCTGGGTGGGCCTTGATCTCTCGTCGCCTCTTGATCCCTCTTGATCGCCTCAGGACCCTCACTCGAAGAAAGGGGAGGGGAAAGGTGTGCCTCTCCTCTCATCTGGGGGTTATAACCCCTCACAAGGCAAAAGCGGTAAAACCTCTCAAAAATGGCAAAGCGACAACGAAAAAATAAAATAAAAAATGGCTCAAAAATGGCTAGCGGCTCAAAAATGGCTAAAACCCTTCAAATTCTCGTAGGACCCGCGATGACCAGCGGTAGCCTACGACCATGGCCTTAAAGTGTGTCGCTACCGCGATACTGGCCTCAACCATCGACCGGTATTCACGAACCATGCGACGAACCGTCCGGACCGGACGATTGACCGAAGCGTCATGGCCAGATCCTAGCGACCAAGCGACCAGCGACCCGAAACCAGCGACAGATCACCAGCGACGATACTGCGACGTCAGGACCGAGACCAGACTTCCTTAGCCAGGCCACAGCGGCAGCGGGCCAGCAGACCCGCCATGCTGAGCAAACGAGCGCCATCGCCCGCGAGGTCCGAGCTGAAAACTTAGTATCAAATAGCTCCATAACTTCAAGATCTCATGCCACGGCTACACATCTTCTTCCATAACCATAATTTTGTATTTTTATGATGGTTTATTCTCTCAATATGTATGATTCATGGGCCCGTACGTTTCGTTGAAGAATTCGTTATTTTTAAATTTGACACATATATATTTTTGGATGATTAAATATGTCATCCAAAATAGGGATATCTCTCAAAATATGACTAGTGAGCACAAATCTTGATGTCGGCGATATGATTTTGAGTCAGGTCGAGATCGGCACTTAAAATATCATTGGAATCTTTGGGACATCAATTAAATCTCAAACAGCTCTCAAATATGGGTATTTATATAGTCCTCGGCGTCTCGAGCGGATCTAACGAGCCTAAGATCTCATAATTCCACTTCATTTGGGCATCCAAATGCTCAAATACATCAAATGATCGAAGGAATCATCTGGCCGTCGTCGAGGGGGGTGGTATGGGTCTTACATGAATTTCCAAGAATGCCCTCCTCCCATCATAATAGACCTTCATTCCTCACATGAGGGCCAAGCTAAGCTAAGTGAAGAGCCAAGTGAAGAGGAGGCTGAAACAAGTGAGGAAGAAGAGGAGGAGCTCGGCGGTCGTCACCACAGTCCAGGCGTGTGATCCCCATCAATCACAAGGAAGAAAAGGAAGAGTCCAAGGAAGAAGCGAAGAGTCGAGCAAGAGGAAAGCGGAAGAGTCAGCAAGGAAGAAGCGGAAGAGTCCAACCAAGGAAGAAGCAGAAGAGTCCGAGCAAGGAAGAAGAGGAAGAGTCCGAGTAAGGAAGAAGAGGAAGAATCTAAACAAGGAGGAAGAAGAAGCTCTGAAGCTTGAAGATCCTCCTCAAGTGACCTCGTTGACGGTCATCCCATCGGTCACTTTCTTCATGATTGTCCTGCATCTCCACCTGACCATTACAACCTTGTCGTTGTTACATATTTGTTTTCCTCCTCTATTCTGTAATCTTGTATCGGAAGACTGTACTCTGAAAGATACATAGTGGAAGCTTTTCGGCTAGGCCCTGGTTTTCCCCTCTTTTCGGTTTTTCACGTTAAAAAATTCAGTGTCTCTTGTTGCTCTTTAATTACACTGTGTGTCTTTGGACTTCACAAAAAGTAAACTTTCACTCTACATCTTGGTTTTCCAGCACGCAACAACGTGTGAGTTTCCGATTAAATTCGCTTAAATGTCCCAAAAAAAAGTATTCTTCTTAACCTATTGATTGAAAGCATTAATTTCAAACAAGAGATTTTAAGTTCAAATTCTTGCACATATATTATATATGTGAGTTTAAAATTAAATTCGCTCAAATATAACAAAAAAACTAATAAATAAAATAAAGAGTATTCTTCTCATTTTAAGTTAGATTTTTGGAGTATTGAAAGCATATAATTCTTATATACTTATATATTTAACATCTAAATTTTTATATTTACAAAATAATATCATCATCTTTATTATTGAATCAAAATAATATAATTGATATGACATTAAAATTCCAATTAGCGAATCTTGATGTCAGCCTGATTCTTAGTCGATAATCGAGATCAAGTGCTTATTGAAAACTTTGTGATATCAATTTGCTCTTAAATATGGAATGTTTATAGTCAAATCGAGCGTCTTGACGTGCCAGATCTAACAAGCCCGAGATCTCTTAATTTTGACTTCATTTGAGCATTCAAATACTTAAAATATATCAGATAATCAAGGGAATCAGTTTGAGCTGTCCGATGGAGTGTTTTGAGATTTTGACTACAATAGCCAAAAAGCCCTCTCAGAATCTTATAAATAGGACCTCATTCTTGTCATGAAGGGGGGAATGAGCTAAAAACGAACTTAAGGGCCTAAGCTAAAGAGAAGAGAGAGCTCTAAAGCTTGAAAATCCTTCGAGCATAATCGTGCCACCAGTCAAGCGTCGACCACCGTCACCGCCCACCGCCGACGCGCGCGTACCAGCGATCCTCGTCGTTGTCAACCATCATCGTCGGTCATCACCGCCGACCATCGTCGTCGACCACGTCATTGGGTCGTCGTTAACCGATAAACATTTGCCGACCAGGATCTTGTTGACCACCACCATCGATTATCATCGTCATTAACCACCGTCGCCGGTCATCGCATCATCGATCGCCCGCCGTCGACCACCACCAATCATCGTTGTCGCCGACACGGTCCTGCCGCCGATTCTACATACCATCGTTCAGCCATCTTGCGGTC
Organism: Cymbidium sinense; assembly: GCA_021442155.1. NCBI lineage: Eukaryota > Viridiplantae > Streptophyta > Magnoliopsida > Asparagales > Orchidaceae > Cymbidium > Cymbidium sinense. Next base: position 17,788,513 of record CM038221.1, on the reverse strand, counting down.
ATCACCCCGTGTCACCGACGGACCACCGCATTCCATCATCCCCGCACCCACTATTCGGCTAACATTTGCATATTGTTACACTGAGATTTCCATTATTATGCCTTCTTATATACAATTATGTAATCATGTTATCGGGAAAACTTTGTACTCTGAAATAAATACATAGTGGAAGATTTTTATTAGGCTAAGCCTAGTGGTTTTTCCCCCTCTTCAGGGGTTTTTCCATGTAAAACTTCTAGAGTTTTCTTGTTTATTCTTCAAATATCTGTGTGTGCTGGATTTCACAACAAAGCTAAGGCGTAAACTTTTATTCTACCACAACTAGTTTTCTAACATGTAACAGTTTGACGTCTTCTGTGGGAAATATTCCCTTTACAATTTCACAATGGTTGACAATATGACTTTATGTTCAAGCGCTATATTGTGAAGAAAATCTTACTCGAGTAACACATAAGAAGAATGAAGATTCATCAAACTTTGATCCTTGACTTTTTATTAAAGAGTGGGGGTAACTCTTAATCTCAAAAGATCATCCAAATCAATATTCTAGATATTTAATTGATTATCAATTCGAGAAGAAAGTCAATATATGAAAAGGCAAAGATCAAGGAGCAACTTTGGTTATAAATGAATATTTTTGAGTTGACCTCCTCCACACAGGTTAAATGTCACCGAGTAATACTCTGACAAATAACTTCGGATAGGTCATAATTTTGTACCTACTCTACACAGGTTAACGTCATCAACTAACACTCTGACAAACAACCTCGGATATGTCATAACTTTATACCTACTTCACACAGGTTCACTAAGTAATACTCTAACAGATAATTTCAGAAGAATCAAAATGTTTAACCTCTTCCACACAGGTTAACGTTATATCTTGACAAAATAATCTTAGATGAGAATTAAAACTATTGATTTCTTCCACACATGTTAACACCATCGAGGAACACTCTGACAAATAACTTCAGATAGGTCATAGCTTTGTACCTGCTTTACACAGGTTAACGTTACCGAGTAATACTCTGATAGATAATCTCGGAAGAATCAAAACATTTAACCTCTTCCACACATGTTAACGTCATACTTTGATAAAATAATCTTGGATGAGAGTTAAAACTATTGACTTCTTCCACACGGGTTAAATGTCACCGAGTAAAACTCTAACAAATAAACTCGGATAGGTCAAAAATCCTTGGCGTATTTGATTCGACCTCTTCCATACAAGTTAACGTCATCAAGTAACACTTTGAAAAATAATCTTGGATGGGTCAAAAATTCTCAGCGGATTCGATTCGACCTCTTCCATACAGATTAACGTCATCAAGTAACACTTTGACAAACAACCTCGGATGGGTCAAAAATCCTCAGCGGATTCGATTCAACTTCTTCCATATAGGTTAAATGTCACTGAGTAAAACTCTGACAAACAACCTCGAATGGATCAAAAATTCTCAGTGGATTCAATTGAACCTCTTCTATAAAGGTACTGTTATCAAGTAATACTTTGACAAACAACCTCGAATGAGTCAAAAATTATTAGCGGATTCAATTTGACCTCTTCCATACAGATTAACGTCATCAAGTAACACTTTGACTAACAACCTTAGATGGGTCAAAAATTCTCAACAGATTCGATTCAACCTATTTCATACAGGCTACAGTCATCAAGTAATACTTTGACAAATAACCTCGGATTGGTCAAAAATTTTCAGTGGATTTAATACAACCTCTTCCATACAGGTTAATGTCATTAAGTAACACTTTGACAAACAACCTCGGATGGGTCAAAAATCCTTAGCATATTCAATTCGACCTCTTCCATACAGGTTAACGTCATCAAGTAACACTTTGGCAAACAACCTTGGATGGGTCAAAAATCCTCAACGGATTCAATTTGACCTCTTCCATACAGGTTAACGTTATCAAGTAACACTTTGACAAACAACCTCGGATAGGTCAAAAATTCTCAGTGGATTCGAGTCAACTTCTTTCATAAAGGTTAAATGTCACTGAGTAAAACTCTGCCAAACAACCTCGGATGGATCAAAAATTCTCAGTCGATTTGATTCAACTTCTTCCATACAAGTTACTATCATCAAGTAGTACTTTGACAAACAACCTCGGATAGGTCAAAAATCCTTCACGGATTCGATTCAATCTCTTCCATACAAGTTAACGTCATCAAATAATACTTTGACAAATAACCTCGGATGGGACAAAATTTTCATTGGATTCAATTCAACCTCTTCCATACATGTTACTATCATCAAATAATACTTTGACAAATAGCCTCGGATGGGTAAAAAATCCCCAGTGGATTCAATTCGACCTCTTCCATATAGGTTAATGTTATCAAGTAACACTTTGACAAACAACGTCGAGATTGGTAAAAAATTCTCAGCATATTCGATTCAACATCTTCCATACAGGTTAATGTCTTCAAGTAACACTTCGGCAAACAATCTCGGATGGGTCAAAATCTCTGCGGTGATTCCATACAAGCTAATGTCATCAACTCTTTGACAAATAATCTGGATGGGTCAAAATCCTCAGTTGATTACCCCTTCCATACAAGTGTGACATCAAGTAACATCATGAAGAATGACACTCAAATTATCGCGAATTTTTGAGTTTTTTGAGAATGGTTCTAATCGATACTTCACCACCATGGCGGTTGTCAATTGTTGAACCAACTGTGGAGTTTCAAGAAAATCAATTTTCTGAACTACGGCCTTGATCCTCAAACTTGGTGAGTCGCGAGGACAATTGCCTCTTTGAGGGAAAATCGAAGCCTCGCCCATGAACTAGCTTTGATCACCTCAAACCCGGTCAATCCAATGATGGCGGTTGATGCCTCTTTCGAGGGGAGTCGGCGTATGAACTATAAGCCTTGATCACCTTCAAACCAAGTCGGTCAGGTGAAGATAGTTAACATCTCTTCGGGGAAAACTAAAAGCCTCGTCCATGAGCTGCGGGCTTTGATCACCTCTCAAACCGGTCGTCAGGCAAAAGCGGTTGGCGCCTCTTCCAGGGAAAATGGAGCCTCACCATATGAACTACGGGTCTTGATCGCCTCCAAACCCGATCCGTCCGATGAGGATAGTTGACGCCACTTTCGAAAGAAAATCGAGCCTCATCGTATGAACTACGAGACTTGAGCATACTCAAACTTGGGTGAGTCTGATGGGAACAATTGACGCTTCATTCAAAGAAAAATTTGAGCCTCGTCGTATGAACTACGGGTCTTGATCACCTCCAAACCCGATCCGTCCGATAAGGACAGTTGAGGCCTCTTTCGAGGGAAAATCGGAGCCTCGACGTATGAACCACAAGTCTTGATCAACAAACAAATGACCTTCTTTTCAGAAGAAGTTCACAACTTCACTGACAAAACAACACAAAAAATTTTACCCTTAGCCTCTAAACTTCTTCTAGATAATTTTTCATCCAGTGTAGAAGAACACTATAACATATGGGAGAAAACGGTGTCTCCTTACTTAACCCCAGGGGTTTTTATAGATCCACTATAGGGACAAAAATGAAATAAAATAAAAAAATCTGATTCTAAGTCAAGACTAATCTAGATCAAGCGCTTATTGAAAACTTTGCAATATCAGTTAGCTCCTAAATATGGAGTGGTTATAGTCAAATCGAGAGTCTTGACAAGCCGGATCTAACAAGCCCAAGATATCCTAATTCTGACTTCATTTGAGCATTCAAATACTTAAAATATATTAGATGATCAATGGAATTATTTTGAGCCATCCGATAAGTGTTTTGAGATTTTAACCACAATCACCAAAATACTCTCTCAGAATCCTATAAATAGGACCTCATTCTTATGAAGGGGAAGGAGCTGAACTTGGGAACCTAAGCTAAAGAAAAGAGAGAGCTCTAAAGCTCGAAATCCCTATGAGCATAATCGTGCCACTACTCGACGGTCATCGACCGCCGCCGCATCGCCACTACCGCCGATCTCATCGTTGCTACCACTCACCGGCCATCTCAATCACCACCGCCGCTTGCCACGTCATTGCCGACCACTGCCGCTGCCGCCGCTGACCATGGCCGATGTGCCACCACCATCGATCATCGTCAGCATCAACCACTATGGTCGTTCATCACCGCCAATTATCGCTTGTCACCACCATCCTCACCGGCATGGGCCGTTGCCGCTAACCACTACATCGACATCGCCGCTATCGACCACCGCATCGACACCGCTGCTGACCGCTGTCATTTACCGCTGACCATCATTTGACTGCGACGCCGTTTCCATCATCCACTATCATCAACAATCATTTAATTCATCTGATAACTATATTTCACATTTTTGATTTTGAGATTACATTGCCGCTTTCATATAATCTATGTAACGTTATAAAACTTTTATCAAACAAATACATAATAAAGATTTTTTTACATTGTGATGATCTCTTATTTTTCCAGAAACTCTTTTTTATTTATTCTTCAAATATCTAAAAATTTACAATAAAGTTGAAAATTTTATTCTAGAATCGATTTTCAAGACAACAATCATAATTACTTAAAGTATATATATATATATATATATATATATATATATATATATATATATATATATATATATATATATATATATATATATATATATATATATATATATATATATAAATTATATATATAAGACGTGTATAATTTTTTGGAGCACAAGAAGTTGAATAGTCTCTTAGCTTAGCAAACTCTCTTTATTTTCAAAAAAAAAAAAAAATCTAATCTATATTCTCAGCCTAAGCTATAAATAACGAGCTCTTCACTTACGTTATGTCAAGTTTTCTTATCATCGTACCATGTTGTATTCACAGTAATAAATTTTGTTCTCTAGCAATTAATGAATTAAGGTTGCTATCATGATATCTTCCATTATTAATACTGCCTAATTTCAGTAAAAAAAATTTATGAAGGTCTATGGCTCGGCTCTTCTTCTGTTGGTAGCTGGATGAGGGCGACATCCGGTCAATATCATTAAAAAAGTTATAGTAATTTCTCAAAGTTAAAAATAAAATAAAATAAAATTTGAGATCCCAAAAAATAAACAAAATAAATAAAAGGAGCTTGGTTACATTTTTAAGAAGTAATATTAACAAATATTGATAATGCCATCCAAAATAAATAGTTATTAGAAGTATTTAGAAGACAGCAAATATGTGTAAGTAAGTAGAGGCAGAAAATCATTAAATGTGTCCCAAATGCCAATTGTGGGATATTGTAAATTAGATTTATGTCCTTATTTAGATTTTAAAATGGATATGCTTAAATATCTCTTCATTTTAATCAAAATTATTGATTAAATATATATTTTATTGCAAATTTGACTTGAAAGCTTCTCAAAATTACATTCAAAATCATTCTAACCTAATTTTAATAAATTAACATTCAAATTGAACTCTCAATGAAATAAACTTATGTATTAAAAGTATTTTAATCTGACTCCATACAAAACTAAATCAAACACTGGATGATACATAGCAAATGATTTTAAAATAATTTTTAATTAAGAAGTTAGAGTTTATCTCAAAATTCAAATCACGTTTTTATGTTCTCTTATTTATTTTATTTTATTTTTATTTAATTGATTATTTTAATTTTACATATCATAATTTTAATTTTTTATTTTTATCTAATTATAATTTGATTTTATTGTAAGGTAATTAAAATAATTTAATTTTCAATAGTATGTTTTAAAAAATTTTCTTATTTACTGTTTTTTAATAATTTCTTAATAATCTCACTTGGGAGTGTCAATTGTGGCGGGTGGGTTGGTCTCGACAAACCGAAATAATAGTTGACCAACCCAACCATTTATAAACGTCGAAAACTTCAACTAAACTCAACGATTTCAACCCGCTGATAAACCCGAATGATCAAAATCGGATCAAAATCGGGTTGGTGGGTCAATTTCGGGTCAATTTCGGGTTGGAGAGTCAACCCGAACCCGACCCGAAGAAATTAAATGGGTCAATTTCTTCAACGAACCCACAAAAAATTTTCGTCAACCCAAACTGATTTTTCGTTGGGTTAGGTCGATATTTAGGATTTTTTGACACCCCTAATCTCACTCACAAGAAATTCAAATTATAATTTATTAATAATTATAGATTGAATTATTATTTTTGAATAATTAAAAATTAAAATGATGATATACAAGAAATAGGAGATAATTAATTATATAAATATTAATTAAAAAAGTTAAAAAAAACCATTATATAGAGAAAATTATAGAACTATTAAATAAGAAAAATAAAAAACAATCTAGTAAACATTAATATTTTAGTGCTAAAATCATATACACTATGCATTTTAAGAAAATTTAATTTTTAGTAGTTCATTTTTAATTTTTTTATATCTAAAAAATTATTCATTTAAATATTTTGTTAATATGAGATTAATTTAATGTGATACTAAATTTTTTTAAAACTTATTTTAAATTTAATAAATATTTATAAACATGATTAATTTGGACTAAAATAATTTATTATTTTAAAATTTAAATCTTATGTTAGTATGTAGGTCAAGTAATCTTTAAATTTTTATTATTAAAATTTAAAAACTAGTATAACATATAATTATTATTTTTACTTTTTGTGAGAATATATTTATCATTATTTTCCTTCAGTTAGACAATTAATTCATAATATATAAATTATCATAATTTAATTTTGCCAAAAAGTATTAACATTCAATTAAATTTATAAATTGCATAATAATATTTAATTATTAAATTTAGATATAAATATAAATTATCATATATTTATTATTGAAAAAGTATAACATTAAATAAATTAAAATTACATAAAAATTAAATTATTTAATTATTAATAAGAAAATAAAGTTATAATTGTTAATAATTATAAATCAAATTATAATATGATAATGATTAAAAAATAAAATTATAAAATACAAAAATAGGAATAGTATAAATATTAAATAATAAATAAAAAAAATTAAATTATCTTAATAATTATTTAATATCTCACTCATAATATAAAATAAAGTTATAATTGTTAATAATTATAAATAAAATGATATGATAATAAAAAATAAAATTATAAAAAAAAAAAAATAGAAATATTAAATAATAAAATAAAAAAATAATGAAACATTTGAACTTTTTTTTGAAAACGTGCACATTTTTGCTCTTATATAAATTTTATTTATATAAGGCTTCTATTGTAAAAGTTCTTTTAAAATTTTGCCGATTTGAGAGGGATTATAAAATATTAAATATTCACACTTTATTAATTAATAAATGCTATTTGGATACAAATGGACGAGGAGGGGAGAAACTCGAGAATTCAAATAACATTTATATGCGATTAAATAATTAGAGCTAGATTATTTAAATACTACCGTGATTAATAATTAATCGACACAGCTAATCGTTTTTAATTAATTAATTAAAAGTTTAAAAATTATAATTCATATAATTAAAATAAAATTAAAAGATTAAGATTTAATATTGGAAGAATTATAAATTAATTTTTTTTACCATAGTATAGATAATGAGGCTCGGCAATCTGACTTCATCAACAGAACCATCTCATTAAATTAAGACTATATGCGATATAATAAAACGCGTAAGAAAAACAAATTGACGTCTTCTTCCTTTGGCGAACACGAAATGTACGAAAAAAATTAATTCACAAATTAGCCTCCGAAAGTTGTTCATCTGAACTTTCTATCTTAATCGGAAACTCTAATTCCTTCCACCAATACCCATCCTTCATCTTCACAATCTCCACCACCACCTTCCTGACAAACAACATCATCGCAGCCGGCGGCCACTTCCGCCGCCACCGCCTCGTCGCCGTCATCAAATTCGTCGCCATCATCTGAAGTATAATTCAACTCTTCATCAGCCCTGTGGCAATCCCACTCCAACAAGAAGTCGGCTATCTCGTCCTTGTGCTTATGGTTTCCTTTGCGCTTCGCCCTCGCTTTGTTCACCGGATGGTTGTGGCAGCCGCCACACCTGGGCCGGTGGCCGCAGCGGCTGGTGTATTTGGAGCTGTTAGTGGGCTTCGAAGGGACCTTTGTATAAATTCCTCCTATTAATGGCACACTAACTTGGTTGGGTAGCCTCTTTGATATGGGCCTCGTATAGCCGAGAAAGGAATCGACCGGATGAGTCAGGACCATGCCATGCTGCCTCCCCTCTTCTCATATTTTCAGATTCTAGATGACGAGCTCTGTTCATGGAGGCCTCTCCTTATGGTGCTTTAAATATCTTAATTTTTTCTTGCAGGGCAAGAAATGAGGTTTGATTTCTAATATTTAATTTTTATTTGGTGGTATCCAGTCGTATATTGAATTTTTTTGGGGGAAGTATTAAAATAATATGGACGTGTTGGATGAAGTGAGTGGATTCTAACGAAACCGGCTATATCTAAAACTGATACTGAAGCACAAATGTTTAGATCGGTTCGGTTCCATTCATTTTTCAAATTTGAGGAAGAAATTAAAAATTATGATTAGTTTCGGCTTAGTTCAATTTAAATTTGTATTTTTATAGTCAAACCATCCTTGGACAGAGTTTGAGATAAATATCAACATTTCATCTGTATTCAAGATAAATGGTCAGAGTCACTCAAAATATTTTAAGAATATCAAATATAACTAATTAAAACTAATTGTAATTGCATGAAATGTTCACTATAATCGCATAATTAACTACCCAATTTAGTTATACTATTACAATCCATTTTAGTGTGCTTGAAAAGATGATTGTAAGCGATTACTTAGGGTCTGTTTGTTTTGTTTATTTTTTTAGTATAATAATGTAAATACAAGTAAATTAATATTTTATGTGGATTCTTCGCTTCTCGTCGCCAATCGAAAGCGATTCTCAGGTTCTCGTCGCAGCTCACGTGGGTTTCGACACAGTAGGTATTGATATGACACTTAAAATACTACTAGTCGAAACACAAATCTTGGTGTTAAAAGCAAGCTGATCCGAAGTTGAAATTGATCGAGATTAAGCTCTTAAAATATCCTTAGAAACTTTGAAATATCAATTAAATCCCTAAATAGCTCATATAGTCAAATCGAGCGCCTCAACGTTTGCCCAACAAGCAAAAGATCTTACACCGACTTCATTTGAGCTTTCAAATGCATAAAATACATCATATGATCAAGGAATCATCATGAGTCGTCCAATGGAGAGGAGTGATTCGCATTTTGCATTTACGTGAGACGCCACCTCCAATCTATAAATAGCCCATCATTGAGGGAGCCGCAAAGAGAGAGAGAGATCTAAAGATCCTCCAAGCACAATGTCGCCACTCGACGGCCGCCAACCACCGCCGGCCGCCGCCGCCAGCCGTTGATCCTTGCCATCGCCAATCTCTCCGGTCTCCATCATGATGACTTCTACCGTAATTGTTTTCGCATTTCCGCGATTGCTCCGCATTACCACCATCATTCACTACTAGTAATCTATAACTCGTTGTCACATAGCCATCATTCCTTTCATATACACTCGTAATCCCAGATCGGAAGATCTTGTACTCAAAGCAGATACAGTGGAAGCTTTTCGAGTGAGTTTTTCCCTCTTTTTGAGATTTTTCACGTAAAATTGAGTTTTCTTGTCACTCTTTAAATACCTGTGTGTCTTTGGATTTCACAACTGCGAAAACTTTTACTCTACCACAACTGGTTTTCTAGCATGCAACAGTTTGGTGCCGTCTGTGGGAAAAGAACCCCTCAATCACAATTTATGTAAAAACCCGCGTCATGACCAATGGCACGATTAATAACTGAGCTCCTCCCTCAACTCCACTCTCAAACCAATCTTGAACCAAGGACGCCAACCTTCTGCCTCACTTCCCCCTGATAGGCATGATCCTGTCGGTGAAGGCGCGGCAGGAATCTCTTTAGAAGATCGTGTGCACCAAATGGAAGAGTCTCAAAATGAGATGATCCGACTTTTGCGAGGAACACAACAACCACTACCGCGGAAAACACATCTCCCCAAGATCGTCGTGCGGAGGTCAAAATGCTAATCTCCACGACGATGAGGTTTCCGCTGCAGGTGATGTTGATCTCCTTGACAGTCAATTCTACTCATCATCACGCGGCTAACCGGCGCTAATACTAATTGCGGGTAGCGTGGCACGTTCGTCCGTTGACTCCACTCGTCATGTTATACGTGCGAATTACGCTTAATGCAAGGCAATTTCACCTTCAAGGCAGAAATTACCTTCCCTCACCGCGCTATGAGGAATCCTCACCTTTAGGCTATTCTTCAACATCCTATTCGTGGGTTTCAAGCTAACATTGATTCCTATGATGGGCGACCCATGAACACATCGACCATTACAGGACTATCATGCATATCCAACGAGCTCCTGACACACTGCTTTGTAAGGTCTTTCCAGTTACCCTCAAGGGACAAGCTCGCACTTAGTCCTACTCCCTTCCAAGGGAATCCATCCATACCTTTGACGAACTCGCCAAGATTTTTGTAGAACAGTTCATTGCAAACCGGAGAATCATTAAAGATTCCTCCCATCTCTCGATTCATCAAAATGAGGGTGAATCACTTAAAGAATACTTCGAGATTCTCCTAAGTCGCCAAATACTGGGGTAGACCACAATTACTAAGAGGAGTTTTCCTTGGGAGCTCGCCCCAGCCCTTCTACGCCACTACGCGATACGGTCCGCTCATATGCCGACTTAGTTCACCGTGTGGAAGCACAGATTTCTGCTGATGAGGCTATTAATGCCCATCGAAAATAATTTGAACAATCCACAGGAAAACATAAGAGTGCTCTATGAAACACAGATCAACAATCCCATCAGAAGAAGCAACAAGGCAGTCATGATCTCCCTCCATGGCCCCCGCATCAATGACGAACCACGACTGGAATACACACCGCTGAACACATCTCATGTTAACGTCTTGTTGGCTATTCAAGATGAAGAGACCATCAAGTGGCTACATCCACTGAAACCAAATTCAAAAAATTAGGAGCAATATTGTCACTTCCATCGAAGTCATGGACATACTACTGAGACATGCAAACAACTCAAAGAAGAAATTGAAAGGCTCATTCAGCAAGGATATCTACGTCAATTTATGCAAAACCAACCAACTCAAGTAAACATTGCTCCAACTGGGGGGCAACCGGGATAATCATCACAGAAACAACATAATAGTCGCCAAATAGTTGGAGAAATTGAAACGATTGCGAGTGGGCCACTACTATCTAATCAAATCTTCATCGCCGTATTTGAAGAGCTAGAGTTAAAAAAATCTTGTATTAATCATCCCATCACTTTTAATAACTCAGACTTGGAAGGAGTCCAAGTTCCACATCAAGATCCTCACATCGGATGAGACCCATGTTATGTTGTTAAGAGAATTTTGATTGATAATGGGAGTTAGTTGATGTTTTATTTTACTCCACCTTTCTTAGCATGGGTTAAGGAAAACTTCAACCCGACAGACCGTTATATGGGTTTGATAATCACCCTGTATAGGTGGAGGGGACAATCACCCTTCCCGTTATTCTCGGAGAATTTCCTCAACAAGTCACTCACTCAATTCAATTCATAGTAGTCAAGTCAAAATACAACGCGTTATATTTGGAAGACCCTCCAATCAATCTTGTCACTTGCATCCTCATCTTAAGATAAAATTTCAAACTCCCATTGGGGTTGGAGTAATCAGTAGAAATCAACAAAAGACAATCATGTTACCTCAAACAAGCTCAACCACGCCCTTCAGTGACCTTCAACATCGAGAATTTTAATCTTCAAGATAAAGAAGTACCTCAGAGGATTTTGCCTGTAAATAACCTGCTCCCCACTTCGTTATCAGATGACCAACCATCAAGCTATAACTAATGATCCAGAGGAAAAAATCATCCCTAGAACTTGAAACATGAAGGGTCTCTAAAAATTATTATATGTAATTCTGGGTGTATAAATATTATAGTCTTTAATTTATCTTGTTTATCTTTTCCTCTCCACCTCTTGTCTTTTATTAACTTTCTCTAAAAATGTATCTCATCCCTTTTATTAAGTTATCATCTGACAATATTGTATCACCAATATTATTAAAGTAATGAGTTTATGGCTTTTTCTTATAAGCTTGTTTCTTCTTCATTTAATCCTCCCACTTGAGGAAAATATACAACTCATGTTGCATCTCAATCGGGCATGATCAATCCCAAGGGGACTTGATCGGACCTCTTCCATCTGAGTTAATCGAAGTCACACTCGAAAACAACTCGGATAGGTCAAAATCCTCGTGATTCAATTCAACCTCTTCCATAGTTAACGCCATCGTCACACTCGACAAACAACCTGGATAGGTCAAAATCTCGCCGGATTCATAACCTCTTCCATACTGGTTAACGCCATCGAGTCACACTCGACAAACAACCGGATAGGTCAAAATCACCACCACCGGCCGCCGACCACTGCCACGCCACCGCCGCTTGCCTTTATCCATCATCATTGCGTAAGCCGCCGCCGATACTTGCCGGCCGCTAACTACCCATCGGTTACTACCGCTGACTACCGTCCGCCGCCAACCATTGCCGATAATCTCGTCCATCCTCGCCGACCATCTTCGTTGCCACCACCATCCGCCGGTCATCTCGCCAACTACCGACGCGTCGCCACCGCCATCACCGCTATCACCGTCTCCGTTATCGTCAATGATCGCCTCCAACCGGACGGTCAACGAGGCGCCGACGCTTCGAGGGAAAACGGAACAACGACGTATCCGCGCCTTGATCGCCTCCAAACCGGAAGGTACGACGAGGCGGTGACGCTCTTCGAGGGAAAATCAAACAACGACGGGTACGCCTTGATCGCCTCCAAACCGGACGGTCCGACGAGGCGGGTTGATGCTCTTCGAGGGAAAATCGGAACAACGACGTATGTACCGCGGCCTTGATCGCTCCAACCGGACCACGAGGCCGGCTCTCTTCGAGGGAAAACCGGAACAACGACGTAAGTCAGGTTTGATTGCCTCAAACTGACGGTCACGAGGCCGGCGACGCTCTTCGAGGGAAAACCGAACAACGATGTAACATGCGGCCTGATCGACAACGACCTTCTCAAGAAGAAGAGAAGGTATCTTCTCCTCGCCCTGGGGTTTTATAGACCCCTTCAGGCAAAGGTAAAATCATCAAAAACCATCAAAACCCGCCAAAAATTATCCGAAACCATCAAAACCGCGTTTGAGCCAGCGCCGCGCTCGCATGCGAGCGACCGCCAACAACCGTCGACATGGCGTAACCCGCGATCGCCGCTCGAAGGCCGACCAGCCGTCGTTTCTGCGACCAGGCCATTGTCGACCAGGCCGCAGACGCCGCTTCACGACGCTGCGCGACCCACCGACGAACCGCGCCGCTATATGGCGCTCAGCTCCCGCTGTCGCCATGCGCTATATGGGCGCCCTGAAGGCCGTTGTACCGGATGGGTTCAGAATCTCAAATCTCGCGACTAGATACCTACACGCATTTGTCTCAGATTCGCTTCCATAATCATAATCTTTCTTATGAAGATCTGTTTTCTCAAAATGTGTAGTTAATGGACCTCAAATTTCATTGAAGAATTTATTTTTCAAGTATTTTTTGGATGATTGAGATAATGTCATCCAAAAATAGAATGATATGACACTTAAAATACTAATAGCACGAATCTTGATGTTAAAAGACAAAGTAAACTGGTGAGATCTCTTAAAATATCCTTAAACTTTGGGATATCAATTAAATCCCTAAATAGCTCTCAAATATGAAGTGTTTATAAATCGAGTGTCTCAACGAGCCAGTTCCAACAAAGCCAAAGATCTTACAATTCCGACTTCATTTGAGCTTTCTAATGCATAAAATACATCATATGATCAAGGGAATCATCATGAGCCATCCGATGGAGAGGAGTGGTTCGGATTTTGCATGTATTTATAGAGACATCACTCCTCCAATCTATAAATAGCCCATCATTCCTCATATGAGGGCAAGAGAGAGGAGAGCTCTAAAGATCCTCCAAGTACAATCCGCGACTGGCGGCCAACCACGCGGCCGGCCGTCGGCCGCGTTGATCCTTGCTGCCGAATCTCACTTGCCTCATCATTTATGGTGATTGTTCTGATTTCTGCCAGTTTTCTCAGATTTTCACCTGATTCCACAGCTTCACCATCATTCTGCTAAAGAATCGTTATAACCTGATCGTTGTCACATAGCTGTTCTTTTCTCATATATAATTCTATAATCCCGGTATCGTGAAGATCTTGTACTCTAAAACAGATACATAGGAAAGCTTTCTAGAGTGATTTTTCCTCTTTCGAGATTTTTCACGTAAAATCATGGAGTTTTCTTGTTCACTTTAAATAATTGTGGTAGATTCAAGTAAGCTAAAACTTTTACTCTACCGCAACTGATTTTCTAGCACACAATAGGTATGTTCTTCACCTTCGGGAGTCTTCTTATTGGCCGATCCTCACTTCTTCTACTTTGGCTTGTACATTCATTCCCGCAATTCTGTCTGTAATGAATTTCTTCTTTGCTACAGTGTGAGGAGGTTCGATTTAGGGCTTCGCGTGACTGTCACCAAACCTTCTGACGCTATAGCGAACATCTTCGAGCTATCTTCCGTTCCCGCCAGCCTCGTCGATCACTGGTCTTCTCCTGCCTTTACCGCTCGATTCTAGCACAACTCTTTCAAGGCTACGGATTCACTCGGCTCAAACAAATCGCCTTCGTCAATGCTCGTATCCACTCCCAAGTGAGGAGAGGAAAGAGATGTCGTCAGACGAGGAAACGACTAAGCTATTCCGCATTTGGAAGACGACACTGGAGTTGCTTAGGGGCCGTGGTTTCAATGTTCTTGATTCAGACATCAAAGTGAGCTTGCGAGAATTCATTGATAAGTTCGGCGAGAATTTCAAACGGGAGAACCTTGACATGTTCAAGACCAAGAAAGATGACCCTGACGATGGGGTATTCCTCGTTTGTTCACCGTTTTTTCTTTTGTATTTTTGTTTTTTTAATAAAAATGCATGAATGGGAAGAAAGGCAAAGAATGAGGGCAACAGATAACAGTATCGCAATAGCTTAATTTTTGTACAAGGGATTTGGGCATTATGCTGATTAGCACTTAAGGTATGTCTTCTTTTGTAGTTGACTTGATTGAGGGAAGAGCCGATAGATTTTGATTTCGTTCTTGCTTATTGGCTATCTTGCTCTCACGTTTCTTTTTTTTTTATAACAAAATAATCAAATAAGAAGTTTATGAGCTATATTATTTTGTGATTGGCATTTTTCTCACTGCTTAATGATGTTGGTCCGCATCAATTGACATGAAAGCCTGATTTTGTCAATACTACATTACTGAGCATGCACATAATCCATCAATGTAACTGTTTTTATTTTGTTATTATACAAAAAAATCTCACCTAGAACTTTTGATGTAGATGCTTGACTTGTTGTAAGCAAGACGAGGATTAAAATTTTGATAATATTGTCTATTCATTTTCTTATTAAGTTTGATCCATAATCAAGCTTATATAAATAAATGTGAGATGCCAACTATTTTTATAGATAATGTTGTGTCTCAGTGAGCTTCAACTTAAGTTGTGCTAAGTAGAACTTGAGTTGTTTAGGCACTTATTGAAGTTTTCTAATTGGTTTGTGTTAGCTCTTTGTTATAGTGTTTGAAGCCCATCTATGGTTACATAGTATTTTGTGATTTCAAAATAAAATCTCTATTTATTTTTTGCATTAATTACTTTGCTTATCATAATACATTCTACAAGCCATACATTATTTTTTTTTCTTGTTACTAGATATTGCATAATTTAGTATAGTTAATATTATTTTGATTGTTGCATGATTAGTTAATATTGTATAATTAACAATGCATTAGTGGAGTTAATATTCTTGTCATAAGGAGATGATTGATAGGTTTAAAATTATAGCAAATTATAATTACATCTATATTTTACTTTCAAGAACAATTTGAACACTATATAATAAATTATTTATAATTGATAAAAAAATAAATTAATTCAACGTGGCGAAGGAATATGTTAGAGTGCTATTGCCAAGAAATTAATTCAATGGTTCGAGAATTTTTTGGCTTAAAAAGTTAATATTATTATTATTTAGATAATTGATTTATGTGTGCATCTTATTTTTATCAATTAGGGTTTAGGGTTGTGTAAGTTAATCAACATATCAAAATAATACTTTTATGAAATTTTTAATATATATATATATATATATATATATATATATATATATATATATATATATATATATATATATATATATATATATATATATATATATATATATATAATATTTTTAACCAAGTAGTAAATTTATTTATAACTTATTTATACAATATATATTTAATTTATTAATTTAATAATTCAAGAAAAAAAAAATCCTCTAACTACTACTATAACAATTATAATACAAAATATTTATAATATATAAAAAAAAAATATAATTTTCATATACTTTACATACAACCAAGAAATATAAAATTCATTGATTCAATTTTATTGATTCTTAAAAAAAGTTAATATTATTATTATTTAGATAATTGATTTATGTGTGCATCTTATTTTCTTTCTATATGTTCTTTTTCTCTCATAGTTGTGAGATGTTAATCAACATAATCAAGATAATATATATATATATATATATATATATATATATATATATATAGGGCTGCAAACAAGTCGACCCGAGCCAAGCCGAGTGCAGGCTTGTTCGAGTTCAAGCTCATTTATCATTATTGAGCTCGAGCTCGATTCAAATTTTTAGGATGGTGTTCAAGCTCGAGCTTGTTCGCGAGCTCGATTCTCATTAGGCTTATCGAGCATGTTAAACACACATCGTTTAATGAAATAAACGAGCCTTAATCGAGCTTGTTCGCGAGCAGTGTGTTGAGCAATATAAATGATATTGTTTATGAACAAACTTTAATCGAGCCGTAATCGAGCACCTTAACAAGCTTGTTCATAAGCTTTAAATGATACTATTCATGAGCATAAATAAACTGAACAACAACTTATTCAAGCTTATTCATTTAGCAATCGAGTATTTATAAAAGTGTTCTAGCTCGCTCGATTAGTTAAATGAACGAACATGAATGAGCTCTAATGGAACCGAGTCACGAATAGCTTGTTGAATGCTTGGTTCACTTGCAGCCATATATATATATATATGTGTATATGTGAGATTTAATTTGGAAGTTTTCAGCTCAATTTAAAGTAAACTTGAAATAGAAAATAGATTTTTTTAGACCATCAATAAAAGATTAATCTTTCACTTTGATTAGAAAAGGCGTGAGAAATCATGTACACCATTGAATTTAAATGAAATTAAATCAGTCGATTCCTAGAAAAAATTGTAATGAAAGTCAAACTTAATTTGAAGTAAATCAACCTATTATTGTTAATTTACAATTTATTTTTCTATCAAAATTCACACACCACATTAAACTGTTTAGAATGTTCATCAAATGAATCGGAACTAAATATCGAATGACAACCTTCATTTATAGAAGAATCAATGGCAACATGGGCAGCAAGTGTATAACTTACCTTTATGAAGTTTGTACAAGTGAAACGGGTGGTACTTTGTCCAGCAAAAAATAAATGCAGAAGCAAGCTTCTTCCTAATATATTACAGAAGCATATGCAAAGAAAAATAATTCTGCTGAAATATAAATGTGAGCAGAAATGCAATCTTATCACCTTGCTATGTGGAAGCTTGAACAATAATTTTCTCAAGCAGTCTCCTTAGAATTCTCCGGAGAATTGATAAGTGGAGCATTAGGCCCTTCAGAAATTGTTTGGGCAGTTTCTTCGTTCTTGTTAACAGGATAGAACACGTAATGCTGGAGTATGAAGAAGAGGTCGAAGAATACAACTTCCTGATAAAAAAAGCAGCATAACAATTTAGAAGAAAAAAAAAACAGAAAGAAAGAAAGAAACACTGTTCTATTTACAAGTTTCTTTACCAATCAGTTGGTTTGGAAAAAAGAACTTTAACCTCAATATCTAATTGAGAACAGCTTCTTAAATCATTTACGTTTTACAAAAAAAATTAACGACTAATCAAACCTAAAAAAACTGACCAGAACCACAATAATATTCAGTTCAAGTTCAGATCAGTCATGAATCAAATTTAGTTCGAATAAAGCTTCAATATTTAAAAGGCAAAATTTTTAAAATAAGGATAGATTAAAATATAATTAATAATTTAAGTATCTTAATAAAAAAATTTAAATATAAGTATAATCGCCCGTTTAATGAAATGACGCTTGACGTCGAATCGACCGATTAGCAATGCCAAATTTGGCGTAAAGCGCCGCTAAACCAAAATTATCTATATCTAAATTTTTTTTAAAGATACTTAAATTATTAATTATATTTTAAACCATACTTACTTTAAAATTTTTGCCTACTTAAAAATTTATCCTTTTGGTTCTTTCTGACCGATTTAAAACTTAAGCACGATAATGGCAGCCTCATAAACAGCAAATTGAATGTCTGAACATGAAAATTTTCCAACTGCAGACTTTTTGAAAGATTATCATGGCAAGAACATGTGATTTGTTCAAGGCGAATAGAGAATTCAGAAGCAACTTACGCATTATATTCTCCTATGCCAACTGAAAGTTTCCTTAAAACTCATTAAACAACACTTATCCGATTACTTATAATATGAAAATCACATTAAATCATCAGATATGTACACAACTTAGTTGCCAGAAGTATGAATCTAGAAATTAAACACATAAATGCAAGAGGATCGGCATCTTCAATGAATCTGAAAGGTATGGCGATGCTCTTACTACGAGATAAAAAGCTACATACCAGCGAAAGCAGGGTCTTCCCTATGTTGCCGTAGAAGTTTACCCATGTATCTGCATGCCAAAATAACAGGTCAGGTCGACGAGAACAAACTTGCAAAATAGAAGATTAAATGGCGTGGAGCGCTTCTCATCGAAACACATGGTTGACATACTTTGGTCTATAGACTGCACAGCCATTTGGGCAAAGTTCAGCAGGCCCCCAGTAAGATCAAGTAAAATATTCCCAATGCTCCATCCTATTGTGCTCTTGCGTTTGAAGTTCATGAATGCCTGTAATAGCAACCCTGGTGATCAACACATCTAGAGGCATAAAATGAAAAAAAATATAAAAATAAATAAAAATTTGTGCCAGGAGATCCTGACTTAAGAACATCATGACATGTACTAATCACGTATTTGTGAAAAACAATATATTTATGCCCTGAATTTTATGACACCGCCGAGTCTCTACGTTTCATATATCTTCAAATTTTATTACTTTGCTGTCTAAACGACTGTAAATATCTTCTATTTTAGTGTTTTATGCCAAAATCAGAATCTTATGGGCATAAAAGGTCTTCTAAAGTTAATATTTTATGTTCAAAATGACTATAAAAATCTTCACTTTTTCTTTAAATTAGGGATAAGAGATGAATTAATTAACCACATGTTTTAAACTTTTAAATGTCACGTGCCATGACTTTAAACCGCTTTTGATGAAAAACAGGTAAAGAGCACCAAACATAAAATATTTTCTGGCAGAAAATAAAGGAATACCTCATAGATTTGTAAAGAAATGCTTATATTCTATTAGCTTAACCGAAAAAAATAAAAATAAAAAGGAATTGTAACACTTGCCCTGATTTACTATTGTCTAGAAGCATGCATGAAAATAAGACAAATGGGCAATTATGTAAGTTTAGATGCCATCGAAATGAAAAAAAAAAAAAAGGTTCTAAACAAGAGGACACTTTAATAAACAATAAAATTAGGAACATAAAATATTGAAAAGCCTTCAATCATAAAGAAATATGATATTCATTGATGGTATGGAGCAAACTTTAAAAGTGTTGTTGTACATCCGTATGGATAATATTTTATCCATTTAATATGATGCAAGATAACTCAAGGCAACAATTTAATATGATGCATAGTATGAATACACAAAGGAAATTGAGGTTTTAGACAAGTCATACATCGATACTTCGATTAATTAGAAGATCCATCTAAGTCAAAATTCAATTTTTACACTGATTTTTTGAAATCATACTCCTAGCAAAAACTTGAGGACATATGCCAACAGTAAAACAACAAATCAAACAAAAGACATGCAATAAATTGAAAAAACACAAAAGAGCCCTACCTGGGGATGTACTTGATCGCCGTCATGATTACTTGTATGGCGCTGACAATGTGACATTTCAAAAAAAAAAATAAGTTAGAGAACTTGGCCATGTTTCAAGTGAAACAATTGCTTAAACTGGCGATTAAATTGAGCATTCATGAGGTTTAAATATAGAAGTTACAAACATTCAAACCCAGCCAGCTACTAATAATTTTGAATTTTAAAGACCACCCATTGGGAAAAGAATGCTTACTTGAACACAGAAATAAGCCATAGCCAAGAAAACTTAGGCCAGGCAACAATCAAGCAAACTAAAGCAGTAGCCCAGGCGACTGAACTGATCAGTATGCAGCTCTTAGAGACCCTTTGATTTCCCCGCTGTACTTGCAAAATTAAAATCAAGACAGTTGTTAAAATCTTCTACACACAATGATATATTATGGAAGTTAAAATTACTCAAGCGGCAGAGGAAAGGGCACTCACGTCGTACAACAAAACTTGGAACAATGTGAATCCTGTCAATAAAACTGCATGTGTTGAGAAAGCAACATCATTTGCCGCTACAGGAATCATCTGTGACACGGGAAATTATGCACCAAATTTGAGTCAGACAATTATGGCAAGCATTTTGGAAGAAAATAAACAAAACATGATAATAAAGAGTACCTACAACACTTGGTTCAGAGATAAAAGTATATATGCCGAGAAAACCCTTCGGTGGGAAATCTCAACATCCTCTGAGGGCAAACGAACCTACTAGTGTAGTTTCAGAAATAGAACATGTCTCTTAACCTTTCAAAATCCAAACCTCTCGTTCCAAAATTAATCAAACACCAGACTAGCCCAATCAACCAACCCAACTTGATTGCCTCAAACCATACAAAACCATGAGCCTATTAGGGAAAAACACATGCACGAGGGCAATGCTATGAATACAAGAATAAAAAATAAAATTTTGTTAAAAAAACACTAAGAAAAATAAGAGATTATTATTTTGTAGAACTTGTTTCTGTCAATCAATCAGGGAAGTACTATTAACTCGGCCCTTAATTTTGTCGATTGAGCTTGGCAGTGAGCTCGCTAAAGGATTGCAAGGGAGTAGTGCACCCCCAGCTTGGGAGTTTGGGGGAGAATCCCCGGAAAATTTTTTCTAATGTATAGTGCCTAAGCGTTACATTTGAAATGCCACAACACTACGAAATGAAGGTTCTTACTTCAAAGGCAGAGAATCCAATACCTTAGCGCTGGGAGATCAGCGTCTTGGCACCAAAATTCGTGGGATTTTACTAAAAAAATAAAATAAAAAAGCCAAAATGATAGAGAGACTAGCACCTAGGCGCTGCTTTAGCTGCACCGTTACGCTACAAAGTGGCAAAGTCCATTTTAAAGCACTTTTCTACAATTTCATGTTATGTAATCTTCATTCTCTTGTGAGTGTAAGTGAAATAAGAGTACTCTTGACTAAGTGAAGTGTGAAAATTGCTAGAGATATTGGAATGAAGAGTAATTTATACAATTCTCCTTAATTTCTCTTCATAATAGATTTCTTGATGTGATGTAGCTCCATAGTTTTTTTTTTTTTCCTTTTTCATGTTTTCCACATAAATTCTTGTGTTTTTCTTCCTCTTTTGAATTTGTTTGTTTCGTTCTAAGTTTGCTCAGATATTCTTGATTGTTTCTCCCAACAAGATGGAGATATTTATGTGATTTGATGAAGTTCTTCTACATCTACGATTACACAAAAGATTAATGTTTCAACTAAACCAAAAATATGTGCATAATAAAATATTGTGCTAAAATGTTTTCCTACTTCTGCCATCACCTGCTTCTTCTCACCTCTTTAATCCCTCCTGCTCTATCTTTTTTTTTCAACTTAGGTAACTCACTTTATGCAAGCACATTATAATACTATTTCATTCTTCTAATTCACTTAACTTCTACATATGGAGAACCTTCAAACATAAGCAGCTTCTCTATAATATATGATCATGATCATGCACTGAATGCCTAATGATCACTCACCACTAACCACCCATGTTGTAATATCCAAAAAAAAGGTAATTTAAAATTTCGCATTTTTACTTGGTTTTTCTTTTAGTCATGTATATTAAAATATACTCCAATATTTTTCGCACCCCGAATTCATTAGACATATAGACATATTCTTCTATACTTCTACATTTTGTTCTAAAATGAACGAAAATATATATATATATAAAAAAATTGTATTATCATTTATTAAGTAAATAGCTAATTTACTCTCTAAGCTAATTCCTAGTTAATTTCTATTTAAATGATCTAATTAATCCCAAGTACTGTATCACGATATTACTGTAGCATTGTTGTTGTAGCACGATGTTACTGTAGCACTGAAACCAACTTTGCTTTACATGCAACGGTGTGATCTTGTTAGTGGAAATTCTAGGGAGCAGATTTAAACACGGAATATATACAGTAAATGGGTTAATTAAATTACATTACATATTAACAGCACAACACTCCCATTTAATTCCCTACTCCATCTACGTAACCTCTCGGTCCCCGTCCTAAGCTATCACGCGAGAGAAAGAAAATGAATTCTCTTGTGGCTGGTCTGGTTGAGAGAAATTGTGGCCAGCCGGAAGAAATTTAAGAGAGCAAACCGTGAATTTGAACGCAGCTAGGAGGCTAGGACAATTTAATGCAGGGCTGATTTAAGAGAAATTTGGTAAGTTATGAAATTCATTTATTTAATATCTATTTCTGTGAGTTTTAGCTTGGATGAAATTATAAGTAATTGACTTGGGTTAAAAGAAATAAGAAGAATAAGGCAAAGTTGGGTTAACCGAACAGGCTAGCAGCCAATTGAAAGGGAATTGAGGGAAACCTGAAAATGCTTGAGGAGAAGATTTGAGTAAGCATTGAATCACAATTAAGTATTATAATTTTTAATAATATGTTAGTTAAATTGATTTATTGATATTTTCAAATTTCTGCCATAAGTTGCAACCATCTTAAGAATTTAAGATTAAATTAATAACAGTGAAAATAACTATATATCTTTAAAACAAATTTATGAAAATATTGTGTAAAATTATAATATTAGCATATTAGCATATTAATAGAGAATTTAAATATGTATGTATATACAATGTAGTAGTATGAATATGTTAATTATGAAAACAATAAATTTTATTAACTTTATGTTAATTTAATCAGGTAATTAGTATTGACATTAGTTAAGAGTCACGTGGTAGATGCTTTCGTGTTTGAAAGATTATATGAGGAGGCGTGATTTGGTAAGAATGAAGTTTAAACTTGTGATACTATTACGTTAAATTTATTTATGAATTTCATGTATTCGAAGAATTATTTATTGTGTCTTTCAAGCGTCGGCATCACGCGTAGGTGAGACATAATTGTTAATTTAAATTAAGTTTATAGTCACAGTGTATATCATTTCTGCATCTTACTAATTTTATTAATATTGTATGAATGACATATAAATATTCATCATAAATCTTATACGATACAAATGTTTATTCGGCTATTATATATCGATTTATAATGATTATAAATTGTTAATTCAATTCTTAATATCATATGATCTTTTCTGTATTGAAATATTTTAACATGTATTATTAATTATTAAATGAAGTAACGTGATAAGCAGAAATGTCGAAATTGTGATAGGAAGACTATCTATAAAAATCTACATGAAAAGCGTTCAGATGAGTCTTTAACGAGATCTTAGTATTCTCTGGCATTGAGGTTGGGGCCTTTGGCGACAATTGGTGTCGGTTTGTAGGTGAGTATGATCTGCTGCGCTACCTTCGCTTTTAAAGAGGCTGTGACCTTATGTTATAAAAGTAAAACCTACTGATTATAAATACATTTCAGAAAGGATTTGATATAGAACGAAATTGCTTTCATTAAATAATAAATAATCGACTATGAAATGTTATTTATACAAGATTTCTGAATATTGTTGTTAAATTTTGCGATATTTTACCACTCTTACTTTCCTGTAAATTTCAAATATAAATACGATTATTTAATGTCTTACGAAACTTTAGCATTATTTGTCTCAAAAACTTTGACATGATGATCTGGATTGATAATTTGACGAGCGAGGATGAGGTGGATATTTGTGATTTTGTTGATTTGCATTTGGGTATATAGTTTGGAAGATTATAAAGGTTTTTTGGATCATTAAAATTTTAACACGTGCTTTAATTCTTCAGTATTTGTGTACAAACTTGAAGATTCTCGCTTCAATTTTGTGATATGAATTAATTAGTTAAGAAAATCAATATGAATTTGTTTGTGATGATTTGATGAGATATAAATTTTCTTCTTGTTCAAATATCACGTTGAATGTGTTTGGTAGAATCTGTGTCAATTAAATCACCATTACATTCCTCGGTAACCCCAGAATAGGGGTCATTTGGGGTGTGACACATGTTGCTTTTAGATGCACCTCCAAAATCAAGAGAACAAAGTCTCTGCCACTGCCCACCATCAAGTGATCGATGCTAAGTATTCATCAAGGACACCAAACCTCCTTAACACTACCACCCACCTCATCGATCGCCAGCACACTAGCTTAGGTAACCAAGTTCTCATAATTGACGATCCCAAAAATAAGACTTAAGTCCCATCACTCTTAGACTCGAGAGCTCACCTTATTGACCTTCAAAGGAATGACAATCACTAGATGTTGTTGCAAGTCACACCTCTTTCTGAACTGTCCTTAAGTCTCACTTTATCAACATTGAAGCTGATATCAAACAAAATTTAAGACCATGTAACTCGACACATCTTATCATTGGTCATCAAAAACCTTTTTTGCCATTTCTTTGTCACTAGGATGGTAAGAATATCCAACAAAACCCCTATCATTGCCATCTGATACAACCAAAAGCATGTACAACTCTAATCCATGACTCCCATCTTCATGATGCTTTGAGGTGGTGCAGAGAGAAAAATTAAGGTTGAAAAGAAATAATTGATTTAATGTAAAATTAAAACCCATAATTCCAAATCTTCTTTAGCATTATAAAGATTTAAAGACATAAATTTAAGTAACAAATCGCATAACAATATATGAATAAATTTGACTCAGATATTCATGTGATCTCTAGGTTGCACCCAAGGGAACATATCAATTGCCACTAGACTCATCCTTTATCTCAAACCAATTACTTTTGAATATTGATTGTTTTTATCCTCTTTTTGATTTTATAGTGTAATCTATTTGGAGCTAAGAGGAGCAAAATGACATCAAAATGAGAAAGAAAATAAAAGGATAAAAAATCTAAAAGTTGGTAATTGAAAAAAGATTACAAAGCCAATACAATCTATAGACACTACTGCTATCAATTTTTTTAACCATGGAATATCTGAATGATCATCATCTTCTCCTTCGGAACCACTCCAACTCTCATTCCAACTAATTTGTTTGAGCAATTACTTTTGTTCCCTTCTTCCTTGAGAAATTATTGTTATTCTTACCATTCTTCCCTTTCTATTCATCTTTTAAAAATCCCATATAATCTCATCTCCTACTCCCAATTGTAAAATAAAAAAGGAGAATCAAAACACAACGAAGGGGTAAATGATTATAAAAAAAGTGATTCATTAGAAGCTAAGAAGCTCATCAGAAAAAGGTGAGTAAAACACAGAGAAAAAGCAGAATTAAACTTCATTCACAAAGAACTATCTTTAAAAATTGATGGCTCGTAGTATGCTTAATCTTCATTGTTCTTCATGAATAATTTGATGATTTGATCTAATTAATTTCATGCTATTCATTTGATATTAAGGTAGTTGATGTCTTGCTTCTTTATCTTGGCCATTGCTTAGAATACCACTCCAAATCAATTCCTTCAACCATGTTGCCTCCCCCGGCCACAACAAACCAATTTTCCATCCATGATCTACCCAAATCAAATTCTTATCTGAATATAAAACCACCATCTCATAAACTTCCAATTTTTTTGGCATATAGATAGCCATAAGAAGCCCTTCCTTATTCTTTTTGTTTGGCATCACTCAAAATTAATTACTTCAATCTAGTTATCACTTCACACCACAAAATTTTTTTTTTTTTGATCCAAGAACCTTAACCCAAAATGAAACATCTAACCCGTGACCTATCCTTTTATTGTATTGATAGCCAAGAGGCCTTCTCTATTCGATTTCCCTCAATTTTTAAACCACTACTCACAATCATAATCTTATCACCCTCTCTTTCCCATCTTAACAAAATCTCAAACAAACCCACTTCTCATCTCTTCCAATTCAAAGTTTAATTGCAATATAATTTTGGAACTATCCAACCAATTCCTAAAATTCCTCTTCTAAGATTGGCAAGCTAATCAAAATCTAAGCCACCATACAATCAAATTCAAATTCCAAACAAACCTCCATCCATCTCATATCCTCAAACACCGCAACAAACCCAACAAATTTCAACTCAAATTTAAAATTCTCTCCTCTCCAAAGAAAGGTTTAAAATTGCACAATTGGGTAATGAAGTGTTTTATGTCTGTGAAGTGTACAAACCTCAAGGCATTTAGAAACATAAGCCTCAAAATTAACAAATTGCACCATGTAAAAAAAGTATTGTACATACATCAAATTATAAAGCAATAAATAATATATTAATATCTAAATCTATTAATATATTAGAATGTAATATATTAACATCTTAATATGATAAGAAGTAATAAATTGTGCAAAATATGAAGTAACATATTTAGATCATGACGTCAAATAAAAAAAACGTCATACAAATATCTAAGTAAAATGAGATATCAAAGTAAGAACTAATGATATAATAGTTCAAAATAAGGCCTCGTTTGATTCCGTATTTTTAGTACGTTACGTTCTACAAAACGTTGTTAATAAATTTTAAAATCTATTTGATTTTTTTGTACTTTTTAAAAAACATTAATTTCATCTATTTTTAGAACGACGTTTATATATACCGTTTTAAAACAGCTTTCTTGAAAACTATTTTAAAACAAATTTTTTAAAAATTAAAAGCTCAACCAAACGAACCCTAAATTTAGCACAATAAGTTTCTCTCACCCACTCATAATATCCAACATTAAAGTAAGAACATCACAAGTAATACAACAACAACAACAAGCCTTTATCCCACTAAGTGGGGTCATTTCATGAATCCTTTCTTGTGTCATTATTGTGTCAAATTCTCATTTAATTCAAGTATACTAAGGCCATTTTTATACATCTTAACTTGTCTTTTTAGGTTTATCTTTACCTTTCTTAACATAAGGCACATCTAATGATCTACTTTTCTAACGGTCATGGACGCTTTATGTGGCCAAAGCGACTCTCTCTAATCTTATCACCTGGCTACTCCAACTTTTTTTAACATACTCATTTCGCATTTTACCTCTAAGAGTAAAGTCACTCATCCACCAGAGCATCCTCATCTTTGTAACACTTAACTTAGTCTTATGCTTCTCTTTATTAGCCAACATTTCTCATAAGTCATTGCGTCTTACCACCATCTTATAAAATTTTTCCGTTTAAGAGAAACTTTTCTATCACACAACAAGCCAAATGCATTCCTCCACTTCAACCATCCAACTTGAATTCTACTTATAACATCTCTATCTATTTCACCATCATTTTGAGCAATAGAGCATAAATATCTGAATCGCTCACTCTTTTTAATGACTTGTTCACCTAATGTCACAACACTATCATAGAACTACCTAAAATTACACTCCATATATTCAATTTTAGATCTACTTAAATGAAAACCTTTAGACTCTGGTTGACCTCCATAATTCAAGTTTCTCTTGGACTCTCTCTAGTCTTATCAACAAGAAGAATGTCATCGAAAAGCATACACCAAGGTACATCTTCAGAAATGCCTAGTAAGAACATCCATAACTAAAGCAAAAGACAAGGGCTTAAAGTGATCCTTGATGTAATTCAAATAGGAAAATATTTTGTCAATCCTCCTTGTGTTTGGACACAAGTAACAACTCAGTATACATATCCTTAATGACTTGAATATAACCAATATTAACTCCTTTCTTTTCTAGAACTCTCCAAAGAACATCTCTTGAAACTTTATCATAAGCTTTCTAAATCAATAAATATCATATGTAGATCCTCCTTACTTTCTATACTTCTCCATCAAACCTCGTTAAATGTATAGCATCCATAGTAGATCTACGGCATGAAACCAAACTTGTAAGAAATTTTTGTATCACATCGTAACTTATGCTCAATTACTCTCTCCCATAATTTTAATGTATGACACATTAACTTAATTCCTATAATTTGCACTCTTGTGCATCACCTTTATTCTTAAATATAGGAACCAAACTCTTTCTCTCACTCATCGGCATCTTTTAGTCTTTAAAATAACATTAAAAGATTTATAAGCCAAAAAATTCCTTGATCTCCTAAACATTTCCACACTTTTATTGGATATCATCGTCCTCTACTACTTTTCCACATTTCATTTTCTTTAAAGCTTCTCCTTCAAATTTACTAATCTGACGATAAAATAAAATTTCTATTTTTGTTTAAGGTATTAAGGTTCTTAAAATCAATCGTCTTTCGGATCCTTATAAAAGTTTATCAAAATATCTCATCCACCTATTTTCGATATTCTTTTCTAAGAAAACACTTTATTATTTTCATCCTTATCACCTACTTGAAATTTGATCTTTCTTCTCTTATCTCTTTGGTTAGAACTTATATATCATCTTTCATCTTTGGTATAATATATTATATAAATCACTAAAGTTAAATTTTTTATATCACATATTGTTTCTTAGAATCTCTGAACTTTATATCTTTCTCTCAGAGTTTTTACATCTAAACCAAGTTTTATAATAATCTTCTTATTTCTTATCTTTTCTTGCATTTCACTCCAACTATTTTTATTAAAAGTTCCTTTTGATTCTTCAAGTCATTTTAGAACTTTTTAATTTACTTCTTTTTTCTCACATAAACTTCTTTATGACATCTCAAATTTTAAGCTCTTGTAGCTTGCTCTTAAAAATATTTTTATTTGTATTCTTTAAGTCTTCATCTAATCCTGGAATGATAATTTGATTTATTTTTCTCTTCTGATCTTTAAAATCTTAAAATCTAACAATCGATGTTGGTCTTAAACTTTCATTTGGAATGACCTTACAATCTTTCTGATCTAAACGATCTATTTTTCTTATAAAAAAATAATCAATCGTGTTTTAATATCCATTTTATAAGTAATAATATGTTCATCTCTTTTCTTAAATAAAGTATTACAAAATTCATCGTAAATTTAAAACAAAATCTAATAGTCTACCTTCTTCATTAATTAAATCCATGCGTGAATACTTTTAAAAATTTTTACCACTCTACCAACATGTCCATTTAATTCTCCTCCAATAAATACTTTTTTTTCAAGATGTATCTTTTATATTAATCCCTTTAATTCATTCCAAAAAAAATTTTTGAGCTTACATTCAAACCTACTTGAGGAGGATAAATACATATAACATTGATAATCTTAATATCAACAATAATTTTTAAAATTATAATTATATCTTCACATCTATTAATATTTATAACATTATCTTTCAAATTTTATTTATAATCACACGCCTTTCTGTATTTAGTTACTTAAATATCAAAGTTTAAAACCTAAACTATCAATCTCCTCCTTCTCCCCAACCCATTTAGTTTCTTGAACACATAAAATATTTATCTTTCTATCCATAATATCTATTAATTACATTAATTTACCCGTAAGAATCTATATTTCAATCTTAACCTAATTGGTTTATGGGTAACTTCTTTGCCCGTCATCCATAATGTGAACCTATTTAACACGCGTAGGCGATCTGACGCTGCACATTGTTGTATTCAAGCCATACAAAGCTACGGGAGGCTCAGCATTAACACAATGATTTAAAGGATTCATGTCATGATTATTTCAACAAGTTTTACGCAGGCTATCGACTACCTATCGCAACCCTCCACTTTTCACATTCAGACTTGGGACTGGCAAAGGTAGTGTTAAGAACATCACAAGTAATGAAAAAGGTAATAGCGGTGATGGTATGCCATGTGTGAGGAGCGGAGAGGGCACAAGAAAAAAGTGTTTGGGTAATGCCTATCTTGAGATGAGTTATGTGTATGCTAAAGCGTGAGTGTTATTTGGATAAGTAAACTTAAAAAAAATAGATCTTAAAGTGCACACCCTATAAAAACTAAGGTAAGACATGGCTCAATCATGTGAGGTGTACGCTTCACATAACACTAATGAGGCAAAAATCTCATTGTGATTTAAGAAAAAATGATGATGCGGATTTTTTATTATGAAATTATAAATAATGCCCCAAACCATTTTCTTAACCTTCCAACAAATTTCCTTCAAATCTAAATCTCATATGATCCAAAAAAATTCTTAACCCTCCAATTACAATTCAAACTAATGGCTATCTCACCATAACAAACTCTCTTATTAAGAAAAATAAACCTCTAATTTAAATGTCACTTGATGACAGCATTTGATTTTATTTTATTTTTATCATTATATGTCTCTTTCTCTTGCACATTTTGACTTTACCACAAACTATTTTTATTAAATGAAGTCTTTCCTTTTGATTCTCCAAGCACATTTTTTGTAACTTGCTTAACCTCACTTGTCATTTTTTCCCATATAATATTAACATTCTCATGAACATTCCAAATTCTAAGATCTTGAAGCTTATTCTTAGAAATAATTTTATTAGCATTCTCATAAGCATCCATTCATAATGTGAGAAGTCTTGCTTATTTAACATTGTATCCGAAGCCGACTGGCCTTGTACACTTATATTGAGGTCGCCTGTAGCAACTTCCGAATTCTCTAGTATTGACACAATGTATTAAATGATTCATATCATGATTTATTCAATAATTTTTATGTTAGCTATCGATTGCCTAACGCAACCCTTCATTTTTCTCACCCGGGACTTGGGACCCAGCAAAGGCAGTGTTATATATATGTATAGGATGCAAGGGAAACAAAATTGAGTCAAGCTTAAGGCTTTAATACTTCTGCAAGCTTATAAGAGAGGAACCGATGTAATAAGACATAATTCTTAAGAGATTTAAGAAAATATAATCTTTTCATTCATATATATTTTTAAATAGGTAGGTAAGATGCTTATTAAAATAGGTTAAAATTCAAGCCCATAATCATTTAGTTCATAATATAACTCCAAAGTCTAATTAACACAAATAAATAAAATCAAACAAAATGGGAAATCGTAAGAAAATAAGATGAAAGGTCAGTCAATGCATAACTTTTGCCAAGAGAAATAACATATTGATGGAGGATACAAAAGAGAAGAGAGGAAGTAATTGGCAAAGTGAGCGAAGATTTGATATATATATATATATATATAGGAGAGGAACTGATCTAATAAGACTTAAGAGATTTAAAAAAATTAATCCTTTCATTCACATTTTTTAAATTGATAGGTAAGATGCTTATCATAATAGATTAAAATTTAGTATTTTAAAATTTTAATTTAACTTATATCATGAGGCTAACACCCTATTAACAGAGCAAAAAATGATCCCTAGCAAACCTTGGGCAATGCCTCAGCCTAATACCGCACCAAAGATAAGCATAACATGCAAGGAATTAATCATTATTTTAAGACAGTCAAAAAAAGTCCTAAGCTTTCAGACGATCTATCTACATCCTATGGCTTAAATAGCAGGTGTGCTGTTTTTTTAATACAATTTGGGTAAATGGAATACTCAAACGTACAAGATTATTCATTCTGACAAATTGATCACAGATGGAAACCATCATCAAACATATAGAAGATGACAAATAGATCATTGATACCTTTCTAATAAAACAAAGAACTTAATCTGAAGTTTTAATAAGAGAATAGAGACCATATTATTTTTTTATAATTGGAGAATTATAGGTATGAGGTATGGAAATCCAAATGTTAGAATCAATAAAGAAAGGACAATAATAGATAAGATCTATTGTTAGCCAACTCTATGATAATTTTTAGAGAATCCAATGAATGCCAGAGTTAGAACACAAAATTTGGTACCAAGTAGGCCAAAAATATGCATTGATCAAGTAATTAAACACCAGTTATTACACTTAAATTAAACATAAAAGATATCACAACAACCAACTAATCCCTTCCTACGGCATCCAAATAGTGAAAGCCGAAAGCACGACGTGTACAAAATTCAACACTGAAGGAAAGAAGCCGTAGTTATGAACGAGATCAAGGAAAAAAAGGACAAGTTGAAACAAATGAAATGATTACCTACCTCATCATATCCATACTTCTCATGGTATTGCCGCTGGATTTCAGGGCTAAAGAAGAGCGCCGCGTTATAGATCAGATATGAAGAGTGCTTGGTCATATTCAGCACCAAGAAATCAAAGTTCAATCCCACCACGCTTCCATCACCAAAACAAAAACCAAGTTTAAAAAATAAAATCATCAAATTTCAATCATTCTTCCAGAGGGCGGGCGGAAACGAAAACTAATTGACTGTAAAATCCGACCTTTTGCGTTTGAAATTGAGGACAACTTGAGGGTAGAAGCTGAAAGACCAAGCGAAGAACGCGATCCATCCGAGTACCTGGTACGTTACTTCCAGATAAACAGAATTCCACGCCGCCATTTTTCTCTTTTGAGTCCTCTCTCTCTCTCTCTCTCTGCCTCCTGTACCACGGGCGTCCCTACGGAAAAACGCTCATGAATCGGCTAATGGGGTCAGGGCGTGGCATCGTTGTAGGAAATTTTATAAAGAAGTCCTTGTTTTTATCTTATATTATGTTATAAACTTTGCAGAAAAACCATCGCCTTTCGGTATTATTGTTTGCAGTCAGAGGTTACCACTGAAATAATCCGGATGGTATCTCGGCTTAGTGCATGCAAATGAGGAAAAAAATACAGTTTTCTAATCCAAAGACATGGAGACAGAGGAAACAGTTTTTCAAATGCACGCAACACGAGGTCGTAAGACAACTGTTAAATAAGAGATGCACGTAACTCCAAGGATATAACCCACCGGGCTTAGCTCAGTTATGAGAATTGAGTGCGGTTTCTTCTCACTTGATTCCAATTTTTCCTTAATTAAAAAATCTGGTGAGCCATTGTGGGTTTAGGGTTCATCAGTGGGATTAGTCAGCAATTATGAAAGATGATTGTTGGGTGGATCATTAAAATAAAAAAATAAAAAAATAAAAAAATAAAAAAACTTCGAGGATATACATATTATCGATTAAAACCTCTTTTACTTCAAGATAATATTTATTTAAAATTCATAATAATTAACTTTTATTCAAAAAAAATTTTAATATAATTTGAAGTGAATTTTAACATTATTAGAAGAAAATGTAATCATCGTTCAAAGAGCATTTAACATTATTTGAAGAAGATTCAAATCTAATTTATCTATGATAAATATAATAATATGCAATCTAATAACTAAAATATAATAAATTATAAAAGTGATATATCAAAATATGATTATAACATAATGAATATGAATAAAATGATCAATAAAAAATAAATATTTATAATATAGATACACAATCTACACTGAATTTAATTATTGAAGCCATGCTATGTTCCCACTATATACTCTTATTTTGTTATTTTGAAGTTATTTACCAATCTTGATATCTAAGTTTTAAAAGTAGATAATTATTCTTCATTAATCAAGTGAAGGGAATGAATGATGCATGGTTTCAAAAGGTTATGCCTTTTTATTGATTTAAAGTCTCCAATCAAGAATTTTTATTCTTTTGCCTCTCCTATAGTATTTTTTTCTCATTTTTTGTATAATAGTAAAATATGGACTAATATCTCTTATACTCTTTACCTCCTTATATGTGCATATGATAGCAAGGGATTATCTCTTATATCCTCCACCTCGTCTTCTTCTCTTTATACACCATATCCTCAATCTCAAATGAATGAATGGTTGAATTAGTAGCAAGTGCCTCATTGATATCATTCTTTTTCTTTTTCTTTTCCTCATCTCTATAGATAGAATTTTAAACAAGATTGATCAAAGCATTCCATTTTTGCTCCAACCTCTCTCTTTTTTTATCAAAAATAATAGTACTCACTTTCTTCTTTATAAATTTAACTAAGATGTATTAAGTAAAAGTATGCATAATGGAATTATAGAAATTCTC
This sequence comes from Cymbidium sinense, assembly GCA_021442155.1. Classification (NCBI taxonomy): domain Eukaryota; kingdom Viridiplantae; phylum Streptophyta; class Magnoliopsida; order Asparagales; family Orchidaceae; genus Cymbidium; species Cymbidium sinense. The sequence continues at coordinate 17,754,101 of CM038221.1, read as the reverse complement.
TTTATCAGTTCTATACACCAATACAAGATGAATAATCGTCTATACAAAATAAGTTACGAAACTCATGTGCATTAATTTATAATAATGATTAAAAAACACTAATACTTAATTTAAAATAATGATTTATCTTTGAATCTTTATTCATCAACATTGGCAATAAAATTTTATCTGTAAATGTCTTATTGCTCTTCAAATAAACTTTTTTTGTGCCATGACATTAAGGAACTCAACACATATCCTCTATATGCCTGAGATGACTTCATAAACTTAGATTACATGATATGGCATATCCAATTATAGTGTATTGGAATAAAAATTATAATTTCAAGAAGTGATCTTCTAATGCATCATATCCCTTTTCATCAGGTTCAATATCCTCTCTTATGACAACATACCCCAATGGGTTTAAAAAAAATGCTTCTCCTTCAACTAAACCAAGTATCTTAATAAAATAGTATTGTGTTTATCATGTTTAAGGAGAACACCGCTTCTCAAAAAAAATATAAATCAAATTTTAAAGCTTCATCCTTTCAATGCACTATAAGAACTCTCTTTAGGTTTGAATTCTTGAAGTTTTTTATACATTAAAGTTGTTATCTAATAGCCTACTCATTTTATGCTTCCAATTGAATTTCTCTTTAAATGGGTATTCTCTAAACCTGAGCCTAATAATCAGAGGAGACTCAATAATGCCAAATACTATATTCGTGCCATTGATAGTAAATGCAATGGAATAACCCTCATTCTCATTATCATCAAACTTCCCCAATAATAGTTGATGAATTAACCCAAGACAATCATAACTTAAGATTTTTAAAGAATAGACTAAAAGGGATGATAAGTTCCCTTGATAATGAGATTCCTTAGACAATTAACAACTTTCTCCATCACTCCTCAACTCTATATATAATCCAAGCAATGTAATGCCTTTCTATAATATGTCATTTGCCCCTCCCATAAAAATTTTATTTTTTCCCTTCGCCTCGTCCACAGCCTTAACACATCGTAAGCTCTTCCTCATCTCATTCTCTTTGTGTCTCCTATTCTTCACACATCGAGCTTGCCGCAAATTTACACTAAGAGAATAGTGAATGGTAGTACTTGGCGGAACACATTTCTCCTTTGTTTTGCCTTAAATCTCAATAAATCCATGTTTCTAGATATTTCCTCATTTTGCCTAATGGTAGTACTTGGCGTTGTTGTCACAAAGCACCTTTACCTTCTTTTACATGCTCATTAATCCCCTCGTTAGTTATTCTTTGAACCAATGGACCCTAATCCGGCTCCTCAAGCGATCTTCTGGCGGGATCAAAGAAGATAGTTTTTTACCATCATTGTGTCCCAATGTTCGCAACTTGAGGTGAGCCTTTTCTCCTAGTATTGCTTGTGGCTATATCTTCTTTTTTGTTGTTGCCTTTTTTTATTTCAATTACACATTACTAAAATTAGAAATTCAAGTAGAATTAGGTCTATGAAATTGATTAATTTTATTTTAAATTTTGATACTACTATTTCTCTAATAAATCTTAGAAATGATTGATTAGCTTGATGATGTTATAGTTTTTTTTTATTTAAGTTACTTAATTTTAGAAGATTATGATTTATTAATCTTTATTACATGGCCACTATATTTTCAACTTTTTTTTGTTTGAATGTTGTTATTTTAATCTTTGAGCACGATACCCACCTCATGTAATTTTTGGATGTGATCATTCGTTTTGTTTGATTGCTGTAGAAAAGAAATAAGAAAAATTCAAGATATGCATTGATTTAAAGATTTTTTAATATTATTTTTGTTGATCGAGAATTATTTGATTATAAAAAAATTCTAAAGAGGGATGCAATAATGTGGTGTCATTGCTGATTATGATTACCTTCTTATAGTATTTCATTCATATTGTCGAACAATTTAATGCCATAAGATTGTTAAACATTAATTTCGTAGTTGAATGACTCATAACTAGCTCAATGACTGTCTTATACCTTATATTGAGAAAGAAATATTTGACATTAATATTAAAGCTATTATGCAATATTATCAAATAATACAAAATAGATTAAAAAGCTTATAATCATTATTCAATTTATTGATAATAATTCAATACAAAGCTCTCTTTTTAATTATCTTTTAATAATTTTATTTTTTAAATTATTTTTTTACTCATCCTAAAAATAGAGGCTCATTCCGCCCTTGCTAACAAAATGATTTAAATGAGTTAATTCAAAAAAGATAATGAAGGTACAATAAATTATAATATCTTTTAACTACGGACAAACTATCTTTGAATCATGATTGAATCACAATTGAACTATATTTAAACCATGATTTAACAATCTTAAAATTATAATCAAATTATATTTTAATAATCTTTTGAATCATGTTCAAATTATGATTGAATCCTTTTCAAACTATCGTTAAATCATCTTCAAACTATGATTATATCTTATGTGAACCATGCTTAAATATTATTCCAAATTTATTTAAAATTTTAAATAATATTCAAATATTTAAAGATGTTTAAAAGTTGATTCCATCATGATTTAAAGATGAGTCAATCATGGTTCAAAGATGATCAGCTGATGATTCAAAAATAGTTCATATGATTTAATGATGGTTTAATCATAATTTAAAGATGGCTTGATCATAGTGAAGATGATTTAGTCATAATTTGAAGATACTTTTATCAAGCTTATAAAATGTATTTTTTTATGAAGCTTATAGCATGTATTATGATGTTTAATGATAATATGGGTACAAGATTTGAAATGATAATAATATATTCAAATCTAAATAACTAAATGTTCACTAATTTGAACAGATGATAAATGAATAGAAACTGTTTACAATAATTGGATATAAAGAAGATGCTACAAAGAGGAAGGGTTAAGCTCTCATAATTGAAAATAAGAATAACTATTTAGCAAGATTTTTTGTTCTTATTTATAAAAAATTGAGTATTTAAATTGGAAACGAACGATATATTTTACTAAGAAAACAAACAACAATTATATTTCTCCAATATGTCTAATATGAAGTAAAGTCAAATTTTCATATATATATATATTTGTGTGTATAATTTTAATATAAAATCAATAATTGATGATTTTGATATAAAAAAGAAGCATCAGACATATTTTAAAATATCTAATCATAATACCTATATTAAAAAAAGATATTTTTCTTAAATTATAAGTTATTATTAGATATTTTTATTTAATATTTTTATTTTTATTTATTTTAATGATTATTTTATTCACTCTCTCTTTAAGTTGTTTCATATACACTCATGATGTGCTATGGAGAAGTTCAGGTATGATCTCGAGTCATTTCATATTGGTTCAAGATCATTTGGACTCCAATTCAGATATTTACTAGCACTAATTGACTTGGTGAAACCAATTAGAACTACATGAACTTGTCAATGCACATTCAAATATTCGATTAAGCCAAAAATTGATACAAACCAACAGTTTTCAAGTAATTTTTTTTCACACTCTTCTAGTCTTACATCCAACTTTATTTATCCACCAACATAATAAATATCATATTTGATCGAAGGTCCTATGGACTGACTATATTGACATTTTCTCATAATTTGATCTGAATTAAATTGTAAACACTAATATGCTATCAAGTCCTTTGATAGTAATTTACAGGCTATGAAATTCCCTGCTATGAGCCAGCAGAACCTGTTTACAAACTAGCTCTGATGTAGATAGCTGAAAGAACATTCTTTTCAAGCGTTCTCTTAGGATTTCTCAGGCGAGTCGATGAGAAGAGTGACTGCCTCTTCGAAGAGTATTTGATTGGTTTCTTTCTTCACCTTAGGATACAGCACAAAGTGCTGAATTATGAAGACAAGGTCAAAGAACACAACTACCTGCAATTGATTAAGAGAAGAGATTGAAGAAACAAAAAACCAGAGCAGAGTATCCAAGAAAAGCAACGTATTTTGCAGTGAAGAAAAATTCTTGCTAATGCATATGGCCAAGACAAATTATAGATAAAGGCTTCGTCTGTTCCGTATAGTCTGGTTTTGTTCCTGTCCGAAGAGTAGAAAGGAATCCAAGAAAAAGCAATTTTGAACAATTTTACAATTGCTCAATCTCTTAAAACTTAAGGAATAATCACTTATATGCTCTCTAAGCAAGCCTATCAAGGAGAAAGCTTTTCTTTTTGGCAATTTTATAAAGGAAAGAGGATCTGTTCAATGCTATGGATACTGCATTAAAGGATGACACCAATTTTAGTTGCATTTGAAAGGCCAATACAACTAATAAAAACAAAAATACCAGAGATAAAAGTGTCTTTCCCACATTGCCGTAGAAGTTTATCATTGTTCCTACATAATAACAGAAGTTCGTCAATATGTGAGCAAAATAAAATATATATCAATTTATATCCACCACTTTGAAGCTATGAACTCATATCAGAAACCTTGGTCTATAGACTGCGTAGCCATTTGAGCAAAGTTTAGCAAGCCTCCAGATAAGTCAAGTACAAACCCAATGCTCCAGCCAACTGTGCTCTTGCGGCTAAAATTCATGAAAGCCTACAAAAAAAAAGGATTTAAATATGGATTAAAAAAACAGGATTTTGAAAACAAGCTAGTGTTATAAAGAAAACAAACAAAGTAAAAATAATAATTTCACAGTAACTGTTTTATACCCTATTTTAATAGCATCGGGTGCCAACTACGTGCAGATAAGGGATTTCCAAATATGCACCAAACATTTATATAAATCACAATTTAAACATATATTTGGATAACGTTAAGATAAACAATTTAGGGCATCTTATAGCAAAATTCCACAATATTAACTACTTTTGTAATAATTCCACCATGGAAACTTGGATGAAAAGATTTTCTAACATAAACATTTTGATGCCACTCTCAAGCTTCAACATTTAACATAGTTGGTAGTGTGGACAGAAATGAAGGAAATCAATAATATAAGTAACCAAGGGGGAATGACTTACCTGGGGTATGTATTTGATTGCCGTAACTGCGACTTGTATTGTGCTGAAAATTTATGTTCAACCAGGTAAATTAATTAATGCAACATAATATTACATTGTTTCAACAGAAAATAATTTCCTTGTATAAGATGATTTTTCCTTCACATTCAAATAGAAAGAAAAGTTTACTCTGGGAAGGTTAAATACTTACTTGAATACTGAAATGAGCCATAGCCATGAGTGCTCGGGCAAGGATATGATTAGACAAACTAAAACAATGGCCCAAGCAGCCGAACTGACTATTATGCAAATCTTTGAGACCTTTTGGTGCCCGCGCTGCACTTCAAACCATGATAAATACATAACTTCACTAACATCCTTAGGAGAAGAATGATAAACAGTGTAACTTGAATTAGACTGGAAGTAGAACATACCTCATATATTAGAACTTGAAAAGAAATGAAGAAAACCACTAAAACAGCATGCATTGAAAAAGCGACATCATTTGCTGCTACAGGAATCATCTGTGATGGAAAAGGGAAGTTCTAATCTCCAATTTTGGGTCAATTTTCAGAATTTACAACTTTGTGGAAAACTAGTTAAGCATTCAACATGTTTATTGTTCCTGATAGATGCTTTCACATAAGCACTTCATTTGTTCTAATAATTGAGATTTGAACAGATTCTTTCAACAAACATAACGCAACTCTTAGGCAGGGTATGGATAAGTATCTTTCTTAATGTAATTAAACTATATCCTTTTCTAAATTTAAATTTGAATGATCTTTATAGATTGATTAACACATTATGATCTCAAATATTGTAAAATGACTCAAATCACAGGACTGAACCATGTCACATTTTTCACCTACTTGATGCTATTCTCAATTTCAGCTAAGTATTGGGATCTACATGCCACTCTCCATTCTTGGGGTTTGGGTGATCTCAGCATACACATCTTTTCAAGTTTTCGTAGATGATGTGCAGTGGTGGTTATAAGATGTGATATTCAAACTAGGGGCAAGAAATCTCAGATCTCCTTTGTTCCTCACCTGCCCTCTTGGTGGCTAGGATTTTGGAGGATTGACAACACCAGTGGTGCATGTAAAAAGAAGGTTTGTGTGAGAGTAATCTCTTTGGGTAAAATTGATGGGATAATATTTCATTTTTTATACGGGTGTAGTTGAGATTTGTGAAAGAGTTGATGTGCACTCTTTCTTCTGTACACCACGAATTAGTTGATCGAATTCTCTCTCTATTATGGTTGAAGCTGAATCACACAAATCTTGACATCATTCTTATTTTTGTTCTCTATCTTTTTTATATATTTCTTTGTGGTTCATCATTCTTTATCCTAGGATGCTTTCAAATCCCTTGTTTTCGCACCCTCATTACAACAAATTGGTGTTAGAGCATAGTTCCAATCGAAAAGTTTGATATGACAACAAATTTTAGCCTTCTAAGAATTGAAATGCGGGATATTCTTGTCTGATAATATCTTGTAAAGAAGCTCACATACAAATTTGAGAAACAGTTCTCCTTAAACATCTTCTATATTTCATCCATATTTGTTCAATGTTTTAGATTAAAAGTTGTAAAATCAAAAACAAAAACTGCCTCTTGGTTAAGCAGAAGAACAGGGAACATTACAATTTTGTTTCAGAACAAAAAAACATGACGAAATACAAACCTCCCCATACCCATATTTCTCATGGTACTGCCTCTGGATTTCAGGACTGAAGAAAAGCGCCGCATTATGGATCAAATAAGACGAGTGCTTGGTCAAATTTAGCACCACGAAATCGAAGTTCAAACCCACCACACTTTGATTCAACACATCAAAACCAAGTCAAATCAAAGGTTGATATTCATTAGAAACATAAACTACATCAAAATAACTAACATCCAACAATGGGGCAAATGGAAAGTAAAAAACAGTATAACAGATGATATGATTTCTACCTTTTACGTAGGAAATTAAGGACGATCTGAGGATAGAAGCCGATGGTCCAGCTGAAGAACGCCATCCATCCGAGTACATGGTAGGTTGATTCCAAATAAACAGAGTTCCATGTCACCATTCTCGCACCTTGTTCCTCTCTCCCGCTAAATCTCAGTCTTGCCGTCGTCTGCGAAGAAGAAGGCCAGGCTGCGTGTGCAATTTTGGATTTATCAGAGGTTTGTTAAATAGTCCTTCAAGTTTCCCGTTTTTCAGTCTGTCCGATGGGCGTCACCCTTGGTTTGGATATTTTCATTCAGGTACACATGAATCTTTTATTGTACAAACATGCTTGCCTGCAACCACGGTATGCCAGTGCATCCAATTAAATACATAACTCTGTTAGCAGTGATAAAATTATGTTTAGAATCTAGAATCTGCATTATCTTATGCCATCTCACTTATGAAAACAAATCTTCATCTTTAAATTCAAAATAAAAATGAGATTTTTACATACACATTCATTTTATTCTTTTATATTTATAAATTAATGACATTCAATCTTAATTTTTCAAATTCACTTTAAGATATTAAAATTCATAACAAAAGTTCAATCCATAATTTTTATATTTTAAAAATTTTCAAAAGATTTAATCGAGACACATATAAATATATAAATACTATATTTAATTATAATATATATATATATATATATATATATATATATATATATATATATATATATATATATATATATATATATATATATATATGTATTAGATGATTGATTTGTAAATTTTCTAACAAAAATTCTCGCCCTATCTCCTTTTGCCCTCCAATCACAAGTGGCATATCAAATGATCATTTATTTACATAGGCAAATTTAAGTGAAGATCATAGAGATATGTACCCACTAAAAATTTGAGATTTTTTTTTTAATTTTATTTTCATTACCAAATAATTTTATATTATACTCCCAAAATTTTAAGATTTATTTGTCAAGATTATTAAAAAATAAAAATTATTTATTATTTTTATTTATCATTTATATTTTTTATTCATAATAAATAATTTAAAATATTTTAGTTTTATCAAAAATTCAGTTTAAATTTATTTTTATAATAAATAATAATAATAAATAGAATATTTGATATATATTATTATTAGAATGAGAATGGCATAAATCTAATTCTTATATTATAAACTTAGTGATTTTATGTAATGAATTTAATTAGTAGATTTAATAATTATGAATAATCAAATAGAAACTTCTGTTTTAGATATGCGGCTTGATAAATAAATTTTATTCTTAAAATATAATAGAATGCTTGCTACGAAAATGATCAAAAGAAATAAATATAATTTATATTTCTTTATTTTTAGGTTATTAAAATTAATATGGACTCTATAGTTGCTATAAAAAGTGTTGAAAGAGATTTTTTTTTCTATGAATGCTATGAAAAATCAATAACGAAATATAATTTGAGATCAATAAATGAATAGTCTTTTGATCACTTATATTTAAAAAAATATACTGAAAGATATCAATAATGATGTAGTCATTATATGCTTTCAAAATATGAAGAGTGAACATCAATTATGAGTTTTTTTAATCCATATCTATTTTTTTCTTATAAATATATTTTAACCAAAGTAATTCTTTTAACAGCCAATGTCAATCTTAACTCTAATGAAGAAAGGTTGATAATACTTTTAAATTAAGGAATGATTCCCCCAAAAAATCTTTTTGCTCTACTACAATTTTATTTGATTATGATCTTATTTGATGCCCTCCTTATTATTAAGAGCATAAATAACATCACTCTATCAGGAGAAGCTAAGTATTATCATCATTGTTATTTGATCTAAAAGTATCATTTTTCATTATATGTTGCCTCCTAACCTCCCTCTTAACTCAATATACATCTCCATTTTATGTCTCATATTCCTTAAGCTAAAAGTCTTTTCATCTCTATCCTAGTCATCATCTCATAGCCTATAGGGTTTGAGATCAAAGATATTTGAGTTTATTAGAATGAATTTGCTCTCCATGAAGATGTCTCGGCTTTCGATCTCTATAGTACCTTTTTCATTCACATCCAATTAAGTATATTTAACATATAGATGTCCAGATCAAAGACTTTAGAAGAATTTGTTGCCCAAGTCAATCAATCAAGTTTGGTGGACCCTATAATTTCACAATGAACATCCACTTGGAATCAAAACTATCAAACAATGGCTTAAGTTATCACATATCACCTCCTTAGCTGATGCTCACTAGTCATCTCATATTAGTACTCCTACACCTCCATGATTGACTCAATTTACCCAAGATCCCTTAGCTAATTTGAATAGTAGCTTCTCTTATGGACACTTCATTCATAGTTTTATAGAGTTCCTTGTCTCTATGATTCTAAAGTTTATTTAGACTTTTGGCTTACTTGGCCAATGACATTCTTGTTTGGCAAATCTTATTGATGTCTCCCTTTAGTGATGATCAATCCTCTTCCATTATGTTTAATATCACTTGTTGATTGACTCATTCAGCTTTTAGTCAACTCCATTAAGTCTCTGATGGTAAAGCTTTATTAATGCCACATTATCCCAACAAATTGAAGCTTCAATTTCTTATTAGCATTATAGCACTTTGACTACATTATGTTCAGATTAATATTTTAAGGCAACTCTCATGAACACTTCATTGAATCATAGATCATCTTTTATCTTATAATCCATCTTCAACAGCTTCTTTCCTTCTAACCAAGATTTACAATATCATCCATCAGCTTTGCGGATGACTACCCTCTTGCTCTTGTTAACACTAGGTCGGTTAATGTTCATTATGGGTCCCCATCTACTAAATCTCATTGATAATAATATATTGGTTCATCCATGTTAAATAATCAATGATGTTTCTATTAGGCCATCAATCTCACAGTCAATGGTGAGTCAATCCAAACCCTTAGAGAAGCTAATTGACCTAAGTAGCTACACCCTTAGACCAAACTAACATAATATAGCCTACAAGGTATCTTAAATCTAATTTAATTCATGTTAATAATGCCCATTTAGACTTAGATTGCTTATATTAGCTCATGTAACCCTCATGGAACCTACTAGATTAACTGAACACAAACTTTACCACATAGGGATCCATTAAACATAGTCTATGTTGAGTCAACTCCATTGATACAATTAATTCCAATTGATCTTATGGTAAACGAAATTGAATTGTAGGACCTCTCCTTCACCTATTGACTAGCCCCAGACCAAAGCGTTATGGTTGGACCTGATTAGACCTAATATGGATGTAGTCTAGCTTCATCTTTTGTATTTGATCCTATGATAAACCCAATTTAATTTTTAGAACCTTATTAATATCATTTGATCAACCTTAGACCTTACATAGGTGGCTAGATACAACCTAAACTTAAGTAGACCCAAATTTATGCTAATTTCTCTTATATATTGCCCACACAAAGTCTATAGTGCACCCTAGAATTCCATTAAGTGTAACAAACCTAAATGACATAGGCTGACCTGGCCTAAAAGAAACTCAAAGGTGGAATTGGCCAAATGACCTTATTCAACCAAAACTAGGGGTGACCCTTATTAGCTTCTTTATATCTGAGTTATTTCCACTAAACCAAATTAGACCCACTATGAATGTAGCCTAGGTTCGTCCATTGTATTTGATTCTATGATCTACCCAATTTAATTTTTAGGACCTTATTAATATCATTTAGCCTCGGACCTTACATAGGTGGCTAGATACAACATAAACTTAGGTAGATCCATTTTTGTCAATAGGTTTAATTAAGTTAATAAAATCCAATTTATGTTATTTGCCTTTATATATTCCCCACACAACATAAACTTAAGTAGATCCATTTTGTCAAGGCCATTAAGTTAATAAAATCCAAATGATTTGCCTATATATTCCCCACACAAAGTCTCTATGAACCCTAGAAGGCCAAATTGAAACCTAAAAGAAACTTTAATTGGTCAAGTAACCTTTTTTAGCCATGACTAGGGGCGACCCTTATCAGCTTCCTTATATTTGAGTTATTTCCATTGATTAACTTAAGAAGGCTTGAACCTAAGTAAGAACAAAGTTGTCTAACCCATTAGATCATCTTAATCACTAAGATCTAAGACTAATAACATTACAATCAATGAACAAAGAAGTTTTGCTTGTCTTTTTTTTTTTATTCATATAGTTAAGATTGTTAGCTTTTATTGATAGATATGGGTTTTAATTTAGATTATCAGGTTATGTTGATATGACCCCTTGAACTAATACCTGACATATATTCATATATTCATTTATACTAAAATCGATATGTCAAACACATTTATTATATGACATATTCAATTTTATGGATTAACATAACCTAATTAATTTGAATATTAATCATACTAATTTTCAATTGACTTTTTGTTATTTGGGCCAGCTTAAACTTTACTCAAATAATAACCAAGTATATAAGTTTGACATAAGTCTAACTTGCATAGTAATTAGACCAACTTGATCCTAAGACTTTTTAGTCAAATTATCGAATATGATTATTTATTAACACTTTTATTGATGGATTTCATAACTTATAGAGAACCTTATAAATGATATATATTATAATGTGTATCAAGTTATGATCATAGGACTAGGGAGCACAATATAATCAAAATAAAGTAACAATCATGCAAAGAAGAGTATTATTCTTTATAGATGAATACTTGTCAACCATATAGAAGAGGGTGATAATATATTTCAAAATTTATTTGGTTAAAAATTATTGGAAAAATAGTAATTCAAAATTTCGTGAATTTTTTTAATTTTAAAATTATAATTAAAAATTAAAAGGATATATAATTTAATTTATAGATTGAATGCTCTATCAATAAATTTTTTTTTTAAGATAAAAAAAAATTAATGAGCACTTCTAGGATGAGAAATGGACTCCTCAAAAAAAAGTTTAAAAAAATGGGGCTTATTTTGGGTAGTTGAATAAATTAAATGTTTTAAGAGGTAAAAATGTATTATATTTTTGTTACGTGCTAGAAAATCATTATAGAGTAAAGTTTTCTCTTTAAATTACATCAACATGTTTGAAGAATTAATGATAAAATTCCATAATTTTTACATGGAAAAATCTCGAAAAGAGGGAAAAAATCACGGCATAGCCAAGTAAAAATCTTCCACTATATATCTTAGAGTACAAAATTTTTCCATAACGGATTACGTAATTGCTGAGAATATGAGAATCCCATCAACAATCCTCTCGCATGGTTTAACAATTAAGTATGCATGATTGGCAGTACGAGATCGATGGCCAAACGATGGCGAATCAATGGTGGTGAAAGCGATAGAAGATGGCTGATGGTGGTACCGGTGGTCGGCTGATGGTGATGCGTGACGCGGCCGGTGGCTCCCGCAGCCGGATGGTGGCGCATGTGGCAAACCTGAGTGGTTGGCGAGATAACGAAGACGATGGTTGATACAAGATTGATAGTGAGTGGCCAAACGAGCAGCGACCTGATAGTAACCAGCGCGCTGGCGTCCGGTGGCAGCAGAATCTGAGGGATGGCAACGAATGTCCATGAAGGTGACCATGGCTGATGGCTGAGCCGGTGACGATGGTGACGTGCGGTACACTGTGACAAATGTGGTTGGCGGTCGGCGGGGTGGCCGAAATGGTAAATTAATATATCTTGAGAGGATTTTGAAGCTTTAGAGCTCTCTTTCGCCTCCCTACATGCGGAAAATGAGACTATTTATAGATGGAAGTATTTCGTAAATACATGCAAAACCCGAACCACTCCACCTATCTGACGGCTCAAAATGATTCTTTTGATCATTTGATGTATTTTAAAGATGAACGCTTTCAAATGAAGTAATGGTCGACTTGCAGATCCTTGAGACAACTCGATTTATAAACACTTATATTTAAAGTTATTGTGGATTTAACCGATATCACAAAGTTTTCAATGATATTTTAAATGCTTTGATCTTGACCGCTTTTAACTTATGATGAATCAATTTCTTTTACATCAAGATTCACTGATTGATGACAAATGTCATATCGGTTATATTTTTTGGATGACATTATCTCAATCATTCAAAAATATATACTACTTGAAAATAACAAATTCTTTAAATGAATTGTCTTAACCATATATTTTGAGAAACAGTCTTCGTGGGAGCACAAGATTATGATTACGGAAGCGGTCACATGATGTCTGTACGCGGGTGAAGGTTTTGGGGTTATGGACCCATCCGGACATTTATGGGAGCTTCCAGTGCCCATGGGTAGCGTCTTATAGCGGCTTCAAGCATGCCATGCGATGATGGCGATGCGATAATGGCGTGGCGGGTCCGGCGTGAGGCAGTGAAGCAAGGCGCGGAGCAGCCTTGTGGCGTGCCGTGGTAAGGAAGCCGGGAGGAGCGATTCTGGCAGCGAGCGCGTAGCGTGCGCCCATGAGCGTGTCTGTGAGTGGTCTTTGTCCGCGCGTGCATGGCGCAAATGTCCGTTTTGCCGTTTGGCTTTTTTCACCTGTTTTGGGCAGTTTTTAGCGGGTTTTTGTAGTTTTTCTTTGATTTTTTTTATATTTTTGCCTCTATAAGGGGTTTATAAAAATCCCCCTAGGGCAAAGGGAGAAGACACACTACTCATATGCTCTAGTGCTCCTCTTCCTCTTAAGAGAAGGTCGTTCGGAGGCGATCAAGGCCTGTAGTTCATACGGCGAGGCTCCGATTTTCCCTCGAAAGAGGCATCCACTGTCCTCGTTAGACAATCGGGTTCGTCAAGATAGTTCATCTGAGGGCTCGATCAAGTCCTCGTTAGACCAATCGGGTTGGGCGATCAAGGCCCGTAGTTCATACTGGCCGAGCTCGATTTTCCTCGAAGAGGCGTCAGTATCCTGTTGGACCGGTGGTTGTATCAGGCAGTTCATAGAGGCGCTCAATTTTCCTCGAAGAGGTATCAGTATCCTCGTCGGACCGGCCGGTTCAGGCGATCAAAATATAGTTCATCTGAGGCTCGATTTTCCCTCGAAGAGGCATCTATCTCGTCGGACCGGCCGGTTTGAAGGCGATCAGCCATGTTCATCACGAGACTCTGTTTTCCTCGAAAGAGGCGTCCTCGTCGCATTGCGTTCAAGACCGTAGTTCGAGGCTCATTCTCTCGAAGAGCGTCAGTATCCTCCGGACCAGTTGATCAAGGCGTCAGTGTCTCGATGCTTGGAGGATTTTAAACTTTAGAGCTCTCTCTCTCTTTAGCTTAGCCTCCCCATGTGAAGAATGATGGGATAGATTGGAGTGACGTTTACGTAAATACATACAAACCCGACCACTCCATCAGACGAAAATAATTTCTTTGATCATTTGATATATTTTAAGTATTTAAATCTGAACGTCGATTATGAGATATTGGGATTATTAGATCGGTTATTCGACGCCGATTTATATAACACTCATATTTAAGTCTTATTTAGAGATTTAACCGATATCCCAAAGTTTAATATTTTAAGTCTTGAATAGGTTTACTCGGGATCATCAACTTGGCATTAGATTCATATTGGTGGTATTTTAAGTGTCATATCAATTTTAATTTCTATTTGATAATAAATTTTAAATATATATATATATATATATATATATAGTTAAATTTTAATAGTTAAGTTTTAATATTTAAATTTTAATATTTGTATACATAATATTTAAATATTTAATATTACATCAAAATAATAATAATAATATTTTATTTTAAAACATATTTTTTATATATAGAGAAGCATTATATTTAAATATTAAAATTTAACTATTATATATATATATATTATTTGAGATATATGAATTATAAAAAAAAGCAAAGGGACGCTTCTCAAACACCAGCCACAAGTGTATTTTATAATCAAGAATAAAGCACGGCTCTGAGACACCATCCAGCACCTCGGGCCTGCAGAAAAAAAGTGAAAGAGGTCGAAGCAGCGAACTTGCGACCAACATTCTGGCTCTCTTGCTCGCAAACTCTGTCAGCGCTCAAGGTACTTCGGAAATCAAGCATTTATTTTTTCTTTAATAAAAACTTTCTGATGTTTACTATAGTGAGTTGTCTCCCAAGTATGTCTGCTTTTCGTCGTTTTTTTTTTCTTTAATTTTCTGGAGTTTTCTCGTCGTCAATTCACTCATATAAAGCTTTGCTTCAAGATTTTTGCTGGAGAATCTGATCACTTTTGTCAATTCCGATTTCGACTCACAAGAATGTGGAATTTAGGGACATTAGTGGACCATGGTAGCCCTATTATTCAGAGTTATCAGCCGATCTCCAGAAAAGGTTCCATTATTTCCTTAAGATTCTGAAGTTTCTTGCTGTCAGCAGACCTAAAGATTTTCTAGTATAACTTCTATGATGTCATAGCAGACTATTGAAACTACATGCTTGAGTAGAAACTTATTATTTTGTTTTTTCCTTGCACATTTGTCTTAAATAATTCGAGCTTATCAGGTTTGAACTATTGGTTCTTTTTTTTTATTTTTTTGTATGATATTTGTGGTCCTCAAGCGAGCTTTTTTTCTAGCCGAGGAATTGGTAATTCTGTTTACTTCACCAATCTTACGGTTTGTGATTTTTTTGACAAATGTAACACCTCGTGGTGAATTAAATTCACCTATAGACTTCACCTTGAAAAGGCTTTAGACATGATAAGTCAGAAAATTCTTTCAATCAGTTACTAATCTTGATGCAAGTTGAGTTGAAATTTTTTGAAAGTAAATTGAAGATTATCTGTACTCCACTTTAGTAAACATATAGTAAAATTGAATATCTCAATAAAATGAGCTCAACGCCATTAAAAATGATTTAATTTAAGTCTAATTAGCTGAAAACAAGTATTTACTGTATGATTAAAAAAAATAAAATATCAATTAAAGGGTCCAACAATCTCTAAATTTAATATATTTATAGGCATATTGAGCATTTCAATGAGAGGAATCTATCGAGCTCAAGATCATTTAATTCTAATATGATTAAATATTTTAATATTGAATAAATGATCGATTATCAAAGGAACGCGAGCTATTTGGTGGAATGTTTTAAATTTTTTACTAAATTAATCAAAATGTCACTCAAAAAAATTATAATTAGGGTCCCCTCTTCACATGAAGGAAACATGGAATTGAGTTTGGAGAGAATTGGAGATCTAAAGAGCTATAGTGCTCTATCTAACGTTTGATCGACGATCACTGTCAGTCACCGTTATCATCCAACTATTGTCGTTCGATTGTTGTTACTTGATCGTCATTATCTGAAATCTTCGTCTGTCTATAATAGTTTATTCATCGTCATTTGGCTATCATCACTAAACTTCTTTTGCTCTTCCATTGTTGCATGACCACTATTGTCTGTCCATCATCATTCAATTATTGTCGCTTGGCTATCAGTATCGCATCATCGCCTGACTAACATTGTTCAATTGTTGTCATTATCCAACCACTACTTTTTTGCCACATCTCAAACGATCCCCTTTTTCTGAGGTTATCTCGAGGTTTAACAGAATATGACGACTCTGTTAAACGTAGATTTCAGCAACTCACCTTGACATGTATGAAATCAAGACAAGTAGCTGAAATCTGAATTTCACCAAGTCATTACGAGTAAACTCTTACATATCAAATTCTTCTAACAATATTTTCATATTTAAATCACATATTTAGAAGCGTGTAAAATCAAATTTCAAAATAAATATAGAGAATCTAAAAGGATCGAAACATAAATTTTAGGTACCTTAAAAAGTATATAAAATCTCCCGAAGTTGTACAAGCCAAAGTTCTGTCTAGCCACTACACTTCTTTTTATTCTTGACTGGAAGTCAAAATATTATGAGTTAATAGCACAGTGAGACAAGTAGTGTTAAAGTAAACTCAAAACACGATGTAAGAAGCAATATACACGAACAATTGAGACTTGCAGAAATATAACAGTAGGTAAAATATATCGTCGAGCGTAAAAACTGAATAATAGTCTATAAGTCTATAAAATGTAAACAATAAACCAAAAATATCTATAAAAATGAGTAATTCATTTCATAAAATAACGTTTAGTTATAAATAAAATCTTATTTGTTAGAAATATCATTTAGATTTATATAAGTTTGACTCTTGTAATAACATGAGAGTTGTCACCCTGCTCGTCAATCGAAGCTGTTAATAAGGCGGGTTGTATCCACATTTCATATCAATAGTCCCCCTGACACTAATTGGTTCAATCCAATATGCATGCCAAGAGTTAAAAACTCTTAAGATTTATTGTCAAAGGTTCATCTTATTAGAATTTTTGCCTACGCAATGTTATCGTAAAACAGTCTAACTATAGCAATTTCATGACATTCCTGCTTATCATATGCATTGCTTTCTTTTGATCATTCAACAATATTTGTACTGAATCATTTATCAATATGCATAATACTATAATATGATATTAAGCAATCTGACTTGATTAGAATCATAGTAAATCAATAAAATATGATTAAGCTGTGCAAGTACTCAAATTGATCTGAACTAAATTTGTAAGAAATATTTAAATGCAATATATAATGCATTTATAGGAAGCAATGGTGGTAGATGCAAGACAAATAATTATTTTATAGAAATATGAATTTATTAGAGTTATAAATTTTACCTCAGTATTTGAGTCAGTAACGTGACGTGCTCAATGGTTCCTTGAATATATATACTAATAGTCAAAATTTTCTTTATTAACACTTGAAATTCTTAAATTAAATTTAATTTAATGCTTCTACAAGTTTGAATTGCATCCTTACCTAAATTCGATCTCGTCATATTCATCACACTACTTAAATTGATTTTCTTCTAATGTCCAACACTATATGCAAACGTAATTAAATTTTTGATAATTGCACAAATAATAACTCATTATGGATTTTTAACATTTCTAACTCAAAGATATAATGTATACTTTCCCTTAATTTATATTTGATTGTTAAGTCATCAATTGTATGTAGTTATATAACCGAACATATGAAAATACCCAATTTTTTCAAATTTTCATATTCGCTACAGCATTGGTTTAATTACAACAACAACCACTCAATTAAACTGATATAATTCTTGTAAATTTCATTATGAACATATATACATATATTAAATAGTTTCTTACCCAAATTTATTCCAAAATCCCTCAACTATTTCAATTTTCCTCCAAATAACCTTCACTTAACTGTTAAATATTTAATTAACATAATTGTCAGGGAAATTAATTACTAAATATTAATTCAATTGAATATATATATCTATCTACTTAATTCCCATCCTTAACTTTTCTTCTCATCACTACCTCCCTACAATATCAAACTTAACACCCGGAGCTCCCACTATCATCCCTCAATTCTCGCCCACGGTTGGAGCTCACAGCATGACACGATGTTGCCGGTTAGAAAATTTGGGAGACACACAACGCCGTGGTCTGGAAGCATTGCACATGGAGGCACAAAAGGAAAATGGGTAAATAAGGAAGAAAACATATTGAGAAATGAGGGAAATAAAAAGATTATGTAATAAAGAGTGAAATTAATTAATCTTAATTTTAACCATCCAAATTTTCCACTAATCCTCATCTAGCGTTGGATGAAGAGCTTAGTGGACATGAATTAAATTGCTACAGTACTTTATTTTACTAATTTAACTGATGAATTGAACTATAATCAAATGTTACTTGATTTGGGTAACTAATTGATTTATTTGATCACTTAATTAATAATTAATTACATCATTTAGATATGCGCGCATGCGTAGATATATATATATATATCAATTTGCTAAGAATAAAGTGTAGAATTTTATAAAAATGTGTGAAAAGTTTTGAGGTGTGCAACAAATATTGGTATATATTAATATGAGTTGAATTTATCTGTTTAGTGTATTTTGGGTATTACACTTTTAGCTCTATTATAATTACAAGAGATCAAGCTTGAGTGCATTATTATGTAATCTCATCTTTTCTAATTGAGA
Organism: Cymbidium sinense; assembly: GCA_021442155.1. Lineage (NCBI taxonomy): Eukaryota > Viridiplantae > Streptophyta > Magnoliopsida > Asparagales > Orchidaceae > Cymbidium > Cymbidium sinense. The sequence continues at coordinate 17,735,177 of CM038221.1, read as the reverse complement.
GACAAAATGAAACTCTATAATTTTACTCATATAGTAGATCATTTTATATAAGTTTTTTTTCCTACTCATGTTTTTCATGTAAAAATGTTGGTGTCTCCTATGTTCCTCTTCTTTATCTGTATGTGTACAAGATCTTTGTGTAAAATTAAGATGAAAAATTCACCTTGAATTTTCTAGCTTGAGAAACAATATATGGAATATATTTGTAGTTGTAGATACAAAGAAAAATGTAGCTTTTGTTTGTGTAATACCTGCTTTTGAAAAAAAAAAAAGCGATTTAATCGATGAACCGGCATCAATTGGTGCACGAGAGTGTCTTCAAACTTGACGTCAATAGCTTGTAGGCCGTGTGTGATAGAGGAAGGAGTTCGAGTTGTTTGATGGGCTGTGAGGGATTTCTCGTGTGCCAATCCGAACAAGAAGGAGTTTATACCTTAAATCGAATCACTAGCATTCTAGGTTTTTGTTCTCTTTATTTTTGCTAAAATAAGATGTATATGATTGTTTTAATTTATTTTGCAAATCTCATGTTTGATTTATATCTAAACAGTGTTGTAATTATAACAAATCTAAATAGATTAGAAATGTAAATACCCAACCGTATATTTTTACTTTGTAGGAAAAGAACATAGTAAATGAAGATATAGAGCTAGGTATGGTTTAAGTTTTTAAGAAATTAGGGCTTTACTTTCTTACTTTTCTTTCCTAGATTAAGAAGTATGCCTCCATAGTAATTCCTTTTTATTTTATTTCAAATTTAATGTTTGACTTACGCCTAAAATAATGTAGGAGATTGTTAAAGTACTATGAAGAAGGTAAGATGTATATATATATATATATATATAAATAATGTATAAAATCTATTTTAATTGATTACAAATATTAACCTTTTTTTTACTTATATGAAAAGAGAGGATGATGCTTAATAACAAAGTTATTATGATAATTTAACATAAGTGTTATTAATAAGATTGATAGATAATTAAATGATTTAAGATATGATGATGATTAATACTACTAATTAAAAGATGGATTAAATTGATTGATGAAAATCGATTTATTTTTATTACAATATCTGTGTAGATCAAATAACATGTCTTCATTTATTTCTAGGTGTCAAGTTTAGGAGACAAATCTAAGTAGGGAGGTTGAAGTTTAGATCTTCTAAATTTTAAAATGAGTACTCATTTTTCTAATTTATAGTATTTTATTGCTTTATTCTAAACTACTTATTTGTCATATCATAGATGGATTTATACTGATTATGACTGCGATGTCTATATTGATGTATCTATTCTTTGAATATTGGTCATCTTGAAATGTACGTTTCAAAACTTTCCAATATTTAAGTCTTATTCAAGTTTCACATGTTATAGAAATACATTGAATGCAAATGAACCACATGAATGACATGTATTATATAAATTGCTTGTATGTGGCTATTGACCGATAGTGTTTCACCCCCTCATGGTCGATTCTTTTATGGTTTTGGCTGTCTTGGATTGACCGCCAACTATCATTAGCACTAAAACTATCCTATCTCATATAGTGGAGCTTTTAATAAGCTGCAGTGGATAGGATTTTATTTTAGTTACATGGTAGTCCTTTATCCTTTTGATTTGTTCTAGAAACAGCACCACTTTGCAAGATATCAACTTGTAATATTTGCAACCCCTTCAAAGCTGTGAGATTTGAGTAGGGCTGCTAGGAGTGGAGAGAAGGATTGTTAATGATAAAACAAGATTTTACTTGGAATTCTCATGTTTTATGAATTTTTATTCATATAATTGTTTGTATGAACGTAGTTGATAGACTGGTTTATTTCTCTCCCCACTGCCCTTCTATTTTTGTTGAATTATCAATTATTAAGGTTTGAGAACTTCAAGGAAACCCTGCCGTACAGATTTATGTAGTGTAAGTTTAAATAATATCTTTACTCAAATTTTTTCATGTATTTATTTACTTAATCTAGATGTATAATGTTTGGCAAGTGATTAACAATTCTGGAGGATGTTTGTGATTTAAATTCTTGAAAATCTTATTTTAGTGCGAATTGTCCATCTACATTGTTGTAGGATTTTGGTGCAAAATATAGAGCTTATGCATTGCCGAAATCAGAAAAGAAGGTGAGAAGCTTGGAGAAAACATCCCAATCCAGGGCTAAGAAACAGGCAAATCTTCCCTCAGAGGGATTTGAAGTTTCAGAAGATAATACTCGCGAAGGAAATGAAGACAGTTGTAACACCTTTAGTGAGCCTGTTAGGGATAACTTGAGCTGTAATTCTTCACCTGCAAGCCCTACAAGAGATGCTGTGCTGAAGGCCTGTACCATAACATCTGGCTTTATTGGTTTGCTAGCTAGACAAGGTTGATTGTAAACTTCAATTTGTTTTGTTGGAATTTCTAGATATCTCTGCCTTGAGATTATTTTCCATGTTACATCTACAATTCTACTGCACGGATGCTTCTATAAAATAAATTCACCTGTATAAACAATTTATTTATTTATATTATTTTGTTTCTATCCAGTTATTCTGAAATTAAAAATGATGTAGTCTTCTGATAGCAGTGGGTAGATGTTGTCTTTGTTAAAATATGTGCTCGCTAGCTAGTTAGCCTCAAGGAATTTCCAAGTTATTTATCTAATCTCATTGCTTAAAGCTGTGTTTAATTGGTCATCAACCTTTTTGATCCCCCCATAAGCTTACGGTCTGTTTGGGATCAATTTTATTTTCAATTTAATATTATTTTAAAAAATTTATGTTTGTTTAGTGTATTTTTAAGTCTTTTATTTTTATTTTTAAAAATAAATCACATTATTTTTAAAAACACTTAAAAAATAACTTTTGGGTGTTTTTAAAAATATTTATCATTATCAAACATATTTTACTTTGAATAAAAGCATAAATAAAATAAAATATAAATAATAAAATAAAAGTGATCCCAAATGATAGCTTTAGTTATTTGGACTAATATTTTAAAATTGGATGCATTAACTGGTGATAAACTTGATATTTATTTTCATTGCATTTTAGTTCCTATTGTTTGTATTTCATAAAAACTGGTGGATGAGTCATTCTTAAGTTAGATTATTTCACTTTAGTATGCTCCAGCGTTTTCTTTGTATAATTGGCAATATTAACGCGATAATAAACATACTCTTTTTCTTATCCAGCATCCCATGTTGCATCCATGGAAGGTTGGCCAATCCTTGATGCCTCTGCGGAAGTGTCCTGTGAGTTAAGCACTTTTTGTTACAATTTGTAAGAATTAGTGATGCATTTTTAACGCCATGGAGTACTATGGCGTACTTTCCTTTTTCATCTCATAACATATGTTTATTCAGATGATGCAACACGGTCTAATGCAAAATTAAAAATTAAGCATGCAAGATTTATCATGAAGCTTATTATCTGTCACTAATGGTAAAACCTAGGAAATAGAAGAAACTACTCAAGGGCCATTTAGTATCACTTTCATTCTTTGTTTGATTTTATTTGATTTGATTTATGCTTTGACTCAAAATAATATATGTTTGATAGTGTGTTATTTTTAAATATACTTGAAACACTCAAAAGATCCTTTGAGTATTTTTAAAAAACACTATGATTTATTTTTTAAAAATAAAATAAAAACACTTTAAAAATACACTACATGAATATATTTTTAAAAATTATCATAAAAACATCAATGGGTAGACTATAATTCAAATATCATGATCTTAATAGGACATTTTATATTTCAAGATGAGTCGATCATGAGGTAGACGGTGAATCACTATAATAAGCAAGACGACTTTATCTCAACAAAAAATCTCATGTAATGACATTCAATAAGATATCAAAAATCAACTAGAGTGAATGGGGATCAAAAGGTGATCGATAATGGTAAAGAATCCAAGAAAGGATATAAAATTTTATGGATTCATCATCCTACGTGGTCAACCTCGAGATCAATTATCTTTGAAGGTAGTAGGCTTAGCTTGGCTTGGAGACGTATTGTTTAGGAGTCTCATGATTTTAAATTGAGGAAATAAAATATTGATTCGTATATAGATGAAATCTAGTGGGTAAATTTAGAAAGATATTGGGCTTATAATCTTTAGAGGTGTAAGGAATGCTTATGAAGAGAACTTAGAGGAGTAAATGGGATAGCTTGGCTATATATTGTGAGACTATCCAACTGGGCTTAACAACCCTTTTTGGATCAAGATTATTACTATTTAGTATATTAGGCATTCACCTAGATGAAATCTTGTCATCAAATTAGGATAACTATCCTAGGAGATATGAATTTATGCGAAGTTATATGCTCTTAATGTAGAGACATTTAACAATATAGGTATTAGGATGTGTCATGCTATATACGTGCATCAACTAGGGGTCAATTATTGATAAACTCCACATCATACCTTCTCTAGGTGACATAAATAGAACAATTTAAATTAAAAATTTTATCTTAAGGCCATGAAATTTTAATTTAGAAAAAATTCATAAATTAATATTATTTTGTTGACTACAATAATGCTTTTATTTAGCTTTTTTAAATTTTGACTCATAGCCCTTGTAAAATAAAATAGTGTATGACTGTACAAGGTGCACAATCACTTGTAAAGGAAAATATTTCTATTATAGTACAAAAAAGTGGCCACACCAATATGCACCAAACAACTAATCTATTTAACATAAACTATGAACTAAAGATTTTTTTAACAATTGATTTAGCAACACCATTTCCCTAAGGGTGTGCAAGGGTGTGCACAATCACGGTACCTAGTGTGTGCAAATATCAAAGTGTGAATAGGGTCAACTCATATGACTGTGATGGATTACCAAGCTAGCTTATCTTGGGATCCAATTAAGCTAAGACTTGTCATCTTAATCTTTATTAGAATTTAAACTTTCTTTTTGAAATTACATTTTATAAGGTTGAAAAAGGATTGAAAATGGATAGATATTTTTATATAATTTTTAAAAGACAATAGAAATTTTAAAATATTGTCTCACATATGACCTAAAATAGTGTACTTGATTTTAATTGATTAAGTAACATATCCTAGGTTATTTGTATTTCTTAACAGTCAGATAAAGTCTAAATATGATATGATGATTTTTATTATACGGTGAACTGTTATCTAATAGTGATAATAAATTTATCGTAGCCATGGGCCAACCTTAAAACTAAGGGTAGACCTACCTAGTCAACTTTTTTCTAACCTAATTTCATGTGAATGCAGATGTAGCAATATGAGAGAAAGTTGATAGAAATAAGCAATCATCATAATAATAAAAAAAAAGATTTATGAATGAAGCTCAAATACGTAAAAATAGAGTTTTGAGTATTTAGAAAGGATTCTAGATATTTAGTGTGGAAGGGTGAAAATGTCTATATAGAGATCATCTTTTTAGATAGAAAACCCATGTTGATAAGTGAATCTCATCAAGAGTAACAATAGAAATAATTTGGTTATAGATGTATAATCAAACCAAAGGTGTCTAGTGAAAGGGTATAACCAAACTATAGAATGACTTCCTCACAAGGATATGATTAAGTTAGAACATGATTTTACAAAAAGTGCATGGCTAAGTCAAGAAACATGCTAGCCAAAAGAGCATGAGACCATAAGGAAAGTTAGCCAAAGGGATATAACTAAATATTGTAATAAAAGGGACATGACTATACTAAGAAAGGATGTAGAAAATAGAACATGGCTAAGTTAAAATAAGGCTTAGTCAAAATGACATGACTAGGCAAGGAGGAAACCTAGCCAAAAGAGCTTGGGTAAGTCAAGATAATATTTAGTCAAAAAAGCATGACTAAGTTAAGGAGAATGTCTAGCCAAATGAGTATGACTATATCAATAAATGACAGCTAAACAAGAATGGCTAAGTCAAGAGTAGTTTAATCAAAAGAGTATGACCACATCAAGGAACGTGTCATCTTTCCTTTGAAGGTGTGCATTGCATCAACTTTACATGGAGATCTTTTCCTTGGGTCTGTGTGATGACATTCTCTCTCTCTCTCTCTCTAGAATGCTCATGTGATATTCAACTTTTAGGATTTCTTGGAGGATTGGATGGGTTCTTGATCATTCGAGGAGAAGAGCATTGTGTTGAGGTAATCTATCTTGTGAGAGTTTATTGGGGTTTTTGTACTTCATATTTGGGAAGTCTAGTGAGTGCCTTTCATTGTGCATTCTTTATGGATTATTTGATAGTGAATTGAATCTTCTCTCTTCTCATGTAGATGTAAGATTGTTTGAAGTCAAATCATGCAAAATTTATTCTGTATTTTATGTTCTTAATCTCTTTAATGTTTGTTTGTGCTGCATAGACTTTTCTCCTGGTGATATTTTTGCATTGAAATTTTGGTGTTATTGTTACAACAATATCTCTTATTTCTTGAATTGTTAGAGTCTCCATGCGGCTAACGTGTTAGTATGGTGAAATTTAGGGAAGCTTGCTCCAACCACTTATTAGCAACTTCCCTTGGTGTGTTCCTATATGGGAGTGCAAGTGGATTTTGCTAATTCCTTTTTTTTGATTACCATGGCTGTGTTTTGTTTGTACTGTTTGTTGGATGTACAAATTGAAAAGCAATATTCTTCTGTAGTCTGTGTGTGATTCTCTGAAAATTGTAATTTATTAATATAATTACTTTGGTAACGTTGAACTTTTTAATGTTGGGTTGATAGTGGAAATTATTTTGATTTTCTCAGTTAATCATCTGTTAAACTTCAGTTGGCTTAGAGATGCAGCACGTCCCATTAACAATTGGAACAGTAGCATTGATATCTTCTTGCCGCTCTATGCTATTGAAGGCATGGCCAGAGTTTTCCGAATTCAAGTGAAGCGGCCAATCAACAAGTATATGTTTAACCATTTGAACATTCCTTTACCTGGAATTTCAGTCTTACATATCTAAAATACAAGCACGTTTTTAAAATGTTGACTTTTAACTACGCTTTTCCTCTCTTACATCTCTAGCAGCAGTGTAGGGTACCATGAATCTTTTTGTTATATACTAAAGCCTTTTGTACTCTTAGTAAGAAAGCGCATCCATTTTCTTGCAAAATAATTAAACGAAAAGAAAAAAGAAAAAACGTGATCATGCATTCATTAAGTGCTTGTAGTTTGAATTTCATGATATTGTTTTTAAAATATATACTAGATTTTCATGTCAATTAGTAATTTTATTTTCTATTTAATTAAATTGATAAATTCAAAGCTAAATTGTATATAAGTAGCATTAAGGTTTACATCATATAAGCAAGATTGCAGTCTATTGTTATTGATCTTTGTCATTATTAAATAATATTTAAAAAATTAAAATTATGTACATTTAATAAAATTGCCACGTTGGTTGTGTAAAGAGAGAGAGAGAGAGAGGGAAGGCTTTGTAGTTGAAACAACTTTTTTTGATAGTAACTATGAATTACAATGGGGGTTCTTCTTTGAACATGAAGATTACTTTGATACAATGCATATAAAATTGAGTTGTTATTTGTTTCCATGATGTCGGTGACACAATGAGGTTAGATATTAAGGTAACTCTTTATTTGGAAGTGAAGGAAATAAGCATGAAGGCGGTGAACATAGTGGCATTAAAAGATTGGGGGCCAATGAGGATGACGGGACCTTCTTTTGTGGGTGGAGATGACAGACTTGAAGGTGGTAGGTGCATGGAGGCCATTTTTTGGTAGCCCTAAAATTCATCTCAACTTTATGGAACTATTGTGGCTTCGGAAGGACTTAGATTCATGAACTCTTTGTGGCACCATATTGTTCTGGAGGGGATGAAAATTTTGACACAATGATTTCAATCTATTATCACCAATCTTTGCCTACCCTAGTTTGCATTTGTTAAGATTCTTAAAATTGTTTTGGACAATATGATCATTACAATTTCTTTCTATTAACTTTGTTGGACTCATGACTTCATTAGCTTCAAAATTGTATATTTCGTTCATAGATTAGAGATTTTTTGTGCTGTTTGCTGTCAGCTGCCTAATTTGCTTGAGATCTAGTTAATCAGTTAGACGAACCTAGGAATAAGATCATCTGATCTCACTATTTAGTCAAGTGAGGGTGTGATCTAGTGCATTCTTTATTGATAAAAATGAGAAATATTTTAGCATAATTCTAGATAATGGTCAAAATACATCCCCTTAAATCTACAATTAAACTTCAATTATACTCTTATTTTAAATGTTGAACTCTGAAATTTGGTTTGTCCGTTATGGTTAAGAATGATGAATATTATGGTATGATTGTAGGTAAAAATCATAATACTTTGTTAAAATTTTTAAGTAGACCCTAGTTCTACTCAGAATCTATAAATTTTTATTATCGTCGATCTTCACTGACCTTAATTTGGATCCTTAAAGGTTAAAATTGTTTCAAATTATTCAACTATTAGAATTTTGATTTGTTAACTCATCGAGAGCTTCAAAATGTTATATTTTATTTATTAGCTGAAATTTCATCGGTGATAGTTGTCTTCATAGCATTGTTATCAGCCATTAGTTGATCACTCAGTCTAGTTGTTGGTTTGGCTAGTTGATTGGGCCAGTCTAAGGCTGATATTTTCTGTTTATCTTTTGATTTGGTGAGGGTGAGATTTAGTGCATCTATTTATGTTAATACTGAAAAATATTTAAGCATAATCCCTATTAAGGATGGTAATATCTGCTCAAAATTAAATAACTAATTCTATTCATTTTTAAAATTTGAAGTCCAGAAGTTTAAAGAATTTTGAGACTTTGATTAATTCTAGAACCTTTAATTAATTATTATGATGATCCCAGATACTTCCTGCATAGCAGGTTGATCGTCAATCCATTGATTGCCCACTACCCCACCGTCCACTCAATATATACTATACTCAAACAATCTTTGCCCATCATTTGCTGATTGTATCATGCATGTTGTTGTTCGACACTATATGCCATTGCCCAATTGTTTAGACCATCCCCCTCTATTCAAGTATATGGTTGCCTTGGTGACCTACAACTATACACTACAATCTGGTCATTCACTTCCCCCTCATTTTAGTAGAGGAATTGTTTTGATTGTCTCTAGTTGCCTTCTGATTTTCAATCTTTTATTTTCTCCCTCTTTCTAATAGTGTCTAATCCCATTTGCCTCCAGTCACCTATTGACTATTATTAGTTTAGTTCTCCCTTATTTTTGGAGGTGGACTATTCTAACCACCTTTTGACACCTGCTGACTTTGAACCATTGAATATTTTCTTCTTTCAATCGAGGGACTATCCCAACTACCCTTCATTGCTATTCATGCCTGCAATTTTGAATTCCTTTTGGTGCTACCTCTTTTTGGGGGAGGGGGATCAAGAAGCTCTTTGAGAATATTTTTGGAATTTTCGTAAGGGCCATCTTGCAATTGATACAAAGCTCACAAGCTCAAACTAAGGGGATTGACCCTAAAAGTCTAAATTGCTCTCATTAAAAGCTTCTTTCCACCAATGGATTGATCCAACCATATACAATGGACTCCACAGCTTTGTTGCTCTATCTTATCACCTCTTTTAGGTCATGCCATGTCCACTTTTGGGGGTGTACGACTGATTTGAGCATCATTGATAGCTAGTATGACCTTTCATGTTGCCTTACTGCTTATGGTCATGCCATCTCCACCTCTAAAAGGACTTTCCCAGTCATCCACATTGGCTTTCCTGACCTTTTAACACTAATCTATTCGCCGTCTTTATCTCGCAATGTTGTTTTTCTCTTGGAGCAAGATTGTCTCAGTATTTGATCTCATTGTGTCACCAACATCGTGGATATTAGCATTATTTAAATTTTATTCATATTGTATTGGTGCTTTCTCTAAGTTTGGAAAATCATATCTATTATTGGTGAAGGCTGTTTCAATTGTGTAAGGTTCTATACTTTTCTTTTCATGTTTTTCTTGAAAAGTCCTATCTCTTACTTTCTTTGATTTACTTTTTTAATTATATAAGTGGGATGCCTTTTGTAGTTAATGTAATCAAATCGTTGCTCTACAAATTTATGATATATGTAAGGACTCTTTTTAGTAACATGAAGTTTCAGTATTTTCTCCAAAATTGATATGAGTAGGATAGCATGTTCAATTGTTGTAATCAAATGATGCGTCTCTTCACTTTTAATTGTGAAAATTTCGCCACCGACCTCTCAATGAAGAGAGTGATTTAAGTGTCGATAAAAATTTCAGAAGGCAGATGAATAGTAGATAAAACACTATCCAGAGATTTCGTCCTCATTTTGCGAGCACTTTAGATCTGGTTTCCTATAAAGCAAGCACTTATAGTTAATTATCTCTCTCAATCGAGAAAGCACTTTCAGAGATAAATCGCTAAATAACGAGATACGGATAGATGGAGTGATTTGAAAATTATGAAATTTATCATTTTAATTTAAAACTTTTATTGGGGGGAACGATGACGCGCCCGATCTAGATCCCATGGTTATATCATCCCGGGTTGTCGGCCCCCGGCCCACTTAATGAAGAGGTGGTCTCACCGATCGAAGATCTTGTCAAGAATACACGTCACGCCTGGTGTCAGACTTGGGATGTTGTCAGGGGATAAATATAAGTCAACCTTATTTAATGGGGATTTTGCTCAAACAAATACATTCTATAATTCTAAAAAAAAGGTTGGAACATCGGGTTCGTGATCATAATTTAGTGCATATCTCTACAACCACCCTCATGGGGCTATATAGCCCAAACTCAGGAATAGGCCTACAAAAAAAAAAAAACCTCCTCTCATGAAACTTATACGCCCACAATTTCTCTTAAGTCCAAAAGCCTATCGGGCCTAAATTCATATATGAGGGAAATAATTAAGCAAACCTTTTATTTTAATATACATAAGGGGTTTAAATGTGATCATCTTGTATATGTGTATTATGACATCCCATCTTCTTTGATTTTAACATATGACATGTACTATGAAGGAAAATCATAAATATTCCTCCGACTGGGTGAACTACTCGATCATAAAAGGGCTATATAGCGAGATAGAACCATGGGATATGGCATATACTTAAGAAGGAAAATCATAAATATTCTCTTAAGTCATGACATTATGATCCCTTTTTTTATTTCATAATACTCCTTCATTATTATTAAAAAATTTTTATTCCTCATGCATTTCCTTTCTCTCTCTCTCTCGCCTTTTTTTATGACATGAAATCATAAAGAGGATAGGGAGACTTTTCTCCTTCTTTTCCTCTTTTTTTGTTGCTCATTTATGGGTCAATTATTAAAAGAAAGAAACAAATTCAACTCTTAAATGAATTTTCTCTTTACTCTCCATTTTCCTCTCTTTCCCTTCCTTTTTTTTTTCTTTTCATTTATTATTTCTCTTTTCCTTTATTGTCATGACACACTTTGGTTAAAAAAGAGGACTTCCTTACTCTCTACTCTTTTTTTTTATTTATTTCTTCCTTAGATTCATGCTCATTTTATGAGTAATTAAGAGGAGAATGACAAAAGAAATGAAGTCTTCTTTAGATTCATGCTCATTTTATGAGTAATTAAGGGAGAATGACAAAGACAAGAAAGATTATCTTCTCCATTTTAATGGTATGTAGAAAAATTATAGAAATTAATGAGATGGCATAAATCCCATTTCTCTATTTTTGGCCTTATGCTAAGGGGCTAGTCTTCATTATAAATAAGAGAGAATTCTTCTCTTATGAAAGCTTTACTCTCCCATTTCCCCCATTCTCCTCACAAGAGATATTGCAAGTCTAAGGCTTCTAAGGGAGCTCACCAACCTTTCAAAGAGATCATCAACAATTGGGCTTACTTTCAATTCATATCATATCACTTGGTAAATCATATCTAACTTGATGTTTTAAATTTATTCATCACCACTTCATATGAATAGATATTTGATAACAAAATAAGACTTAAGTCATGCAACCATAGGATGTTTTCTTTCCATCTTCAATCACTCATAAGCATATAAAGATTGTCATGAGATAAATAGATGAAACATGAATAAGTATCCATACTAAATTTGTAATTACAAATCTGAAATTCTAAACTTGATCAAGTAATCACCCATGCTGATTTTTTTTTATCTCAACCTTATTTCATAGTTTAGGCAAAGGGGAGACAATCGTTGTCATAAACATATGCTTGATAATAAGACAAGACTTAAGTCATATGACACATAAGATGTCTTATTTTCACATAACCCACTCATATAGAACAAAAAAAAAAAAAAGGATTATCATAGGATGAATGGAAAATTGACTTCAAACAAGTACTTGCTACATAACTCTAAAAATTTAAATAGGAATCAAGTTGAGCATGGCTATATATTGCAAAAGAACAATTAACCTCGCTGATTTTTGTTTTAACTTTATTCCTTAATTTAGACAAAGGGAAAAGTAGCAAAATATGCATAATTACTTAATAATAAAGTAAAGTTTGAATCATATAATGCATTGGGTGTCACATTCTATCTCTCACTCGTTAATGTAATATATAAAGAGGAATACTATCACCATTTAAGTAAGAAAAGTATGAATTTTAAACAAGTAGTTGTCACGTGATATGAATGTTCAAATAACAATTGAACTAAGCATGAGTGAACACATTTATAAAGGTAAATCAAAACTATATTTTAATTAACAATTTCAGAAAACAAGGGACCAATTTGATCCCTCGACTATTTACAGATGACGCATGGAATGAAAATGAGAAGTAGGTTTATTAGTTATCTACTTATTTTTATTTTTTGTTATTCAAAAAATCGTAGTATTGTTATTTCTCTTTAACTTTCTATGAAATTCCAAATGGAACTTGATCCCCGATCAAATAAATGACTAAATCCCTCCTATTTAGTCTGGGACTAAATTGGTCCTTCATAAATAGTCGAGAGACCAATTTAGTCTTAAACCCATTTATAAATACACATGTTTTTCTTCTTAAAAACTTAGACATTTATACACATTTTGTTACCAAAATTTTCTACCTCGGCCATCCCAGAGCTAGTTTGGAGACTTTTCCACCACGCCCAAGCGCGATAAAGTCGTGAGATACCGTGGTAAAATTTATCACCATCGCCAAAGAAGTGCTGGGTTACATGCATAACATAACATTTCCTTGTAGCATTGGAACAATGCATACAAGTCCTTAAATAACAAGACAAATTTTCTAGCCACATTGAAACAACGTGAACAAGTACTTATAATAAATTTTTCCGCCACAATACGAACGGTCTTATCACAATAGATTTTCACCATTTTGGAACAACGTGAGCACTATAACAAATTTTTCCACGACGAATAATTAACGAATTGTCATTAACAGATTTTCCTCACGCCGAACATTAAAGATACTTATAACAAATTTTTCCACTGTATTGGAACAATGTGAACGGTACTTATAACAAATAATTTTAAGCTTGTATTTACACATAAGCATACATGTATATATACTTAAGCAAGACATATGACATTTGTAAGTTTAGCTAAGCATTGCATTGGAAATATCACAAGGAAAAAAAAAGACACCAAATGAATTTTCAATTGCATATATCGTCTTTCTTTTACCCCTTTTTTTTTGGCATAAGAGATGCAATACATTTCTCTAATTTGACAAAGTAAGATAGCATTCAAGTGTCAAATCATAAGCATATGTTTCATTTGTAGTTACCAAGTGAATAAAGAAATTTTGCACTTCATATTTACTTTCCCCATTTCATGAACAATTGCATTTAAACATAATTTGATTGGATAAAATGTTAAAAACAACTTTATGTAGCATGTAACACTCTTTCCTTAAAAATCAGCACACATGTAATAATATTTCCAAAAGATTCTATATTCCCCTTGCAATACTACACAACACTTTAACCTTTACTTGAATGGACTTTTTAATATCCAAATAGGAATAAGCTCTCTTAATATGTATACATACTGATCCATACATAAGCACAATGAGGAATATGAGATTTCTTTGTAAGGAGTAAAAATAAAAATCAATTCCATTATTATGATTTCAATAACATAAGCTTGAAAATCTGATTAGAAGGAGACAAGATTAGGAAGTAGGGGATTTTTTTATCATGGGTAAGAAATCAACCCAATTAACACAATCTCATCAACATAAACTTGAAAATCTGAAAAGAAGGGAGGAAGAAAAGCAAGCTAGGATTTAACATTGATTCAAAACAAACCAAGGCAAAAAATCTGCTACAATACTTCCAAGGCAACAAGTACAACAGTGTCCTTGCTGTTAAATCTTTCCAACAACACTCCAAACACAAAGAAGACCTTTCCAATCAGCATTCCAAGCACGAAAGGAGCCTCACAGTTGAACCACAATTACTCCAAAATCAGATAATTGCCATTGCATATAACATCTCACAAAACCAGCACCAAACTAGTATCATTCACGACCCAAAGTAAAAAGAATATGAGCTAAATGAAAGATTTGGAGTGTGAAAAAGAGAAATCCACATATAACTTAGGGTTTGAGCCATACAACATCTCTCACCCCATTTTTTTATTTCCAACTTCATTTTAAGCATATACAAAAAGACTTAGCAAGTATCATCCCCTCTAAACAGAAAATCTGGAGCATGAAAGAGAGGGAAAACTTGCATAAACTTAGGGTTTGAGCTATACATCATCTCAAAATCTTATTTCCACACTTCTAACTTTATTTTAAACATGTAGAAAAGACTTTGTAATCATTATCCCATCCACAAAAAAATCTGAAATTTTAAAAAGGGAGAAGGAAACTTTGCACAAACTTAGGGTTGGAGCCATACCGCATCTCAAACCTTTTTTTCAAACTTTCAATCTCATTTTAGACAAGTAAAGTGGCATAACACATATCATTTCGCCTATAGGAAATCATTTTAAGCAAAATAAGAACATGAAATCCGTAGATAATAGTAAGCAGCATGAGATTTAGGCCATACATCATCCCAAATCTCAAGATTAAAATCTTACCGTCATCTTAAGCACATAATAAGAGAAATTTACCAAACCCTAACTTCCAAAAGAACTCAAATGCATAAGAATAAGCTTAGGGTTACAGAGAGACAACTTGGAGTTCTTTTTTTTGCAAGAGAAGAAGAAGGAGAGGAGTTCAGTTTGCTCGGGTCGTGCGGCTAGCTAGAGAGAACTTCGACTTGTTGCTTCGGACGGATGAGAACCGAGAGGGAGTCTCGTTTGGCTTTGCTCGAGCGAAGCAAAGAGGCGAACGGAGGGAAGGAATGAAGAATCGCATGCGAGAGAGGGAGAAGGATTTCGGCTGAGAGCTCTGAAACACGTGAGAAGGGAATGCACGTGAGAGAGGTGAGCTGGGATCCCTCATTTCGGATTTTAGGGCTAGCTGCTCGTTTTGATTGACCCAAACGCAGCCAATAGGATTAAGTGGGCAGCCGATCTAATTGGTAGGCTTGGGCCGCGTGATTAGGATAAGGATTAGAGGGTTTTAAGCTACTATTTATTGCATAATTATGCGTTAACGTGATAACAATATAATTATTAATATTTTCGGCACCAAATAATATGAAATTATTTCTTGCGCTAAACCCTATCAATATGGATATCATATGATTTGAGTATTTAAATACATATTCTGCTTCGATCGGATTGGATCACGTCATGATTTGAGTAAAATCAGGCTTAATTTTTGCATAATTTCATTTGAAATTAATTTTAATTGACCGATTACTTATTAATTGATCTGATAATTTTCTTTTAATTATCTTTGATAGATCTGATTGTCCAAAGTTCATATAGCCTCATTGTAACTTTTGCAATTTTAGCCAATATTTTCTTGTAACAAAATTTCTTGCTTTTTTATTTTAATTGGCATCACTTGCCTATATAAAATGATGTCCTTGGAGAAGCTTTCTCTTTTGTAGTTGTCCAATTCTTCATTAATAAAACAATAGTTTCTTTATTCCAAAAGAAGATTATAGATTACTCATCATATTGCCTTCCTGACATGGTAGTAAGATTTGTTTCATCGCCTAGTGGGTAGTTTTGGATCATACCGAGAATTGTTGTGACCATCGACAATTGCCTTCCTAACCATTAATATTATTTCACTTGCCACCTTTAGATAGTACTGCCTTTATCTTTTAGATGAGAATAGCCTTGGTACTTGACCTCATTTGTGTTGCCATTGCCATGGATGCTAGGAACATTTCAATTTCTCTTGTACTATATTGCACCTAGTTTGAAGAAGGGCATTCCATTGTAACTTGTAAAGATGGGATGGTTATTTCTATTCCTCAGACAAGGATGATTATTCCCTTTCCTTTCTTTTGTATCTATCACTCTATACAATCTTCAAAATCAAGGTCATATGATTGACAGTGATCCACAACATATATATGAATCAAGTTTCATCAATATAGTCATTAATCAAGCATTTGACAAATACAAAGATTATAGAAATCTTTTGAAAGTCTAGATTTGCCATGTATTTCTGCAATTAAAGTTTCCAATAAATATAACATATCATCAACAATCTACTTGTTTGATTCCTTGCCATTTAAAAATCTATGTACTCTGAAATCACATAGATCTTGTTGTACAATTGGATCTATTCATTTTAAAATGTTGATTATTCTAATTGATGATCAAATGATCTTAAAAGTTATTGAAATTATATATACTAATGATATTAAGCAGAATGGAGAATTTTGATCTTATACATGAAGGTAGTAATAGTAAATTTTAAGTAGGAACAGTTTCATCATTTTTCTTCCCAAAGGAGAAATGGTCATCCCTATTTGTTGCCTGCAACATTGATGTTGTTTTGTTGAACTTTTAAAATAATTTAGTTAGAAGAACTCATGCTGTGTTTTGTAATTTTTTTTAAATGATATGAAAATTACAGAGTATTGGCTTCTTTGTAATTATATATGAATTAAGATTCTTTTTAATGAAATGATATAAATGCAATTAACATAAATATTATTAAAATACCACCCTAAAACTTCAAATCTCTCAAAATTGTCATACGTGGTGATGCCCTCTCCCCCTTCGTTAACATCGTGCTCGCAGTCTAACCTCCCCCTATTATGAAATAAAAAAGTATGGATAGATTTAGAATATAATTTAATAATGAAGAGTCATGATTCTCTTTTTTATTAGTGGAATAACAATCGTCTTTTCAATTGTAAGATTTATGATGTGTATTGGCAATAGATGTTAGTGTTCGATAGAAAGTGAACAAACAAGGCTTACATTCATTATGTATGGCTCCCTAAATTTTAAATTTTTGGAGAGGTTCTAACCTTCATATTTTATTTTTTTATTTAGGTACTTGGTTCGCTTCAGGATTTGGATTATCTGGTGGTGGCATTTTTGCCTGGAATTAGCGAGGCAAGTAACCGTTAATGATTTGTATATGAAATATGTGCCAGATTATACGCTTCAGTAATCAATTACTGGTTTTTTAGTTTAATTATCGTTACTATTCTTCTATGCCTATATATATTGGACAGGGCCTAACCTATAGGGCTAAGGCCACTTTTCTTTTGACATACAAATCTTTTGACAATTTCTAGGGCTACTGCCTTGCATGCATTGCTTGAATCCCTTTTATAATTATTTTTGCCATCTCAGGAGCTTTTATTCCGAGGTGCATTGCTGCCCCTCCTCGGTCTTAACTGGAAGAGCGCTGTAGTAGTTGGTGCAATCTTTGGTGGACTTCACTTGGGTGGTGGACGACGATACCATTTTGCAATCTGGTAAATGTTTTTGCTGTACAATTTTATTTATTTTTTATTTTTAAACTCATAGTGAAGTTTGTACATCATAAACATATTGCAAAACTTTTTCTTCTGTTATTCTTTTTAAACCCGGTAAACTTGAAACTTATGTCAGATGAATGCCAACTATTCAACCATTTATACAGAGATCTCTGTTGTAGGGCATCCTTTGTTGGCTTTATATACGGCATGGCAACAATGATCTCCTCAAGCATCATCGTTCCAATGGTTTCCCATTCATTGAGCAATCTCATAGGAGCCATCCTCTGGCGATATAAGTCTAGCTCAGAGAAGATGATATGATAATTCTGTCATCAGCTCGTGGTATGTTTTTTTTTTTATCAGCCTGTTGTAACTATATGTTCTGTGCATAATTTTTACAAAGCATTGTAAGCTAAAGAGTCTACCTATTGATGATGAGAAAAGTGAATGATGGGAGAAAGTGCTTATATCACTGAAGTTTTATATGCAAAGTAATGGTGTTGCAGGATGGTTAGAGTTAAGTGTCATGACCCGACCTTGATATTTAGAATAACAAGACTAAAACGGATAGTAAGACAAAAAAGATCTTAACTAAATCTTTACAAAATAATATAAATTGCAAAAACTTTCAAATTCATAAATAGCCAACTAAAAATTCTAAATATGTTTGAAATTACATACATCCAAATTAGAAATTACATAAGAAACTTGAAATTATTTTTATTTTATATTTTTATTTAATTTTATTTTTATTTTGTTTCAAAGTAAAATATATTTGAAGATTATTATTATTTTTAAAAATATTTAAAATATTCAGCAGATGTTTTGATATTATTTATTTTTAAAAATAAAAAATAAAAATTTATTAAACAAACATATTTTTAAAAATAGCATAAAGTTAAAAATAAAAATAAAATTGATCCTAAATAACTCCTTAGCCCCTCATCGAATACATATCTCTAGAAGCTTTTCGACGTCTGTATACGAAATTGCTTCTATTATCCATTTATAAGAGCGTCATCTCAAATTTGTAATAACTAATGTGAGTTAAAATTTATTGGTTAAATATGTTTTTAAATTACAGTAATTTAAGAAAATAAAAATAATATATATAAGCAGTTCATATAACAATTTGGTATGAAAAATAAAATGAAGTGATAATCACTTAAAATTTATAATAAAATTTATCTTTTCATATATTACAACCATCATAGGAGGTATCATTTTAAATACATTTTAGTGGCACATCACTTAAAAAATCTTTTTAATATTCACAATAAAGGATAGATAATTACTTTTATTTTTATTTATGTGTAGGAATATATTGAATCTTTAGTTAGTGGTGAATTTTATCCTTATAAATTTGCAGATACAGTCATGTATACATAGGTGTACCGTACTTTTTTTACATAAAAAAGTTGTATTAACTTTTACATATACTTGTGTGAAAATCATATTAGCTTTTAAAACACAGGCATTAAACCGCTACATCCATTTTTATAAAAGACATGAAATTAAATGTATAAATGACATTGGCCTTAATTTATTCAGCACGAAGATTTTGTAAATATAATACATTTAAAAGTTTTCTCAAAGTAAAGATCTAATTGTAATCAAATGCATTTGATCTAAAAAAAAATAGATTTATTGCTATAATAAAGAAACATATTTACCAGCTTAATATAAAGTCTCGTGAACCTATTTTTCTTTAAAATTTGTTTATTTAATTGAAGTATATATGATAAGATAATTTATTTGATTTTCATATATATATATATATATATATATATATATATATATATATGTGTCTTGTAGCAATGTGCACCGTGTGTGTATGTGTGTGTGTTTGTATAAAATTGAAATGTCTTTCTTACAATATAAATTTTTACCTTCTTTTTCTAATTTAGTTATTTAGCAACATTTAAATTTTTTAATTAAATTCTCATCCTTGTTTTAATTTTACTACTTATAGCTAAAGCGAATCTAATTTAATTAATTTTTAACATCAACTATCATACTTACATCATCTATTATTAGATTTTAAATTTAGTTTAACTAATATACATCAATAAGCCTCCTTTTTCTTAATTCAAGTATTAATTATAACATAAAATATTAATTATTCTGTCTCATCTTTAAAATTTACCTAACTCATCGTCTACTAGTAGATTTACATCCCCTTTTTGTAAATTAAATTTCAGAATTACCTATTTCTCATTACATTTTAATTAATTAATTAATCAATTTCTCTTTCCTATTTGCTATCATATTTCTTAAAAAATTAGTTATCGTCGCCGATTTGTAACAACCCAAATCAAATAAAATTTTTTCGGTTGCCCTTTAGAATAATTCTAGGGTTTTGCAAATTTGGTGGCGTAAATTATACTGCCTATAATCTTCCTTAATTTAGAAAGGAAAAGAGCTTCATAAACCTTACTTTAAAGAAAATAAAACTTAGTTTACTTATAGAATCTAAAAGAAAATTTCTAATTTATAATTTATCATATTTTTTCCCTCCTTTTCTCGGTTTCCCCTAAACCCATGGTTGATGCAACTATAGGAGAAAATATTACATGCAGTCGGATGTAGCAAAGCATCCTCAATCAAATTGACATACGCTAAGCTTAAAATACGATTTTTAGAGTTTCACGCGGTAATGATGGACGATCTTAACGCGTGACGACTCAAACCAGTCTGAAAATCGGGAATGCACATCGTTTCAAAGCGCGGGATAAATTTAGATTTTTTGTATTATGTTCATTTATGTAGAGATTGTATTCATCTCCCTCTCGGCATGTATCACTGAGCATCCAACATTCCTCGACGATTGTGTTAATTCTTGGACATTAAAATGAGATATTATCTCATCTTCTCCGTCGAAATGACTCCATAAGGTATTATTTCAGTTATTCTTTAATTTTAGAGAATTTAGGGTTTTCACATTTGTTCCGGCTGTTAGCATTTCATCTCCTCCGTCGAATACAACTCTATAAGATATTATTTTAGACTCTTTTCAAGTTTAGAGCTTTTAGCTCAATACATTCAATATACCTAAGAGTGTAATGTTTTATTTCATGTTTATACATCAATATATTGAGATTTTGGAGATCAAATTCATATTTTAAGCTATTTTAAATTGTTTTGATGGGTAGTGAGCTCAAATGATATCATTTTTCAAGGAGTACAATTTATACACTCTAGAGTGTACTGTCTTTTTTGTTATGTAAATCATTATGTACTTTCCAATTATAGATCAATATGATATTATAAGCTATATTTAGTGCATTTCAAGAGTATTTTAGTGGTTTTGGTATATTTTTTTAGGAGTATAATCTGTACACTCCATAGTGTACTACTTTTTTTTGATATGTAAATCATGGTGCATTCTCTAATTATAGATCTATATGATATTGTTAGCTGTTTTGAGTCCATTCAAAGAGTATTTGAGTAGTTTTAGTCAATTTTTTCAGGAGTATAATTTGTACACTCAATAGTGTACTGTCTTTTTTCATAGGTAAAGTATTGTGTACTTCCCAATTATGTATATATATGATATTGTAAGTTGTATTGAGTGCATTTCAAGAGTATTTGAGTTGTTATGTATCAGTTTTCTAAGAGTATAATCTATACACTCTAGAGTATACTGCCTTTTTCTTATATGTAAATCATGATGTACTCCCCAATTATGAATTTATATAAAATTGTTAGTTGTTTTGAGTCCATTCCAAGAGTATTTGAGTAATTTTAGTCTATTTTTTAAGAGTACAAAATATACACTCCAGTGTCTTTTTTGATATGTAAATCATAGTGTACTCCCCAATTATGGATCTATATGATATTGTTAGCTATTTTGAGTCCATTCCAAGAGTATTTGAGTTGCTATGTATCAGTTTTTCAGGAAGTATAATTTGTACAATTTAGAGTGTACTGCTTTTTTTTTTGATAGGTAAAGCATTGTGCACTTCCCAATTATGAATTTATATGATATTGTTAATTGTTTTGAGTCCATTCCAAGAGTATTTGAGTTGTTATGCATCAATTTTTCAAGAGTATAATCAATATACTCTAAGGTGTACTGCCTTTTTTGATATGTAAAGCATTGTGTACTTCCCAATTATATATATATATAATATTGTTAGCTGTTTTGAGTCCATTCCAAGAGTATTTGAGTAGTTTTGGTTGATTTTTTCAAAAGTACAATCTATACACTCTTAATTATACTGTCTTTTTTGATATGTAAAGTATTGTATACTTCCTAATTATGATTATATATGATATTGTTAGCTGTTTTGATTCCATTCCAAAAGTATTTGATTAGTTTTGGTCTATTTTTTTAGGAGTACAATTACATTCTAGAGTGTACTACCTTTCTTTGATATGTAAATGATGTGTACTTCCCAATTATGAATCTATATGATATTGTAAGCATATTTTGAGTACATTTCAAGAATATTTTAGTAGTTTTGGTTGATTTTTTAGGAGTACAATTTGTCCACTCTACACCATATTGTCTTTTTTTGATATGTAATCATGGTGTACTCTCCAATTATGAATTTATATGATATTGTTAGTTGTTTTGAGTCCATTTCAAGAATATTTGATTAATTTGGTCTATTTTTTTGAAGCACAATCTGTACACTTTAGTGTACTATCTTTTTTTATATGTAAAGCATTGTGTACTTCATAAATATAGATTTATATGATATTATAAACTATTTTGAGTACATTTCAAGTGCATTTCAATAGTTTTGGTCCATTTTTTCAGGAGTATAATCTGTACACTCTAAAATATATTGCCTTTTTAATATATAAATCATGGTTTACTCCTAGTTATGCATCTATATGATATTGTTAGCTATTTTGAGTCCATTCCAAAAGTATTTGAATAATTTTGGTCCATTTTTTCAAGAGTATAATCTATACACTCTAGAGTGTATTACATTTTTTTGATATGTAAAGCATTATGTATTTCCCAATTATGAATCTATATAATATTGTAAGCTATTTTGAGTGCATTTCAAGAGTATTTCAATTGTTCTGTATCAATTTTCCAGGAGTATAATCTATACACTAGAGTGTACTACCTTTTTTTTTTGATATTTAAAACATTGTGCACTTCCCAATTATGAAACTATATAATATTGTTAGCTGTTTTGAATTCCAAGAGTATTTGAGTTGTTATGTGATCATTTCGAGTGGCAATTCCTCTAGATTGGTATCGAAAGTAGCAACATCTTTGACAAGTAGTTTAATCTACATGTACACTAAATTAAAACCAAAAAGTTAGTTACAAATAATGTATCTAAGAAAAAACTAATAAGACAAGTATTCTTACAATATCAAGAACTATAGTTTTATGGATTGGGTTCGGTAGTGAGTCATAAAAAGATCATTGTTAATTTTTAAGATGTCCCACTAGTAGTGCCCAATGCTGATTATTGATAATTAGATTATGATTAGATCAGCTCTAGAAACAGTCTCCATTGACATGCTGTATAATTATTTTGTTTTCTTTTTCATATCCAATTTTGGCATAACTCTGAAATAATATAAAGAAAAATAAAATTAACTAGTTTAACACTTAAAAATGTTTTGAAGGCATCTTATAACCTAATACACCTTACATAAACTCACCAAATGCATGATATGTACATATATGAGATATATAACCCAGGACAAATATTATTCTTTTCGGCCAATAAATACGTGAATGCATCAATATGTGCATCGGATAAATATTGATGTGTCAGTAATTTATCAATTTGACCTCTGCTAATAATGATGTTTTCGACCAAGATAACATTATCACTCCTGCATATGAGCAATTTGAATTAAAGGGGATTAATTGAAACTGAATCCAATATAGTAAGTATTACCATACTTCTCACTAAATTGTGCACAAGATGTGTTGATAAACTCAACATTGGCTTCAGTATAACATATATAGATGCAAATTCAATAGTCTTTTGCACTTGAGCTGACTATAAGAAATCACTTAATTTAAGGTTGTATTCAATTTAATTTAAAAAAGAAGCTTGCTAAATGAATGATACTTTATCCTTCAGTTCCTCAACTACAATTATAACAACCATAGATTATTTTGTTGTTGTAGAAACTTTTTCTGTATTCACCTACAAAAAAAAAAAAATAAAATAAATCAACCTTATTAAATTAAACTAGTACAATGGAAAATAAACTACCTCCTCTCCACTTTCTATCTCTGGTGGGGCAACTACAACAAGCTCTGATATGCTACGTTTCTTTTTGTACACTCTAGTGAATGGGGACGAGACCATTTTTCTCTTTCTAACCTATCTCGCCTTGACAGCACGAGCTATACTACATACTGAAGGCCGAGCTACATCATTTTGTCTTGTTTGGCCTTTGTTTTCAATCAATTGTTCATCCTTGATTGAGGTAGTTTCCACAAACACCTTTGAATGTGCCCTCAGTGGTTGCCCCAGTGCTAGCCTCGTCAGTAGCTTCTGTAATGATTTGACTTTTCTGTCCATCAACTATCTCTTCAATGATAGTAAGCCTTGCATTAATTCCATCCACTCTTTTATTGATTGTAGCTTCAAAATATTGCAATATATTATCCAGGGTCTTGATTAAAGAAAATGTCTTTTCTTTCTTAGTACTATCTGGAGGGATAGTAGCAGATGGTGGGCTAGATACATATGAATGAGGAGAATATTGAGGAGAGATGTAAGGAGATCCAGTTGGGTTTCACTCTTTAGACTTGGACTTGTACTCCCATGTGGATAACTATGAGGTGGCTGCGAAATAGAAGCACTATCTCAAGCATCTTGGTCTTCTCCTCTATTATGCCTTTAAGTGATTAAAAGACTTATGTCACACAAATAATAAAGCTTCAAAATTTTGAACACAAATAAATCAAATATGATGTAATTAAAATAAATCTAATTAGGATTACCTGATCTCCTTGTAAACCACTGATCAATTTATCTGTAAATTTAATTTTTGGCCACCATAACATACGGCATTGCAATAAGAATGGTGGGGCTTATCACTCTGTGTGCTCCAAAATTAAATATGCATTAAAGAGTTAAATATGTTGCTTGAATGTATAACTAAATATAATTAAAAAAATGTAATGCATACCATTAAAAGAGTAACAAAGCTACTCATATACCCAAGTGCCTTTTGCATTAAATTTTTGATGTAATCACATCATTGTGAAAGTAGAAACCTCCATATAGCTTCTGGCCAATTGTAATAAAAAAATTTGTCTATATTGTCACCATAGGAGATCAGGTCTAAAGGCACTCTATAATTGTGATAAATAAAAAATAGATTTATAATAAAAATTTTTATATACAGCTTCACAAATTATGTTGAGCTTATCGGACATTTAACTTTCTCAATTTTATTTTTCATGTCTATTGAATTGAACTTTGATAATGGTGATTTCTATCATGTGATCTTCTCCCATCTATTATGACATCCCTATGATTAAAGCAACTTTAACAACTGTGAAATGAAGATAATGGTCACCAACATAGAAATCTTGCTTTTCAATATTCCAGCATGACATGATCCACATGATAGCGGCAAGATTTTGTTGAATGGTAAGCATTCTAGTGAAATGATAAATATGTAGCATTCTTTAAATTTCAACAACTTTCTCAGTAAAATGTTTTGAAATGAAATTACATAATGTTCTCAAGGTGGATGGTCTGCATTTGAAAGTTATCCATTTGATAGACATTTTAAGCTTTAAATGAAAAGTGAACCAATGAGAACATTAGAACCAAATTTGTATACTCTTGAGTGTACTAAATGTACTGCAGGGAAAATGTAATCATTTGATCTCATTGCCCATCAAAATAATCTACAATAGCTTACAACATGATTTTGATCTCACAAATCTCAATACATAATTGCTTACATATGGAATAAGATTGTACACTATAGAGTGTACAGATTGTACTCCTAGAAAATTGATATAGATCAACTCAAATATTCTTAAAATGTACTCAAAATAGCTAACAATATCATATAGATCTATAATTGGAGAGTACATCATGATTTATATATATATATATATATATATATATATATATATATATATATATATATATATATATATATAAAAGGCTTAAGAGAATAATTAATGATTCATTAATTAATTTTCCTAATTAACTAAGCAATAAATCCCAAGAAAATCATGGGAGGCAGAGGTCATCCCATTAAGTTAATTCACAAAGTTTGGGGTTAATTACTTAAGTAATTAAGGAATTATTAAGCTAATTAATTTTGTAATTAAATTTTAATTAAGCCTTAATTACTACTCAAAATTAATTAAGAATATTTTTAATAAATTCTCCTCTAAAATACCTTTAAAATGAGTATTTATTTATTTATATTTTCTAATTTTTCTATAATTAGTTATGATTTTTACAAATTTTAGCCATTAAAAAGAATTAATTAAGCTAATCCCATCGGTGCCATGTGTCGCACTTTCCATGTGGCATTGTGGGATTAAAAAATAATCCTGCTTGGGTGGTGGCGCGGCCAGGCACCGTCAATCTAAGATCGGTCGGCCACGATTAATCCCATGACTTAATAGGATTAAATTGGATCTAATCATGATCGTCCTTTGATCAATGCGACGGACGGCGATCTATCATCACGCCGGGGAGAATGGAGTTCGTCGCATTGCTCATGATGAGCTTACTCAAGCTTGGATTGGCTCCAAATAGATCCTACACCTTCAGGGGGAAGGTGGTTGTGATCATGCGGAATGGATGGTGCGTGATCTATCATCACACGAGCGAGGGAGAATGGAGTTTGTCCGATATTGCTCGCATGATCTGAGCTTACTCGAGCTTGGATTGACTCCAAATGAATCCTACACCTTCGGGCGAAGGATCCAAAGGGTCAATGGAATACCTCACCAGAGCTCAAGACTCATGGAAAATCCGATTAAGGAAGTTTTGTCTAGTGGAGATGAAGCTCTATTGATCAGCACGAGCCCATTTGAGGTAGCTTGCTCAGAAGACCAACACCCGAAGTTTGGGAGGTTGGCGTTGATCAAAATCCACTCGTTGGGAAGCTTGGGAGATGATTTGTTCTTGCTTGATTGGCTCTAGAGATGGTGTGTGCATGGTTAATTGCACTTTGGTTGTGGTTTGAACAAATGGGAATCAAGGGGAGGATGCCCTATTTTGAAGAAGATTGAGAATAGGGAGGCTTGGGGTGGTTTTAGAAAAAGCTCTGGGAAACTCTCTTGAGGATGCTTTAACTGTCACTCATGATGCCCTAAGCTAACATGCTCATTTTGGATTGAAATGAGGGGGGGGGTATACCCCTCATTCCCAAGATATGGTCTGAGTTTGAAGTTTGTGAATGTCGCCACCTGGTGGTGGGAATGAGTGAGATCATCTAGGTGGCTCGATTTGATTGGCCAAGGCATGGGAGGTGGCTGCCAAGGAAGATTAGTGGGTGTCCTTGGTGTTTCAAGTGCACCAATAGGAAGGGTGAGATGATTTCACCTGTCATGGGTCATGGCCGACCCAATCACCCCTTGGGTCAGGTTGGGCATTGCCCTAGATGCTTAGGTGGACCAATGGGAGAGTGTCAAGTGGCCAATAAAAAATGATAACTTACATAGGTGATTTATCTCATGTGATACCCTTAGCCCAAGGGTATCTTAGTCACTTGGCATTGGATTTGATTTGGGCATATTTGATTTGAGCCAAAAGTATGTTGGGCCAAATTTCAAGTCATTTGGAGTTGATTAGGTTCAATTTGGCTCAATTTGACTCATTTAGGTCAAATTGGGTCAAGTTCATATGATCATTTGTGATGTATTGGTGTTATTGGTTTGGTTTGATTTGGCATATATTTGATTTTGACTCATTTGAGTTCAAATAGATCAAATGGGTTAAGTTGATCAATTTGACCAAATTGGCCAAATTGGCTTGGGCTAGGTATTGGTTTGGATTTGGTTGACTAATTGAAGATGATTATAAGCTTTGGTTTCAATCAATTTGGGTTTGGTTTTGATTCATGCCAATTTGACCCTTTAGGTCAATTTGGGCTAAGTGAGTCAATTGGGTCCAATCATGGCTTTGGTTAAGTTCAACAATCAATTTGGAATGAGCTTGAGCCATTGGTTGCAATCAATTTGGTTTATATTTTGATTTGACCCAATTTGGTCTTTTAGGTAAATTTGGGTCAACTTGGGTCAAGAGGGCTAATTGTATTTGGTTTGGCTCAATTGAAGGTCAAGTCATGTTTAAATATTGATTTTGAGTTGGTATGAATCATTGGCTTCAAGGATTTGGCTTATGTTACAATTTGGCTAGTTTGTGTGCATATGAGTTAAGACAATTGACTTGTTCAAAGGACCAAGTTGACTTAACTTGACCTAATTTCTGACAATTGATCAACCGGTGATCAACAATCATGATAGGGGATTTAGGTAGGCTTGGTTCAATCCAAATGGGTAGGATTGAAACTTGGCTTAAATAGGTTAAATTGGCTACTTTGGGTCAAGTGGACCAATTGGGTTTAATTGGTTTGATTTTGGGTTGAGTTTGATTTAGTTGAATTTATATATAGATTTGGGATTGATATATAAATTCAATTACAATTGATTTGGATTTGGATGAGTTTTGGTTCATTTGAATATTTCAAGTCAAAAGGGTCTAGGTTAGGTTTGACTTGGGTTGATTTTGGTTTGGCTAGATGATTATATATTTCATTTATATTTGGGATGATAATTAAAATAATAATTGATTCATGAGAAAATCAATTGAATTTGGGTTTTGGAATAACAAAATTTGGCTAAGTCCATGGAATTGGGTCATGTGGCTTAGGTTTGAATTTTTATTTAGTTTTGATGATTTAAATGTATATCTCATTTATATTTGTGAAGATGATTGAAGATATGAATTGATTATGAGAAAATCAATTGAGTTTGGATTGATTTGGGTTAAGATTTAGCTAAGCTCATGAAGGTAGGTTATAGGGCTTAGGTTTGGATCTTGATTTAATTTGATTTAGTTTGATTTAGTTTTGATTATTTGAATGTATATTTGATTAATATTTAGGAAGATGATTGAAAATATGAATTGATTATGAGAAAATCAATTGAGTTTGGATTGATTTGAGTTAAGATTTGGCTAAGCTCATGAAGGTAGGTTATGGGCTTAGGTTTGGATTTGGTATGATTATAGATTTTGGCAAATTGGATTTGGAATTGAGTTTGATTATAAGTTTGATAGATTGATTGAAGGGTTGAATTGATATTTGAGAAATCAATTGAGTTTGGATTGATTTGAATTTGGCTAAGGCTAAGTCCATAAGATAAAATAATAGGGCTTAGGTTGATTTTGAGTTTGGATTTGATCATGAGCTTCAATCATTTGCTTGGAATTTGGATTTGGATTTAGATTTAGTATTTGAATTGAATTTGAGATTTAGTTTAAGAAGGTGAATATGGATTAGATTTGGGTTGTAGGGTAGGTTGATTATCCTAATCCCTAAGGTATAACCCTATGGTTAACCCTTCTAAGTATCTAGGCTTAAGTTAAGTGTTACCTAACCGCTGGAAGTGTCTTATGACTAGGGAAGTCTTAGTGTTTAGAAGACTCCTAAGTTTAAGATGGAAGATTAAAAATTCACTCCAAAAGTAAGGTCAATAATGCTTGCTTAGCATATTAAATTTTTGTACTTGTTGCTTTAATATAATTACAAATATTTGCTAGATATAAATACTCATGCATGCTTCTTTCAACATGGCGAGGAAACCAAGATCCTTTTTATGTAGATATTGAAGGACTATGCATGCTTTCTTAAGCATGGTGGGCTTAGAAGACTCTCTAAGCTGTAGTATCACAAGACATTGACTATGCATGCTTTCTTAAGCATGGTAAGAAGGCTCTAGCACTCCTGAAGCAGCGCTCTGTGGGCTCCAAAAATTCTCCATCGACCTCTTGATAATATTGAATTGAAGAGAGTGATTTATGAATGTGTGTCAGTGTAATTTTCAAAAGGCAGATAAAATAATAAATAAGACACTACCGAGAGATTTCATCCTCATTTGGTGAGGACTTTATATCGGTTCCGTGTTCCTATCGCAAGCTATAATTACCCCTAATAAGTGAGAGAGAACTTTTGATTAAGGCTAGTCGTTAGTCACTTAATCTTAACGATAAGTAGCGTATGTGGAGTTTAGAATTTAAAATTATGAAATTCATCACTTCAGCTTAAACAGGATGGTTGGGGGAATGATGACGCGTTCGATCTAGATCCCATCATCTGGGCCGTGATCCCTAGTCTACTTAGGAGGAGATAACCTAAAGGAATCCTCATTAGCAACACATGAGTTACATCGTCCAAAAAATCCTTGTAGACCTAGGGTAGTGTTTGTGTAAGAAGATGATCTTATGTCTACCTTAGGCATGATCGTTTGCCTATCATATACCCATGATTCACAACTCAAAGGGCAAAAGCCATTGGAGACTGCACGATCGTGATATAATGGAGCTTGACGGCAATGGTATCTTCACTGTGAGCCTACTCAAGTCCGAGTAGGACACAGTCATGTCCACGGCATGAGATTGATTGAGAGTGAACATAGTATAACACTTGATTTGAGATTGACTCCTTTTTGAGTTAGAGTTTATTTAATTTGTCACCCTCGACAAACAGTTGCGGAAGGTAGATGGATTAAGTTTGATTTAAGTTTTTAATGATAGAGTTTCATTTAAACCATTTTTTAGATTGATACTCAATTTGATTTAAAATATTGATTAATTTGAATATGTTTAAGAGCTCTAGATCTGTCAACTCTTTTAGCTTAAGAGGATTATATTTCACGACAATCAATTTTTTTAGATATTTCACTGATTTGAAACTCTTATTATAGGTTTATAGGTTTTGTTAGCGGGACCTAGTCCTAAGACTAAATCGGGAAGGAACTCGTGCAACATCCTCAGACACTTGAATTTAAGCACTCAGCGTAGTGTCGAGGCCTATGCGGGTGATTAGTAATTTAGGTAATTTTATTTCTGAATTATGAGATTGATTTTGTATTTTCATTTAATTCCAATTTATCCTGCGCAACCTTTTCAAACATTAAAATTTGCACTTGAAATCTCTATATCCGAGCACATGCAGATGTTTATAGCTTAGATAATTTCACATAATTAGTGATTTTGTTGATTTTGAAAATCATAATTAGAATAAAATTCCTTAATTTTTGATTAAAGGAAGCTCTATGATTTTAGTAGATTTTGATTTAGTATCGCTTCATCTTGCTTGTGAGTTGATGATGGCGAATCTTATTTTGAAACTATAGATTCAAAAGATAGTTTAATTTATTATTTTAAAAGAAGATTTACCCCTTACAGTAGTTTTCATTTTTCTCCTCCTTTTATTCAAACTTTCCTACATTCGTTTTCCCCCTCTTTTTCTTTTGAAAGTGGGCCCTTCACTATCCCTCCTAATTTCTACAAATAAGGCTAAGAGGGAGTCTTAATTCCATTCCATTTGTTTGAAGGGTTGGAGTTGGAGCATTTGAAAGAGAATGGTTAGAAACTTTAGTGGGCTTTCAACTCTGCTTAGATAAATTTCGTAAGTATTTTTCACCCCTCTTTTTTGTTGTTTTACTTTTATGTTTGTTGTATGTCATTTTACTTTTCTCCCTTTTTTTGTTTGACACTTTTAGTTTAAAATTAGCTATATGTTTACTTACTTAATGATCTTAAGCCAGTTCATTTCACCTCCCATTTTTCCTAAGTCAAAAGATTTGATGCAATTTTGCCTCCGACGTCATCCCCAAGGGGCTGCATCGAGAGTTGGCTTTTCTGCTTGGTTTGCCCTCATGAGCATAGTGTGTCTTCTGACACCACAACCGCTCTCACACCACTACCCCTCATGGGCAGGGTCTTGAAACCCGTAGAAAGAGAAATGCAGTGTAAAGTGTATTTATTTCATTTTTTTTTCTAAGTTTAGAAATCAGACAAAATTTTGACAGTGTTTCGTCTAGGGGGAGCGACATCTAATGGATGTTGGCTTACTTGGTACACCTATGAGTGTAAGCAGTTCTGCGACATTCTTTAATTTTTATCTTGTACCTCAGGCCTTCAAGAAAACAATCGTATATATATATATATATATATATATATATATATATATATATATATATATATATATATATATATATATATATATATATATATATATATCCACATTCACACATCACACATGTTCTGACTCATTTTTTTGCATGCTGCAAAGATCGAAAGAGATGGGGTTGGATATGCCAGAAACCAAGAGAAGAACCCCTCATGATGGTGTTGCTTATCCAGTTACGATGAAGAGAAAATTGGCAATATAATGCAAGGAGTGCGATGCCAGAAACCGCAAGAAGAACCCACCTCTTGACGATGTTTCTTCTCCAGTTGTGGCAAGGTGAATTTGAAGAGGTAATACAAGGAATGTGATGCCAAAAATTGAAAGAAGATCCTGCCTCTTGACGGTGTTGCTTCCTCCGATTGTGGCAATAGAGGGGAGGTCCTTTTTGATTTTGAGAGGGAGAGGCTCTTGTGCCTTGCAGTTAGGAGAGAATAGGAGGGAACGGTTGCTGTGTGTGGAGGAGAGGGGAGACGCACGTGGTTTGCATTCGAATTGATGAGCAGGAAGCTTCGATCGAGGGAGAATCAAATAGAAAGAGGGACTTCCGTTTGACTCGATCGTGTGAAGAGGGCAGACTGCTCGGTTTCTTTCCTACGTGAGTGAAGAAGAGCAGCCGTGTGAGCCGGCGCAGAAGTGAAGGAAGAGGTGATTGAGAGTAGAGTTAGGGCATTTAGGTTAGATTTGAGTTTATTTAATTCATTTAAGCACTTAATTACACTTAAAATGAATTTAATGCCGATAAAATCACATAGTTGATATATATATCAATCTTAACTTATTCGGTGTTTTGGACGCAACGACGCAGTCCGTTTCACAATCAGAGGCCATTTGGTTCAAGTTGCATCAAATTGAGTCAATTTTAATTCAAAATGCGCATCACCACTTTTGATATCTTGAAATTTGTGCAGACTCATTCGAATTGGGTGCGAATAGTCTCATTTGATAGATTTTGATGTTTCAAAGCCAACAATGTGATCAATTTCATGAACGGAGATTGTTCAGCAATGTCGTAGCTTTTCGGCTCTGATATGTGCATCGACACATTGATAGCTCGATCGCTTGATCAGTTGATCTTTAGATAATGCAATATTTATATCTTGATCAATTTCGACATTTCAAACTTGACGACAAAGTCCGTTCATCGATTATAGGTCATTTGAGTTAATTTTGGTGATGACCTGTGTATTTTAACCTTGATTTGTGCACCCATTTTTGGTCATTTGACAGTTGCACAGACTTGTCTAAATTGAGTGTGCACGATCTCATTTGATAGTTTTCAATATTTTGAAGCTAACAACATGATCAATTTTATGAACGAAGGTCGTTCGGATATCGTTGTAGCTTCTTTACTTTGATATACGTGTCAACACATTAATAGCTCGATCACTTGGTAGGTTGATCATTAGTTTATATAATATTTATATCTTGATTAATTTTGACATTCTGAACATGATGACAAAGTCCGTTCATTGATCGGAGGTCATTTCAATAATTTTTGGTGACATTCAGTATATTTTGAGCCTCGATTTGTGCACTATCACTTCCGGAGTCCGTCAAATTTGACTTATGGGCTTGACAACTTATGACACATATGTAGAGGTCAATAAATGCCCCCCAACAAATGTGATTCATTCATGGATCGAGTCATGTTTGTTGAAAACTGATTGACCCTTTGGGCTGGCTATAGAACTTGGATCATTTCAGCTTCAATTGCAATAGCTTACAGAACTTTGATATGATTTCCATTAGTATGATGCCTTTATTTAGCACATGCTAAATGACGGGATTGACCAATTAGTTAGAATCAACTTGTTGGATAGATAAGAGTTATTACAATAACTACTTTCTGCTTCAATGGCTTTGTTGAAGATCTCTTTCTTTTATGTCATTGTAGATTTGAGTTTCCTCCCACCCTAGCTCCGTGCTTGGTTGGGTTTGATGGAGGAATTGGTTTATTTATTTTGATGAAGGACTCTACTGGGGAATTGGTTTATCCATGCTTGGTCAGATTTGAAACTCCTTCTCTCCTAGCTTTAAGCTTGATGGACTTAATGAAGGACTGACCTGATTTGTCCATATTGACTTGTCAGGAAGTGTATTGACACCATGAATCCTGTGCTTATTGCTTTGATGGATTCATTGAAGGGTGCATATAGATGACCCAACCTTCTAGCTTATATAGGGTCAATGTTGAGTTATTAGTCTAGCAATGTGTGCATTAACAGACAGAATAACCACAAAATTCCTTTAGTTCGACCATCAACTTTATATGAACTATGGAATTGCTTCCCCGATCCTGTGCTTTCTGCTTTGATGGACTTGATGAGGAGAATGACTTTGATCCGTGCTTTGAGCTTGATCAGATCATTTGAGAATAAATTGAGAATTTTCTTAGATTATCTTGATCTATCGATCAAGTAGAAAAATATCTTGGATCTTGGTTGCTTATAATCACTAAGCTGGATTTGGTTTGAGATTGAACATCTATCATCATTAGATTGACGAGCAAGGGCTCCTTTACTGCGGCCTTTTCTTATGGCTTGTTGAGTGAAGATAATGTCAACAACTCGGCCACATTTGGGCTTGTTGAGTTTGACCTTTTGAACCTACTCGAGTCTTTGACTTAAGCTATGATGGGTTGGTAGTTTTATCATCAGACTGACAAATGAGGGCTCTTTCATTGCAAAATTTTCTTGCGGCCTATTGAGTGAGGAGAGTGTCATCAACTCGGTCATTTATGTGTTTGTTGAGTTTTACATTTAGAACCCATCCATGTCTTAGACTTTAGGATATAGAGGTTGATATTTTTCCAACTTAATTGATTGAAGCTTCCGAAATTGAGAGTTCTTTTGACTTGATCTCCGACATTTAATGAATCTGGGAGAAACTTTTTTTTGACATTTGAGGCTATCTTTTTATGCATAGCAATAGATTCTTTTTGTTACTGTAGGAACCTACAACTTAACAATGATAATTATAATATATTCAAGGATTTCAGCACAACGCTCAATGTCAACCCAATCAAGATATATATTGAGGATCTCATATGCAATGTCAACTCAAATAAATGTAACATAAACTAAAAAAAAATGCCCCTATCTTGTAGGGCCTAAAGCACATTTAGAAGAGCTTTCAAGATGAAACTAAGCAATTACATCAATATTTGAATTGATATGCTCTTAAGAGGGTTTTAACATGTAACATTACTTTCATTTATGTATATAAATCTAAAAATGCCCCCTGTGTAACAGGGGAATTTTCATAGAAAAGGTTTTTTTTTCATCTAAAGTGGGTATATTTATTTAGGGATCTCGGCATGAAGCATGATGTCGGCCTAAATAGATATACTAAAAAAAATGCCCCCTGTCTTGCAAAGGAATTTTCACAGAAAAGTTTTTCATCTAGAGAGTATATTTATTTAGGGATCTCGGCATGAAGCACGATGTCGACCTAAATAGATATACTAAAAAAAAGCCCCCTGTATAGGGGATTTCTATTGTACCTCGAGAATGTATAATATTTTTTCAAGTATCGACCATTAATTGGCGGCATTGGTCTTTCACCATTTAGGTCAATGATTTGGTATGCCCCTCATACACTTTTTCAATGACAAAAGGGACATCCTAATTAGGTTCAAATTTGTTACCAAATTTTTGATTAGGAATAATTGGTCTTTTCAGCACCAGGACTAATTCCCCTTTTTGGAATGTTCGAGGCCGCACCGTATGGTCAAAAGTCCTGGACATATTTGCTCGATAGACTTCTAGATTTTGATGAGCTTGCAGTCTAACTTCATCAAGCACATTGAGTTCCTCCATTCTCAGATGAGCATTTTGATATTCAATTAGATTGTATTATGGCTACCAAGTGAAGGCAACTCAACTTGAGCAAAAACTACTTCGCCCAAATACCAATGAATAGGAGTGGCTTTATGATTGTATGTAGTTCGATAAGCCCATAATGCCTCTACTAGCTTGGTATGCCATTCTTTTTTATTTTTAGTGATAATCTTCTCAAGCAGCGTGACTAATGTCTTGTTGAAGGCCACCACCAAACCATTTGCTCTTGGATTGTATATTGAAGAGTATCGCCAATCAATTTTGTGTCAATTGACGAATTTATAAATCTTTGCACTTTTGAAAGCTGTGCCATTATCAAAAATTATTCGGCGCGACACTCCAAATCAATAGACCACATTATGCATGAAGAAGTTAATCACTCGGAACTTCTTTAAATGGGGTAAAACCACTTAGAAATAGTCGGGATGAAGTGATGTCCAACTGACGATGGTGGATCAGCTGTAATGAATTTGGAGGTTGATGGATGAGATTCTCATGTACTTGACATTCATGGCACCTCTTAGCATGATTGATACAGTCTCTCATCATAGATGGCCAATAATAGCCCATCCTTTTGATCTTTACTGCCATCTTGGGACCTGACTAATGTGCACTACAAAGTCCTTCATGAACTTCAACCATCACTTTGGTGCTTTCATCTGTATTTAGGCATCATAGCCACATTTGTTTAAAGGATCTACGGTATAGAGTGTTGTTGACAAAAGCATAGCATATCATTCTCTTCTCGATTTGAGCTGTTAGTGATTTATTGTTTGGTAATTTGCCTTCTTTAAAGTAGTCGATGAAGGGTTGTCTCCAATCATGTGACTCTTCTACAATAAAGGTTTCACACTATTTTTCTAAGGCAATGCCATTCTTAGCTCTTCTTGGTACAACTTTTTGTTGATTTTGGAGAGTAGAAGAAGCAACCTGGGTTGCATCCTGCTGGGTCAAATTTAATAACCCTATACCTGCGAGGACTGATACTTTACTCACTCTAGAACTCATCGAGTAAATATGTCGATCATGACATAATCACCATTCATACTTTCCATTTTTTTAGATATTTTTGCTAAGCAATTAGTTTTTCTATTCTCGAATTAAGAGACTCGAAGTTAGTGTGATATCTAGTATCTGCTTCATTAGCTCGAGAACTCTCTTGTGATAGAAAGATAACTCAAGCTTACTGATTCTATAGATGCTAAGTACTTGATTTATAATAAGCTGAGAATCACCAAAAATATGCAAGTTTTGAATGCCTATGAAAATAGCTTCTTCAATGCCTATCACTAATGCTTCATATTCAACTTCATTATTAGTTATTGGCTCGGTCAATCCATATGATCATCTCATTATCCCTCCTTCTAGTGTTATGAAGATGATGCCGATTCCTGCTCTTGTTCTTGGGAAATTTAGATGTTAGACTTGTTTGATCGATGAGGTTCTATCAAAGTACATTTATTAAATTTGTGATTTTTTTCTTTCATGAATGAGCATAATTTGCTCATCAAGCAAATCATCATTAAGAGAAGAGTCAGCATGGATAGGATGTGCATCTAGAAAATCTGCTAAGACTTGTCCCTTCACTACTTTCTGCAGAACGTATGTGATATCAAATTGCAAAAGCAATACTGCCCATCTTGCTGAATTCAACGCCGGTCTCATCAAGTACTTCATCGATCCTTGAGATGAGGGTAATCTTGTGAGATAACATATAATGACAAAGCTTTTGACCGCAAAGATCAATGCTAAACGCTGCTTCTCTATCTGAGTCTCATTTCTACTCAATCGCTTTTACTATATAATAAAGAGCATTCTCTTTACTTTCATTGTGTTGTGCCATAATTCTCCAAGGGATTTTCTAGGTGTGTAGAATGAGGGCTTCCGGGAGTAGCTGGATTGGTGGATTTAAGTAACTTTTAATGCTATTGAAGGCTTCTTGGCACTCCTTGTCCCATTTGAATGGAGCATCCTTCTTCATTAACCTTGCAAATGGTTGACATCTGATAGTTTGATATGAATCGATGATGAATGTAGTCCTTGTAAAGAATGAAGTCGAGCAAACTCTTTGTCGGAGGCATCTCCACAATTGTCTTGATTTTGGCAGGATCTATTTTAATACATCGTGACGCATACAACCCGAGAAATTTTGAGGATACCGAATGCACAT
Source organism: Cymbidium sinense (assembly GCA_021442155.1). NCBI lineage: Eukaryota > Viridiplantae > Streptophyta > Magnoliopsida > Asparagales > Orchidaceae > Cymbidium > Cymbidium sinense. The sequence continues at coordinate 17,697,250 of CM038221.1, read as the reverse complement.
TTTAGAGGATTCATCTTGAGATCATATTTTTTGATTCTCTCCAATATAATTCTCAAGTCTTTGAAGTGGTTTCATGATTCAAGCTTTTTACTACTAAATCATTGACATAACATTCCACCTTTTGATGAATCATCTCATCAAAAAATGCATCATGACTCTTTGGTATGTAGCTCTAGCATTTTTCAAGCCAAAGGGCATGACTGTGTAACAATAGATGCCAATAGGTATTATTAACGATGTATATTTTTCATCCTCAGATGCCATTTTGATTTGGTTATATCTCGATGATTCATCCATTAATGAGAACATGTCATAGTTGGAAGTGATGTCCACTAATAGTTCAAATATTGGAAACAAAAAGTTATCTTTTGGGCATGCCTTATTTAGGTCCCGGAAGTTAATGTAGAGAAGGATTTGGCCATTATTTTTCCTAACTGGGACAATGTTGGCTATCAATCGCATACTTCTCTGGATGAAGCCCGCTGACTTTTCTTAGTTTATGTAATTACCTATTCTTCAATCTCCAATCTCATTCACCTAGGAGCTTACTTAATCGCATCATTTAATAATAGTTTATGAACCTACATCGGGATAAGCGACATTTAGAATATGTCCATGCAAAGTAATCCCTGAATTCACAAAGTAGCATTTTTAGCTCTTCAACTTTCTCGTGAGAGCACGAAAAGTTGGACGGGATCATCTTAGCTCTAGGTTGATTTCTTTAAGTTCATCCATAGCTATTTGTCCACCATCTTCAAGTTCTTGTGTGGCTTCTACTTCTTCATCATTTTAAGAAGAATTTTATGGGAATCATCTTCTTCATCACTATGAGTTTCTATCTCAGCTTTTATTATATTATAACAAGCTCTATTTTGATGAGATTTGGGGATGAACCCTAGACCTTTAGTGATAAACTTATCACTTCTTCGATGCTTGAGGACTTCTTTGGCTCCACATCTTGTTAAAGATAGTTCTATATTTAGTAGTTCAATATGAATTCCATGTGCATCATTCTTCAATTTTATGTGGATAGTATATTGGTATTCTTGTGCACTATCTCATCATAATTTTCATGTTGAAGTGATCAAAATTGTGAGGTTGAGACTCTTGATTTGTAAAATAGAGTTCTGTCCACCCTCTCACCAACACATAGAATGTTATCAATTCTTCAATATTATGAACCTCCGATTGATTTCTTTGAAGCACTGAGGGATGGGTATAATTTTGAGTGAGTCATCGACTAGTGAGCTATCCTCCTTGATGACCATCGAACTCTATTTCATAAGTAGATTTAAAATCAAAGTCTGAATTAAAATCACTTATTTCGTACTCTGCCTTTTTTGAAAGCTTATAAGTTCCCTTATGTTTGACAGGAAGATCTTCTTCTTCTTCTTCCATGTCACTTCCCAAATGATGAAATGATTTTTTTGACTTGTAAATCAAGTGCTTTAGGAGAGTGATTACCTTCTTTCTTCCTCTTTGCTTCTGCTCTTTCACTTTGTGAAATTACTTTTTAGTTCCTGAAGTAGATACTACCGCTTCAAGAGGCTTTGTTAGCTTAGGCTCTTTGAGGATGAAATATTTTATATCTTTGTAGATCTTTGCTTCATTGATGGAGAATGGTTGTTGGTTATCGAAAATTTTGAATTCTTCTCTATCTTTCAGATACTTCATACATTGATGCATAGTTGATGGGACCATGCCATACTCATGCATCCACGATCGGCCCAAGAGAGCTCTAAATGATGTATCAAAATCGATTACATAAAACTTGCTTTCTGTATATAAATCCTTAAACTTGAGCCAGAGAATAAAAGAACTAGAGTTTTATGTCCTTTTTCATTGAAGCCATGAACCATCAACTTATCTCTCCCAAGATATTGGATATTAAGTGATAATCCTCTTAAAACCTTTAGATTCATAAGATTGATAAAAGACCTGAATCAATCAACATTTAGTTGATCGAGATGCCATCACTCTATGCAGTAACATAAAGAGGACGATTATGATCCGCTATCCCCAACATAAGATTTTCTTCAAAAAATGTGATTACTGGAAGATCTTGAGCTTATAATGCTTCAGTCATGCATTATTTTTAGCAAAGTAAGCTTCATAACTCTCCAAATCTTTGAGAGCCTGCACTAAAATTTTTTGAAAGTTTTTTGACATCAAGAGAGCCTCATACACACTCAATTGTGTAGAGATCTTTCTTAGGTGTGATAGAATATTATAATCTATCTTCTCGCTTAATTTAGGCTTTATCTAGGATTTTGGGAATAATATCCGTTGACTTCAATTTATTTGCCTTTGTCTTTATTTGCATTTCCTTCTTTGATGAAGGTGGTAAGACTTTATCACTTCTCAAAACTTGAATCACCTTATCTTGCTTAGATTCTTGAAGAGGTAATTTTCTTCAAATTTCTTTCTTATTTAAAGATTGACCAAAGGGCTAGACTCATTTTTCAACATCATACATTTCATATGATGATATCGATGAGTCTCTCTTCTCCGGAAAATAGATCTTTATCTAAATTTATTATCTTGTTGAGTCATTAAACAAAATTCAGATATTAGCTCGTGCTCTTCTTGCTTTCGATAAAAAAATTTTGATGAGTTGAGTTTGTTTGACTACCCTTGTCGAGTAACGATGTTGAAGAACATCGACATCAGATGATTTGGCATGTCTATCCGGATAAGATTCACCATTATCTTCTTCATCGATTCAGAATGTGAAGTTTAGGCATGAAGTCCAAGCCTAAATGGCTATCTTGTAATGATACTCCTTTAGATTAATGATCTTTTGAGTTGTAGTCTTCTTTCTCTTCTTAGCAACTTTGATTTATGAGGTTTGCATTTAGTAGAATGCTTCATCCGTGATAAGTAGCCTTATCGAATGCCATTGAGAAGCCCAAATAGTTTAGACATCTCTCTTAAGTCCAATATAAGTTTAAGTGGTGATTTTCACTTAACATTAGGGACGTCTTTTAGCTACTTCAGCATCTTCACAGTCTTTTTGGAGATTATTGTTTGCCATTCTATAGTCTGATTTGATTTCTCCTTCTATTTGTCTTTGTTGGATGAGATGGAAGAGGGCATAATCATCATTGTAGACTCTTTTTGGGCTGACTAGAACACTGTCAGATAGTGTAAATTCATCTCGTCGATACTTCCTTTCTAGCCAATCTTTGAAGACATAATAATCTTTAATAGGATGACTGATCATCCAATGATATGGACAGTAATTTGGATTAGTGACTTGATTAGCTTCTTCAGGCCTTTTAATTTTTGGTAACTATAGACCGGCTTTGGCTGCTTGCCAAAATAATTTAGCCACACTGTCCTTCTAAAGGAATATTCTTTGTTCATCTTTTCCTTAAGAGATGGACGATTCTCATCTCTCTTGTTGCTTATTTGGATGCTCCCACCACTTGAAAAATTTGAGGTTTGTCATTGCCTCCCAATACTAATTTTAGTGGATTAGAATAGACAGCTTCTTTCCTTATCATCATTATACGTTTCTTCCTTTATCCATTATATATGACCCGCTTTTCCATTTGAGCTATAAGCATGACATGAATTTCATTTCTTCTTGAGTCACGAAGGTTTTTTCTCTTTGCTTTATCTACATAGACTGACTTAGATTTTCAATTTTTTCAAATTTAGCGACCATATCGAGCAAGTCCTGGAATGTTGCAATCGACGCCATGCATAGAAATGATGCCATTTTATCATCCATATTGCCCATTAGCAATTGGATTGCATGTTATTCTTCTAATTGTTGCTCGCAGTTCATACTTAGGTTGCGCCAATGACTTGTGAATTTTGTCACTGACTCATCTTTCCTCTTTTCAGAAGCAATGTCGGATTGTGATTTTCTCGGTTGCACTGTGAACCTCTTCATAATCTCTAATTCAAGAAAAAGTTTTAAGCGAATCATTTGACAATTCTCATACCATTCAAAGGTCAAGGTCGCTACTAACAATTGAATAAAAAAGCAGTGCATCATTTCTTCCTATGTTACCACAAGTAGCCTTAAATTGGGTTAGTTGTTGCTTTGGATTACCAAGCCCACTGAAAGTATTAAATTTTGGCATTGAGTAACCTTTCTGGTACGACACTTGGTCATATTCAGCTGGGTAAGGGCGACTCTTACTCACCATCTTTTCAGCCTGCTCTGAGGCTATGACTGCCTTTATCTTTTCATTGATTATTATTTCTAGTTGAGTAGTTGTTACTATTCCAGGTGTCTAGCTAGATTTTGAATTGTCAGCTGGAGAGGTAGTGGGTTAACTTCCTTCACATAGCATGTACTAGGAGCTTGAGGTAAATTTGGTGGTATAGTTGTATTATTAGCCATTGATTAATAGATAAAATAAGTGTTACACTTGATGTGACATTCTTCTGCAACATCTCCATTATGATGTTCATTTGAACCATTATATCATTTATTTTGGTATCAAGTTGTGCCATCTCCTTATCTTTGACCTCCATTTGACACATTTCCTTTTGCTCTCTATAATGTATCAATCGAGGCTCTTCCTCTTCTTCTATTTCTTATTACTATTCTACTCCTTGCTCATTTTCAGGGGAAGAACTTGATCCTTCTCCTTGTGCAAGACAACAAGCTTGTATCTTATTGAATGTGTACCAGGCTGATCTTTTCCTAGTTCAACCATATAGATAACTTTGACACCCATGATATCTCTATCATTCTAGTCTTCTTCATCATCTTCAGCAAAGATCGAAGATCCATCCTTTATTTGCTTCTATGAAGACTCTTCTTCATAAATATCGAATTCAAGTCCAGGTTCCCTGGATTCATGTTGCTGCTAATGGTGCTGAGCGGAAAGTTCATCTATATTTCTAACAGTATCGACAACTTTCACTTCCATAGTGTCCTCTTCATTATTTTCTTCTTGCACATGAATTTTTGATCAATGTTTCCAGTAGATCTCTAGTTCAATGCGAATACACTTTCTATTAAAGGACTGATCAAAGTCAACCTTCTGTGGGGGGTGAATGATCGATGGGATCCTAGAGGATTCTCCGATATCAACCATCATGTCTTTCATGTGATATCCTTCTTTTGGGTATCCATTTAGATGAGTTATTTTGAGTGATTTAGTATATGTATCGATGTCACACCTCTTCCATTCTTGGGTTTCATTATGGGGCCTTGGCCTCCATATCTACTCCTTTTTCTTTCGAGACCTTTCTAGAGATTCTTGGACATGGTCCAAGTGTCACGCTCGATGCTCACCATGTATTGGGCTCATGGCTAGTTACCAAGAGATGACAACTTTCTTGGTGGAGCTTAGTATTTTCCATCACCAGCCTCAAATCTTCTTTTCATTAGCCTTTGTCCTGGCTACTTTGAGAACTTTATATCGGGAAATAGTGTTTCTATCTTCTCCTCAGTGGTGGAGCTTGATTGGTTCTTCCAAAAGACTACTTTACTTTACCAAGAGAGCTATTCTTTTACCCACTTTAGGTTGTCAAAGTTATTGTGTGGATACTCGCTTAAAGTATCACTTATTCGCCAGTCATTTAAGGGGATCAGCCCTAGCTCTTTCTCCTTCTTCTCTATCTTAATTTGTTTCAATGAGGAAGCTTCATGATCATGCTTTCCAGGTACAAGAGGTTCAATCAGCGTAGCAGTTGTACCACAAGGAATTAAAGGCATAGTTTGCCCACTAACAATTCTTTTCATCATGGGAGCTTCAGATTGAGCTAGCATTTTGAAGAGTTCTCGGGAGAACTCCTTGATAGGTTGGTTGAACTGGTTAGCACATGGCTAGTAGAGCTTGAACTTGAGGTCTTCCAACATGGCCTTGAATGAATGTACCATGGGTACTTGGGAGTTGCAACTACGATAGAGAAATTCTACCAAATTGAATGGTAGCTCGACATCTCCTATGTTGATGATGTGGTGTGTAAGACCACACCCTAGGCAATGGTGAAAGGAGTGCTTTATAGATCCATTACGCAAAAGTGAAAGATGGGATTAATTATAATTATTATTTCACCCCATACTTTCAAGATGGTACTATAGAGAAAAAATAATAATGGTGTAATAAAGATATACTATGGAATGATTCATTCATATGTAGCCTCATATTGAATTTATTATTCACTTAAATCTCCATTTTGTTATTTTGAATTTTCAAAAATTTTATTGCTACTATAACATATAACTGACAAAAAAGGGAATCACATCCCTCAAATAGTTGCTAAAATGTGGGCTCAAAAATTTGTCACCACCTCGATAATATTGAATTGAAGAGAGTGAAAATGTAAAATGTAATTTTGAAGGTAGATGAATAGTAGATAAGACACTACCTGAGATTTCATCCTCATTTGGTGAGGACTTTATACTGTTCGGGTTTCTAAGTATAGTTAATTACCCCTCCCAATAAGTGAGAGAGAACTTTCAATTAGTCTAGTCGTTAATGCGCGTATAGTAGATCACAGAGTTTAGAATTTAAAATTATAAAATTCATCAGTTTAGCTAAAACCAAATTGTCGGGGGAATGATGATGTGCTCGATCTAGATCCCATGTCATCCCGGTCGTGTCCCTAGTCTACTTAGTCGAGAGGAGACAACCAACGAAGGATCCTCATCAACAACACATGGTTATGTCATCCAAGAAATCCTTGTAGACCTGGGGTGGTGTTTATCTAAGGATATAATCTTAAGTCTACCTTAATTAATAGATGGCTGTTTGCCCTATCAAGTATACCCTATGATTCACAACTCAAAGGGCAGAGCCATTGGGGAGCATAAGATCGATCATGATCATAATATAATGGAGCCGACGGAAAACCACCTAATCGAGGACTCATCATGATGCTTCATTTGTGGAGCTGCCAAGCTCGTAGTCGAGGAGGCCATGTCCTACATGAGATTGATTGAGAGTGAACATAATAGAACACTTGATTTGACATTGGCTCCTTTATGAGCCAAAATTTTCTTAATTTTTCACTCTCGATAAATAGTTGTGGAAGGTGGATGGATTGAGTTTGATTTAAGTTTTTAGTGATAGAGTTTCATTTAAGCAATTTTTAGATTGACACTCAATTTGATTTAAAAAATTGATTAATTTGAATATGTTTAAGAGCTTTATTCAACTCTGCTGTTTAAACAAAGAATTAAATTCTTGTCAACAATGGATATTTCAATTAATTTAACACTTATTATAGGTTTTAGATTTTGTTAACTTGGACCCAGTCCTAAGACTAAACTGGGATGCAACCCGCGTAGCATCCTCAGACACTTAAATTTAAGCACTCAACGTAGTGTCGGGGCTCATGCTGGTGATTAGTAATTTAGGTAATTTTATTTCTGAAATATGAGATTGATTTTATATTTTCATTTAATTCCAATTTAGCCTACACAGCCTTTTCAGACATTAAAATTTGTACTTGAACTCTCTATGTTTGAGCACATGTAAGTATTTATAGCTTAGATAATTTTATCTAATTAGTGATTTGGTTAATTTTGAAAATCATAATGAATCCTTAATTTTTTTGATTAAAGGAAGCTATGATTTTGTAGATTTTGATTTAGTATTGCCTGCGCTTGTACAAAGAGTTCTGATTTGACAAACCTTTTAGTTTATAGATTCAAAAGACTTTAATTTATTTTTTAAAAGAAGATTTACCCGTCAGAGTAGCTTTCATTTTTCCCTCCTTTTATTTGAACTTTCCTACATTCGTTTCCCCCCCTCTTTTTCTTTTGAAAGTGGGCCCTTCACTATCTCTTCTAATTTCTATAAATAAGGCCAAGAGGGAGTCTTAATTCCATTCCATTTGTTTGAAGGGTTGGAGTTGGGGCATTTGAAAGAGAATAGTTAGAAACTTTAGTGGGCTTTCAACTCTGCTTAGATAAATTTCATAAGTGTTTATCACCCATCTTTTTGTTGTTTTACTTTTATGTTTGTTGTATGTCATTTTACTTTCCCCTCTTTTTTTAATTGATGCTTTTAGTTTAAAATTTGCTGTAGGTTTACTTAATGTTCTTAAGACAGTTCATTTCACTCTCTCATTTTTCCTAAGTTAAAAGATTTGATGCAATTTTGCACCAAAAGATCATCCCCATTTGGGGAGTGTTTTAGCTTTCTCGATATTCCCTCATGTGAAGGTGATGTCTTATAACACCACTGTCTTCACACCACTATGCCCCATGGGCTTAATAAAATGAGATGCAATGCAAAGTATTCATTTCACTTTTTTTTAAGTCTAGAAAGACATTTGACAAATATTTCTGGGAGAGTACATCTAACGATTTTGATGTACACCTCATAGCAAAGCGGTTTGACACCATAAATTTTCATCTCTCGCCTTCTTTAGCATGTAGGCCTTTAAACCTACAAGGAAACACAAGCATGTATATATATCCACATTCACACATCCCATATTCTGACTCATTTTTCTCTACCGCAAAGATCGCAAAAGATGGGGTTGTAATTAAGAGAAGAACACATGAGGCTTTTCAAAGAGAAAATTGGGAATGTAATGCAAATCTGCGAAACTAAAGAAGAACCGCCTCTTGATTGCTTCTTTTAAAATTTGAAGTGGTAATGTAAGGAATACAACGCCAAAAATTGAAAGAAGAACATGCCTTTTGATGGTGTTGCTTCCTCGGAGAAGTGATATTGGAAGACGAGAGGCGACAAAAATCAAAAGAAGAACTTGTTGATATGTTTTTCTAATACAAAATTTGAAAGTGATGTGCGGCACGAAACCAAAGAAAGTCTGACGGTGTTCTTCCGATAAACAAAATTAGATTTAACAAAGTGGAATTTGAAATGGATTAGGAAAAATGAGAATTTTGACAGGAAAATGAGGTTTGTGATTTTGATTTTGAAATGAGGAAACCAAGAGAATTTCTAAAAAGAGGAGAAAATTATATAAGGATTTAGGAGGAAAATAGGAAATTGATAGAAGAGAAAAGAAAAATTTGGAAGAAGAAGAAAGAAGAGGAAGGAAGAAGAAAGAAGAAGAAAGGAGTTCTACTCTTTCAATGTTGGAGGAGAAGAGGAAGAGAGCTTTATTTTAGATAGAACTGAAGTCCTTTTAGTTTTAAGGAGAATTTCTTCTAAGAGAGAAGAGAGGGAACGGTACATGGAGAGAGGGAGACCGCTTGCATTCAAATCGATGAGTGGAAGCTCGATTGAGGAGAATAAGAGGAAGAGGGACTTCATTCTGGTGAAGAAGGAGGACTGTTCTTTCTCTTAGTGAAGAAGAGCGGCCTGTGAATTAGGAAGTTAGGAAGATCAGATCATTAGAGTTAACATTTAGGTTAGATTTGAGTTTATTTAATTTCTTTAAGCACTTAATCACACTTAAAATGAATTTCATGACGATAAAATCACATAGTTGATATATATATCAATCTTAACTTATTTCGGTGTTCCGAACGCAATGACGTAGTCCGTTTCTCAATCGGAGGCCGTTTGATTCAAGTTGGTGTCAAATTTAGTCAATTTCAATTCAAAATGCCACCGTTTGGCGCCTCGACATTTATCAGCTCGTCAATCAAAAGTAATGGTCTTGTTTTCTTTTCAAAAAAATAATTCATGTGTATTCTTCAAAATTGGTCTAAAATAGATCCTATTCATCACATAACATGCAATATTTACTACTTCTGCCCAAAAATATTTTGGCAATTTATACTCATCAAGCATATATTTACTTAATTCAATTAAAGTTCTATTTTTTTCTCTCTACTACGTTTTGTTGGAGAGTTCTAGGTGCAAAAATTATGTCTAATCCCATGTTCATCACAATAATCCTCAAATAATTTATTTTCAAATTCGCCACCATGATCGCTTTGAACCCTATTAATCAAAAGGCCTTGTTCTCTTTGAATATATTTAGAAAACTTTCTAAACTCACCAAAACATCATCCTTGTAAGTTACAAATAAAACTCAAGTATATCTAGAGAAATCATCAACAATCACAAAACCATAATTTTTTCACCTAGCTAATAGGACCAAATAAATCCATGTGCAATAATTCTAGAGGTCTAGAAGTAGAAATAATATTTTACTTTTAAATGAGCTTCTAGAATGCTTACCATGAATACATACATCACAAACATAGTTTGAATTAAAATTTAATTTAGGCAATCCAACTACTAAATCATGTTTGGCAATTTTGTGCATGTTAATATGACATAGTCTCCTATGCCATAACCATATATCATCATGACTGCTTTTAAAACAAAATAAATTAAAATTCACATCATGAAAGCTATCTAAATAAAATGACATAAATATTTTATATCTTTTCCTACTAACAAAACATTTTCATTATTTTATAATGCAATATGATGCATGGAATACTACATTCAAACCTTTATCACATAATTGACTAATAGAAATTAAATTATGTTTTAATCTTCTACTAGAAAAACTTTATCTAAAGTGATAGAATTCTTACAAATAGAACCAATGCCAATGATCTTTCCCTTTGCATTATCTCCATATGTAACAAATCCTCCATCACTTGATTCTAAAGTTGTGAATTTATCTTTATCTCCCGTCATATGTCTTGAACATCCATTATCCAAGTACAACATGCCTTCTTTGATTTTGCTTTGAAGGCATTCCTACAAAAGAAACTCACATGTTAACTTTTGGAACCCAAACATGTTTGGGTCCACATTCAAATTTAAGCAAGATATCTAGCATGCATGGTTTGTGTGCTTGTACCTTTTGGTACCCATACATAAGATGATTGCTTAGTGTTTTGTAATTTATGTGCATAGCAATCAAATGAAATATGCCCTTTTATCACAATAGTTAAAACATTAGTGTTTGCATACATTTAGAATGAATTATAAGGTATATGAGTGGGATGTGTATGATGCAAATAATTTATATTAAATGTTTTTCTTGATGAAGTATTATAATGAACTTGTGATTTCAAACATAATTCTAATCTTGCTTTTAACAAGATATTCTCTCTTTCAAGTATACATACAAGTAAGGAACAATTTAATAAAGAAGTATTTTTACTTTTTAAATTATCACATTCATTTTTTAAATCACAAAAATGCATATCTAAATTTTTATGTTATTTTTCTAAGGTTTTGTATTTTCTTTTTAATTTTTATATTCAATAACTAAATCATTAAAAGCATCATCTAATTCATCATAAGATATATCATTACATACCTCTTGAGAATCTAAGTCGATTCTCCATTTTTCATAAGACATATGTTGACCTCTTCATGATGAGCAAGTACTTGATTCATTTGAATGGATTGGCCCATAAAGCCATCCTTCTTCTTCTTATGGTACTTTTTCTCCTTCATATTTTTTCTTCTTTCCACCTCAATATCTTTCTTCTTTGATTCAGCAAGTTCTGGTCAATCACCTCTTATGTGTTTAGGCTTTTTACAATGGTAACAAATGATCCCTTCACCGTAGGAAATTTCTTAGTTTGAAATTTATAGTTTTAGATTTTTACCTTTGATTCTTCTTCCTTAGCAAGTTCCCAAGCCTTTTAGATAGCATGACCACCTCATCCCTATCACCATCCGAGCTTGAGATGTTATGCTCATCACTATCATCAACTTATAATGCAATGGATTTTCCTTTATCCTTCTTCCTTTTTGCTGAGTTATCCATCTTATCTCTTTGAGCAATAACCTATTCATATCAAAGAACCAAAAGTCAAGTGGATAAGTAGATAAATCCTTAGCTTCACTAATAGTTACTTTAGCTTCTCATTCTTTTGGAAGACATCTAAGAATCTTATAGACTAAGTCTTGATTCCTATATGTTTTCCAAGAGAATGCAATGTGTTAATTATTTTCATGAATCTAGTATACATATCGAAATAGATAGAAGGAGACATATGAAATAACTCATATTCATGAACAAGTCTATTTATGTGAGCATCTTTAACTTCACTATTTCCTTCATAAGTTATAATGAGTTTATCCCATATTTCTTTGTACTTAACATAGAAATTTTCATGTAATCATCGTAATAAAGCACAATGTAAAGTATTATAAGCCCTAGCATTTAATTCATCAAGTTCTCTTAGATCATTCCTCAAAAGTTTTTCTACTTTAATGCCATTTACTTCACTATGGGTGTATGATATTGATGTGTCACATATACCACATTGCATCTTGACCTCTTAAAATGTACTAATTCTATTTTTTCAATAATCAAATGATACACTATCTAAAAGTGAAGGTCTATGAGTGGATTGTCCTCGAGTGAACCCTTTGGAAACCTTTATAGTAAAAGATCTACTCTTGGATGTTAAGCCAAAAAGAGCCTAGGCTTTGATACCAAAGTCACTATAGACCTGTGGGGATATTAAAATTTTAAAACTTAAATATTAAATTTTAAGTTTTAGTAGAAATTAATTTTGATTTTATAATGACAATATACAATTCTTAATGCAAAAAATAAAAGTTCAAGAAGTAAAGAGAGATAATAGGCACATAATTTTACGTGGTTTGGCCAAACCCCAAAATCATTCACTAAGCCACCCCCCGGCTAGGAATCCACTAAATGCAAAAATAGCTTACAAATAATACTCTTATAGGGTGAGTACAACCCCTAACAATATGTACTCTTCTACAAAGGGTTAGAAACCCCAATATAAATTTTACAAAGATAAAAAGAAAATACAAGATAATAAATTTTGATAAAATAAATCTCACAAATATACCAAGCTATCCAATTCAAAATGATCTCACAACTTATAAATGATCACTTACAACTTAAAATTTTGGCAAGATAAAATGCTCAATTTAATATTGATAAGAAATAAAATAAATATCTTAAAGTGATCTTACTAAGATGTTTATGTTATTACAATTTGTAGACTAATATAAAAATGATTTCAAAATAAATTCACAATATTCTTTTGCACAATAAAATAAATTTCAGAAATAATTTTTTTTATTTTAACCAAAAGATTCTTTCAATTAAAGCTAATGATCATAAAAATACTTAAATAAAATGAGTATATGATAGATCTATGTAGGATAGTAAGCTTTTAATTAAAAAAAAGAGATCTAACAAATATGAAAATAATTTCAGCATAATAATTTAATTTAAAATGCTTAAAATATACTTCTAAAATAGATCTAAGAATAAATGATCTTTTAAAATAAGATTAATGAAGAAATATTTCAAGAAACCAAAAGAATTTGTAGAAGTTAAAATTTTAACAAGTTGAAATAGATCCTACAAACTATCACAAAAGTTTTCACAAAAAAAAAAATGATTGAGAAACTTTGATGTGAAAACAATGTCCAAAGACTAATCCACCAAAGTATAAATTGAAAAGAATAAATAGATGGTGAAAATAGCATGAACAACTAAAAGGATTAAGATCAAGAAAACAAACTCAAGTAATTTGAGAAAGCTTGCTTAGTTGAAGATGTTGAAGCTTCCAAACCAAGGATTTGATCTTGCAATATTTGGAGAACACTTGGAAGGAAAATCTAAAAAATTTTCTCTTAGATTTGCTTGAGGGATTTTGAATTTTGAATGAGGAATGCTTTCATGAAGAGAATGAGGGCTATTTATAAGCAAGAAGGTCATTTAAATTATTTCAAAAAAATATTATTCAACCTCATCATGTGATAATTTAATATTCAATAAAAAATATAATTTATATTAAAAAATATTAAATTAAAGCAGCCAAAATTCGGCTATTCACATGGGCAAGTCAAAAATAATCAATATGGGTCTTAATATATTAAAAGCATGTAGCATTCATTATTAAAATCACTAATGTTTGAAAAGTCATAATAAATTCAATTTTAATCAAACATGGGTCATGTGACCTATCAAAGGAAAAAAAACTAAGGAATCCATTGGAGATGAAATCGATATAAATTCCTTGATTATAAAAAATGACTTTGGCTAAAATACAAAATTTTATATATTTTGTTAATTTTGACAAGTGACATTTAAATATTATGATATAATTTATATATAATCATATGTTAGTTATCATATAACCATCAAATTAAATTAAAATATTTAATTATATTAAGTAAATAAAATAATTACACTTAATAGTCATTATTATTTATTATTTTGACAATTCAAATGCTATGTATGAAACATATAATTGAATGTTAATTGATAGATTTATATAAATTAACCTCATTAAAATAGTATGTTAAGTTGTGAGCAAATTGATTCATGCCAATGAATAAATGCATATAACCTAAAATACTATATTTTGAGCTTCATTTATCCCATTTGATCTATCTTTCATTCTTCTACTCTTGCAATTTCCTCAAACATATTATGAGATGTATTGTATATGTAATTAGCAATTGATATATCTGAAATACATAAAAGCATTCATTAGAACATCCAAGCATTTGTTTGTTATCAAAATTGATTGAACATGAGGCTCATTAAGCCAACAATCTCCCTTTTGATGATGATAAACTAATGTTGGTATTGATTTTGATGAAGGCAAATTGACCTTTCATCATAGTTTTTGAAAAAAATTCTCTAAAAAAAATTTATACACAAGAGATGAATAATGTTGCTCCCCCTAAATGTATGCATAAAATAGACTTAATACTAACCAACATTTTACTCTTCTCCCTGTTTTGACAACATCAAAAAGTGAGAGCAAGCTACATATAATTTTAAATATTAGGATCTAACATTCCAAGCATGCGCCTTAAAGTACAAAAACATTCTTCTGGTAAGGGTTTTATAAAAATATCTATAATTTGTATATCGGTACTAATGAAATTAATATTAACATGACCTTTCAAAACATGATCCCTAATAAAATGATGTCTAATTTCTATATGCTTGGTTCATGATAGGATTTTAGTTAAAATAGCACTATTGTCACCGAACTAGAATGTGTTCTTGCTTAATACCAAAATCTTCTAATTTTAAACAAAGGACTTGAGCAACATAGCTTCCATTTATGTACCTCGAGTGGATAAAGCTACATAATTTTGTTTCCTAGATGACCAAGACACAAGTGATGATCCTAAAAAATGACATGTGCCAGATGTGCTTTTTTTATCTACTTTCATCCTGCAAGATCAGCATCAGAAGAAACAACAAAATCACATGATAAAGAATTTTTAGGATACCATAAACCTAACCTAGTAGTGCCTATCAAATACCAAATGATATTGACATTGCTAAATGAGATTTTTTGGGTTGGCCTAAAAATGAGCACACAAAAAACAACAAACATAATATCGCCTACAATAAAGAATAAAAGTAAACCTATCATACTCTTATAAAGTTTTGATCAACATTTTCCTAATTCATCTAAATCCAATAGATGGGCTCATAGGAGTTTTACTAGATTTAAATCTTTTCATGTCAAACCTCTCAAGAAATTCATTTATGTACTTGGTTTGACAGATGAATGTGCCATTTTCTTGTTGCTTCACTTGAAGACCTAGGAGAAAATTAAGTTCTCCCATCATACTCATTTCAAACTCTTTAGTCATCAAAGATGAGAACTCATGGCATAAAGATTGATTTGTACTTCCAAATAATATATCATCTACATACACTTGTACCATAATCAAATCATCATCTAAGAACTTAAATAATAGGTGGTATCTACTACCCTTTCAAAAAATCCATGATCTATCAAAAGTTACTTAACCTATCATACCAAGCACGAGGAGCCTATTTTAAATCATATAAGGCTTTCTTTAATTTATACACATGATTTGGACAATCAAGGCTCTCAAATGGTGGTTGCTCTACATATACATTTTGGTCAATAAATCCATTCAAAAATGCACTTTTGACATCCATTTGAAAAAGTTTAAAATTTCTAAAATAAGCATAAGGAGTAACGATAACTTCTCTTGCTAGGTGCAAAAGATTCTTCAAAATCTATACCTTCAACTTGTTGTGCAACTAACCTAGCTTTATTTCTAATAATACAACTAATCATCTAGCTTATTCCTAAAGACCCATTTTGTTCCAATGACATTTTGATCTTGGGGTCTTGGGACTAATTCCCAAACATCATTTCTTACAAATTGATTCACCTCCTCTTCCATAACAATAATCCAAAATTATCATTTAATGCTTCTTCTAAATTTTAGGTTCAACCTCGATAAAAATGGTGAATGATCTACAACCTCTCTACTATGTCTTCGTCATAACTCTTTGAAGGATCTATAATTAGTTCCTTTGGATGATTTTATTATATTTCCATTCTTTAGGCAATGAATCATCCACATTATATTCTAAAAGATATTTTCTTAAAATGATCAATCTCTTCATCAATCACTTCATTTCTAATAGGATCAATTAAATTTTCATCAAAAATAACATGTATTGATTCTTCTACAATCATTTTCTCTATTGAAAACTCTATAAGCTTTTACTAAAGAGAGAGTATCCTAAGAAAAATACCATCATCGAGATAATCAAACTTACCTAAATGCTCTTATTGAAAATAAAGCATTGTTGGCTTAATGAGCCTCGTGTTCAATCCGATCAATTTTGATGATAACAAATAAATGCTTGGATGTTCTAATGAATATTTTATGTATTTCAGATATCAATTGCTAATTACATATCCAATACATCTCATAATTTGTTGAGGAAAGAGTGAAGAATGAAAGAATCAAATTGGATAAATGCTCAAAAATATAGTATTTTATTATATGCATTTATTCATTGGCATGAATCAATTTGCTCACAACATATATTAATTTAATGAGGTTAATTTATATAAATCTCTCAAATTAACATTCAATTATATGTTTCATACATAGCATTTGAATTGTCAAAGTAATAAATGATAATGACTATTAAGTATAATTATTTTATTTACTTAATATAATTAAATATTTTAATTTAATTTGATGGTTATGATAACTAACATATGTATGATTATATATAAATTATATCATAATATTTAAATGTCATATGTCAAAATTAACAAAATATATGAAATTTTATATTTTAGCCAAAGTCATTTTATAATCAAGGAATTTATATCCATTTCATCTAATGGATTCCTTGGTTTTTCTTGATATGTCACATGACCCATATTTGATTAAAATTGAATTTATTATGACTTTTCAAACATTAACTGATTTTAATAATGAATGCATGCTACATGCTTTGAATATATTAAGAGCCATATTTGATTATTTTTTACTTGCCCATGTGAATATCTAAATTTTGGCTTTAAATTAATATTTATTTAATATAAATTATATATTTATTGAATATTAAATTATCACATGATAGCATGAGGTAGAATAATATTTTTTGAAATAATTTAAAATGACCTTCTTGTTAAAATTTCCTCATTCTCTTCATGAAAGCATTCCTCATTCAAAAATCAAAATCCTCCGAAATAAGATAAGATTTCTTAGATTTTCCTTCCAAGTGTTCTCCAAACAAAATAAAATCCTTGGTGGAAACTTCAACATCTTCAACTAAGCAAGCTTTCTCAAATTACTTGAGTTTGTTTTGATCATAACTTTAGTTGTTCATGATTTTCACCATCTATTTATTCTTTTCAATTTATACTCTTTTGGTGGATTAGTCTTGGACATTATTTTTCACATCAAAGTTTCTCAATTTTTTTTTTGTGAAAACTCTTATAATAATATTTCAACTTGAAATTTTAACTCACAATTTTTTTTTGGTTTCTTGAAATATTTCTTCATTAATCTCATTGAAAGATCATTTATTCTAGATCTATTTTAGAAGTATATTTTAATCATTTTAAATTAAATTATTATGCTGAAATTATTCATATTTGCTAGATCTTTTTTAATTAAAAGCTTACTAAACTTTTCTAGATCTATCATATACTCATTTTATTTAAGTATTTTATGATCATTAGCTTTAATTGAAAGAATCTTTTGGTTAAAAAAAAACAAATTGTTCCTTTGAAATTTATTTTATTGTGTAAAAGAACATTTGAATTTATTTTGAAATAATTTTTTATATTAATAATTGTAATAACATAAAACATCTTAGTAAAGATCACTTTAAGATATTTATTTTATTATTTCTTATCAATATTAAGTGAGCATTTTATCTTGCAAAATTTTTAAGTGATCATTTATAAGTTGTGAGATCATTTTTGAATTGATATTTAAAGCATATGATTTATTTTATCAAAATTTATTATATTGTATTTTCTTTTTTTGGGCTGTAGAAAATTTATATTTAGCATCCCGGGCAATCTTCCTGACGGTTGCGCCCCTATAGTGAGAGTACATATTATTAGGTGGTGGGGAATGGCCATAAAATTTCCCATTGTAACCCCATGGTACCTATAGAGAATACTATTTGTAAGCTATTTTTGCATTTACCGCTGATTTAAGCCACTTAGCTCGACAGCCGGTGGAAACCCTTGCTAGAAGGCCTCTAAATGATTTTTTTAACCACAAAAAATTGTGTGCCTATTATCTCTCTTTACTTTACTATACTTTATTCTATTAAGAATGCATCTTGTCATTATAAAATAAAAATTATTTCTACTAAAACTTAAAATTTAAGATTCAAGTTTTAAAATTTTAATAAGATCTGGCAAAGCTCAAACTTTTTCGGCCCCCCCCCCCCCCCCCCCCCCCCCCCCTCTAAATTTACCCGTGTATAGTGACAATCCACAAGTCTTGTCCCAGGCCACTTTGAGAAAAGTTGAATGGCTTTTTTCAATGGGATGTCTGGGTCTAAGAAATAAAGAGATCAATTTCAGTCATGAGGACACGCTTTTTGTATCCCAGGCCCTGTCGAAATCTCTGGGGTACCAGTAAATATTGTATCGAAACATTACTTTAGCTCTTGGAGGCCAAATTAGAAAGGACTTATAATTGAGTGCTTAAAACAATATACCCAGAAGGTGCTATCCTGAGTTTGGAGACTTAAAAAAGATCTTGATCTTTATAATGAAATCTTAATGTATAGTAAGTCTTCCTCAGACCGCATATAGACATTTTTCCTGAACGAATTAGACAAGTCTCATAATCTAGGTCATTTGAGTTAATTTTGGTGATATCTGTAATTCAAATTTTTTTGTAAGAAAATTTACATGCAGACTCATCTAAATTGAGTTGATAATTTCATTTGAGTGATGTTTCAAAGCTAACAAGCGATCATTTCAAAAGGTCGCTCAATATCGTAAAGCTTACTTTGCGTCACATTAATAGCTCGATCACTTGATAGGTTGATTATTAGATTATATAATATTTATATCTTGATCAATTTCAATGTTCTAAAAGTGATGGAGAAGTCCGTTCATCAATCGGAGGTCATTTCGATCATTTTTGGTGATGTCTCATTTGTTTCCTATACTAGTCCATCAAATAATTTATCTTGAACCGACTTATGACACATGTGAGGTTAACACTTTATGTATGATGTCGAGGTTCAAATTTTATCAAAATAGTTAAAGAATAATATTTGAAGCTTAAAAAATGATCAATAATTGAACTAAATCTAATACTAAGTAAAAGATGGGCTTACATTAAAAATACAATAAGTTAGATGTCTATCCAATGCAAGCAAAATACTTGAATGAATAAGAAATACAGCCATGAAACATTCAAAAAGAGGCTAAATAGAAACCTACAACATAATGACATTTGTAGCATCATATAAATAGAAGGTGTTAATAAACCATCTTGACCTTGCATTTGAATTCATGATAGCAAAGTGCATGAAAATAAGTAAATTTTAAATGAAACAAGTAAACAAATCCATAAATATGTTTAAATTTATGGAATTAAACTACATGCGATGACTTAATGTGATAAGTAAAAGGCTTAAAACTCAAATTTAATTGCCTTGAAAAGCATGAAGTCCTCAAATTACTAAAATAATTATGATAATGCATGATGTGGTGTTTTTTGGATGTATGAAAATCATTTAAGTGATCACATGACATTAAAATGGTATCAAAGATAGAAATCACCATATAATTAATTGATCAAAAGGGCTCTAAGCATGATAGTCTAAGAAGATTTTCATTTTATAGAAAAGTAAATTTATTTTAAGTTGGGTTTAAGTTCACATAAGCCCTCATAGTTAATTACAAAAATAATTTAGAATAGTCTAATAAAGTAGAAATTATAGTCTTCAAAGATCTAGACTATCAAATGATTGGTTGTATTTGAAAATTTAAGTGAGAAAACTCAAGGAGAAGACTTATTATCAAAACCAAAAGAATGAGTAGAAATGCTCATGATAATCAGAAACCTAGTGAGCATTACAATTTTATCATATGGCTTTTTATATTTTGAAATGAAGAAAATTATTTTTTTGAGTAAATAGATTAGTTATAATCCACCAACACAAGAGGTGAGGATTTATGCTTGTAGCCCAAAGGAAACAGCTACCTCAAATACTAAATCTAGGGAGCTTTGACATAATCCAAAGCATGACCTAAATCTATGCAAAGAATGGATATGATGGTTTACCTCTAGAAGAGAGAATAAACCATCCAACTTTTGGGCTTATAATGATGGCCTCAAACTCCTCCTATATTTAAATCATAAAAGTCATATGATTTACAAGATAGTTAGGTTATTATTTAAAAGATAATAAAGTCTTTAAACCCATTAAGAGACTAGAGTGAGTGGTATCAATAATGACTTAATCTAATGCAAATCTTTAATTTTATTTCAATTTTAACACATCACTTTGACAAGGCTTGTGATTTTATGTATATGCATGATGAAATTAGATTATTGCAAATCAACAAGAAGAAGGTGTTCTTCAACACAGGGATGCCTAGTCAAGCATTCTATCGTAAGGATGGAGATGCTTCATGTTCAAGATAGAAAATATGCATGCATGTTGTGAGAGACATTCAACTTTTAATGGGTTGCTAAAACTTTATCTTATTTAATGCCTAAGTTTATGATGAGGTTATGAGAAAATTTAGTTTTGAGTTGTAGTTGGGTAAAAGATTTATTTTTAAGAGCCTAATGGATCCAAGCCATACAACAAATACCAATCATAAAGAAACTATCAAGAGGCATTAATACAAATTTAAACATAACATCAAACATTTTATAACTTGTGCAAAAGAATAATTTTTTATGAATTTACAATCAGACAAAAAAGAGAAATAATTTATAGATTTACCCTTATACAACCCAAAAAATAAAATAATAATTACAATTTACAAATGATAAATGTTATGGGGAGTCTTTTATTCTTAATGTCTTCATCTTTATATCTCCATATGATTTAGTTTACTCCATTTCAAAGGCATCACATGGCCTCCCAGGACAAAGTCTTCTAGCTAATGTTCATCCTTATCCTCCATAATACTAATCATAATTCTTAATACAAAATTACATTAAAAATAGAAAAAGCAAATCTTCTTTTAAGTGTGAAACACACACATAAATAGTTATATTTATAATACTACCACATGTAAAGCCCATGTTTTAACTTGATTATATTCGAGGTTAAATAACTCTAAGCAAAAAATATTTATATTTATTTTTAAGTTTAACATAATCTATTTAGTGAGATATGATTAGCTAACAACATCAAATATATAAAGCATACTTAACATCCAAAATTTAATACATTTCAAAATAAAACATATATCAAACCATGCACCATCCTAACATAAGGCTAGAAGTGATGACTTAATCTAATATATGTGTATTAAGGCTTGTGTGGTATGTCATAACTAGGCTTTAGGGTTGAGATTTTCTAAGTGTAGAAAGATTCAACTTAAAGGGTGGTTTCACTCCAAGTGTTTTAATTGATTTGCAAGTTTTAATTTGTGTTTTCTTTTGTTTATGACCTTGCAACAAGTGTTGTAAAGAGAATAAAAAGAGGTTTCTCTTTCATCCCTACCTAAATTTTTAAAGCATATTAATTTAATTTGATTCTTTAGTGAATGACTTATATTTTTTTAAATTTCCTAAGTTTATGTTCACTTAAATGATTGCATTTAACATGAAAGGCTTCTAAGACTAACTTAATTGAATTACTATCATATGACACATATCAGTTTTCCTTTCCATCATGCATGGATATGACTTAATTCTAAGTATAATCACATAAATATATTTTTTTGTTTTAAATGAAAGATGCATGTGTATTTTGTAGAAAATGAGATTTTCATTAGCTAAATGCACATTCAAGTGTATAAAAGTTTTAAGCAAGTACTTCCTCATTGTTAAAAGTGAGGCCTATTTAGCTACAAAGCCTGCATATAATGTCCATATTAGATAACCCATTATTCTTAAATACATGAATATATAAATGACTACAAGATTAGAAAATCATGCAAAAGTTCATTGTTGGAAAGAAGATTCATTATCTAAATGTACACAAGTGTATAAAAGTTTTAAGCTGGATATAACCCAATGGGCCATCTTTAAATTAAGGGAAGATGACCTACTTGATGCTACTTAAAGCCTTGAAAATGTCTAAACTAGATATACTATTCTTAAATACACATGAACACAAATGACTATAAGAATAAAATGCAAAAAGTTAGGTTTCAATCAAATATTTGTACATGTGAGCTAAAATTATATAAATTCTAAGATAGAAGTACATAGGAATGAGTTCAAACAAATGTTATGCCTTTTTTTTTAAGCTATATTTGTTAACATTCAAACCTATGTAATATATATGGAGAAAGAGAACTTATCATATGTTCTACCAAAGACACATACAAACTTATAGATATTTATAACTATTATCACATCTTATAGTTAATTTATAAATTTAAAGAAAATAGATTTTGATTTAATGTTTTATAATGAAACATATTAGGTTAATCAACACATGCAAGCTTGACATAAAAAGAAATTCATTTAAGTTTAAACATTTTGAAAACATGAATGAAACATAATGTGACAATCATTTAATAATATGATTGTAAAAGATATAAAATACATGTTTTATTCAATCAAACAAATTCTAGTTATCATTTAAATACAATCATTTAAAGTAAACCAAAGCTTTATTAATTATTTTAATTGGTTTTGATTTAAAGAAGAGAGAAAATTCAATCATTTTATACTCTAACCCATTTCCATATTGGTTAATCAATTTTGTTAATGAAAAAGAAATTTAGTTTATTTTATGATTAATTTAGGTTAATATGAGTTAAGTATTAATTACCCATTTTCATATCACCCAACATATTTATTAAAATCTAAGTCAACATGATATTATGCATTAGAAATTAAATCAATAAAATGATCTAAGAAATGAAAGATTAATGCAATTGGTATAATTAATGATTAATTGCTTTTTAAGGGACTTAATTTAGATTTATATTAATGTTAATTATAATTTCTTTAGAATTTTCTTAAATGAACATAAATTACCCAAGAAATTAATTAGATGAGATCTAAAATGATTATGATTTCAATTTAATTAATGAATTAAACCATTACTAATTAAATTACTAGTTTAAGTCAAGTAAATGAACTTAAAAAACAAAAGGTAATCATTATGTATTATTATTAAATAATTCAAATTTAATTAATGGTTTTATTATTTATAATGTTAATTTCAATTACAATTAATTAAAAAGTTTAGTAAAACAATTTCATAATTAAAACAAATCTCGAAAATGGAGACAGAGGTCATCTTTTAATCAATCTCAAAGTTTCAAATTAATTACTTGCATTGTGAGTAATTAAGCTATTAAAATTTTAAAATTAAAGTCAAATTAAGACCACTATTCACAAAAAATCAATTGAAATATTTTTATTAATCTATCCTCCTGAATACCTTTAAAATGATATTTATTTGTATTTATTTTTCTACAATTTATGCCAAATTTTGAAGTTTTAGTATTAAAATGAAAATTGTTATTTTTAAGAATTCTGTTTAAGGTTTATGGTTCAATTTGATCATCCTATTTAAAATCCTGCTTGTTTAGCTCCAAGGAAGGTGTGTGTAAAGTTAATTGTACTTTGGTGGAGGTTTGAGCAAATGAGAATTGGAGGTGGCCTCCCCTATTTTGGTTTTTCATAAAACTAGAAGGAGAAAGTTTGGGGAGCTCAAGAACCTTTAAAATCACTCTAGGATGTGTGCCTCTGGCTGCTAGGGTTGAATCAAGTGCAAGTGTTTTGATTTGAGTGAGAATGAGGGAGTATAATTAAGGATAGACAATGGCTGATTTGGCTATTTGATCCAATGCTATTTCAAAGGTGGTGTTTATTTTGATTTATTTGTATGGGAGAATTACCGACCTCTGATTAAGAGAGTGATATAAAGCGCCTGAAATTTTCTAAGGAGATGAATAGTAGATAGACACTACCTGAGATTTCACCTCATTTTGTGAGGACTTGATCCAGTATATATGAATCACCTATAGTTACCTCCCAATGTTAGAAAATTTTTGATTAAGATTAATCGTTTAATGTAGCATAAAACATGTGGAGTTTTGGAATTTAGATTTATGAAATTCATTATTTTAAACTTAAGTGGATGGTTGGTGTAATGATGATATGCCTGATCTAGATCCCATGGTTCGTCTTGTGCTATCATGGTTCTGGTCTACAAGGTAATCAATAGAAGGATCAGATCATGGGTTGCGACCAAAAAAATCCTTATCGACCTAGGGTGGCATTTGTCCAAGGAAATATGCTTAAGTCTACCTTGGCTAACATAAGGCTTTTTTGCTCCATCAAGTATACCCTACGGTTCACAACTCAAAGGGCAGAGCCATTGGGAAGCATATGGGCTATGATCGTGATTGTGATATAATGATGTCTTTTGGAGATAGTTACCTAGTCAGAGGACTCTGGTCATAACTACATCATGTGGAGAATACTGGCCAAGCCATGCAGTCAGAGGAGTTGAATTTGTTACCTCCGACAAACAATTGCGAAAGGTGAGTTAAATTTTTAGCTTTAAGTTTTTAGATTGATAAATTACACTTAACCATTTATAATTTAGTGATTTATTTGATTTTATATTTGTATTGATAATTGAATTTGATTAATTTAATTTGAGATTGCAAACACATTTTTATAGTAAGTATCCCCTCCGGTTGAAATCTTCATTCAATACATCCATCATCAGGGTAGTTTATTATTTCATTATTTTAGATCCTTTTGACTTTATTAATTTAATAAAGGATCATCATCATTATGTGACAAAATTAGCTTCTCAGCTATTTTAATAAGTTGGCATTCTTATAATATTATTATTAGATTTTTTAGATTTTGTTAACCCGGATCCAGTCCGCAGACCTAACTGCAAGTCAACTCGTGCAGCATCCTCAGACACTAAGGTTAAGCATTCAGCATAGTGTTAGGGCCCATGCAGATCATTTAATTTCAAATTGATTTAACTTTAGAGATTTAAAAATGTTGCTTATTTTGATTGAGTTTTATTATAACTTTAAAATTTTAGAAAATTGCATAACATATTGTAAGATCCTCTCCACATGAGCTACATGTGGGGTCAGACCATGGCATGAGGTATGGATGAAACAGGCCAAATGCATCATCCCACCTTGTCAAGAAAGGCATGTATGTGTCTCTAAAGCACCTACATGTAACTCAAATTTCTAAAATTTTACTACAAATATTTCATTCTTACAAAAAAGCATATTAGTTTTCTAATTTTTGCTATTTATGTTATATAAAAAGCTCATTATAGTATTCTATTTCTTTTGTATATTTTATTTGATATTTAAAGAAAATTTAGATTCATCCTTGTATAGTGGGCTACTTCGGGTATGCTGGGCTTGCCCACCATGCCCAGAAAGGTGTGTATGAGTGTAGAAATTACTTCCTGAATGCGCTATCCCACCATGCCAAGAAAGGCATGTATGTGGCTCTAAGGTACCTACTGAAATAGATTTCCTCGCCAGGCCAAGAAAGGAGTGTACGGGTACTTATACACCTGCAATATTATTTTAAACAAAATTTTATTTTATGGCATGGTTTTATGTCAACTGTTTAAGCCCTATGTTGGTGTGAAGTTGGCAGCATCCTAGCATCATCCTCGTGTAAAGGGGCTACTTCGGGTATGCTAGGCATGCTTGTCATGCCAAGAAAGGCTTGTATGAGTGGTATAAACCACGACTTAAATGTGCCTTCCCACCATGCCAAGAAAGACATGTATGGGGCTCTAAAGTACCTGCTGAAACAAATTTTCTCGACACAAAAGAAAGGCTGAGTACTTATACACATGCAAGCAAGTATAGATTTGCCTATCACGGGAAAAAAATATGTACGAGTATTTATAGTCAACATAGGCTTTGAGTTAGCACAGGTGTGCATGAGAGTGCTCACGGGCACTCAGCATCTAAGTGCACATAACAGAATAGTGCTTTCTGTGAATGAATAATGCAATGAACATTGCACACTCTAGTAGCGGTGCCTGATCAGGTGGGAGAGAGGGAGGGAGAGGGAGAGAGTTGGGGAGAGAGAGAGATAGAGAGAGGGAGAGATGGGAGCTTATGGGAGAGAGGGAGATGGCTGACTATGTGGAATGGGGATGGGAATTAAGTTTAGGGTTTTAAGGGGGTATTTACTATATATATATATATATATATATATATATATATATATATATATATATATATATATATATATATATATATATATATATATATATATATTTATCATGATATCATACATCGCATTATATATATCAATTTTAGGTTACTCTGATGTCCCAAACATAATGACGTGGTCCATCTCACCATCGAGGTCATTTGGTTCAAGTCCGAATCGAGATCAAATTCAGTTCAAATTTGTGCGTCGTCACTTCTGATCGCTCAATATTCTAGCAGACTCACCCATATTGAGCGAGAATAGTCTTATTTGATAGATTTTGATGTTTTGATGCTAGCGACATGATCAATTTCATGAATGAAGATCATTTGGGCATTATTGTTGCTTCACGATCTTGATATGTGCGTAGGTGCATCAGCGACCCTCCTTCTTAATTGGTCGACTATCGAATTACACAAGATGCATATTTTAATCAATTTTGATGCTATGAACATGATGACAGAGTCTTTTCATTGATCAAAGATTATTTCAATTGATTTTTGGTACCGTCTAGTGCATTTCAACTCTAGTTTGTGTGCTGTTGTATCCGATTGCTCGATACTCACACATACTCATCTGAATTGAGCGTGAATAATCTCATTTGATAGGTTTTAACATTTTGATGTTAACGATGCAATTAATTTTACAAATGGATATTATTTGGGCATCGTTGCGGCTTCTCGACCTCGATATACGTGTAGGCACATTGACGACCCTCCTTAATCGGTCGATTATTAAATTGCGCAAGATGCATATTTTGATCATAGTATATTTTTCTCGGGGGTAGTGACTTCTTAGGAGTCCTCATTAGATGATTAGGTCCATCATGCCTTAGGAATATATAAAGGAGGGAAAATATCTCTAGTATATCTGAAGACCCATCATGCCTCAGAAGTCCTTATTAGATGATTAGGTCCATTATAGGCTAGTGACTTCTATCTCTTGAGGTAGCACACTATTTCTTAATGTCATACCCGATTATCCTAATGAGTACATCTGTGGATCTGTATGGTGTCCCCTCACACAAACACACCCAATACAAAAATAAACATCACAGATTTTTCTGGCGACTCCATTGGGGATGGTTCCTCTCTCCATATCTAGTTGACAATTGTTGTCTCCAAGCATCGATAGTGGTTTATATTTTATATGAGTTCGATACTACCTTTCTTCCATTGGCACTTAGCTTATTTCATTCTTAAGCAAAGTTAGCCAACATCCTTTAGGTTTTAGGACCTCACTCCATGTAGGTCTTGAAACCCTTATTGGATTCCCCAATAGGTGAAAACATAATTTATCAATAAAAGTGGTGATAATAAAAATTTAGAACCTCCTCATCACTAGCTTGGTGAGGCAAGGTTCATCATAAAATTTAAAGGAAATAATTCCTTTCACAAAAATAACACTTCCCAAAAGCACCTTTCATAAAATCACAAAATCAAAACCCTCCATGATTACTACATGGAGGTTCTTTTCAAAAACAAATCATGCCATATTGATTTCCATTTAACATATCCAAATTTATTAAGTGGGGATCCCCATTTGAGTCAAACATAAATTCAATTTTCACTTAACATATCCAAATTTATTAAGTGAGGATCCCTATTTGAATCAAACATAAATTTGGCCTTCATTTAACAATTTCAATTTGTTAAATGAGGGTCCCATTTTCAAAATATAAAATTTGACTTTCACTTAATAATTTCAATTTGTTAAGTGGGAGTCTCATTTTCAAAAACATGAATTTGATCTTCACTTAACAATTTCAATTTGTTAAGTGAGGGCCTCATTCTCAAAATATGAATTTGATCTTCACTTAACAATTTAAATTTGTTAAGTGAGGGTCTCATTTTCAAAACATAAAATTTGACTTCCACTTAACCATCTCAATTTGTTAAGTGAGAGTATCATTTCTAAGACAAAAATTTGACCTTCACTTAATAATTTTAATTTGTTAAGCAGGGTCTCATTTTTAAAATTTTAACTTTGACTATCACTTAATAATTCCAATTTGTTAAGTGAGAGCCTCATTTCCAAAAATTTGACTTCCACTTAACAATTTCAATTTGCTAAGAGAGGGTCTCATTTTCAAAGAAATATACATTGAGGCTTTCACTTAGCATATCCAATATTGCTAAGCAAGTGTCTCATTTTCAAAGCACTTGT
The DNA here is from genome assembly GCA_021442155.1 of Cymbidium sinense. Taxonomy (NCBI): domain Eukaryota; kingdom Viridiplantae; phylum Streptophyta; class Magnoliopsida; order Asparagales; family Orchidaceae; genus Cymbidium; species Cymbidium sinense. Next base: position 17,668,565 of record CM038221.1, on the reverse strand, counting down.
TTGGTTCTATCTAACACACCAAAATTGTTAAGTAAGGACCACATAACCATGCCATATTAGACTCCCACTTAACATAATCAAATTTGTCAAGCAAGAATCTCATTCTCAAGTCATTTCATACTTTGATTTCCACTTAACACACAAAATTGTTAAGTGAGAATCCCACTTTCAAAAAGATATCAAATACATTTAGGATTTCACTTAACATACCACATTTGTTAAGTGATGGTCTCTTTTCAACACACATTTGATCCCTATTTTAACATACCAAATTTGTTAAATAAGGATCCAATTTTCCATATCAATCACACTTGAGCTTTCACTTAATATATCAAATTTGTTAAGTAAGAGTCTCATTTGCAAAGGTAAACAAACACATCTCAAACACATTTAGGGCTTTCACTTAACATATCCAAATTTGTTAAGTGGGGCTCCCATCTTCAAAGCAAAACAAATCTCACAAATCAAACACATATGACCCCTACTTAACATACAAAATTTGTTAAGTGGGAAGCCCTCTTTCTAAATCAAAATATCACACAATCAAATCTTGACAAGCAAAAATATTTCAAACACACAAATCACAACCTCTTCTTAGCATACCAAATTTGCTAAGTAGAGTTCTTCAAATTATCCATATTTTCAAACAAGAAACATAAAACACAAACAATCTCCCAAAAAGAAAGAAATCTCTCCTCAAACTTTATGAACCCTACCCAACCTACTTAAATTGGTTGAGTATGGGTTCTAAAATAAAAAAATCAAATGACAAAGACTCTCTCCAAAACATCTAAATCTCTTTAGTAAACCCCACTTAACATATTTAAATTGTTGAGTGTGGGTTCAAAACACCAAACTTATGTTACTTGCGTGGGATAAATATCAAGATAGGAATCTGATATAAGCTATGTTTCAACAAATGCAGACATATAGTTTAGAGCAGTTAGGGTAGTCTTTGCAGTTTTCACACATGGCCTCTCAGAAGTTTGTGTTCACTTTTTTGTTTGGAATGGATTTGGCCCCGGATCAGGCCAACCTCCCTCAAACTGGCTCCACCCATCTAGTGTTTTTTGGTCGGGGATTTGAGAGAGCCTGCATCACCTACGAAGGGTTGACCCTCACTACTATTAGTCGGGACAAGGTGGCTAGGCAGAAGACAGTCATCCGGATCAACCTGCCTTCTGACACCAAGTATCCTTCTCTGAAGAGGATGGCAGTTGAGGTTCCGCCGGTCTCTTTTACTCGTCAACTATTTCCACTATCTGTTTGCTAGCACCTCTCGATGGTCCCCTAAGGGGAAGGCTATCTGAGATAGCCTCCAACCTTGAGGATCTAGCTCTCACCGCCACTAAGCATATATGCATACACTGATGCAAAGGAAGCATGATTAAGCGGCACTACGATCGTGCTGCATGAGAGATGGATGTTGCATCCTACATTGCAGAGGAGGGTTTCCCCTGCAATGTTTCCCCATTGTTGAGTAGAAACTCTTAACATCAGATGGAGAGGAGGACTATCGAGGATAGTTGCATTGTCTCCACCTCCTACATACCATGAGGCTCCGGCTAGGGACAGAAGGAAGTCCTATGATGGTCTACATACGGTATTATGGTAGGTAAGCAGAGTACATGGATGTTCAGAGTCTGGTACATTATTCAACTTTAGGTTTGCCTTCCCTAAGAGTATCAGGCTCATTCACGCAGTGATAGAGCATTAGAGGCCCAAGTAGTAGTTTAGTTAGGGAGCAAGGAGCGATGAAGATTCTCCAGGCAGTCAGCGGCCTCCACTCTAGTTGATTTTTCTAGTCATCGGGCCATCGGACCAACAAGACTGATATCATAGTGGTGACAGGTTCCCCCAGCCATAGGAGGAAAGCCCTAGCGAGGGTAGAGCTGGTGTTGTCTCCACCACACCGATCCACTCCTTGCCCACTATCACTGGTTCATGTCCCACCATCCACCGTGCCTATAAAGGCACATAAAACAATATATGGGAGAAGAAAGCCCCCTTGGTGATCCAGCTACGACCAAAGGATTCCACTTCATCTACTACATTGACTGAAGTGAGGATGAGTTCACCTACTTAACCTCCTGCTTCAGTCTTGGTAAAAGGAGTGGTGACCTTGTAGTGTCATAATCATAATACCACAACCATCACCATTAGAGCATTGCGGCTGTAAGGGGAAGGGGATAGTTCTGTCCCCCATGATCTCCCTAGAGACATTACTCCACCCACGGCGATCACGAGCATGTTTCTACGGTCATGACCCTCCTGAGCCCGGCACTGATAGGCGGTTAGGTGCATCTCTATCAGTGAGCACAACCCTCCATTTGCGCGGTCATTTTTCTATGCTTATGCTCCAGATGAGATTATAGCATAGTACTTCATAGAGAAGAGGAAGCTTCTAGGGAGTACCGATCAAATTGTGAGGAAATGTCAGCTTCGATCTAGATGAGGATGATCTCCTTGAGGATTCTACCAAAGTTCACATGGTCGATATTGGGATCCCTTCAGAGGGATCAACACAACTAGGAAGGTATTGTAGTTGAAGAGGAGGATGTCATCCATTCAACTCAGCATCTTCTCCACCAGCTTAGATAGAGGAATGGTCATATTGATCAAATGGGGAAGAAGATCGAAGAGTTGATAGCAGTAGTGTAAGCATTGCAGAATTCAACTCCAGTTTCATAGCCTTCTCCCATAGTGGCCGATAGAGCAGAGTTGACACACACTTTAGATTATCCTAGGTGCATTCATGCAGAGGGAGACATCAGTAGCTGGCATAGGAAGGTGGTGGATAGCACCTCCATGCATGAAAAAGACAACAAACATTTGGTGGAGCAATAAGTGAGGGATGCTTTGGCCCAAGCCTGAGATGGCTCATCTCTTTCAAAAGGTAGACCCTACTCAGAGGAATTTGATGGTGTCCAATACACTAAGGGCTTTGTGCCTCCATCCTTTAAGATTTTTGATGGCAGTGGGAACCCCCGGTAGCACATAGCACATTTTAAAGCTGGATGTTGCAACATTGGTGGCAGCGATGCACTCTTATTTTGCCTCTTTGTCAGCAGCTTGATGGGCATTACATTCGATTGGTATGCTCAACTACCCAATGGTTCAGTGAAGACATTTGCTGAGCTGGAGCAACTCTTTATTAAGAGATTTGCTGGAGCTCAGCAAAGGGTAACTGTATGCGATCTCATTGTAGCTCAACAACATCCCGGTGAGTCCCTTATTGATTACATTCTTAGATGACACAATTTAAGTATGAAATATGAACCACAACTGTCTGAATATCATGCCATTAAAATTCTGCTCAAGAATATTCTTGGCCCTGTTGACCTCATTTTTAGGATGAGCTCTCAACCCCTCCATCTTATACATAAGACTTCTCTTAGACTTTAAGAGATCCATAGTCTTAAGAATCATCTAGTTATTAGGTGGACACTTAATCTAGCCCTAGAGACTTAGAAGAGTTAGCCCTAGGAATAGGTCATGCCTTAGGGTGTTAGGAAAATTTGCCCCACTTGAACCAAATTCCTCACTTCCTTCTTTCAAGTCAAACTTAAATCAATTCTAGCTTAATTGATTTCCTCCAAATCCAAATCAATACCACATGATTGAAACCCATGATTGAAAGTAATGATTGAGGCTCATGATTGAAATACCAAGTTCAAAATATTTCCTAAGTCTTTTGATTCTCTCTCATAAACTCAACCTAAATCAAATCTAAATCAATTCAAATTCTAGAAATTATTTCACAACCCATTTATATTCTCATTTATATTCACATATATAAATGAAATATAAATTCAAATCAATCAAACTAAATCCAAAATTCAAATCCAAATAAAAAATCTTTCCAAAGTCACTTTGATTCCCTCTTAAGGACTTAGCCTAAATCAAGTTCAAATCACTTCAAATTCATGAAATTTTCTTATAACTCATTTATATTTTCATTTATATTCACATATATAAATGAAATGTAAATTCAAACAATCAAAATCAACTCCAAAAATCAAACTCAAATTTAATCAAAATCCAACCTAAGCCTTTCAAGTCAAAATCTTGAACTTAGCTAGATCAAATTCAAATGAAGCCAAACTCTTGATTTTTCTTCATGATTTCAATCAATCCTTCAATCATGAATCCAAATATAAACATAAACTTCAATCACCAAACCAAAACTAAATCCCAAAATCAAATCCAAGTCAAGCTCATGTTCACCTTTTTGAACTTGAAATTATTAAATGAAAAAAAACCTATTTGACTTCAAACCATTTGCAAGATTTATATTTCAATCATAAGTCCATATGTGAGTTCAATCAAACTCAAACAAGATTTGACCAAGCCATTTGACCTACTTAGGCTCACTTGACCCTAAGTGACCTAAAGTACCCTTATGAGCCAAATTCTAATCCTAACTAAATTGGATTGAACTAAGCCCAACTAAGCCTCACATTGTGAACAACAATCATCATAAGATGATTAATCACTTAAATTGGGTCAAATGAAGTCAAACCAAAGGGTTGACCAAGTCAACACTTAGCCAAAATGAAACCTAAACTTGTCAAAATTCACGATATGCCAAATTGAAACCATTGATCAAAACTCATTATTGACCAATGTTTGAACTTGACCAAATCATCACTTGAACCTAGCCCAATTGGAAAGTTGACCCAAGTTAACCTAAAAAAAATCAAAATAAAACTTGATCTAAGCCAAATTGATTGAAACTAATGGGTCAAGTTCATTCCAAAATGATTGTTGAACTTGATCAAAGCTCCAATTGGCCAACTAGACCTAACCTAGCCCAATTGACCTTGAACCCAACTTGACCTAAAAGGTCATATGAGCCAAAATCAAATTAAACCAAAATGGATTAGAAACAAAGATACCAATCTATTTTATATGACCAATGAAACCTAAGCTAACCCATAACCTAACCCAAATAAATCAAATGGGTCAAATTGGTCAAGTTGACCCATTTGACCTAAATAAACTCAATTGAACCAAAATCAAATATAAATCAAATTAAAACAAACCAAACCACCAACAAATTTCAAATGGTCATATGAACTTGACCCAACCCTTGGTTTGAACCAATTTGACCAATTGGTCAACTTGATCTACGTTGACCCATTTTGACCTAAATGGGTCAACATGAGCCAAATCATATCAAATCAATTCCAAATCCATTAAAACTTGGCCCAACTCATTTTTCAATCATACCAAACATATTCAAATTGGAATGACCATTTTACCTCATGCCAGGTAAATTTTGGCCAAATTCACTTGGAATTTGGTCAAATCCTCTTCTTGGCCCCTTGGCACCCTCTTAGTGGACCAAGTGAACACTAGTGGTGTGGTGCAAATGGGTTTGGGTCAGACCAAAAGGCTGACCACCTCACTTGAAATTAAGCACATGGAATCCCTCCTCCACTTAATTAAGGCACATGGGAGCTCCACTACTCACTCTACCTTTGAAATAGATCCAATCTAGTCAATTGATCAAAAATGGGAAAGGGAGGCTTGACCGTATGATTGCTTTAGGGGGAGATATACTCCCCATAATTCCATTTCAATTCATTAGTCTTCAATTCGATTGAGCTTAGGGAAGCCAGAGAACCATTTCCAAGTCTCCCCAAGCTTTCTAGAGTGATTTTGAATTTCCCATTTCTCAGTTTTCATAGGCTGAAAGTAGGGGAGCTCCACTTGAATTCCATCTCATCCAATACTCAAAATCAATATAATTCCTCCTTCAAGCTCCCTCAGAGGATCAAATTGAACTAACTCCAAACTCCATTTAAGTTCTCCAAGCAAGGGAGGAGTGTTCTTGATCAAGATCGAGCCCACTTGAAGGTGAACTTGGCCTATAGAAGATCCATCTACTAGTGAGTGTTAAACATCTCCATTTGTATGTATAGATATGCTTAAGATTCATTCATATGCATGTTATATATGTTGGGAAAGAAATGAAGTAATGTGTGTTTTGTGGTATTAACTCACTCTACTTAAATCTTAAAATACCTTTCTTTTTGAATAAGTTTGTTTAGGGAAAAATCTAAACTTAAGATTAATTAAAACACATAATAAAATATTCACTAAACAAAATCAAACATGAATCTACTTTAAAAATTACTTAAGGTAGGGAGGAAAGAGAAGTTCTCTTCTCTGTTTCTCTCTTTATAACTTAGTTTTAATTGTAGGATTCACTTAAACCAAAATAAATCACCCAATAAAAATTAACCAAATCAACTAAGCAACTTGAATAAAACCACCCATATAAGTTGAACATTTTTCGTACTTAAAAAATTTAAATCTTAAAGCCATAGCGAAGTGTACCACATAAACCTTTTAAAGCATGTGCATTAGGCTAAGTCACCACTTCTAACTTTAGGTTGGGGCGGTGCATGATTTGATGTTTGCTTTTATTTTATGATGTATTATTTCTAGTCTGAAAGTTAGGGTGTATGTGCGTAGAATGAATGGTAGGATGATTTAATCTAATCATTGTCTTTTGCAGGGGATTATGCTTAAGGGGTGCTATAATAAAAATATAAATGCTTTTGCTATGTAGGTGCTTATACCCCTAAGCATAATCAAATAGGCTAGGTAGACTTGTTTACCCATGAGTGGGGTGCTAAGTCTAATATACATGCTTGGAAATTATAAGGTTTGTTTAGCTAATCTCTATTTTGCAGGTGTTAGTTAGATTTACTTTTCCTTTTTATGTACTTTTGTAATTAGGATTTTGAAATGATTATTATGGGGGATTAGGATGAACATTGGTCATAAGATCTCATCTTATGTACAGAAGCCTTTGGAGCAACCATTCCAACCAAAGAAGAAGGAACCAAAAGAAGAAAGAAGAAAGAAAGAAAGAAGAAGAAGAAGAAAAGAAGACCCATAACATGAATTCCTTACTTTAATTAATTCATTTGTAATCCATGTTGTATAAGGGTAGAGCTCCTTATTTGTTTTCGTTTGTTCGGTGGTGCCTACCATAAATGACCTTTTATTCTTTTTGCATTAGTTTATGTTTGTGCATTAAGTTAAGATCCTTTTCCTAGTTTCTTCCTTGCTTTGATGTATGGTGCGGATGATTAGGCTCTTAGAAAAAAATAAATCTTTACCAAATTAATCAACTCAAAATTAAAGATAAATAACTCATAACCTCACTTAAAGTATAAGTTAAAATTAAGATAAAATAATTAGTAACTCCTTAGTTGGATGTGTACTTTCTTTTCTAACATCATGCATAAAAGTATATTATTTCACTCTTGATTGGAGGACTTCCACCTTTGCTAGAGAACTTGGCTTGACCTGTGAGAGCCATGGTAGAAACACACCTCCTTATCTCGTTGATTTTGGCCCATAATCTTATTTCTCATGCATTAGGTATATGAATCCTAAAGCCCATCTCAAATGATTGTCCAAAATAAAAATAAAACATGTGAAAATTTTGTATTATATTTAAGTCATTTGAAGCATGTCCTTACATGATCTAGTCCCCTCCACAAGATGCTCCACCTATGGATATGCTTGTGGAGGACTAACCCAGAGTTGACTACAATGTCCTTGCTCACATGAGAAAGTTACCAGCTAAAGCAAGAATATATGATGACCTTGTCTTATCCAAAGAGATGAGTGAATCATTAATCAAAGACCTTCTTGATCCAGAAATATGCTTAGCTCAGCTGGCCGCTGTTGGAGAGGAGACATGTTTTTCATGAGAAGCTTGGAGTTACATTCACCAATGAAGATCTTCTTCTGGGGACAATACACTGTCCCATCTACATCATAGTGGATATGGAAATTCAGGCTCTCCAGGGTGTTAGTTAATCAAGGTGCATCAGTGAACATTATGAGTCTAAAAACCTTTGTCTACTTGAGGATCAACATCTCTGAACTTCGAGGTGATCGGATGATGTTGAGAGGATTCAATAAACAAGGCAAGAGGAATTTAGGCTCCATAGTGTTATCACTATAAATAGATGACTGGAAGATAGAGGCCAAGTTTTACATAATAGATTCAGATACATCTTTCACTACTTTGTTGGCCTTGGATACATGTAAATAACATGGTTCCATCTTCTTTGCACTAGTGCATCAAATTCAGAAGAGGAGGAATCGAGTATTGTGTTAAAGGAGACTTGAAGCCATTCTCAGTTAGAGAGGTCGAGATTTATGAAGATGCAACCTACTATCTTTCTCCAAACCAAAAAGTCTATTCTCATGAACTTGGTGAATGTTCAAAATCAAAAGAAAAAGAAATAGAAAAAGAAAAAAAATTAAAAAATAAAAAGAAAAGAAAAAGGGAAAAGAAAAAGAAAGCACATATGAGCGAGAATCAGACACCTAGGAAGAGGTAGAGCCAGATGTTAGATTTCACCCACAGTTCATTCCTCCATATGAAAATATGGGTAGGATGACTCGACCTCCACCCAGATAGGAAGAGGCAATTGGCGAGTTCTAGAGGTGGAAGACCTCATCTTGGTGGCCAACCAGTGAGCTATGTTCGACTCACAGTAGCTATCCACATAGACTTAGAGTCTAGTTCAGAGGATGAGTCTCAAGTGGTTAGAACGCCAACCAACCACTCTCAGTTGGTCTCTTTGGAGGTGACATTCTATCCAAATAGTGGTAAAGACCAGGCCTCCAAGAAAAGAATGAATGTATCCAAATCATTATGTAGAACAGTCATGTAGCAATTGAGAACTTTAGCTATAGCCTCACTTTCTTCCTAGAAAGGTGAAGGTTTGGTAGTTAAAGAGGCCCCCAAGTCATCCACAGATGTCAGGTCGAAGAGAATTTTATTAGGAGCATCATTCTCAAGTCAAGAAGCTAATGTAGAACTTGAGGATGATTCATATAAACATTTAACACAACTGCCTCTTGATTAGTATTTGCCTTGTGTTAATAACAAAAAGGGATTAATCCCACATACTCGATCTAAATATAGGTTTGACCCAATTCAAGATAATTGATTAACCTATGATGATGTTGATCATGATGTGAGATTTGGATGAGCTTAGTTCAATCCAATTTGGGTTGAATTAGAACTTGGCTCAAAAAGGTCTTTTAGGTCACTTTGAGTCAAGTGAACCTAAATGGGTTAATTGGCTTGATCATGGTTTGATTCAAGTTTAGTTATTTTGATAAATGAGTTTGAGATGGAAATATAAATCCAATTGCAAGTGATTTGGATCCATATGGATTTTGGTTGTATGATAATTTCAAGTCAAAAAGGGCTAACTTGGGTTAGCTTGGATTTGGTTTGATAATTGTAATTTGTATTTATATATGGGGCAATAATTGAAGGAATGATTGAATCATGAAGAAATCCATGTGTTTTTATTTGGTTTGGATAGGATTTGACTAAGTTCAAGGAGGACTTGGCTAAAAAGGGTATAAGTTGGATTTTGGTTTGATTTTGAATTTAGTTTTGGCTATTTGAATTCATAGTCCATTTATATTCAGAAATATAAATGAATATATAAATGATTTATGAGAGAATCACTTAAGTTTGGAGTGATTTGGATTTGGTTAAGGCTAATTCCATAAGATGGAATTAAAGGGCTTAGGAAAGATTTTAGGATTTGAATTCAATCATGGATTTCAATCATTTGATTTGGAATTGATTTATGATTTAGATTAAGGATTTGAGTTTGAATTTAAGGTTTAGTTTGAAACTAGGAAGCAAGGATCGGGTTTAATGCTATAGGGCAGGCAAGTCTTCCTAAATTCCTAAGGCATACCCTATTCTATCTCCCAGTCTCTAGGCCTAGTGTTCACCTAATCACTAGAAGTGTGTTAAGACTAAAGGATCTCTTAGTGCATGAGAGTCCTATATCTGATAAGGAAGTTTGAGCTCACTCTAAAGTGAGGTCAAAGCGAGAAACACCTTACTTTGCTTCACTTGGAGTAGGTGTGAGAATGTAGCCAAGGCAAGGGGAGTGGGAGTCCTTGTTTGGAACATGCTATATTGGAAATGGGGAGGTGATTTCACCTCCCATAGGTTATGGCCAACCCAACCAACCCCTAGGTCAGGTTAGCTAGTGTCCTTGGTACGTAAGTGGACTAATGGATGGGTGCCAAGTGGCCAAGAGGAGGAAATGACCAAATATCTAGGTGATTTATCTCATGGGATGCCTTTTTCCAAGGGCAAAGTGATCATTTGGCATTAGATTTGATTTTGGTAGATTTGAGACGAGTCAAAAGTGGGTTAGCCTAAATTTCAAGTGATTTGGAGTTCATTTGGTTTGATTTGGCTTAATTTGACATATGTAGGTCAAATTGGGTTAGGTTAGGTCAAGTTGGCCAATTGGTAATTGGTCAAACTAAGGGTTGGGTCAAGTTCACTTGACCATTTGGGGTGCATTGGTTCAATTAGTTCCAATCAATTTGGCCTAGGTTTGATTTTGGATCATTTGAATTTATATAGGTCAAATGGGTCAAGTTGACCAATTTGACCAAATTGGCCAAATTGGGTTGGGTGTTGGTTCAAGTTCAGTTGGTTAATTGAAAATGATTGAAGGCTTTGGTTTGAATCAATTTAATTTAGAATTTGGTCAATTTGATCCTTTAGGTCAATTTAGACTAAGTTGGGTTAAGTTGACCAATTGGTCAAATTAGGCTCAATTATGGCTTTAGTCAGGTTCAATAATCAATTTGGAATGAACTTGAGTTATTGGTTGTAATCAATTTGGGTTGGAACATGATTTGACCTACTTTGGCCTTTTAGGTCAATTTGGGTCAAATGACCAATTGGGTTTGGTTTGACTCAATTGATGGTCAAGTCATGCTCAAACCTTGATTATGATTTGGTGTGAATTAATGGTTTCAATCAATTTGGTGTATGATGAGTTTTGGCTAGTTTGAGTTTCATTTGGGCTAAGGGTTGACTTGGTGAAATGACCAAGCTGACTTGGTTTGATCCAATTCAAGGCAATTGATCACTCTAGGGTGTTTATTGGTCATGATATAAGGTTTGGATGAGTTTAGTTCAATCCAATTTGGGTTGGATTTGAACTTAGCTAAAAAAGATCCTTTAGTCCACTTTAGATCAAGTGGACCTAAGTGAGTCAATCAATTTGATTTTGATTTGATTAATGTTTAGTTGGATTTATATATGACTTTAGGATTGAAATATAAATCCAAATATAATCAATTTGGGCTATGATAGGCTTTGGTTCATTGGGAATTTTCAAGCCAAAAGGGCTAAATTGAGCTTGACTTGGGTTGGCTTGAATTTGGCTTGATGATTATATGTTTCATTTATATTTGGATAGATGATTGAAGGAAAGATTGATTCAAGAGAAAATCCATTGGTTTTGATTTGATTTGGATATGATTTGGCCAAGTTCAAGGAATTGTCTTAAAGGGCTTGAATTGCGTTTTTACTTGATTTTGAACTTGGTTTTGGTCATGTAAATTTATATTTCATTTATATTTATGAATATAAATGAAGATACAAATGATTTAGGAGAAGATCACTTGAGTTTGGAGTGATTTGGAAGCAAATTTGACTAAGCTTATGGAGGTATGTCAAAAGGTCTTAAGTAGGAAATTGAATTATTTTGATTTAGTTTTGATCATTAGGATGAGGGTTTCATTCATATTTGTAAATATACAATGAAATAATAATTGATTTATGAAGAAATAAATTGGTTTTATGTTGGTTTGGGTTAAGATTTGATTAAGCTCATGAAGGTAGGTCCATATGGCTTAAGAGAGGTCTTGGTTGGGTGTAGATTTAGTTTGATTTAGTTTTGGCTATTTGAGTATATATCTCATTTATACTTGTGAATATAAATGAAGATATAAATGATTCATGAGGAGATCAATCAAATTTGGGTTGAATTGGGTGGAGACTTAGCTAAGTCTATGACATTCAATCATAAGGCTTTAAGGGGGATTTTGATTTTGGATTTGATTATGGGTTTCAATCATTTGGTTTGGGGTTTAGATTTGGATTTGGTACATGATTGAAGGTTGAATTGGTCTTGGAAAAAATCAATTGAATTTGGATTGATTTGAATTTGGCTAAGGCTAGTCCATAGGATAAGATCATATGGCTTAGGAAGGATTTGATCAAGGGATTCAATCATTTGACTTGGAATTTAGATTTGAAATTGGATTTGAAATTGAGTTTGAGGTTTGGTTGGGAATTTGGATTTGAATTGAATTTAAGAAGGTGTACATGAATTGAGTATAGGCTATATGGTAGGTGATTTTCTTATGTCCCTAAGACATGGCCTAATCCTATAATTAACCTTTCTACGTCTCTAGGCTTAGGTTCAATGTTCACCTAATCACTAGAAACATTTTATAATTAAGGAAGTCTTAATGTCTAGAAGACTCCTAAGTCTAAGAAGAGGAGGTTGAGAACTCACTCCAAAAGTGAGGTCAACAGGACTTCGCACTACACTGAATGCTTAAACATAGTGTCTGAGGATGCTCCGCGGGTTAATTCTCGGTTAAGTCTTATGACCGGGTCCGGGTTAACAAAACCTAAAAATTCAATAATAATTTTATAAGAATTCCAACTTAGCAAAATATCTAAGAAGCTAATTTGGTCGTATGACAGTAGATATGATCTTTTATTATTAAATTAATAGAGTCGACAGGATCTTGACCATCAAAATGAATGATCAACACCCCGATGATGGCTGTGTTGATTGAAGATTTCATTCGGAGGGGATACTTTTATCAAAATGTGATTACAATTTCAAATCAAATTAATAAAAATTAAATATCAATTCAAATGAAAAATTTGATGAATTATTAAGCTCAAAATGACTAAATGAAAATCATCAACCTAAAAAACTTAAAGCTAAAATCCAATTCACCCTCTGCAATTGTTTGTTGGAGGTGACAAATCAAGAAAGCTCTAGCTCACTAAGGAGCCAATGTCAAGTCAAGTGTATATCTATGTTCACTCTCAGTCAATCACATGCTAATAAAGATGTGGCTCATGGCCTTTGATTGCATGGCTTGATATGCTTCACATATGATGCAGTTATGACCAGAGTCCTCTAATGTGGATGCCACCAAATGACACCATTATATCACAGTCTAAACTGTAGCTCGTGTGCTCTCCAATGGCTCTTCCCCTTGAATCGAACCATATGGTGCACTTGATAGGGAAAAAATCCCTCTATTCACTAAGGTGGACTTAAGCTTGTCTCCTTAGATAAATGTCACCCCATGTTTACAAGATTTTCTTGGACGATGCAACCCATGGATGATAACAAGGATTCTTCGGTCAGGTTGGGTCGACTACCTCCTCTGACTAAGTAAATTAGGGACCATGATAGCCCAGGATGACGGAACCATGGGATCTTTATCGAGCGCATCATCATTCCCCCAACCATCTACTTTAAGTTAATATGATGACTTTCATAAATTTAAATTTTAAACTCCACATGCTGCTACTATACGCTATGCATTTAGCAATCTAACGACTAGCCTTAATCGAAAGTTCTCTCTCAACATTAGGAGGGATAATTAACTATAGGTGCTTGCGCTTATAAGATACCTGGAACTAGATCTAAAGTCCTCAAAAAATGAGGATGAAATCTCTTGATAGTGTCTTATCTACTATTCTATCTATCTTCTAAAAATTTAATCAACTATTCCATTTGCATTTTAAAAATTCAACCTTGATTTTAATCACTCTCATAATTGAGAGGTCAGTGGCAAATTTTTGGAGCCCACAAATCAAAATATATTTTAAAGAAATAACATAAATGAAACAATTCACTAAAGTAATAAAAATCCAAGCACCATGATCGTATAAAAAGATAACTTTCCTCATAATTATATAATTACACTTAACATTGGAATTAAATGAATCAAAAGTCCAATTTGCACACATAAAATTGAAGCTGACAGAAGATATTTTATTGAATAAAAGCTCTGAAGTTACATGTCTCAGATTATCGATTCATGGGTTTCTCATTCCCTAGTTGCTTAATATCAACCTAGTTGAATTTCAAATAGTCATCAAATCCAAAAGTTAATTTTATTTGAAAACTCTAATTTGGTGCTACAAAACTAATACTAGAAACTTTTCCAATAGATTGCAATGTGAATGGGCTATCTGGTGGAACAAATGTGTCATATATCATTTAAAATAAATAATCTGCAAGTAATGGTGCCCAATGATCTTGTAACTAACAATAATAATAGTAATTGAGAAAATATAGAGGTTTGCAAGAGCAAGGCATAACAACACCGACATCAAATAGGCCTTGGTCTTGAAGATTGAAAAGTTATGACTATATCAAACATCTAATAAATACCTAAGTTTATATTAAGAGTTTCAAAAGTTGTTGAGTCAATAATTGTTGGATCATCTTAATTTAATAAATGTTGCCAGTCGATGCTAGCACATGCCAGTTACCTTTTATCATGTAAACAAGAGCTAATATTTGGCAGATAGAGTTTGAGAGAATGTTAATCAAATTTCCATTTCTCATCTAGGAGGTAACCTTCTTAACCTTGAAGAAGCTCTTAGTAGTCACCCATCAACTGCTATAGTCTCGACAATTATTCCTCAAGAGCTAGAGTCTTCTTGTATTAATCTTAGGAAAATATTTGAGCATTCATTTTAGTTTTTTCTTATCAGACGAAGAGGAATGAAATGCTGGTACACATTTATCATTTTATTTATCTGTTTAGCTTCCACCATATTTAAAAAGTTACTAACCTTAACTCCATTGGTATTGTAGCTCACACCATCCTTTTTGTGAAGGTATTGTTGTGCTTCTTAATAGGATAACATCTCAAGCCCATACATACAGGCTTTTGATGATGATCTAGCAAATGTTAAGATGGACCACTCAACACCTCAGCAATATTTCTCATGGTGGATAAGGTTTAGATGAGGAGTCATTTAGAGGTGTAGTCTTCGACTAGATTTGTTGAGATCAAATTCTTCTGATTTTGTAAGTCAAAGATGATATTAACCACTTCTTACTTCACTTGAATCCATTAGGTGAAAAACTCTTTTCATTTGAGTCAAGTGTTGTACTCGCCTCGTTCTCATCTGATATTGTCACTAAGGAAAGATTCTAGTTAAGGTCAATTATTGCCTCTACCATTTGATCCTTAGTCACAATAATAGTTACCCTCTTCCCTTTAAAGTCTTTATTGAACTTTTTTTAGAAGAGTTTTGGATGAAACTTCTAACATTTCATCCATCGTGTTCTTAGATATGATAATGGTCACAAGAAGTTATTTCTAGAAAAAAATGTTTGTGGAATTATTTTTGTCAAAACTCTTTCAATTCCATTTCATTTTCTAAAAAAACTTTTATTCTACTCTCTTCTTGTCAGTAGAAAGTTTGTTGTTTTTATTCTTATTCTTTCACTTGAACACTATAACAAATATACTTGCATTACTGATATCTTTCATGAGAAAGGCCAAAAGTTCATCGCAGATGCTTTGATGCAACCCTACCATGTACTTTCTTAGCACGAAAATTTCATTCAATGACACACTACTCATCATGACTTTTCTCTTGAACTCTGGCTATATTATCTTACATGTTTGTTCTTTTCACTAACGTAGTCCATATCACTTCTGACATCTTTAATTTTCATAGCCCATAGGCTACAATTCTTAGCAGAACAATTTCTTGAATTACCTATAGATAATGTTTTGATGCTCATATCGAAGATGAGTGTTTCACTATGTCAAAATGTGCTTGGTAAATTCGAGTCAAAAGAAATATTTTCTTAGGAATAATACCCATAAAAATTAAAATTAGTTTCTGATTGATCTATCCAAGTGTCCAACTTTCATTCATCAATATAACCATCAAAGAAGGACATTATTTTATCTTGTTGCTTGAAAATGAAGCTTCAAGATCCTCATCTTCTAAGTCATCTTTTGCATGCTAAAACTTTTATTTGTTTCTCACTATTATAATGACAATATCTTCTTGGCATGGATCTACCTTGTATTGTGGTTCTCAAGTTGCCATTAGGATTTTCTTGCGCAATGTTGACCTACACATATATTGCAGTATGATGTGAGCTTAAGTGGTTACAACAAAGCCAATAAGGGTCATCAAATGAAGCACTACATGAAAGTCTTATTTAAGAGGCTTGACTCATGCATGAAGTACTTGAAAGTCTAACAACCTGTGCATTAACAGACTTAATAACCACAAAATTCCTTTAGTTCGGGCATCGGGTTTGTATGAACTATGGAATTGCTTCCTCGGTCTTGTGGTTTCTGCTTTGACAGACTTGATGAGGAGAATTGCTTTGATCTATGCTTTAAGCTTGGTTTGATCATTTGATAATAAATTGAGAGTTTCCTCAGATTATCTTGATCTATCGATCAAGTAGAAAGATCTCTTGGATCCTGGTTGCTTATAATCACTTAGCTGAATCTAGTTTGAGATTGTTCAGCTCTCATCATTGGACTGACGAGCAAGGGCTCCTTCACTGTGGCCTTTTCTTATGACTTATTGAGTGAGGAGAACATTAGCTACTCAGCCACATTTGGGCTTGTTGAGTTCGGAACCTACTAGTCTTTGACCTGTGATGGGTTTGTAATCATCTGAATGAGGGCTCTTTCACTGCGATCTTTTCTCATGGCTTGCAGAGTGAGGAGAGTGTCAACAACTCGGTGGGCTTGTTTAGTTCAATTTTTTAGAACAGAGAGTTCTTTGAATTTTTTTTTTTTTGATATTTGAGGCTTTCTTTTTATGTGTAGCAATAGATTCTTTTTATTACTGTAGGAACCTGTAACTTAGCAATGATAATTATAGATATATTCAAGAATTTCAGTGCAACGCTTGATGTGAACCTGAATATGCATATATTCGAGGATCTCTCCTTATGGCATAATGTCAACTCAAATAAACTTAACATAAAGTAAAAAAAATTTCCCCTTGTCTTGTAGGGGGAATTCTAAAGCACATTTAGAAGAGGTGTCGAGATGAAACTAAGCAATTACATCAATATTTGAATTGATATGCTCTTAAGAGGGTTTTAACATGTAACATTGCTTTCATTTATGTATATAAATCTAAAAAAGTCCCTTGTGTAATAGAGGAATTTTCACAGAAAAGTTTTTTTTCATCTAAAGTGGGTATATTTATTTAGGGATGTCAGCATGAAGCATGATGTCAGCCTAAATAGATATACTAAAAAAATGCCGCCTATCTTACAGGGGAATTTTCACAGAAAAGTTCTTCATATGGAGTGAGCATATTTATTTATGGATCTCGACATGAAGTCGTCGACGGTGGGGCATTGGTCTTTCACTTTAGGTCAATGAGTGGTATGCCCCTCATTGATACACTTTTTCAATGACAAAAGGGCCTTCCCAATGAGGCTCAAATTTTCCACCAAAGTTTCAATTAGGAATAATTGATCTTCTCAGCACCAGGACCAATTCCCTCTTTTGAAATGTTCAAGGCCACACCGTATGGTCAAAAGCCCTGAACATCTTTGCTCGATAGACTTCCATATTTTGATGAGCTTGCAGTCTAACTTCATCAAGCATCGAGTTCCTACATTCTCAGATGTGCATTTTGATCTTCAGTTAGAATGTATTGGATGGCTACTTGAAGTGAAGGCAACTCAACTTTGAGTGGAAGAACTGCTTCAGTTCTAAATATCAATGAATAAGGAGTGGCTTTAGTTGGCCTCTTGTATGTAGTTCAATAAGCCCATAGTGCCTCTACTAGCTTGGTATGCCATTTCCTTTTATTTTTAGTGAGAATCTTCTTGAGCAGCTTGACTTGTTGAAAGCCTCTGCCAAACTATTTACTCTTGGATTGTATATTGAAGAGTATTGCCAATCAATTTTTTGTCGATTGACAAATTTATAAATATTTGCACTTTTGAAAGCCTTGCCATTATCAAAAATTATTCAACATGACACTCCAAATCTATAAACCACATTATACGTGAAGAAGTTAATCACTTGATTGATTGTAATTTCTTTAAATGGGGTAGCT
The DNA here is from genome assembly GCA_021442155.1 of Cymbidium sinense. Lineage (NCBI taxonomy): Eukaryota > Viridiplantae > Streptophyta > Magnoliopsida > Asparagales > Orchidaceae > Cymbidium > Cymbidium sinense. Next base: position 17,650,579 of record CM038221.1, on the reverse strand, counting down.
TTAGCCCACTTAGAGAAAGCAGGATGAAGCGATGTCCAACTGATAATGGTAGGTTAATTGGTCCAATTACATCTGTACCCTAATATTTGAATGGCCAGGATGCTATTATTGAGTGTAATGGATTTGAAGGTTGATGGATGAGATTCCCATGTACTTGACATTCATGGCATCTCTTAGCATGATTGATATAGTCTCACCATAGATGGCCAATAATAGCTAATCCTTTTGATCTTTACTACCATCTTGGGACCTGACTGATGTGCACCACAAAGTCCTTCATGAACTTCAACCATCACTTTGGTGCTTTCATCTATATTTAGGCATCATAGCCACATTTGTTTAAAGGATCTATGGTATAGAGTGTTGTTGACGAAAGCATAGCATAACATTCTCTTCTCGATTTGAGTTACCAGTGATTTATTGTTTGGTAATTTGCCTTCTTGAAAGTAGTTGATGAAGGGTTGCCTCCAATCACGTGACTCTTCTACAACAAAGGTTTCATATAACTTTTCTTGGTACAACTTCATATTAATTTTGAGGAGTATCAGGAGCAACCTGGGTCGCATCCTGCTGGGTCAGATTTAATAACCCCTCTACCTGCAGGGATTGATACTTTACTGGCTCTAGAACTCATCAAGTAAATATGTCGATCATGACATAATCACCAATCATACTTATCATTTTCTTAGCTAGTTTTGCTAAGTAGTCAGCTTTGTTATTCTCAGATAGAGAGACTTGAGTTAGTGTGATATCTGGTATCTGCTTCATTAGCTTGAGAACTCACTTGTGATAGAAAGCTAACTCAAGCTTGTTGATTCTATAGATGCTAAGTACTTGATTTATAATAAGCTGAGAATCACTAAAAATATGTAAGTTTTGAATGCCTATGAAAATAGCTTCTTCAAGGCCTGCCACTAATGCTTCATATTCAACTTCATTATTAGTTCTTAGCTTGATCAATCCATATGATCATCTCATTATCCCTTCTTCTAGTGTTATGAAGATGATGCGAATTCCTGCTCTTGCTCTTTGAAAATTTAGATGTTGGACTTGTTTGATTGTTGAGGCTCTATCAAAGTACATTTCATAAATTTGTGATTTTTTTCTTTCATGAATAAGCATAATTTGCTCATCAGGCAAATCATCATTAAGAGGAGAGTCAACTAAGCAATTACATTAGTATTTGAATTGATATGCTCTTAAGAGGGTTTTAACATGTAACATTGCTTTCATTTATGTATATAAATTTAAAAATGCCCCTATATAATAGGGGCATTTTCATAAAAGTTTTTTTTCATCTAAAGTGGGTATATTTTAGGGTTCTCGACATGAAGCATGATGTTAGCCTAAATAAATATACTAAAAAAAATGCCCCCTGTCTTGTAGGAAAATTTTCTCAGAAAAGTTTTTCATTTAGAGTGAGTATATTTATTTAGGGATCTCAGCTTGAAGCACGATGTCGACCTAAATAGATATACTAAAAAATACCCCTATATAGCAGGGGATTTCTATTGTACATTGAGAATGTATAATATTTGTTCAAGTATCGACCATTAATTGGCGGCATTGGTCTTTCACCCTTTAGGTCAATGAGTTGGTATGCCCCTCCTTGATACACTTTTTCAATGACAAAAGGGCCTTCCCAATTAGGCTCAAATTTGCCACCAAATTTTAGATTGGAATAATTGGTATTTTTAGCACCAGGACTAATTCCCCTTTTGGAATGTTTGAGGTCGCACCGTATGGTCAAAAACCTTGGACATCTTTGCTCGATAGACTTCTAGATTTTGATGAGCTTGTAGTTTAACTTCATCAAGCATGTCGAGTTCCTCCATTCTCATATGAGCATTTTGATCTTTAGTTAGATTATATTGGATGGTTCCCCGAAGTGAAAGCAACTCAACTTCGAGCGAAAGAATTGCTTCAGTTCCAAATACCAATGAATAGAAAGTGGCTTTAGTCGGCGTCTTGTATGTAGTTTGATAAGCCCGTAGTGCCTCTACTAGCTTGGTATGCCATTCCCTTTTATTTTTAGTGAGAATCTTCTTGAGTAGATTGACTAATGTCTTGTTAAAGGCCTTCGCCAAACCATTTTCTCTTGGATTGTATATTGAAGAGTATCACTAATCAATTTTGTGTCGATCGATGAATTTATAAATCTTTGCACTTTTGAAAGCTATACCATTATCAAAAATTATTCAGCACAATACTCTAATTCTATAGATCACATTATGCATGAATAAGTTAATCACTCGATCAACAGTAACTTCTTTAAATGGGGTAGCTTCAGAGAAATAATTGTCATTCTAGGTGAAGCGATGTCCACGACGATGATGGATTAATTGATCCAATTACATCCTTGCCCCAATATTTGAATGGTCGATATTGTGTAATGGATTTGGAGGTTGATGGATGAGATTCCCATGTACTTGACATTCATGGCACCTCTTAGCATGATTGATATAGTCTCTCATCATAGATCGCCAATAATAGCCCATCTTTTTGATCTTTACTGCCATCTTGGGACGTGACTGATGTGCACCACAAATTCTTTCTTGAACTTCAACCATCACTTTGGTGCTTTCATCTGTATTTAGGCATCGTAGCCACATTTGTTTAAAGGATCTATAGTATAGAGTGTTGTTGACGAAAGCATAGTGTAACATTCTCTTCTTGATTTGATCTGCCATTGATTTATTGTTTGGTAATTTGCATTCTTTAAAGTAGTCGATGATGGGTTGCCTCCAATCATGTGACTCTTCTATAATAAATGTTTCACGCTGCTTTTCTGAGGCAATGCCATTCTTAGCTCTTCTTGGTACAACTTCTTATTGATTTTGGGAAGTATAAGGAGCAACCTAGGTCGCATCCTGCTGGGTCAGATTTAATAATCCCTCTACTTGCGGGGATTGATACTTTACTGGCTCTAGAACTCATTGAGTAAATATGTCGATCATGACATAATCACCATTCATACTTGCCATTTCTTAGCTAGTTTTGCTAAGATGTCGGCTTTGCTATTCTCGGATCGAGAGACTCGAGTTAGTGTGATATATGACATCTGTTTCATTAGCTCGAGAACTCACTTATGATAGAAAGATAACTCAAGCTTGTTGATTCTATAGATACTAAATACTTGATTTATAATAAGCTGAGAATCACTAAAAATATGCAAATTTTGAATGCCTATGAAAATAACTTCTTTAAGGCCTACCACTAATACTTCATATTCAGCTTCATTATTAGTTATTAGCTTGATAAATCTATATAATCATCTCATTATCCCACCTTGGTGTTATGAAGATGATCGATTCCTGCTCTTTCTATTGGAAAATTTAGATGTTATACTTGTTTGATCAATGAGGCTCCATCAAAGTACATTTCCAAAATTTGTGATTTTTTCTTTCATGAATGAGTATAATTTGCTCATCTGGAAAATCACCATTAAGAGAAGAGTCCTTAGAAATAGGAAGTGCAGCTAGAAAATCTGCTAAGACTTGTCCCTTCACTTCTTTATGTGGAATGCATGTGATATCAAATTGCAAAAGCAATACTGCCCATCTTTTCAAGTGACCTGTCAATGCTAGTCTTGTCATCAAATACTTCAGCAGATCGATCCTTGAGATTAGAGTAATCTTGTGAGATAACATATAGTGATGAAGCTTTTGGACTGTAAAGATCAATGCTAAATAGTGCTTTTCTATCAGAGAGTGTCTCATTTCTGCTCCAATCATCCTTCGACTAATATAATAAAGAGCATTCTCTTTGCTTTCTTCATTGTGTTGTGCTAATAATGCTCCAAGTGACTTTTCTAATGTAGTTGTGTATAGAATAAGGGGCTTTTCAGGAGTAGGCATTGAAAAGATTGGTGGATTTAACAAGTAACCTTTAATGCTATTGAAGGCTTCCTGGCACTCCTTATCCCATTTGAATGGAGCATCCTTCTTCATCAACCTTACAAATGGTTGATGGAGAGCATCTTACCTTGATTTTGCGAGGCATCTTTCAATACCTATGGCGTACAATGTAGAAATTTTCGAGGATACCCAAATGCACATTTTAGAGGATTCATCTTGAGATCATATTTTTTGATTCTCTCCAATACAATTCTCAAGTCTTCGAAGTGGTTTTCATGATTCAAGCTTCTTACTACTAAATTGTCGACATAACATTCCACCTTTTGATGAATCAACTCATCAAAAATAGATGCCAATAGGTGTTATTAACGATGTATGTTTTTCATCCTCAGGTATCATTTTGATTTGGTTGTATCTCAATGATCTATCTATGAATGAGAACATGTCATAGTTGGAAGTGTTGTCCACCAAAAGTTCTGATATTGGAAGCAGAAAGTCATCTTTTGGGCACACCTTATTTAGGTCCCGAAAGTCAATGCAGAGATGAATTTGGCCATTCTTTTTCTACTGGGACAATGTTGGCTATCCAATCTGCATACTTCTCTTGGATAAAGCCTGCTTCAACCGGCTTCTTAGTTTCTACAATTATCTATTCTTCAATCTCCAATCTCATTCGCCTAGGAGCTTGCTTAACGGGCGTTGCATCTAATTTAATAGCTAGTTTATGAACTGTTACATCAGGGGATAAGCCTAACATTTGAAAATATGTCCATGCTAAGCAATCCCTAAATTCACAAAGTAGCATTTTTAGCTCTTCAACTTTCTCATCAGGTAGAAGAGCACTGACGAAAGTTGGATGGGGATCATTCTTAGCCGCTAGGTTAATTTCTTTAAGTTCATCCATAGTAGCTATTTGTCCACCATCTTCAAGTTCTTCAGGTGCGGTCTTGGCTTATACTTCTTCATCATTTTGAAGAAGAATATCATGGAAATCTTCTTCTTCGTCACTATGAGTTTCTATCTCAGCTTCTATTATGTTATAACAAGCTCTATTTTGATGAGATTTGCGGATGAACCCCAGACCTTTAGTGATAAAATTATCACTTCTTTGTGATGCTTGAGGACTTCTTTGGCTCCACATCTTGTTAAATATTTGGGTTCTATATTTAGTAGTTCCAATATGAATTCCAAGCTTATGCATCATTCTTCGTAATTTCTATGGATAGTATATTGGTATTCTTGTCGGCATTATCTCATCATAATTTTCATGTTGAGTAGGTTCAGAATCAAGTGCTTTAGGGAGAGTCAACATTACCTTCTTTCTTCCTCTTTGCTTCTACTCTTTCACTTTGTGAAATTGCTTTTTAGTTCCTGAAGTGGATGCTACCACTTCAAGAGGCTTTATTAGCTTAGGCTCTTTAAGGATGAAATATTTTGCATCTTCATAGATCTTTGCTTCATCGATGGAGAATAGTTGTAGGTTATCAGGAATTCTAAATTCTTCTCCATCTTTCAGATACTTTATACATTGATGCATAATTGATGGGACCATGCCATACTTATGCAGCCACGACCGGCCTAAGAGAGCTCTAAATGATGTATTGGCATCAATTACATGAAACTTGGCTTCCGTATATAAATCCCTAAACTTGAGTGGGAGAATAAAAGAACCCAGAGTTTTCTGTCCTTTTTCATTAAAGCCTTGAACCATCAACTTATCTTTCCCAAGATATTGGATATCATGTGATAATCCTCTTAATACCTTTAGACTCATAAGATTGATAGAAGAACCTAGATCAATCAATATTCGACTGATCGTGATGCCATTACTCTCTGCAATAACATAAAGAGGATGATTATGATCCGCTATCCCCAACATAAGATCTTCTTTAGAAAATGTGATTATTGGGAGATCTTGAGCTTGTAATGCTTCAGTCATGCATTTTTTTTAACAAAGTAAGCTTCATAACTCTCCGGATCTTTGAGAGCCTGCATCAAAGTTTCTCAGAGGTCTTTTGACATCAAGAGAGCCTCGTACACACTCAGTTGTGCAGAGATCTTTCCCAGGTGTAATAGAATATTATAATATATCTTCTAGCTTGATTTTGGCTTTATCCTAGAATTTTTGGGAATAATATCCTTGTTGACTTCAATTTGTTTTCCTTTGTCTTTATTTGCATTTCCCTTCTTTGATGAAGGTGGTAAGACTTTACCACTTCTCAACTGAACTTGAATCACCTTATCTTGCTCAGATTCTTCTGAAGAGGTAGTTTTTCAAATTTTTTTCTTATTATGGAAGATTGGCCAAAAGGGCTAGACTCATTTTTCAATGTCATATTTCATACATGATGATATTGATGAGTCTGACTCTTCTCCATCGGAAAACATAGTTCTTCATTTGAACTGTTATTATTTTGTTGAGTCATTAAACAAAATTCAGACATTAGCTCCTCTCTTCTTGCTTTCCTGATAAAAATTTGACGGATTGGTTGAGTTTGTCTGACTACCCTTGTCATTTCGGAGTAACTGATGTTGAAGAACATTTGACATTATGCAGATGATTCGGCATGTCTCTACATGACAAGATTCACCATTATCTTCTTCATCTGATTTAGCAATGCAAAGTTTAGGCATGAAGTCTGCAAGCCTAAATGGTTGTCTTGCCGACTGGTGATACTCCTTTAGATTGTTAATGATCTTTTGAGTTGTAATTCTCTTCTTGATCTTCCTTTTCTTAGCCAGCTTCTTTGATTTATGAAGCTTGCATTTAGTAGGCTGCTTCTCATGCTGTGACAAAGTAGCCTTATCAGAATTTTGCTGAGAAGCCCAAATACTTGGTTTAGGCATCTATCTTAAGTATAATATAGGTTCAAGGGTGATTTTTACTTAACACTAGGAATATCTTTTAGTTGCTTCAGGATCTTCACTGTCTTTTCATAGATTACTGTTTGCCATTCTTCAGTCTGACCTGATTTCTCCTTCTGTTTGTCTTTCCTGGATGATACGAAAGAGGACATAATCATTCTTGTAGACTCTTTTTGGGATGACTAGAATACTATCGAATAGTATAAATTAACCTCGTCGATACTTCCTTTCTAGCTAATCTTTAAAGACATAATAATCTTCGATCAGATGATTGATCATCTAATGATAGGGACAATAATTTGGATTACTAACTTGATCAGCTTCTTCAGGCCTTTTAATTTTGGAAATTGTAGACCGGCTTTGACTGCTTGTCAAAATAATTTGGCCACACTGTCCCTTCTAAAGGAATATTCTTTGTTCATCTTTTTCTTAAGAGATGGACGCATTCACTCATCATCTCTTGTCGCTTGTTTAGGATGCTCCCTACCACTTGGAAAAGTCTGAGGTTTGTCATTGCCTCCCAATACTAATTTTAATTGTAGATTAGAATAGACAGACTTCTTTCCCTTATCTGTATACATTGGATGCTTTCCTTTATCCATATTATATATCACTCACTTTTCACCATTTGAGCTATAGGAAGTGACATGAATTTCATTTCTTCTTGAGTCTGAAGGTTTATTTCTCTTTGCTTTATCTCCATAGACTTTAGACTTAGGACGATTTCACTTTTCAAATTTAGCCACCCTATCGAGCAAGTCCTGGAATGTTGCAATCGATGCCATGCATAAAAATGGTGTCATTTTATCATTCATATTGCCCATTAGAAATTAGGTCGCATGTTATTTCCTTGTTGCTCACTTCATACTTATGTTATGAACTTATGAATTTTTGTCGACTCATCTTTCCTCCTTTTCAGCAAGACAATGTTAACGATTGTGATTTTGTCGGTTACACTGGCGAACCTCTTCATGAATATAGTCTCTAATTCAACAAAGGTTTTAACTAAATCATTTGACAATTCTGCATACCATTCGAAAGCGGCTGAGGTCAGGCTACTAACGAATTGATAAAAAAGTAGTATATCATTCCCTTCTGTGTTACCATAAGTAGCCTTAAATTGGGCTAGATGTTGCTTTGGATTACCAAGCCCACTGAAAGAATTAAATTTTGACAGTGAGTAACCTTTCGGGTATGACACTTGGTCATATTTAGCTGGGTACGGGAGAACTTTACTCACCAGCTTTTCAGCCTGCTATGAGGCTATGATTGCCTTTATCTTTTCATTTATTATTATTTTAGCAGAGCAGTTATTACCATTCCAGGTGTGTTAGCCAGATTTTGAATTATCGACTGGAGAGGTAGTGGGTTAACTTCGTTCCTCGCTTCATTAGCATGTTGTAGGAGCTTGAAGTACCATTGTGGTGGTATAAGTTGTATTAGCTACTGTTGATTAGCACAAAATGGGTGCACTTGATGTGATATTCTTACGCAACATCTCCATCATGATGTTCATTTGTACCATCATATCATTCATTTTGGTATCAAGTCATCTTCTCTGTCTTTGACCTCCATTTGACACTGCATTTCCCTTTGCTCTCTAGTTAGTGCCATAACGTCAATCAATACAAGCTCTTCTCCTTCTTCTATTTCTTATTGCTATTCTGCTCCTTACTCATTTTCAGGGGAAGAACTTGACTGTTCTTCTCCTTGTGCATTTGCAGAGACAGCTGTTGCTGAGGCTGTACGATGATGTTGAGTATAAAAGCATGTACCAGGCTGATCATTTCCTGGTTCAACTATATGGACAGCTTCGACACCCATGATATCTCTATCATTCTGGGCTTCTTCTTTTTCATCTTTAGCAAAGATTGAAGATCCATCCTCTATTTTTTTCTGTGAAGACACTTCTTCATAAATATCGAATTCAGGTCCAGGTTTCCTGGATTCATGTTACTGCTGATGGTGCTGAGTGAAAAGTTCATCTATATTTCTAACCATATAAACAACTTCCACTTCCATAGTGTCCTCTTCATTATTTTCTTCTTGCACACAAATTTCCAATCGACATTTCCAATGGATCTCTGGTTCAATGTGCAGAATAAATACTTCTTTTATTAAAGGATTGCGATCAAAGTCAACCTTCTCTTGTGGGGTGACATCTGATGGGATCCCTAGATTCTCTGTGTAACCATCATGTCTTTCATTAGTGATATCCCTTCTTTTGGGTATCCACTTTTGATGAGTTATTTTTGAGGCAAATTTCTAAGTATATGTATCAGATGTCCCACCTCTTCCATTCTTTGGGGTTTTAATATGGGGCCTTGGCCTCCATATCTGCTTTCCTTTTCACCGGGTCCTTTCGATAGTCGATTCTTGGACACGCACTCCAAGTGTCACGCTCTGATGCTCTCCATGCGAAGCGTATTGGGCTCGCTGGCAAGTTACCAGAAGAGATGACTGCTTTTTTGGTGGAGCTTTGGTATTTTCCATCACCACAAGTATTTAAAATCTTCTTTTCATTAGGCCTTTGTCCTAGGCTACTTTGAGAACTTTATGTATCTTGGTAGACAGTGTTTCAAGCTATCTTCTCTGTAGTGGTGGAGCTTGATGTGGTTGGTTCTTCCAAAAAGATTTCTTTACTTCACCGGTATTCCTTTTACCCACTTTAGGTTGTCAAAGTTGTTGTGGGTAGGGATACTCGCTTCTAGCGGTAGTATCGCTTGTTCACTAGGTCATTCAAAGGGGATCTGCTGAGCCCTCAGCTCAGCGTTTCCTCTCTTCTTCTCTATCTTTTGGTTAATTTGCTTCCTGATGAGGAAGCTTCATGATCATGCTTTCAAGAGGTTCAATCGGAGAGCGTACCCATTATTTGCCCGAGGTTCTTTTTTATCCGAGCTTGATTGACCCTTTTGAAAACTGAAGTTCTCTATCGGGAGAACTCCTTGATAGCGGTTAGCTGTTGAACTGGTTGGTGCACATGGCTAGTAGGAGCTTCAGTAAAATGAGGTCTTCTAGGATGGCCTCAGATGAATGTACAATGGGTGGGTACTTCAGGAGTTGTAGCTACGATAGCCGGGAAATTCAAGCTACCAAATTGAATGGTAGCCCTAACATCTCCTGTGTTGATGATGGCATTAGCTAGGTAGATGTTCGCATCACACCCTAACTGAACGGTGAAAGGAGTGCTTTGTAGATCCATTCTGTAAAAGTGAAAGATGAGGATTAGTAATTAGCAATTATTATTTTACTCCATACTTTCAAGATGCAGAGGTACTATAGAGCAAACTAATGGTGTAAAAAAGATATACTCTACGTAATGATTCATTCTATATAAAGCCTCATATTGAATATATTACACACTTAAATCACCATTTTGTTATTTTGAATTTTCAAAAATTTTATTGCTACTATAACACATATATGACTAGCAAAAGATGGAAAGAGAATCCTGTCCCCAACGAAGTTGCCAAAATTTGTGGGCTCCAAAAATTCACCACTGACCTCTCGACAATATTAAATTGAAGTGAGTGATTTATGAATGGGGTGTCGGTGTAATTTTTAGAAGGCAGATGAAATAGTAGATAAGACACTACCCAGAGATTTCATCCTCATTTGGTAAGGACTTTAGATGGTTCTAGTTTCCTGGTGAGCCCCATAGTTAATTACCCCTCCCAATAAGTGAGAGAGAACTTTCGATTATGGATAGTCATTAGGTCACTTAATGCGTAGCGTATAGTAGCGACATGTGGAGTTTAGAATTTAAAATTATGAAATTCACCATTTCAGCTTAAACTAGATGGTTGGGGAATGATGATGTGCTCGATCTAGATCCCATGGTTCCATCATCTCGGGCCGTTGTGGTCCCTAGTCTACTTAGTTAGAGGAGGTAGTTGACCTAACCTAACAGAAGGATCCTCATCAGTAACACATGGGTTACATCACCCAAAAAATCCTTGTAGGCATGGGGTGATGTTTATCTAAGGAGACAATATTAAATCTACCTTAGCTGACAGAGGGCTATTTTCCCTATCAAGTATACCCTATGATTCACAACTTAAAGGGAAAAGCCATTAGGGAACATATGTGCTACGATCATGATCGTAATATAATGGAGCCTGAATGACCAAACCACGATTAGAGGACTGGTCATGGCGCTTCATCTGGAGCTTATTGGCCAACCCATCGAGGACATGAGACACCTCCTTCGGCGTGAGATTGATTGAGTGAACATAATAGAACACTTGATTTGACATTGGCTCCTTTGAGCTAGAGTTTTCTTAATTTGTCACGACAAATTCTTGGAAGCGGATGGATTGAGTTTGATTTAAGTTTTTAGTGATAGAGTTTCATTTAAGCAATTTTTTAGATTGACACTCAATTTTATTTGAAAAATTGATTAATTTGAATATGTTTAAGAGCTCTAGATCCTATCAACTCTGTTTAGCTGCTAATAGAGGATTAGATCTACTATCACCTAACAGAATCAATTTCTTAGATATTTCACTAATTTGAAACTCTTATTATAGGTTTTAGGTTTTGTAACTTTGACCAAGACTAAGCAGGAAGCAACCCATGCACATCCTCAGACACTTGAATTTAAGCACTCAACATAGTGTCGGGGCCCATGCGGGTGATTAGTAATTTAGGTAATTTTATTTCTGAATTATGAGATTGATTTTGTATTTTCATTTAATTCCAATTTAGCCTACACAACCTTTTCAGACATTAAAATTTGCACTTGAAATCTCTATGTCCAAGCACATGCATGTGTTTATAGCTTAGATAATTTCACCTAATTAGTGATTTTGTTAATTTTGAAAATTATAACTAGAATGAAATTCTTTAGTTTTTGATTAAAGGAAGCCCTATATTTTGTAGATTTTGATTTAGTATCGCCTTCTGTCTACTTGTACAAAGAGTTGCAGATTCGATGGTGAACCTTGTTTTGAAGCTATAGATTCAAAAAATAGTTTAATTTATTATTTTAAAAGAAGATTTATCCCTCAGAGTAGCTTTCATTTTTTCCCTCCTTTTATTCGAACTTTCATGCATTCATTTTCCCCCCTCTTTTTATTTTGAAAGTAGGCCCTTCACTATCCCTAATTTTATCAATAAGGCCAAGAGGGAGTATTAATTACATTCCATTTGTTTGAAGGGTTGGAGTTGGGGCATTTGAAAGAGAACGGTTAGAAACTTTAGTGGGCTTTTAACTCTGCTTAGATAAATTTCGTAAGTATTTTTCACCCCTCTTTTTATTATTTTACTTTTATGTTTGTTGTATGTCATTTTACTTTCCCCCTTTTTTTGTTTGACTCTTTTAGTTTAAAATTAGCTATAGGTTTACTTAATGTTCTTAAGCAATTCATTTCATTCTCCCATTTTTTCTAAGTTAAAAGATTTTATGAAATTTTGGCGACCTCATCATCCCGTATAGCGTATCGAGTGTTTTGGCTTTCTCGATACACCCTCATGAGCGTAGCGAGTGGAGTCTTACGACACCAGAACATCTTCACACCCACTACGCCCTCATGGGCATTAGCAGGATCTTGAAACTTGCATAAAGAGAAATGCAATGCAAAGTGTATTCATTTCTTTTTTTTTCTAAGTCCAGAAATTTGACAAAATTTGACGAAAATTTTGGCAGTATTTCCTCTAGGGGGAGCAACATCTAATGGATGTTGGCTTACTCGGTACACCCTCATGAGCATAGCGAGCAGCGTCTTGCGACACCACAATTTTTCATCTCGTCGTGCCCTCTTGAGCATGGTGAGGCCTTCAAACCTGCAAGGAAACACACATGTATATATATCCAAATTCACACAACCCACATGTTCTGACTCATTTTTCTGCATGCTGCAAAGATCGGTAAAGAGATGGGATTGGATGCCGAAAACCAAGAGAAGAACCCACCTCATGACGGTGTTGCTTTTTCGGTTACGGCGAAGAGAAAATTGGGAATGTAATGCAAGGAGTGCGACACCAAAAATGGAAAGGAGAACCTCGCCTCTTGACGGTGTTGCTTCTCCGGTAGTGGCGAGAAAAATTTGAAGAGGTAATGCAAGGAATACGATGCCAAAAACTGAAAGAAGAACCTATCTCTTGACGGTGTTGCTTCCTCTGGTTGTGGCCAAAGAATGGAAGGATAATGCGAGGAGTGTGACGCTGAAAATTAAAAGAAGATCTCGCCTCTTGACGGTATTCTTCCCCAGTTTTGATGAAGCAAAACTTGGAGAGGTGATGCAAGGAATGCGATGAACTAAGAAGAACTTGCCATGAGGTGTTCTTCCCGATTTAAGCTTTTAGATTTTGGTAAAGCAAAATTTGAAATTTAGATTAGGAAAAATGAGGGTTTTTGAAAGTTGATTTTCAATTTTAGTGAAAATGAGGGAAAAATAAGGGAATTTTGGATTGAGGGTAAGGTAAAGAGGAGAAATCCAAATTTGTAAGGGTAAGGGAAAAGGATTTTTAGTTTTGGAGAGGAAAAGGAAATAGGTAAAGTGATTTTTAGATTGGAAAAAGAAGAAGAAGAAAGAAAAGGAAGGAAGAAGAAGAAAGGGAAGAGGAAGGAAGAAGAAAGGGAAGAAGAAAGGAGGAGTTTACCTTACTCTTTTTCGGTTTTGGAGGAGAAGAGGAAGAGAGCTTTTTGGATTTTGGATTAGGGCAGTAGAGGGGAAGTGCTTTTTTCAATTTTGAGAGGAAGAGGCTCTTGTGGCTTGCGGTTAGGAGAAAAGAATGAACGATTGCGCATGGAGGAGAGGGGAGATGCACATGGTTTGCATTCAAATCGATGAGCGGGAAGCTTTGGTCGAGGGAGAATCAAAGAGGAAGAGGAACTTCCATGCGGCTCGATCACATGAAGAGGGTGGACTGCTCAGTTTCTTTCCTGCGTGAGTGAAGAAGAGCGGGTCGTGTGAACTGGGGGAGTTAGGGAAGAGGTCGGTCCGATTCATTAGAGTAGAGTTAAGAATTTAGGTTAGATTTTAGTTTATTTAATTCCTTTAAGCACTTAATCACACTTAAAATGAATTTTACCTCAACAAAATCACATAGTTGCTATATGTATCAATCGTAACTTATTCCAGTGTTCCAGACATAATGACACAGTCTATTTCACAATCGGAGGCTGTTTGGTTTAAGTCGATGTCAAATTGAGTCAATTTTAATTCAAAATGCATGTCGCCATTTTGGATATCTTGACATTCTTTCAGACTTATTTGAATTGGGTGTGAATAGTCTCACTTGATATTTTAATGTTTGAACGATGATCAATTTTAACGAGGTCGTTTCAACGTCGCGACTTCCGACTACGATATGCGCGTTGACACATTAATAGCTCAATCGCTTGATAGGTTGATCGTTAGATTATACAATTTATATCTTGATCAATTTTGATATTTTGAATGCGATGATAAAGTCTGTTCATCGATCGGAGGTCATTTCGGCCATTTTTGGTGATGTCTAGTGCATTTTAAGCCCCGATTTATGCAGTATCACTTCCGAAGTATGTTAATTTTGACTTATGAGTTTGACCCGACTTATGACACATATGTAGAGGTCAACACTCTCTATGTGGGGATGATATCGGAGGTTGCCAAAATTTCATCAAAATAGTTAAAGAATAATTTTTAAAGTTTAAACGAGTAATAAGATCAATAATTGAACTAAATCTAATATACTAAACTGCTGAGATAAGATTGGGCTTACATTTATATGACTAACAATAATCTACAACAAGTTAGATGTCTATCAATGAAAGCAAAATACTTGAATGAATAAGAAATACACTGTGCCATGAAACATTCAAAATAGTTAAAGGCTAACATGAATGAAACCTACAACATACGCCACCAGATTTGCAACACATCATATAAGCTAATAGAAGATGTTAATAAACCATCTCAAAGTGACCTTGCATTTGAATTCATGATAGCAAAGTGCATGAATATAAGTATAAATTTTTAAATGAAACAAGTAGTGCACACGTCATAAGACAAGCACATGTTTAAATTTATGGAATTAAAATACATGCGTATGACTTAATGTGATAAGTTTTCCCATATCATAAGGCATGATTAAAACTCAAATTTAATTGCTTTGAAAAGCATGAAGTCCCTCAAATTACTCAAAAAAATAATTATGATAGATACTCGCATGAGCCTATGGTGTTTTTTTGGATGTATGAGACACCACATAGATCTTAGGGGGTGCTTATTGAAGTGATCAGGTACTACATTAAGGAATGGTGCATTATATTGAAAGATAGAAATCACCACCTTATAATGGACCTGATCACCTAATAAGGGATCCTAAGGCATGATAGGTCTTCGAATGTACCAGAGATTTTTCCTGTATTTTATATAAACAAGTAAAGCAGGGTTTATTTTAAGCTGGGTTCATTAAGTTCCTAATGGAGGCAAGCCCTCATAGTTAATTACATTTAAGGAATAGGAATTCCGTAGGAATACTCTCGATTAAAGTAGAAATTAAAGTCTTCAAAGATTTTAAGGCTAGACTATCAAATGATTGGTTGTATTTGAAAATTCAAGTGAGAAAACTCAAGGAGAAGACTTATTATTGAAGCCAAAGGGAATGAGTAGGAAATGCTCATGATACTTGGAAATCTAGTACGCATTACAATCTATCATATGGTTGGGCTTTATATATTTGAAATTGAAGAAAATTATTTTTTTTGGGTTGAAATTTCATTAGATTTTTAGGGCTTATAATCCACCAACACAGAGTTATGGAAATACCTAAGAGGTGAGGATTTATGCTTGTAGCCTGAAGGAAACATCTACCTTGGATACTGAATCTTGAGAGCTTTGACATAAGACAAAGCACGACCTAAATATATGCGAAGAATGGATATGATGGTTTACCTCTAGAAGAGAGAATAAATCATCTGACTTTTGGGCTTATAATTGCCTGGACTGGCCTCCAACCAACTCCTCCTATATTTTAAAACCATCTAGGCAAGTCATATGATTTGCAAGATAGTTAGGTTATTTATTTAGAAAGAGACTAAAGTCTTTAAACCCACTCCTTAAAGAGACTAAAGTATGAGTGGTATCAATAATGACTTAATCTAATGCAAATCTTTTTCAAATTTTTATTTCAATTTTAACACATCACTTTGACAAAGGCTTCAAGATTTTGTATGCCTATATGCATGATGAAATTAGATTATTGGCTAAATCAATAAGAAGAAGGTGTTCTTCATCACAAGGGATGCCCTCACAGGTCAGCATTCCCCTATCGAGGATGGAGATGCTTCATGTTCAAGATAGAAAGAATATGCATGCATGTTGTGAGACATTCAACTATTCAGCTAAGGGGTTGCTAAAATTTTTAATTATCTTGTTTAATGCCTAGGCTTTATGATGAGGTTATGAGTTGTAGAAAATTTTAGTTTTGAGTTGTAGTTGGGTAAAATATTTATTTTTCCCTAAGAGCCTAATCGGATCCAAGCCATACAACAAATACCAATCATAAAGAAACTATGAAGAGGCTTTCCATTTCTAATACACAAGCTAAACATAACACCAAATATTTTATAACTAGAACAAAAGAATAATAGGCTGGTGCGGTTGGGTACCGCTGTACAACCCAAAAATAGAAATAGGTAGCTGAGCTTTACCCTTATACAACCCTGAAAATAAAATAATAATTACAATTTTCAAATGATAAATGTTATGGTGAGTCTTCAAGTCTTCATCTTTATATCTCCATATGATTTAGTTTACTCCATTTCAAAATCATCACATGACCTCCCAGGATAAAGCCTTCTAGCCAATGTTCATCCTTATCCCCATAATACTAATCCTAATTCTTAATGCAAAATTACATTAAAAAATAGGAAAAGTAAATCTAACTACACCTGCAAGACAAGTGTTAGCTATAGACACATACACCCCAAACAGTTATATTTATAATTTGGACTTAATACCCTGCACATGGGTAACCAAGCCCACCTGTCCTAACTTGGATTATGCTTATAGGCTTAAGCAACCTACAGGAAAAATATTTATATTTATTTTTACAATGACCCCTTTAAGCATAATCCCTTACATGAGATATGACTAGGCTAATCACGGTCTAACATCTAGTCTATGAAGCATATACCCAAACATTCAGTCTAAAATAATACATCACAAAATAAAATATATATCAAACCATGCACCATCCTAACATAAGTCTAGAAGTGATACTTAATCTAATATGTGTGTATTAAGGCTTGTGTGGTATGTCATAACTAGGCTTTAGAGTTGAGATTTTCTAAGTGTAGAAAGATTCAACTTAAAGGGTGGTTTCACTCCAAGTGTTTTAATTGATTTTCAAGTTTTAATTTGTGTTTTCTTTTGTTTCATATGACCTACACTTAGAAACTATTGTAAAGAGAAGAAAAGAGGTTGCTCTCTTTCATCCCTACATTAAAGCACTTTTTAAAGCATATTAATTTAATTTGATTCTCTTTAGTGAATGACTTATTATATATTTTAAATTAATCCTAAGTTTAGGTTTACCTTAAATGATTTCATTTAACATGAAAGGCTTCTTTAGACTAACTTAATTGAATTACTATCATATGACACATATCAAGTTATTTTTTTCCATCACATGTATTATGCATATGAATTAATTCTAAGTATAACTATACACACAATATATTTCTTTTAGCATGCTTTAAATGAAAGATGCATGTGTATTTTGTAGAAAATGAGATTTTCACTCATTAGCTAAATGCACATTCAAGCATATAAAAGTTTTAAGGAAGTACTTCACCATTGTTAAATCAGAGAGTGAGGTAAAGGCCTCCTTAGGGCTACTTAAAGCCTTGCATCCCAGAATGTCCATATTAGATATACCCATTATTCTTAAATACACATGAATATATAAATGACTACAAGATTAGAAAATCATGCAAAAAGTTCATTAAGTTGGAAAGAAGATTCATTATCTAAATGCACATACAAGTGTATAAAAGTTTTAAGTGGATACTTCGCCATTGTTAACCAAGGGAGTGAGATACAAACCTCTTTGAGGAAACTTAAAGCCTTGCATCCTCGGAATGTCTAGACTAGATATACCCACAATTCTTAAATACACATGTATATACAAATGACTACAAGAATAGAAAATCATGCAAAAAGTTATGTTTCCTTCAATTGAATTATTTATACATGTGAGCTAAAATTCTATATAAATTCTATGATAGAAGTACATAGGAATGAGTTCAAACAAATGTTATGCCTTTTTAAATGAGCTATATATTTGTTAACATTCAAACCTTATGTAATTCTATATAGACTAGAGAAAGAGAACTCCATATCATATGTTCTAAGCCATAGACACATACAAACTTATAGATATTTATAACTATTATCACTCCAAATGTTATAGTTGATTTATAAATTTAAAGAAAATAGATTTTGATTTAATAGTGATAATAGCCACACATATTCGTAGGTTAATCAACACATGCAAGCTTGACATAAAAGAAATTCATTTAAGTTTAAACATTTTGAAAACATGAATGCATGAAATTACATGACACACATCATTTAATATGATTGGGAAAGAATAACAAGATATAAAATACATGTTTCATTCAATAAAATAAATTCTTAAGGATAATCATATCAAACACAATCATTTAAAGTAAACCAAAGCTTCTTATTAAGTTAATTTTGGAACTTTGGTTTGATTTAAAGAAGAGAGGAGATTCAATCATTTTCTACTCCTAACCCATTTCCATATTGGCTAATCAATTTGGTTCAATGAAAAGAAATTAAGTTTATTTTATAGATTAATTAGGTTGCAATATGAGTTAAGTTCATTAATTACCCATTTTCTATATCACCTTAACATATTTATCCATGTAATCATGAGCCAACATGATATGCACATGCATTAGAAATTAAATCAACAATGATCCTAAGAAATGAAAGGGGTCTAATACAATTGGCCCATAATAAATGGTTAATTAAGCTAAGGGACTTAATTAAGTACTCTTATAATTCTCCCACACATGTGGGCTAATCATAATTTCCTTAGAATTTTCTTAGGTTATTGAACACCTAAGAGTTTACCCAAGAAACTTAATTAGATGAGATCTGAAATGATTATGATTTCAATTTAATTAATAAATTAAACCATTAATTAATCAAATTAATTAGTTTCAAATCAAGTGAAATGAACTTAGAGAAAAGAACAAGGAAGAGATCCCAATCTCATTCCCCATGTCCATTCACTGTTCCACAATAATTAGCATGTTTAATTAATGGTTTCCTTATTATATAAAATGTTAATTCATTACTTAATTAATTAAAGAAGTTATTAGGGCTAAAATAAACAAATTTCATAATTAACCAAGCAATAAATCCCAAGAAAATTATGGGAGATAGAGGTCATCCCATTAATCAACCTCATAAAGTTTGAAATTAATTACTTGTGAAATTAGAGAGTAATTAAGCTATTAAAATTTTAAATTAAACTCAAATTAAGCCTTAATTACTGTTCAAAATCAATAGAAAATATTTATATTAAATTATCCTCTGAAATACCTTTAAAATGCATATTTATTTGTGTTGTTTATTTTTCTACAATTTATGGTGAATTTATGAAGTTTTAGTATTTAAAATAAAATTAATTGGCCTTAATTAATCTTAATCCCATTGGCACCACGTGGCGCGCTGGCATGGCTTGCTTTCGACATGGCACTGCGGGATTGGTTCTTTAAGTTGTCACATCCATAGGCTGACTCAGCCAACGGCGGGACACATTTTCATGTGAGTTATTCAATTCGAGATCAGACGGTCAAGATCAAAGTTGTGGTTAATAAGGATTAATTAGATGGATCTAGTGTGATTTGATAAGGACTATCCGTTATGATCACATGGAATGGATGGTTCGTGATCTATTTCTTCCCGAGTGATGAGAGATGGAGATGGTCCATTATTCTTCACTTGATCCAAGCTCACTCAAACTCAAACAAAGATCAAATCAATCCTACACCTTTGGGGAAGCAAAACAAAGAGATCCAATGGTGAAAATCGACATGCAACTTTTCTTCTCAAAGGACCAAACTATTTTGAGCTAAGGATCGGTTTCAATGGCATACCTCACCAGAGCTTATGATCGGTGGTTCCAATGATTGAGGAAGGTTGTGTAGTAGAGACGAAGCCCTGTTGAGTGGCACGAGCTTTGATTTGGTGTAGTTTGTTTGGAAGGTCAATGCACTAAGCATAGGTGATTGGCTTTGATCGAACTCCCACATCCGATGGTTGGAGGCATCAGGAAATGATTCATTCTTGCTTGTTTAGCTCTAAGGAAGGTGTGTGTAAAGTTAATTTCACTTTGGTGGAGGTTTGAGCAAATGAGAATTGGAGGTGGCCTCCCCTATTTTGGTTTTTCGTGCTTTGGGATGTGTGCCTCTGGCAACTAGGGTTGAATCGAGTGCAAGTGTTTTGATTTAAGTGAGAATGAGGAGAGTATACCCCCTCATTCCAAGGATCAGATGATAATGGCTGATTTGGCCATTTTGATGCAATGGTTGCCAAGGGGAGCTCAATTTGGGCAGTGTGGGTTTATTTTTGATTTATTTGTATGGGAGTGGGTGGGTGATGAATAGTAGATAAGACACTACCCAAGATTTCACCCTCATTTTGTGAGGACTTTAGATCAGTTCTAGGTTTCCCTAGCAGCTATAGTTAATTACCCCTCCCAATGTTGAGAGAGAATTTTCTATTAAGGTTAGTCGTTAGGTCTCTTAATGCATAGCATATAGTAGCAACATGTGGAGTTTTGGAATTTAGATTTATGAAATTCATTATTTTAACTTAAAGTAGATGGTTGGGGGAATGATGACATGCTCGATCTTGATCCCATGGTTCAATCTTCCCAGGCTATCACGATTCCTGGTCTACTTAGTCAGAGGAGGTATTCGACCCAACCTGATAGAAGGATCCTCGTTAGTAGTGATGGGTTGCATCGTCTAAGAAATCCTTATAGACCTGGGGTGGTGTTTGTCTAAGGAGACATGCTTAAGTATACCTTAGCTAACATAGGGGTTTTTTTCCTATCAAGTATACCTTACGGTTCACAAATCAAATGGCAGAGCCATTGGGGAGCATACGGGCTACGGTTATGATTGTGATATAATGATGTCTTTTAGCGACAGCCACCCAGGCAGAGGACTCTGATCATAATTGCATCATGTAGAACCTACTGGCCAAGCCATGTAGTTAGAGGACACGAGCCACATCCTTACTGACATGAGATTATTTGAGAGTAAACATAGTCGTGTACTTGATTTGACATCAACTCCTTTATGATCTAGATATTTAATAATGTTACTTATTTTGATTGAGTTTTATTATAACTTTATAGTTTTTAGATAAAATTTGGATAATATTTTGTTAGCCTCTTGACATCCTCTCCACATAAAGGGCTACAATAGGGGGGCTGTACCTCCCCACCATGCTAAGAAAGGCATATATGGGTGGTGTAAACACCATGGCTGAATGTGTCATCCCACCATGTCAAGAAAGGCATGCATGGGTCTCTAATGCACCTACATGTAACACAAAGTTTTCCATCATGCCAAGAAAAGTGTATACGAGTACTTATATTCTTGCATTGTCAAGTTAAAATATTAATTTTAGCTTTATAGTTGAACTTTATTAAGCCATTTAAAAGTTTGTCGACATTTTGGTAGCATCGACATCATCCGTATAGTGGGCTACTTAATTATCTTTGGGCACACCCACACCAAGAAAGGTGTGTATGGGTGTAGAAACCACAGCCTCAATGCACCATCCCACCATGCCAAGAAAGACATGTATGTGGCTCTAAGGTACCTACTGAATTAGATTTCTCTGCCACGCCAAGAAATAAGTGTACGGGTACTTATACACCTGCAATATTATTTGGTGCATAATTTTATGCCAAGCTGTTTAGGCCCTTCTATGTTGGTGTGAAGTTGGCAGCATTTTGGCAGCATCCCAGCATCGTCCCCATGTAAAGGGGCTACTTCAGGTATTCTAGGCATTCCCACCATGCCAAGAAAGGCGTGTATGAGTGGTATAAATCACGACTTGAATGCGCCTTTCTAGCATGCCAAGAAAGGCATGTATGAGGATCTAAGGTACCTGCTGAAATAGATTTTTCCTACACGCCACGAAAGGCATGTACGGGTACTTATACACATGCAAGCAAGTATAGATTTCCCTATCATGCTAAGAAAAGTGTGTACGAGTATTTATAGTCAACATAGGCTTCGAGTGAGTATAGGTGTGCACGGGAGTGCTCCGAGGAACTCAAGCACGCGGGGTGCACGCGCAGCATGAATAGTGCTCATGCTATAGTGCCTGTGAATAGTGCACCATGAACAGTGCACTGCTATAGTAGCGGTGCTACAGTTGCCGGTGGGAGAGAAGGAGAGGGAGAGAGACAGGGAGAGAGAGAGATAGAGAGAGGGAGAGACGGGAGCTTACGGGAGAGAGTGAGATGGCCGACTGTGGGGAGTGGGGATGGGAATTAAGTTTAAGGTTTTAAAGAGCTATTTATAGGATATATATATTTTTATTTTAGGTTACTTTGATGTCCCAAACACAATGACTCGGTCTGTTTCACCATCAGAGGTCATTTGGTTCAAGTCGACGTCGAATTGAGGTCATATTCAGTTCAAATTTGTGCAATGTTGCTTTTGATCACTCGATATTTGTACAAACTCACTATTCAATCAAGATAGTCTCATTTGATAGATTTTGATATTTTGATGCTAACAACATGATCAATTTCATGAATGGAGGTCATTTGGGCATTGTCCCGGCTTCCAACCTTGATATATGTGTAGGTGCATCGGCGACCCTCCTTCTTAATCGGTTGACCATCGAATTACAAAAGATGAATATTTTGACATTCTAATGCGATGACAGAGTCTGTTCATCGATCAGAGATTATTTTGATTGATTTTTGGCATCGTCTAGTGCATTTTAGCTCTAGTTTGTGTGCTGTTGTATCCGATTGCTCAATACTCACATACTCATCTGAATTGAGCATGAAAAATCTTATTTGATAGGTTTTAACATTTTGATTCTAACGATGCAATTAATTTTGCAAAAAAATATTGTTTGGGAATCATTGAGGCTTCCCGACCTCGATATGCACGTAGATGCATTGAAAACCCTTCTTCTTAATCGGTTAACCGTCAAGTTGCGCAAGATGCATATTCTGATCAAAGTATATTTTTCTCGGGGGTAGTGACTTCTTAGGAGTCCTCATTAGATGATTAGGTCCATCATGCCTTAGGAATATATAAAGGAGGGGAAAAATCTCTAGTATATTCGAAGACCCATCATGCCTCAGAAGTCCTTATTAGATGATTAGGTCCATTATAGGGTAGTGACTTCTATCTCTCAAGGTAGTACACTATTCCTTAATGTCATATCCAATCACCCTAATGAGTACATCTGCGGATCTGTATGGTGTCTCCTCACAGAAACACACCTAATAAAAAAAATTAACACTACAGATTTTTCTAGCGACTCTGCTGGGGATGGTTCCTCTCTCCATATATAGTCGACAATTGTTATCTCCAAGCATCAATAGTGGATTTGTATTTTATATGAGCTCTGAGACTATCTTTCTTTCCATTGGCACTTAGCTTATTTCATTCTTAAGCAAAGTTAGCCAACATCCTTTAGGTTTTAGGACCTCACTCCATGTAGGTCTTGAAACCCTTGTTGGGTTCCCCAATAGGTGAAAACATAATTTATCTATAAAAAGAGAGATAATAAAAATTTAGAACCTCCTCATCACTAGCTTGGTTAGGCAAGGTTCATCATAAAATTTAAAGGAAATAATTTCATTTACAAAAATAACACTTTCCAAAAGCACCTTTCACAAAATCACAACATCAAAACCCCTCCATGATTACTACATGGAGGTTCTTTTCAAAAATAAATCATGCCATATTGATTTCCAATTAACATATCCAAATTTGTTAAGTGGGGATCCCCATTTGAATCAAACATAATTTCATTTTCCAGTTAACATATCCAAATTTATTAAGTGAGGATCCCTATTTGAATCAAACATAAATTTGGCCTTCATTTAACAATTTCAATTTGTTAAATGAGGGTCCCATTTTCAAAACATAAAATTTGACTTCCACTTAACAATCTCAATTTGTTAAGTGAGAGTATCATTTCTAAGACATAAATTTGACTTTCACTTAACAATTTTAATTTGTTAAGTGGGGGTCTCATTTTTAAAATTTTAACTTTGACTATCACTTAATAATTCCAATTTTTTAAGTGAGCTTCATTTCCAAAAATTTGACTTTCACTTAACAATTTCAATTTGTTAAGAGAGGGTCTCATTTTCAAAGAAATATACATTGAGGCTTTCACTTAGCATATCCAATATTGCTAAGCAAGTGTCTCATTTTTGAAGCACTTGTTTGGTTCTATCTAACACATAAAAATTGTTAAGTAAGAATCACGTAACCTTGCCATATTGGACTCTCACTTAACATAACCAAATTTGTCAAGAGAGAATCTCATTCTCAAGTCATATCATAGTTTGATTTCCACTTAACACACCAAAATTTTAAGTGGGAATCCCAATTTCAAAAAGATACAAATACATTTAGGCTTTCACTTAACATACCACATTTGTTAAGTGAGGGTCTCTTTTCAACACACATTTGATCCCTATTTTAACATACTAAATTTGTTAAATAAGGATCCAATTTTCCATATCAATCGCACTTGAGCTTTCACTTAACATATCAAATTTGTTAAGTAAAAGTCTCATTTGCAAAGGTAAACAAACACATCTCAAGCACATTTGGGGCCTTCACTTAACATATCCAAATTTGTTAAGTGGGACTCCCATCTTCAAAGCAAAACAAATCTCACAAATCAAATGCATATGACCCCAACTTAACATACAAAATTTGTTAAGTGTGAAGCCCTATTTCTAAATCAAAATATCACACAATCAAATCTTCACAAGCAAAAATATTTCAAACACACAAATCACAACCTCTTCTTAGCATACCCAAATTTGCTAAGTAGAAGTTCTTCCAAATTATCCATATTTTCAAACAAGAAACATAAAACACAAACAATCTCCTAAAAAGAAAGAAATCCCTCCTCAAACTTTATGAACCCTACCCAACCTACATAAATTGGTTGAGTATGGGTTTTAAAATAAAAAAAATCAAATGACAGACTCTCCTCCAAAACATCTAAATCTCTCTTGTAAACCCCACTTAACATATTTAAATTGTTGAGTGTGGGTTCAAAACTCCAAACTTCTATTACTTATGTGGGACAAATATCAAGACAGGAATCTAATACAAGCTATGTTTCAACAAATGCAGACATACTGCTCAGAGCAGTTAGGGCATTCTTTGTAGTTTTCACACATGGCCTCTCAGAAGTTTGTGTTCACTTTTCTGTTTGGGATGGATTTGGCCTTGGATCAGGCCAGCCTCCCTCAGACTTACTCCACTCATCTAGTGTTTTTTTGGTCGAGGATTCGAGGGAGCTCGCATCACCTGCGAAGGGGAGACCCTCACTACTGTTAGCCGGGATGAGGTGGCTAGGCAGAAGCCAGTCATCTAGATTGACCTGCCTTTTGACACCAAGTATCCTTCCCTAAAGAGGAAGGTATTTGAGGTTCTGCCAGTCAGTCTAGTTCTTAGTCTATCAGCTATTTCCACTACCGCTCAGTGCTTGCTAGCACCTCCTTGATGGTCCCTCTAAGGGGAAGGCTATCTTGGCTTTAGTGATAGCCTCCTCCACCTTCGAGGTAGGATCTAGCTCTCACACTACCTTACTGAGCCGTATATAGCGCCATACACAATGATGCAACAAGAGTAGCAAGATTAAGTGGCACTACAACCGTGCTGCCCAAGAGATGGATGCCACATCCCACATTACAGAGGAAGGTTTCCCCTGTGAGGTTTCCCCATTGCTTACTAGCAACTAGTTCCACTCTCACTTAGCATCAGATGGAGAGGAGGACTATCGGAGGATAGTTGTATTGCCTCCACCTCTTACATACCATGAGGCCCTGACTAGGGATAGGATGAAGTCCTATGTTGGTCTACGTACGATATTATGACATTTAGGCAGAGTACATGGACGTTCTGAGTCCGATACATTATTTAACTTTAGGTCTGTCTTCCCCATGAGTGTTACCAGGCCCGTTCATAATGATAGAGCACTAGAGACCCAGATAGAAGTTCAGTCAGAGAGAAAGGAGTGATGAAGATTTGCCAGGCAATCAGTGACCTCTGCTCTAGTTGATTTTTCCAGTCATCGAGCCATCAGGGCTAATAGGACTGTTATCATAGTGCTGATAGGTTCCCCCAGCCATAGGGGAAAGCCCTAGTGAAGGTAGAGTCAGTGTTGTCTCCACCACAATGATCCACTCCTTTTCCACCATCACTGGTTCAGGTCCCACCATCCATCATGCCTACAAAGGCACAAAAGATAGTATATGGGGAGAAGAAAGCCCCCTTGGTGATCCAACTACAGCCAAAGAATTCCATTTGATCTACTACACTGACTGAAGTAAGGATGAGTTCACCTACTCGACCTCCTGCTTCAGTCTTGGTAAAGAAGGAGTGGCAACCCCGCAGTGTCATAGTTGTACCATCACCACCATCACCATCAGAGTCAGTGATAGCAGCAACAACAGAAGGGGAAGGGGACAGTTCTGCAGTCCCCATGGCAGTGGATCTCCTTAGAGACATTACTCCACCCATGAGTAGTCACAAGCATGTTTCCTCTAGCAGTCATGACCCTCCTAGAGCCAGCACTCCAGTGATAGGCAGTGTTAGGTGCATCTTTGTCAGTGAGCACAAGCCCTCCATCTGTCAGTAGCACATTTTTCTACTGGCATGGTTAGACTGCTCCTTGGATGAGATTCTAGTATAGTACTTTATAGAGAAGAGGGAGCTTCTAGGGAGTGACTGATCAAATTGTGAGGAGGGAAATGTCAGCTTTGATCTAGATGAGGATGATCTTCTTGAGGATTCTACCAAAGTTCACATGGTCTATATTAGGGGGTCCCTTCAGAGGGATCAACACAGCTAGGAAGGTATTGTAGTTGAAGAGGACGATGCTATCCATTCAACTCAGCACCTCTTCCACCAGCTTTAACAGAGGGATAATCATATTGATCAAATGGGGAAGAAGATTGAAGAGTTGATAGCAGTAGTGTAAGCATTGCAGAATTCAACTCCGGTTTCACAGCCTTCTCCCATAGTGGTCGACAGAGCAAAGTTGGCACACACTTTAGATTATCCTAGATGCTTTCCTGCAGAGGGAGACAGTAGTATGGAATAGGAAGGTGGTGGATAGCACCTCCATGCATGAAAAAGATATCAAACATATGGTGGAGCAACAAGTGAGGGATGCGTTGGCCCAAGTCCGAGGTGGCTCATCTATTTTAGACCCTACTCAGAGGAGTTTGATGGTGTCCAATACCCTAAGGGCTTTGTGCCTTCATCCTTCAAGATTTTTGATGGCATTGGGAACCCCCGGCAGCACATAGGACATTTTAGAGCCAGATGTTGCAACATCTGTGGCAACGATGCACTCTTATTTTGCCTCTTTGTCAGTAGCTTGATGGGCATTGCATTCGATTGGTATGTTGAACTACCCAATGGTTCAGTGAAGACATTTGCTGAGTTGGAGCAACTCGTTATTAAGAGATTTGCTAGAGCTCAATAAAGGGTAACTGTATGTGATCTCATTGTAGCTCAACAATGCCCCGGTGAGTCCCATATTGATTACATTCTTAGATGACACAATTTAAGTATGAAATATGAACCACAACTATCTGAATAGCATGCCATTGAAATTCTGCCTAAGAATATTCATGGCCTTGTTGACCTCATTTTTAGGATGAGCTCTCAATCCATCCATCTTAGACATAGGACTTCTCTTAGACTTTAAGAGATCCTTTGTCTTAAGAAACATCTAGTTATTAGGTGGACACTTAATCTAGCCCTGGAGACTTAGAAGAGTTAGCCTTAGGAATAGGTCATGCCTTAGGGGTGTTAGGAAAATTTGCCTACCCTATAGCTTGAACCAAATTCCTCACTTCCTTCTTTCAAGTCAAACTTAAATAAATTCTAGCTTAATTGATTTCCTCCAAATCCAAATCAATCCCACATGATTAAAACCCATGATTGAAACTAATGATTGAGGCTCATGATTGAAATTCCAAGTTCAAAATATTTCGTAAGTCCTTTGATTCTCTCTCATAGACTTAGCCTAAATGAAATCTAAATCAATTCAAATTCAAGAAATTTTCTCACAACCCATTTATATTCTCATTTATATTCACATATACAAATAAAATATAAATTCAAATCAATCAAACTAAATCCAAAATTTAAATCCAAATAAAAATCTTTCCTAAGTCACTTTGATTCCCTCTTAAGGACTTAGCCTAAATCAAGTTCAAATCACTTCAAATTCATGAAATTTTCTCATAACTCATTTATATTTTCATTTATTTTCACATATATAAATGAAATGTAAATTCAAACAATCAAACCGAACTCTAAAAATCAAACTCAAATTCAATCAAAATCCAACCTAAGCCTTTCAAGTCAAAATCTTGAACTTAGCCATATCAAATTCAAATCAAGCCAAATTCTTGATTTTTCTTCATGATTCAATCAATCCTTCAATCATGAATCCAAATATAAACATAAACTTCAATCACGAAACCAAAACTAAATCCAAAAATCAAATCTAAGTCAAGCTCATGTTCACCTTTTTGAACTTGAAATTGTCAAATGAATCAAAACCTATTTGACTTCAAAGCACTTGCAGATGGATTTATATTTCAATCAAAAGTCCATATGTGAGTTCAATCAAACTCAAATCAAGCTTTGACCAAGCCATTTGACCTACTTAGACTCACTTGACCTAAAGTGACCTAAAGTATCCTTATGAGTCAAATTTTTATCCTAAGCAAATTGGATTGAACTAAGCCCAACTAAGCCTCACATTGTGAACAACAATCATCATAATATGATTAATCACTCAAATTGGGTCAAATCAAGTCAAACCTAAGGGTTGACCAAGTCAACACTTAGCCAAAATGAAACCTAAACTAGTCAAAATTCACCATAGGCCAAATTGATTGAAACCATTGATCAAAACTCATTCATGACCAATGTTTGAAATTGACCAAATCATCACTTGAGCCCAACCTAGCCCAATTGGGCAGTTGACCCAAGTTGACCCAACTTGACCTAAAAAGTCAAAATGTGTAAAACTTGATCTAAGCCAAATTGATTTAAACCAATGGGTCAAGTTCATTCCAAAATGATTGTTGAACTTGACCAAAGCTCCAATTGGCCAATTAGACCTAACCTAGCCCAATTGATCTTGAACCCAACTTGACCTTAAAGGTCATATTGAGCCAAAATCAAATTAAACCAAAATTGATTGGAAACAAAGATACCAATCTATTTTATATGACCAATGAAACCTAAGCCAACCCATAACCTAACCCAAATAAGTCAAATGGGTCAAATTGGTCATTGGTCAACTTGACCCATTTGACCTAAAAACTCAATTGAACCAAAATATAAATCAAATTGAACCAAACCAAACCACCTACACCAAATGGTCATATGAACTTAACCCTTGGTTTGACCCATTTGACCAATTGGTCAACTTGACCGTTGACCCATTTTGACCTAAATGGGTCAACATGAGCCAAATCATATCAAATCAACTCCAAATCCATTAAAACTTGGCCCAACTCATTTTTCAATCATACCAAACATATACAAATTGAAACCAAATCTAAATGACTATTTTACCCCTAGGCCATAGAGTAAAATTTGGCCAAATTCACTTAGAATTTGGTCAAATCCTCTTCATGACCAGTTGGCACCCTCTTAGTGGACCAAGTGGACACTAGTGAGTGTGGTGCACATAACCCAATAGGTTTGGGTTAGACCAAGCCAACCTAAGGCTAAAACTGACCTCCTCACTTGAAATTAAGCACATGGAATTCCTCCTCCACTCAATTAAGGCACATGGGAGCTCCACTACTCCACTCCACACTCAAAACTGACCCATGTGCAACTCCTAATAGCCTAACAAATTGATCTAATCTAGTCAATTGATCACAAAATGGCAAAGGGAGGCTTGACCATCCGATTACTCTGGGGAGATATGCTCCCCTTAATTTCATTTCAGTTCATCAGTCTCCAATTCGATTGAGCATAGGGATGTTAGAGGAACCATTTCCAAGTCTCCCCAAGCTTCCTAGAGTGATTTTGAATTTCCCATTTCTCAGTTTTCATAGACTGAAAATAGGGGAGCCCCACTTGAATTCCATCTCATATAATACTCAAAACCAATCTAATTCCTCCTTCAAGCACCCTCAAAGGATCATATTGAACTCACTCCAAGCTTCATTCAAGTTCTCCAAGCAAGGGAGAAGTGTTCTTGATCAAGATCAAGCCCACTTGAAGGTGAACTTGACCTATAGGAAGATCCATCCAATCTCAACACCTCAAAACTTCAACAAGGCTTCGTCTCCACTAGACGAAGCTACTTCAATGGAATCAAGCGCTGATGATAGCCTCCAGTGAGGTATGCCATTAAACCGAGCATAATTTCATCTCATCTTAGTCCTTTGTGAAGTGAAGTTTTATCCATGAGAAACTACCCGTTGGGTGTGATATCCCTTGCATGATGATGGTGTAGGTAAGTTTTGAGTTCAATCCGAGCTCAGATCTTTCCATGGAAGGTGGATGGCTCCCTTTTCCCATAAGAGAACTCAGGGATGAATCATGGGCTGTCCATCCATGCATTTTGGTTGGACGACCATGATTAAAACACGTAGGATCCATGGATTAATCCTTTAATTCCACGAATTTAATCTTGATTGTCCGATCCTTGATTGGACGGATGGAGAGAAAGCGCGTAGCGTCGCCGCTGATGCGGTGCTATGATGCAATAATTTAAATAGCTTCTCTCATCGTGCCACATGGAAAGAGCCGCATCAGCCTCCACGTGGCGCCGATGGGATTAGCTATATAATTAGGGAATTAATAATGGAAACTTAAAATATTCATATCTAAGCGTAGAAAAATCAAAAAAATATGAAAAAAAGAACCTTTGAAAGATAATTAAATGTAGAATATTATAAAATTGATTTTAATGGATTTTGAATACTGTTAGTTTCTAAATTTGGGTTTTATTGGAAATGTAATTATGCTAATAACTCTCTGATTGCTCTATTAATTAATCTCAAGCTTCTTATGTGTATCTAGTAGGATGACTTCTACCTCCCCTAATTTTCTTGGGATTTATTAATATTTTAATTAGGGTAATTACTGGATTCATTCCTAATTACTCTTCTATTGTAATTAAGCCTAATTAAGTGTGTAATCATTAGTTTAATCCCCTGATTGAGTTAATCAAGATTTGTTTAAATGAATAGGAGGTTTAGAAAATAATTTTGGGATATTTTCCTTAAGCTATTCCTTAAACCCTCTCTTTCTTCCTTAATCTAAATTCAATTAAGGATTAATCCACTAATTACCTGCCTAATTAATTTAATAAAATTCTAAAACCTTCAAGAACTTAATTAATTCATCTTGGGTAAGTGCTTAGGTGTTCAATAACCTAAGTACATTGAGGAAATCAAAATCTAACTCACATGTGTGAGAGGGGTTATAAAAGTACTTAAATTAAACCCTTTAACTTAATTAATCATTAATCATGAGCCAATTGCATTAACCTCGAGTTGTACAAAGCCAAAATGATTCAATCTCACAACAAGCTGGTCCATCCTAGAGCTTTTTAAGTAGGAGAGCTTATTTTAGTTCTAAGGAGACCAATTGTTGCTCGTCGAAAGATGGGAGGCAAGTTTGAACCACTTGGGAAGGCCCTTTTGCCATAGAGAAGGCCTACTAAGGAGGATCTTATCAACTTATAAATTATAAGGGAGAGCACCCTATGCTTCCAATCAATGGGCTCTACCTAAAGAAATCCCATAAAATCTTGTTTGAAAATAATCATCAATAAAACTTCTTTTCACATCAAATTCTATCTTTTATGTGCTAGAAATATCTTTTGCTTGCGAATCTTCCATGATGTGTTTAGGATAGGTGTAAGAGAACCTAAGCGGCATCCTATCCCTGCATAACACAAACCCAAACTATGTTCAATCCTCCAGTGCTACTAGGATAGGTGTAAGAGAACCCAAGAGGCATCCTGTTTAGACTAGTGCAACTAAGTTAGGTGTAGGAGAACCTAAGCGGCATCCTTTCTCAGTGGAGTCACATTCTTATGTGCTTAGAATAGGTGTAAAAGAACCCAAGTGGCACCCTGTTTCTTCTTTCATAGCATAAACAAATACATATTTTTTGTCTCGGGCTATTTTGATGTGGGAGCAAGCCCTTTGTGGCACTCACTCATTAGTTGCTCTAGGTTGGGCTGATATACTATCTCGCTAGTATGTCACCCAAGTGGTCACTTATCTGGTGGATGTGAGTCTCTGCGCTTTCTTCCTGACTTGACCATTGCAAACCAATGAGCACCTTGTTAGTTTGGTAGGTCTTACTGCACAGTCAGTAAGCTACCCCGTGTTGACTTCATTTAAGAAGATGTAAGCCTACATGCTTTCTTCTTGAACTAGCCATCATGCACTAACTAGGTCGAGTATATTTGAGGTTTGGGGTAAGTCTCCCAGAGGCTCCTTTTCTCTTGACTACTTTAAGCTTGGGTTTAGTCCTTACAGACTCCCGCTAGTAGTCCTCGGATAGCCCTTGAAGATAGATTATCCTGATGATCAGTTCCACTTAGGAGAGATGTAAGTTTATACACGTTCTTTCTAGACTAATTATCGTAAACTGATGGTCACCTTAAGTTGGTTGGTTAGCGCCATGTTGACGGTGACCCACCCGGTGGATACACCACTCTTACAGATGTGAGTCCCCAAGCTTTCTCCTTGAGTTGGCCACCGTCTACCTATATACTTTTTTTACAGGGTTTTGGATAATGTCCCTAGCATCACCTCTCATGTGGGCCCTCTATTTGGATCACATCCTTAGCGACCCCATTTAGACACTACCCAGTTACTCTTGAATTGGACAGTCCCCTTTTCCCAGTAGCCACCCCTGTGGTTGGAGAATTTGTTCAGTGGATGCACACATTCTCCCTTGGTCTAGTAAGTCTGAGATAGGATTAGGCTAATATAAGCTCCTTCTCAATGTGGTCCCTCACAAACCAACAGGGTTCACACAAACATAAAACAAACTAATTATATCTTTGCTTGTGGATTAGGAATTCAATCCCCTAGTGGCTCCTTTCCCAAGTAGGCATCCTATCTTTAGGGCAGTGTCAGCAAAACTCCCTACAGGAATTGCCTGACTACTTTGAGTTGAGATAAGTCCCCGGGTCAACACTCTCTCAGTAGTCACCCTTAGGTTTGGTTCAAATTTTTGTGTTACCCCGACAGTCATCTCTGCTTTGAAAGATATAAGTTTAATACGCATTCTTTCTAGCATGATCATTGCAAACCGACGGGCAGCCCTTGGTCTAGTTTGATTTGTTGCACAAGTAACCGATCACCCCAGTGTTTCTTTATAGGAAGATGTGAGTCCCCGTGCTTTCATCCTAACATGATCATTGCAAACTGAAAGACACCCCTTTGGTTGGTTAGTTCTACCCCATGGTTGGTAGACTATGCCCTTGGATTAGTAAATCTAAGACAGGTCTAGGTTGATATTAGCCTCTACTTAGTAGATCCATCGCACATCAAGGGGATCCATAAAATTAAAATAAATGAAATTAAAATAAATGTAATTCAAATAAATGACATTATCTTGACTACTTTTGAGTTGATGTAAGGCTCTTAGAGGCATTCATTCAGTAGTTGCCCTAGGTTGGGTTTGATTTGTTGCATCCAACAGATCACCTCAGTGGTTGTCCCTTGCTTTTGGAGATATAAGTCTACTATGCTTTCTCCCTAGCACAACCATTATACTTTGAAAGGCAACCCCTTAGGTTGGATAGTTCTACCATGTGGCCGGTGGACTACCCTTTGGATTTGTAAATATGAGATAGGCCTAAGCCGACATAACCCCTTCTCAGTGTGATCCATCACAAACGGACAGGGTTCATCTTAAAATCCAAAACTTAAACAAATAATCAATCAATTTCTCCCCAGTGAGACATCGATCATCCTGACTTCCCCAATGGAGTCAATTAAATCCAGTTCAAACTTGCATTCCCCAGCGAGTGCACCCTTAAAAGAAATCTCATCAAATACCTATCCCTAGTGGATAACTCGAACCTGCTTCCATAGTGGAAGGTTCATGCATCTATCCTTGGTGGGTTATACATCCTAATCCTTAGCGGATACTCTACCCAAAATCATACCTTACATTCAAACCCAAACTTCTTATTCCTACCAGATAATTTGAACCTACTTCCCTAGTGGAAGGTTTACATGCTTGATCCGTTGGTTGATCCCTTCTTCCTCCCTTATGCCTTTGGCATGAGTGGAGTTGTATTGCATTAAGATCATCATTCCTTCTACACCTTAGGCTTATGATCCTTTGACATCGTTGATCATTTTGGTCAACGCCAATATGTGCGGTGTGCCTTTTCAGTCACACCACACATATTGGACGTCCTTTGTCGACCTCACTTTTGGAGTGAGTTCTCAACTTCCTCATCATAAATCTAGGACTCTAATAGACATAAAGAGTTCCTTAGTTTTAAGACACTTCTAGTGATTAGGTGAACACTTAGACTAACCTTAGAGATGTAAAAGAGTTAGCCATGGGAATAGGTTGTGCCATAGGGATTTAGGAAGACTTGTCTATCTTATAGCCCAAACCCAATCTTTGCTTCCTTCTTTCAAGAAAAACCTCAAATTCAAATTCAAATTCTAAAATCAAATCCAATTTCAAATCAAATTTCAAACCCCAAAATCAAATCCAAATTTCAAATGATTGAAATCCATGATCAACTCCAAACTCCAAATTCTAAAAATCTCTTCCTAAGCCACATAAGCCATCTTCATGTGCTTAGTAAAAATTCCCTCAAACCAACTCAAACTTGGTTGATTTCTTTATAAATCAATCATTCCTTCATTTATGTTCATAAATATAAATGAAACTCACCCTCCAATGACCAAAAATTAATCTAAGCAAATCAAAACCCAAATTAGCCCTTTCAACCTACACCCCTGAGCTTAATCAAATTTTCTTCCAAATCACTCCAAACTCAAGTGATTTTCTCATGACCCATTTATATCTTCATTTATATTCACAAATATAAATGCACAAATATAAATGAAATATAAATTCAAATAACCAAAACCAAACTCAAATTAAACCAAATTCTCAATTTTAGCTCTTTTAGCCAAAATTTTTAACTTGGCTAAATGAAACCAAAATCAACTCAAAACTCATAGATTTCTTCATGATTCAATTATTCCTACAATCATTAATATAAATATAAACATAAACCACCATTATCAAACCAAATCCAAGTCAACCCAAATCAAACCCAAATTGACACTTATGACTTGAAATTGTCATATGAACCAAAACCCACTTGGCTCCAAACCAACTGCACTTGGATTTATATTTCAATCCCAAATCCATATGTAAGTTCAATTAAATTTGAATCAAGCCTTGATCAAGCCAATTGACTCATTTAGGCTCACTTGACCCAAAGTGACCTACTAGACCTTTTTGAGTCAAGTTCTAATCCAACCCAAATTGGATTGAACTAAGCCCATCTAAACCTCAAACATGATTAACAATCATCATGGGGTGATCAACCATATTGAATTGAGTAAAACTAAGTCAAACCTAATCTTTGACCAAGTCAACACTTAGCCCAAATGAATCCCAAACTAGCCAAGATCCACCATATGCCAAATTGATTGAAGCCATTAATCCAAACCCATTCATAATCAATGATTGAACATGACCAAGTCATCAATTGAGCCAAACCAAGCCTAATTGACCACTTGACCTAAGTTGACCCAAGTTGGCCTAAAAATACAAAATGGGTCAAATCATGATTTATTCCCAATTGATTGCAACCAATGGCTCAAGTTCACCCCAAATCACTTATTGAACGTGACCAAAGCATGATTGAGCCTAAGTTGACCAGTTGGTCAACTTGACCCAACCTAGTCCAAATTGACCTAAAAGGTTAAATTGACCAAAATTCAAATTAATTCCAAATTAAATCAAACCAAATCCTACAATCATTTTTAATCAACCAATTAAACTTGACTCAACACCTAACTCAACCCAATTTAGTCAAATTGGTCAAATTGGTCAACTTGACCAATTTGACCCTTTTGAATCCAAATGAGTCAAATTCAAACTTAAGCCAAACCATATCAAATTAATCACACCAAAACATTGCAAATCATGATTTAGACCTAACCGAAGTCTTGGTTTGACCAATTTGGCCAATTGGTCAACCCAACCAAATGTGAACCCAATTGAATCCTTTTGACCATATTGAGCTAAATCACTTCATGCCATCCTGTGGACCTCTTTGACCGATCAAACCCACTCCACCTCATCCCCCAAGCACCCTCAAATCTGCCTAAACCCATTTCAAACCAAGACAAAGGGGATTAACAATTGTGCAAGGCCATTTACATTGGATCCTTACAAAGTGGCAAAGTCCACTTTGCTATCTCCATAACAGCCATCAAGATGCCAAATGAGGTATCCTTAGAGCTCCTTAGCCCACTCTAAGAACCCTAGAACTTACCTTAGACCAAAGGGAACTCACCAAGCCAAGCTCACTCTCCCCCATCCATGGCCAAACGACGGGTGCAAGGGGAACCAAATCCCCTCCCACTTGCCCATATCAAGACTTGAGACCCCTAAATGGCTTCAACCACTCACGGCGTGGCACCTTGGACTGACGGTGACACCTCCAATGACTTGACGGAATTATTAGAATTCATGGGAATGATCTCATCCATCCACCTGCCTCAATTAAGGGATATACTCCCTCAATTTGAGTGGGGAAAGAGACCACTTGCATTCTCTGAGCTCCCATGCCCATTTCAAACTTCCTTAGAGCAATTCCAAGAATCCCCAACCTCTCCTCTCGAACATTGACATTCCCGTGTGCAAACTGAAACATGACACCCTTATCTCAAGCAATACTCCCTTTCCACTAAACCAAATCCAAATTCCTTGTACCCATACCATCCCCATACCCAATCAAAGCCAATCAAACCATTTCCAGGCCTTCCAAAGCACCAGAGTTGTGAGTTTGATCAAAGCCAAGGTGTTCACATGCGTGGGTTAGTCAATCGAGCACCCAACCAAATTGAGCTTGGACTTTTTCAACAGGGCCTCACCTCAACTCGGAGAAGCTACCTCTGGCATTGCACCATTGGACATTAGCTCCGGTGAGGTAGTTCCTCAAAATCATAGCTCTAGGCCTCTGTGTGTTGGTCCTTTGTGAAAGAAATCTCTATGTCAAGGGATTCTAGCTGTTGGATATGATTGTATGCTCCCTTAGATGTGTGGGATCCGTTTGATCCAAATCCAAGCTCGGGTGAGCTTGAATCGAATGGAGAAAGATGGATGGTGCTCATCTTTCACTGCTCGTGAATAGGATCGATCATGAGCCATCCATCTCGTGATCAAGATGAACAGATTTGATCAAATCCAGTAGTAGATCCATTAATTTTCCCCTTAACTCACAGATTATGTCGTCAATCTTAGATCATGTAGAAAGTCTTCGCCGGAGTCGCGGATGTACAACTTAAATAACCATTTCTATTGCGCCACATGGAAAGTGCCGTTAGCAACATGTCCAAAATTAAGGATTTAATTAGGGTTATTTAATTAGTTTTTAATACTTAAATTTTCTAAAATCATGACTAATTATAGAAAAATTCAAAAAAAAAGCAAACTTAGGCTCTTTCTGAAGATATTTCAGAGGAGAATCTCAGAAACTTATAAGTATTTCATTTTGAATAGTGACTTTAGCTTAATTAGGGTTTTATCAAAAATCTAATTAGCTTAATTACACCTTAATTAAGCACTCAATTAATCTCAAATTTTCTATATAACTTGATTAATCATTTGAACATAAACATCCCTGTTAAACAGTAAGAGCACTTAGGGAATGTGATTGGGGATATTTTTCCTAATTTATTTCTTAAGTATTCTTTACTTCTAAAAATTAAATCAATTAATGGGCTAATATAATTGAAGTCATTAAATCTTCAAAATAAGGATATCAAAATGTAATTGAATGGTTAAATGATTTAGGGATTAGGATTGAGGCCTTGCCCTTGATCCTTTCCCCTAAGTTAATTTCATCATTCAAATTAAAGCATAACCAAAATATTTAATCAATCCATTAAAAGCTTAATAAAATTAAAATTAAAAATCAATTCACCCACATATAAACAACCTTTGATTGATCTTGGGTAGCTCCTTGATATTCAATAACCTAAGGTGAGAGATAATGAAATTATGATTGGCTCACATGTGTGAGAAAATCATAAAAGTAATTAAGTGAGATCCCTTAAACCTAATTAACTATTAATCATAAGCCAATTACATTGCCCCTTTCATTTCTTAGGAGCATTGCAATTTACTTTTCATGTGGTTGCATATCATGTTGGCTTATTATTAATTTGTTAATTAACTTAAGATGATATAGGTAAGGGATAATTAATTCATTTAATTCATACCTTAACCTAATCAAAACATAAAATCACCTTAAATATCCTTTATTAAACCAAACTAATTCACACATGGGAAATGGTTTAGGATTAGAAAACCTTTCTCATATTTCTTAACTCAAATCAAATTCAAAGATAAAAATGTCTTTAAAAATTTTGATTCATTTTAAATAACCTTATTTGATACGATTGTCCTTAGGAATTAATTAGAGTGAATGAAATCATGTGTTTACATTCTTTTATTTCTTTCCAACCATGCTAAATATTGTTTGCCTTATGAAATCATGCATTCATCTCTTTTAAAAATTAATTAAATAAAATGTTTCCTTTTATGTCAAATTGCATGTGTTGACTAAAATTAAGAATATGAGTGGCTATTATCACTATTAT
Organism: Cymbidium sinense; assembly: GCA_021442155.1. Lineage (NCBI taxonomy): Eukaryota > Viridiplantae > Streptophyta > Magnoliopsida > Asparagales > Orchidaceae > Cymbidium > Cymbidium sinense. Next base: position 17,611,706 of record CM038221.1, on the reverse strand, counting down.
ACCAAAAAATTTATAAATATTTATAAGCTTGCTTATGATGCTAATTATAAATCAAAGATAGTAATGCTAATTATAAATATTTAGAAGCTTGCTTGTGATGATAGTATAATATGTGTGCTATGAAGTCCTCTTTCCTTCTCTTAACATGGGTTCACATAGGATTTGCAAGTGCATAATTCATTTGAAAAGAACACAACACTTGCCTAAATCCATTCCTATGCATCTCTATGTTAAGACTTAGGAAGGGTTTTCATATTGCATGTGTAAATCATAAATCAACTAAATCAAACATAATTTCTTGCATGATTCCCTATTCATATGTTTCTTTTTATACATTCATATGTATTTGAGAAAAGTGGTATATAGTCCGGACATCTCAAGGTTTTTAAGTAGCCCTAAGTAGGTCTTGTACGCCTGGTAGTAAATAATGGTGTCATACTCACTTAAAACTCTCATACATATGCATGTGTGATGTGGCCAATGAATAAATAATAAAAAAATTAAACAAATAAAGCACAACTTTTGCATGGATTTTCTTATTCTTACAGTTATTCATACATTTACATGTATCTAAGAAAATGGTATATTAGTCTGGACATCTCGGAGCTGCGAGGCTTTAAGTAGCCCTAAGTAGGTTTATACCTTACGCCCTTGGTGTAAAAAATAATGACATTGTACTCACTTATAACTTTTATACATGTGGACGTATATTTAGCTAATGGATGAAAAATCCCTCTTTTCTACATAATAAAGACATGTATTCATGATTCAATTAACAAATGAAGTATTTAAATTTCAAAATATATTTCTATTTATTCATCATCAAAGTATGCTAAGATTTACACTGCATGTATATGTATGCTTAGGATTATTCATATGCATGATATACATGATGGGAAGAAATAAATGAGTGTACATTATGTGATACTAATCCACCTTAATTAATCCTAAGATGCCTTTCTTATTGAATAGGGCTATTTAGATGAATCTAAACTTAGGGTTAATTAAAACACATAATAAACCATTCATTGAAGGAAATTCATTAATCAATTTACCTTAGAAATGACTTAAGGTAGGGATAAAAGAGAGACTCCCTCTCTCTTTCTTCTCTTTATAACACTTAGTTGCTAAGTGTAGGTCATATGAAATAAAATAAAATACTAAATAAAATCTTCAAATCAATTAAACCACTTAAAGAGAAATCAACCCTTTATGAATTAAATCCCTCACACTTAGCAAATCATAACCCTAAAGCCTAGTTAGGACATACCACACAAGCTTTAACACATGCACATTATATTAAGTCACCATTTCTAGCTTTATGTTAGGGCAGTGCATGGTTTGATGAATGTTTAGTTTTGTGATGTATTATTTTAGACTAGATGTATGTGTATGTAGCTGAATGTTAGCCGATATTAATCATGTTTTATGGGTTGTGTTTAATTGTAATAAAAAAATATAAATAATTTTTCTTTTGTTGCTTAGCCCCTAAGCATAGCCCAAGTTAGATAGGTGGACTTGGTTACCCATGTGTGGTGCTAAGTCCAAATTATTCCTATAACTACTTGATTGTATGGTGTGTTTGGCTAACATTTATTTTGCAGGTGTAGCTAGATTTACTTTCCTTCCTTTTAGTATAATATTTGCATTAGGATTAGGATAAGTGTTATGGGGATTAAGGCTTATTATTGGTTATAAGACCATGTATTATATACCATGTGATGCCTTTGGAGCAAAATACATCCCACTCAAGCCAAAAGAAAGAAAGAAATGAAGCAAATCAAAAATGAAGAAGAAAAAGGTAAAGAGTGAAGAATGGAGGATGAACAATGAAGACCCCCATAACACTTATCATTTCATGATTGTAATTATTCTTTCATTATATTGAGATGTATAAAGGTAGAGCTCGACTATCCACATTTCTTTTGGTTGTACGATGGTACCCGACCACACCGGCCTTTTATTCTTTTACGATAGCTTTATAAAATTATTTGATATTTTGTTTAGCTTGTGCATTAGAAATAACATGCCTTTCCATAATTTCTTTATAATTGGTGATTGCTGTGTGGCCTGGATGCGATTATGCTCTTAGGATAAAAATAAATTTTCTATCCCATTAATAACTCATAACTAAGATTTTAAAATAATTCATAACCTCACATAAAAGCTTAGAATTAAATCAAATAATAAAATTTTAGAAACCCTTAGTCGGATGATTGAATGTATAATATCATGCATATTATATTCTTCCACTCTAAGAAGAGAGGCTTCCTGTGCTAGAGAATAAAGGCTTAACCTATAAGAGCTTTTGATAGAAAGACACCTCTTTCTCTTTTGATTTAGCTTATAACCAATTTCTCATGCATTTAGGCATACAAAATCCTATGGCTTATGTCAAAGTAAAAAGTCACTTGACAAAATTTGCATTAGATTTAAGTCATTAGTCATGCCCTTCATGATCTAGTCTCTTAGGGAGTGAGTTTAAAGACTTAGTTTCTTTTCTAAGTAAATAATAGCCTAACCATCTTGCAAAGCATATGATTTGCCTACATGAATTTAAAGTGTAGGAGTTAGCTAACGAACAAATAAGCCCAAAGCGTGATTTATCATCTCTTGTGGTAGGTAAACCATATACCCATTTTCGGCTTAGATTTAGGTCATGCTTTGGTCCTCGTCAAAGCTCCCTAGATTTAGGATCTGTGGTCATTGTTTCCCTTTGTGGACTACAAACATAAATCCTCACCTATTAGGCATTTACACAATCTTGTATGGTGGAACTATAAGTCCTAGATTTACAATAAAAATTCAACTCAAATAAATAAACCTTCTCAAATTCAAATATATAAAGCCCAACCATAGGATAGATTGGAGTGCTCACTAGCTTCTAGTATCATGAGCACGCCCTACTCATCTCCTTTGATTTTGATAAGAACTCTTCCCCTTTTGATCTCCCCTATTTGATTTTCAAAAATACAACTAATCCTTTGATAGTCCTATCTTTGAATTCTTTGGAGACAAAAAGCGGCTACTTTAATCGAGAGTATTCTTAAGGGATTCATTTTTCTCAATATGTAATTAACTATGGACTCCATTGGGAACTTATCGAACCTATTTTAAATAAACCCTGCTTTACTTTTCCATATAAAGTAGGAAAAAAATCTTTAGTATATCCGAAGACCCATCTTTCCTTAGGAGTTCTCATTAGATGATTAAGTCCATTATAGGGTAATGACTTCTATCTCTCGATGTAGTACACTATTCCTTAATGTCATACCTGATCACCCTAATGAGTACATCTACAGATCTGCATGGTTTCCCCTCACACAAACACACCCAACACAAAAAGAAACACCACACCTTCTCAGCACTAGAACCAATTCACCTTTCTGGAATGTGCAAGGATGAACTAAACTATTGAATGTTTTGGACATCCTTCCTCGATAAATTTCTAAACTTTGTTGAGCTTGGAGTCTAACTCTGTCAAGCGCATCCAACTCTTCCATTCTCAGGCCATCGTTATCATTTTGTGTAAGATTGAATTGAACAGCTACTCAAAGTGATGGAAACTCAACTTCTAGTGGCAGAACAGCTTCAACTCTAAATGTTAGAGTGTAAGGAGTGGCCTTGGTTAGCCTTTTGTAAGTTGTTCTATATGCTTCCATCATTTTAGTGTGCCACTCTCTTTTATTTTTTATGAGAATCTTTTTGAGCAGCTTTACCAATGTCATATTGAAAGCATCTGCTAAACCATTGGCCCTTGGATTGTAGATTGATGAATACACCAATTAAATTTATACTGATTAGTGAATCTGTATATCTTTGCACTGTATATCTTCACACTCTTGAAACGGGCCATTATTTAAAATGATTCATCATGGAACCCTGAATCTATAGATAACATTATTGGTGAAGAAGTCAATGACTCAATCACCTATGACTTCCTTAAATGGAGTGGCTTCAGTTCACTTGGAGAAGTAGCAATAACTGCTAGAATGAACCGATGTCCGGCTGATGATGGAGGATCAATCGATCCAATTATATCCATGCCCCAACTTTCGAATGGCCATGACGCTATTGTTGGGTGTAGAAGATTCAGGTTGATGAATGAGATCCCTATGGACTTGGCATTTATGACATCTCTTGGCATGATTTATGTAGTCTTTCACATTTGAAAGCCAATAGTAATCCATCCTTTTATTTTTTGTTGCCATTTTGGGAACTGACTGGTGCGCGCCACAGAGTCCTTCATGAATTTCAGACATTACTTTGTTGGCTTCATTCATCCTAAGCATCCCAGCTACATTTGTTTAAAGGATCTATGGTATAATGTGTCATTGAACTAAGCATATCGTAGGATTTTTTTTGTAATCTATGTGGCTAGTGATTTATTGCTCAAATAATTGGATTTCCTTGAAATAATTGATGAAGGGTTGTCTCCAATCATCAAGCTCTTCCACTATGAAAGCTTCACATGATTTCTTTATAGTACTTTTAAGTTTTTCTCTCTCCTATACTTATCGTTCTTTAGGAGTGTGAGGAGCAATTTGAATTGCTTCTTACTGGCTTGAGTTTGATGTCCCCTCTGCCTGTGGGGAGTATGGATTTATTGGTTGTAGAACCCGATGAGTGGACACTTCAATCAACACATCATTGACGTCTGTGTTCGCCATTTCTTTTGCTAGCTTGGCCAGATAATCTACTTTACTATTATTTGATCATGAAACTTGAGCTAGTTTAATGTTTGGAATTTGCTTCATGAGATCAAGCACTCGCCTATGATAGTACACCAATTCAAGCTTATTAATCTTATAGAGACCCAACACTTGGGTGATTATGAATTGAGAGTCTCTAAAGATTCTTAAATTTTGGATGTCGATAATAACAACTTCTTTGAGTCCTGCCACCAATGCCTCATATTCAGCTTCATTATTGGTTCTTGGCTTAGTCAACCTATATGAATGCCTCATTATGCCACCTTCTAATGCTATGAAGATGAGGCCAATGCCACCTCTTGCTTTTGACAGGTTTGGGGGCTGAGCAGACTTAATAGATGATGCATAATTGAAATATATTTTCCAGATCTAGTCTTTCTCTTTCATGAATAAGTAAATTTGTTCATAAGGTAAATCATCATTGAATGATGAATCTGCTGGGATAGGATGTGCAACGAGAAAATCTGCTAGTATTTATCCCTTAATAACTTTCTGAGATACATATGTAATATCAACTGTAATAGGAGTACTACCCATCATGCCAAATAATTTGTCAATGCTAGTCTATCATCAAGAACTTTAGCAGATCAATATTTGAGATGAGTGTTATCTTATGTGACAACATGTAATGTTGAAGCTTCTGGAAAATGAAGATCAGTGGAAGACAGTATTTCTCGATTGGAGAGTACTTTACTCTTATCAATCTTCGACTGATATAGTAATCCCATTTTATTTTCCTTCTTCATTATGCTGTGTAAGCAATGATCCAAGGGATTCTTCTAGTGCAGTTGTATACAAAATGAGAGGCTTTCCTGGGATTGGCGCTACCAGAATTGGTGGATTTAACAAGTATCTCTTGATGCTATCAAATGCTTCTTGACATTCATCTTCCCACTTAAATGGTGCATTCTTCTTCATCAATTTAGCAAATGGATGACACCTGTCTAACATATTTGATATGAAGTGGCGGATGAATGCCAAATGTATCTACAATTGAAGCTGATGAAGATTCTTCGGCTGTGGTATATCCATTATTGCTTCAATTTTATTATGGGTTGATCTCAATTCCTCTATGCCGTACCACATAGCCAAGGAACTTTCTATATGAAACCCCAAATGCACATTTAAGAGGATTCATCTTGAGATCGTACTGCCTAATTCTTTCAAAGACCATCCTCAAGTCATCAAAATGATCTTCTTGATCTATGCTCTAGAGGATGAGGTCATCCACATAGTATTATACTTTATGATGAATCAACTCATCGAAGATGTGCATCATAGCCCTCTGATATGTAGCTCCAACATTCTTTAATCCAAAGGGCATGACTGTGTAGTAGTATATATCAATTGCATCCTAAATAATGTGTGCTTCTCATCTTCAGGAGCCATCTTGATTTGATTGTATCCCGATGATCCATCCATAAATGAGAACATGTTATAGTTGAAAGTATTGTCTACTAGTAGTTCTGATATTGTGGAAAGTCATCTTTTGGGCACACCTTATTTAGGTTCCGAAAGTCAATGCAGACACAAATTTGGCCATTCTTCTTTTTAACTGGGATAATGTTGGCTATCCAATATGCATACTTCTCATCCCGGATGAACCCTGCTTCAATCAGCTTCTTAGTTTCTGCAATTACCTATTCTTTAATCTCCAATCTCATTCATCTAAGAGCTTGCTTAATAGGCATTGCATCTAGTTTAATGAAAGTTTATGAACTGCCATCTTAGGGGATAAGCATGGCATTTAGCAATACGTAACTGAACGATCCTTTCACATAGCAGAGCTTTCATTTCTTCAACCTTTTCATCAAGCAGAAGGGCACTGATGAAAATTGGGCGAGGATCATCATTTGTTCCCAAGTTGATTTCCTTCAACTCATCCATGGTAGCTGATTGTCCACCATCTTCAAGCTCTTCAGGCGCTGGCTTGGCTTCCACCTTCCTCATCATTTGTAAGATTGACTTCATAAGGATCATCTTCATATTCAGTCTTAGTGTCAATCTCTTCTTTTGTTATAACATAACAGGTTTTTATTTGATGATGTTTATATCGGATGCATTCAAGATCTTTAGATGTATGATTATCACACTTTTGTGAGGTCTGTGGACTTTTTGGACCTAGAGGGTATCAAAGAAGTGGGCTCCCCATTTGTATGTTCCAATATCGACTCCCAATTTATGCATCATCTTGTGAATCTTGGAGGATAATATTTTGGTATTCTTGTGAGAACCATATTATTAGATTCATCAAATTGCATGAGTTAGTCATAATCTTTGTGATAACACTCCTCATACTTGTAAAATGAAATTCCAAATTCATTACTTCCAGGTAAAGGAGGCACATAGAAAGTCTTTAACACTTCAACAATGTGGACTTCACGTGGAGTGATTTCTTTGAAGTGTTGAAAAGGAACTTACACAATCACTAATGATTCTTCTAACATCAATATGTCTACCATCCTTCTTGAAGAGATACACTAAACTTCACTTTCATAAGGTTGATCATACTCGAGTATTCCATAATTTTCTTTTCTTTCACCAGAGACTTGTTGGCCCCCTTAGGCCCAATGAGAGGATCATCCTCTTCTTCTTCTATGTCATTGCCCAGATGAGGGACTAACCTTTTCAACTTATGTGATGCACTAGCTTCTTTAGGAAGAGTCATCGTGATATTCTTTGTTTCTTTTTCCTTCTTCACTTCTTTGTGTTATTTTGCAACCTTTGAGGTTGAAACTTTGGATTGTTGAGGCTTGGGCTCCTTCAATAAATAATATTTTGCATCTTCATAAATTTTAGCTTCATGGACTACAAATGGCTGAATATTGCTAGAAATTATGTGTTCTTCCTCATCTCTTATGTATTTCATGCATTGGTGCAAAGTAGACATGACTATTCTGTACTCATGTAGCCAAGGGCAACCTAACAAGGCCCTGAACTAGGTGTCAACATCAATGATGTGGAATTTGGCTTATGTGAAATGTTCCCTGAATCTTAATGGCAAGTTAAATGTTTCGAGAGTCTTTTGCCCTTTTTCATTGAGGCCATGGATCATTAATTTGTCTCTTCCAAGATGTTGAATGTCGAGAGACAATCCCTTGAATGCTTTCAGACTCATGAGATTGACAGATGAACTTGGATCAATTAGAATTTGATTGATTATGATACCATTGCTCTCTGCAGAGGCATATAGCGGGTGATTGTGTTCTGATGTTCTGAGCATAAGATCTTCCTTAGAGAAGGTGATTGTCGAAGGTCTTGAGATTGTAATACTTCAATCATACACTCGCTCAGCAAAGTACACTTCATATTTCTTTGGATTCTTAAGAGCCTGAATTAAGATTTGTGGAGATCTTGTGACATCAAGAGGGCTTCATACACACTCAATTGTGTAGGGATCTTCCTCAAGTGTGACAAGATGTTGTAATCGACTCCTTTATCCATGTTAGACTTCTTCTTTGGATCTTTAGAATGATATTTTCATTAGCTTTTTATAATCTTATCATTGCATTTATTTGGCGTTCCTTTCTTCTCAGATGATGACAATACCTTGCCACTTCTTAGCTGTACTGGGGTTGCTTTTTCTGGCTTAGATTCTTCTAAAGAAATCTTCCCTTCAGAATCACTATTTATGCCAAAATCAAATGGAGACTTCAGAATCACTTCCCAATTTTATGCCCTTCATCAATGGTGATATTGAAGACCTGGACTCATCTTCCTCTAAAAAGCACAAGTCTTCTTTTGAGCTATCATTTGTTTGCTTCACCATCAGACAAGGCTTGAATGCCACATATGGTGGTTCCTCTTCTTAGATTATTTTAAAAAAATGAATTCCATTGGGGAGTATCCAAAGACACTGAGATAACCCGATAGACTTCTCCAGAAAGAGATTCTTTGTCATCATCTCCTTCATCATTTATTTCAATAATTTGGAGTCTTAACATGAAATAAGCAAGCTTAATTGGTTGTCTTGTTGGTTGTTGATATTCGTCAAGATTATTAATAATCTTTTGGGTAGTAGGTTTCTTCTTCATCTTCTTTTGTTTGGCTAGTCTTTTAGGATTTTTGGCGGGTTCTGGATAGGCTACTTCTCAAGGAGAGGAGCACCAATCACCTGGACTTCTTTTGAAGAGCAAAACCTTTTGATATAGATTCTACCTTTGGTTCTAGCACTAGTTCAAGAAGAGATTTCCATCTGACACTTGTAATGCCTTCTAACTGCTTTAGCATCTTCACAATTTTTTTTTGAAACTGTAATTCTCCACTTATCATTCTCAACTATCTTTTCTTTTGCTTTATTTTTCTGTGAGGGCACGAAAGAGAATGCAATCACCCTTACAGATTCTTTCTTTGGGTGAATAAGAACACTATTGGATAGCATGAATTCAGCCTTTTAGTACTTCCTTTCCAGCCATTCTTTGAGTACATAGCAATCTTCTATAGGGTGTAACTACCTGATGATATGGAAAATAATTTGGGCTACCAGTTCATCTTGAATCTTCAAGTCTTTTACATTCTGGCAACTTCAACCCTGCCTTGAGTGCTTATCAAAATAATTTAGCTACACTTTCTCCTTTGAAAGAGTATTCTTTATTCATTTTCTCCTTAAGAGATGGATGCATTCGATCATCATCTTCTAATGATTTCCTTGGGGCTCACCATTACTCGAGAAAGTTTTGGGTTTCTTATTGCCTCCAAGAACTAACTTTGGTTGAGAATTGAAGGGCTGTTTGACCTTTTCTTCAAAATAAATGGGTTATTTCCCCTTATTTGCATTATAGGTTGCTCACCTTCCTCTATTTGAATCGTATGAAGCATTGTGAGATTCACTCCTCCTTGATTATGAGAATTTCCCATTCTTTATTTTGTCTGAATGGCTTTCAGGTTTTGAAAGATTCAGCTTTTCAAATTTTGCCACTCAATCTAGTAATTCTTAGAAGGTGGTGATGGAAGCCATGTGCGCCATTTTATCATCAATGGTGCCCATTAGTAGCTGAATTGCATGTTCTTCTTCCAGTTGTTGCTCACACTTCATGCTCATGTTGTGCCATCGAGTTATGTATTTAGTGACTCACTCATACTTCTTCCTTTTCTCCAAGGTGAGATTAGCTATAGTAGTTTTTCTGACTGCACTAGCAAATCTTTTGATGAACATTTCCTCACTCGGTGAATGTCTTAATTGAGTCATTTGGTAACTCTACGTACCACTTAAAACTAGTTGAAGTTAAGCTGCTAATGAATTGGCGGAACAATAGTGCATCATTACCCCTAGTATTACCACAAGTTGCTTTGAATTATGCTAAGTGCTGCCCGGGGTTACCGTTGCCATCAAATGAATGGAATTTCTGCACTGAGTAACATTTATGATATGACACCTGGTCATATTTTGTAGGATATGGGTGACCTCTATTCACCAGTTTCTCCACCTATTCTGCAGGTATGATCTTTGATTTTTTTTTCACTTATGATGATTTTGAGCTATATAATTATTGGCTCAGATGTTCTCAATATTTGCTAGGAGAATGGGTGGAGCAGTTAATTGATTGATTTTGTTTCAACCATTATGAGAACTTTGTGCTCCGAAGGTCTACGACGCTTGCTTAACGGTGGATTGATGGGTGCAGTGTTAGTTATTTGATGATTGGCTGGAGGAACTGGTGTCATCACAGGAGCGGCATTCCTTTGCATCATTTTTCATGAGATTCATCCGCATCAACATCTAATTCATCTTTGAATTTAGTTGAGAGATCTCTTTATCTTTAGCCTTCATCTACTGCTGCATTTGCCTTTGCACCTGAGCAAGTGTAGTAGTGTTGGCGAATAGCGTGTTATCTTCTTCTTCTTGTCCTTCTTCTTGCTCATCACTTGAGGAGGAACTAAAAGGTTTTGCTTCCATTTCACTTGGTGCTAGTTCTTTGATGTGGATAGGAGGTGTGGCTCCATGATTCCTAGATCGGCACTGTCGTACACCAGATGGTTCTTTGATGTGTTGTACCATATGCACCACATCTACCCCCATGATATATTTTTCATCTTCCTCTTCTTCTTGCAGCCTTATCTCTTGATGTCTCCATCTGATTTCAAGATCAGAGTGTGGAATGAATGACTCCTCAATTTGGGGGCTATGATCAAAATCAAGAGAAGATCATTTAGGTTGCTAATGGGATTCCCTGAGGATTCTCTAGGGTGTCGACCACCACGAGCCTCATTAATTATAACATTCTTTTTAGGAACCCATTCCTATTTGGTCCTATCATCAGAGGATCTCCAAATATATAAACAGGATGTCACACCTTTTTGCCTTTCTGTGGCAGCTTCTTCTTGAGGCTTCAGCCTCCATACTTATTTTCCCTTCTGCCGGGACCTTTCGGCAGTGGATTCCTGAACGCGTGGTTTAGGTGTCACTCCCCAATGCTTATCACGCATGGCTTGTTTTGTAACACTCCTGAGTTGTTACTACCACTGTTGGTAGCTTCTACAATGGATCATTATTAGCATCTCTAATAATTGTCCTTTGATATCTCTTCTTCATAAGACCTTATTCTTTTACAACTTTTAGCATCTTGTGCACTCTAGAGGATAATGTCTCAGGATGCCTCCTTTATGGAGCTTGGTATCATTGCTCCCAGAATGATTACTTAATATCACCAAGCTATTCCTTTTCACCCACTTGAGATTTTCAAATTTGTTATGAGTGGGAACATTTGCTTCTGGTTCTAAGGTTGGTTGTGTAACAGGGGCTAGGTGAGAGGAGATGAGCTCGCAGCTCAGCATTCCTTCTTCTCCTCTGCCTTCTGGTCAGCTTTCCTCTAGATGAGGAGGCTTCAGCATCATGTTGGCCTTATGCAAAGGGCAATGTCGATAGGAAGTAGCATTCGGATGCACTACTAAAATTGTTTGCCCAGTTATCATTCTCTTCGTGGATGGAGTTTCAGTGTGTCCCAACCATTTAAATATAGAGACTCTCTTTCGAGGAACCTCAACAACAGTAGCGACAAGAGCTTTGGTAGACTTGGCCTATTGCATGGGTTGATATGCAAATTGAGCATGATTGTCTCGTGCCTAGCAGCAGTTCAAGCAGTGATCGCTGGGAAATCTATGCTACCAAATTATATAGTAGCTCTAGCATCCCTAGTGTAGATGATAGCATTAGCCAGGTGGATGTTGGCTCTGAGGCCCAGCTACATAGTAAACGGTGTGTTCCAAACATCCATCTGTGAAATGAAAGATGGGGATGAGTAATCAGTGATTGATATATTATCCCACACTTTCATGATATAGAGATATAACATAATAAACATGCTTATAATATGAAAATAAGTCATGTATAAAATATTTTAAAACTTTAGAATTATATTCATTATAAAATAATTTTGAGTTTTAATCAATTTAACTTTATAAATAACTTAAAGTTTTCATTTTACTATACTCCACTGCTACTATAGCTTAGATTCGACTAACCAAAGATGGAAAGAAAAATTTGCCCCCAGCGGAGTCCCCAAAAATCTGTGAGCTCTAAAAATTCACCGTCGACCTCTCGATTAAGAGAGTGATTTAAAGTGTCAGTGAAATTTTTAGAAGGTAGATGAATAGTAGATAAGACACTACCTAGAGATTTCATTGTCATTTTGTGAGGACTTTAGATCTAGTTCCAAGTTTCCTATAAGCGCAAGCACCTATATTTAATTACCCCTCCCAATGTTGAGAGAGAACTTTCGATTAAATAGTGGTTAACGTAATATGAGTAAGCGACATGTGGAGTTTTGGAATTTAGATTTATGAAATTAATTATTTTAACTTAAAATGGATGGTCGGGGAATGATGACGTGCTTGATCTAGATCACATGGTTCCATCATCCGTGTGGTCCCAGTCTACTTTTTGTCGAGGAGGTAGTGGTACGATAGAAATTAGTAACCATGGGTTGCTTTGTCTAAGAAATCCTTGTAGACTTGGGGTAGCATTTGTCTAAGGAGATAGGCTTAAGTCTAGCTTAGCTAATAGAGGGTTTTTTGCCCTATCAAGTATATCCTATGGTTCACAACTCAGAAGACAGAGTCATTGGGGAGCATACAATTTACGATTGTGATTGTAATATAATGGCATCATTTGGAAACAACCACCCGGTTAGAGGACTCTGGTCGTAACTACATCATATGGAGTCTACTGGCCAAGCCACACAATCAGAGGACACGGGCCATGTCCTTACTAGCATGAGATTATTTGAGACTAAACATAGTTGTGTACTTGATTTGACATTAGCTCCTTTATGAGCTAAAGTTTTCTTAATTTGTCACCTCCGACAAACAATTGTGGAAGGTGAGTTAAATTTTTAGCTTTAAGTTTTTAGATTAATAAATTTCACTTAACCATTTATAATTTAATGATTTATTTAATTTTATATTTACATTGATACTTGAATTTATTTAATTCAATTTGAGATTGCAATTACATTTTTATAGTAAGTAATCCCCTTTGGTTGAAATCTTCATTCAACATAGCCATCATCGGGGTAGTTTATTGTTTCATTACTTCAAATCCTATCAAATTTATTAATTTAATAATAGAGGATCAGATCTACTATCATGTGATAGAATTAACTTCTTAGATGTTTTAATAAGTTAACATTCTTATAATAATATTATTATATTTTTAGGTTTTATTGTTAGCTCCAAGCATTACAAATTACATCCTCTCACTAAGTTTAAGCATTTAGCATAGTGTTAGGGCACATGCAGGTCATTTAATTTCAAATTGATTTAACTTTAGAAATTTAAATAATGTTGCTTATTTTAATTAGTTTTATTATAAGTTTATAATTTTTAGATAAAATTATGAAAGCATTTTGGTAGCCTCCCAACATTGTCCCCATATAGGGGGCTACAACAGGGTTGGGCCTTCCCACTATGCCAAGAAAGGCATGTATGGGTGGTGTAAATATCAAGGTGAATGCATCATCCACCATGCCAAGGAAGACATGTATGGGTCTCTAAAGCACTTGCATGTAACATAGATTTTCCACCATGTCAAGAATGGTGTGTATGGGTACTTATATTCTTGTAATATCAAGTTAAAACATTAATTTTAGCTTTATAGTTGAATTTTTATTAAGCTATTTATGCCTCTTGTTAGTGTAGAAGTTTGATAGTATTTTGACAGCATCTCGACATCATCCCTGTATAAGGGACTACTTCGGGTATGTTGGGCCTATCCACCTCACCAAGAAAGACATGTATTGGTGGTAAAAATGTTAGCCTGAATGCGCCATCCCACCATGCCAAGAAAGGCATGTATAGGGCTCTAAGGTATTTGCTAAACAGATTATCCCACCATGCTAAGAAAGACGTGTATGGATACTTATACACCTGTAATATTAGTTTAAACAATAATTTTATATTATGGTGTGGTTTTATGTTAAGCTGTTTAGGCCTCCCATCTCGATGGTTTGATGACATTTTAGCATCTTGACATCATCCACGTATAAGCTACCAGTATCTGGGCACGCCCACCATGCTAAGAAAGGCGTGTATGGGTGGTATAAATCACAACATGAATGCTCCTTCTCCATGTCAAGAAAAGTATGTATGGGACTCTAAGGTACCTACTAAAGCATATTTTCCTACCATGCCAAGAAAGGTGTGTACGGGTATTTATTCACATGCAAGCAAGTATAAATTTTTATGTCACATCAAGAAAAATTTGTACATGTACTAATAGTCAACAGCCTCGAGCATGGGCGTGTAGGTGCTAATGGGCACGTTGCATGCAAGCACACTCACCTGCATGGTGCATGTGGGTGTGCACATGTCGCGATGACAGTGCTCATGCTAGAGTGCCCCTGAATAATGCACCGTGAATAATGCACCGCTACAATAGCGGTGCTATAGTGCCGGTGGGAGAGAGAGAGAGGAAGAGAGGGAGAGAGATGAGGAGAGAGAGAGAGAGATAAAGAGAGGGAGAGATGGTGAGAGAGAGAGAGACGAAAGCTTACGAGAGAGAGAGACGGCCGACTGTGGGGAGTGAGGATGGGAATTAAGTTTGGGTTTTAAGGGGTATTTATAGGATTTATATATATATTTATTTTTAATTAGATATAATTTGGATTTTTGTGCCTATATCATTACATATGTATTATATATATGTTGATTTTAGGTTACTTTGATATCTTGAACACAATGACATGGTTCATTTCTCCATCAGAGTTTGTTTGGTTAAAGTCGGCGTTGAATCGGGGACAATTTCAGTTCAAATTTTATTCGTCATCGCTTATTTTCGATATTCATACATACGTCGGTGAAAGTCTCATTTGATGGATTTTAATATTTTGATGCTGATGATATGATCAATTTCACAAATGAAAGTTATTTGGGCATTATCGTGGCTTCCCATCCTTGATATGCCCTTAGATGCATCGGCAGCTATCCATCCTAATCGGTCAACCGTCGAATTACACAAGATGCATATTTTGATCAATTTCCATATTCTGATTATGATGGCGAGTTCGTTCATTGATTAGAATCATTTTGATTGATTTTTGATGTCATCCAATGTATTTTAGCTCTAGTTTGCATGCTGTTGTATCTGATTGCTCGATACTCACGCATACTCATCTAAAAGTAGAGCGAATAATGTCATTTAATAGGTTTTGACATTTTGACTCTAACGAGGTGATTAATTTTACAAATGGAGGTCATTTGGGCATCATCGTGGCTTCTTGACCTCGATATGCATGTAGGTGCACTGGCAGCCCTCCTTAATAGATCGATCATCAAATTGTACAAAATGCATATTCTGATCAATTTCAATTGTCTGAACACGATGGCGAAGTCTATTCATCAATTGAAGATTATTTCAACTGATTTTCATCACTGTCGAGTGTATTCCATCTCCGATTTACGCACTGAAGCTCATCGAATTCATCTTGTGAGCTTGACTTGACTTATGACCCATGCGTGGAGGTCAACAACATATCTAAGGGTGTACTTATTGAGGTGATTGGGTTTGACATTGAGGAGTAATATACTATCTCAAAGATAGAAGTCACTACCCTACAATGGAGCTAATCACCTAATAAGGACTCTACATGATAGGTCTTCGAATATACCAGAAAATTTTCCCCTACTTTGCATGGATGAATAAAGTAGGGTTTATTTAAATTGAGTTCTAAAGTTCCTTATGGGAACAATCCCTCATAGTTAATTACATCTTAAGAAAAATGAATCCTTTAATAATATTCTTGATTAAAGTAGAATTTATTGTCTCCAAAGAATTCAAAGATAGGACTATCAATAAATTGGTTGTGTTTTAAAAAATCAAGTGGGATGGATCAAAAGGGAAGAGCTATTATCTAATCTAAAGGAAATGAGTAGGGAGTGCTCATGATATTAGGAAGCATAGTGAGCACTCTAATATATCATATGGTTGGGCTTTATATATTTGAAATTGATGAGATTTATTTATTTGATTTGAAATATTATTAGAAGTCTAAGACTTATAATTCCACAATACAAGATTGTGGAAATACATAAGAGGTGAGGATTTATGCTTGTAGCCCGTAGAAAATAGCAACCTTAAATCCTAAATCTAGGGAGCTTTGGTGAGGGCCAAAGCACGACCTAAATCTAATATGAAAGTGGGTATATGGTTTACCTCCACAAGAGAGAGTAAACCACCCTGCTGCTCGATTTATTACCGCCTGGAGTGGAAGCCAACTAACTCCTCTTACACTTTAAATCCATGTAGGCAAGTCATATGCTTTGTGAGATGACTAGACTATTATTATTTAGAAAAGAAACTAAGTCCTTAAACCCACTCTTTAAGAGACTAGAGCATGAGGGGTAAGAATAATGACTTAAATCTAATGCAAATTTTTATCAAATTTCATTTGATTTGGGACTCTTTATTTTGACACAGGCTATGAGATTTTGTATTCCTAAATGCATGAGAAGTTGATTATGAGCCAAATCAAAAGGGAAAGAGGTGTTCTTCCATCATAGGATCTCAAAGATTAAGCCTTTACTATCTGGAAAAGATGAAAGCCCTCTCTTAACATGAGTGAAATAAGATGATTATGCATGATTAAACATACAACATCCAGCTAAGGGATTGTTAAATATTTTATTATCTTGATTTAATTCCTAGGCTTTTATATGATGTTATGAGTTATTTTAGAGGTTTACTTATGAGTTATTAGTTTGGGTAGAAAAATTACCTTTGATCCTAGGATCCTAATCACATCCAGGCCATACAACAATCACCAATCAAAAACAAACTATGAAAAGGCATGTTTTTTCTAATGCACGAGCTAAATAAAATATCAAACAATTTTATAAAGTTATCACAAAAGAATAAAAGGTCGATGCGGTCAGGTACAGCCGTACACTCCCATAAAGAAATGTGGGTAGCCGAGCTCTACCCTGATACAATCTGGATTATAAGAGAGTAATTATAATTACAAATGATGAATGTTATGGGGTCTTCATTCTTCATTCTTCCTTCTTCATTTCTTCATCTTTCATTTCTACATTTGATTTACTCGATTTCTTTCTTCCTTTTGACTTGATTTGGATGTGCTTGCTCTAAAGGCATCACATGGTACATAATACTTGGTCTTATAACCAATGCTTATCTTAATCCTCCATAAGACTCATCCTAATCCTAATGCAAAATTACATTAAAAGTAGGAAAGTAAATCTAGCTACACGTGCAAAATAAATGTTAGCTAAACATACCATACAACCCAAGTAGTTATATGAATGATTTGGATTTAGCACCCCACACATTGGTAACCAAGCCCACCTGTCTTAACTTGGATTATGCTTATGGGGTAAGCAACCTGCACAACAAAAGTATTTAGATTTTTATTACAATGGCCCCTTAAGCACAACTCCCTATATAAAAACATGATTAGGCTAAAATCGACCTAACATCCAGACTATGCACATACACCCTAACATACAGTCTACAATAATACATCACAGAACAAGCATACATAAAACCATTCATTGCCCTAATATAAAGTTAGAAATGGTGACTTAGTACAATGTGTGTGAATTAAAGCTTGTGTGGTGTGTCCTAACACTTTAGAGTTGTAATTTTCTAAGTGTGAGAGATTTAATTTATAAAGGGTTGATATCTCTTTAAGTGATTTAATTGATTTAAAGATTTTACTTAGTGTATTCTTTTGTTTCATATGGCTTACACTTAACAACTAAGTGTTATAAAGAGAAGAAAGAGAGAGAATCTCTCATTCATCTCTACCTTAAGTCTCTTCTAAAGTAAGTTAATTAAAGAAAGAGAGAGAATCTCTCATTCATCTCTACCTTAAGTCAATTCTAAAGTAAGTTAATTAATCAATTTCTTTAGTGAATGGCTTATTATATGTTTTGATTAGTCTTAAGTTTAGGTTCACTCTAAATAACCTTATTCAATAAGAAAGACATCTTAAGATTAATTAGAATGAATTATTATTACATAACACATGTTTATTCATTTCTTTCCATCATGTATATCATGCATATGACTAAATTGTAAGCATACCTATACATGCAATTTACATTTTAGCATACTTGAATGGAGAATGTAGCAAATGCATTTAGAGTTTAAATATTTCATTTGGGTGCAAGGTACAAGACCTACTTAGGGCTATTTAAAGCTTCGTAGTCCCTGGGTGTCCAAACTAATATACCACTTTTCTTAGATACATATAGATATATAAGCAACTATAAGGATAAGAAAAACCCATGCAAAAATTGTATTTGATTTATTTGACTTATGATTCTTATTCATTGGCCACATCACACATACACATGTATAAGAGTTTTAAGTGAAATGCAGTTGCCATTATTACGCAGTAAGGTACAAGACGCTTAGGGTTACTTAAAGCCTCGTGGTGTCCAAATAATATACCACTTTCTTATACAAATGAATGTATAAAATAACAAAGAAGAAGAAGTCATGCAAGAAGTCATATTTGATTTGATTATATGATTTACATATGTGGTATGAAATTCTTCTTAAGTCTTAGCATGAAATGCATAGGAATAGATTTAGAACAAATGTTGTATTTTTTCAAATGAACTATACATTTATAAATCCCATGTAAATCCATATAAGATAAGGAAAAAGAGCTTCATATTGCATATCTTATATTATCAACACATGCAAACTTATAGATATTTGTAATTAACATCACTCCATTTATTATATTTGGTTTATGAGCTTTTGAAAATAACTTTTGATTTAATAGTGATAATAGCCACACCTATTTTTAATTTAAATCAACACATGCAATTTGACATAAAAGAAACCATTTCATTTAGTTAATTATAGAAGAAATGAATGCATGATTACAAATGGCAAGCAACATTTAACATGAATGGAATGAATTAAAGGAAATATAAGCACATAATCTTATTCATTCTATTAATTTTTAAAGATAATCATACTAAATAAGGTTACTTAAAATAAGCTAAAGTTCTTTAATGACATTTTTTTTGAGTTTCACTTGATTTAGGAAATAAAAGAGATTTGCTAATCCTAATCATTCCCCATGTGTGAGTTAAATTTGGTTCAAGGAAGAAGTAAGTTGATTTTATGATTTAATTTGGTTAGGGTATGAATTAAGTGAATTAATTAACCCTTACCTACATCACCTTAAGTTAATTAACTAATTAAATGAGCCAATATGATATGCAATTACATGAAAAGTAAATTTGCAATGCTCCTAAGAAATGAAAGGGGCCTAATATAATTGGCTCATGATTAATAGTTAATTAGACTTAAGGGATCTCACTTAACTACTTTAATGGTTTTCTCACACAAGTGAGATAACCATAATTTCATCATCTCTCACTTTAGGTCATTGGACACCCAAAGAGCTACCCAAGATTTAATTAGAGAAATAGTTTCAATTGACTTAATTAAGTTCATTAATTAACTAATTAACTCTTAACTAGCCTTAACCAATCAAGGTGAGATAAGCTTAGAGAAAGAAACAAAGAAGGGAGCCTAAGTCTCAGTCCCTAAATCCTCTCAATTAGTTAACTAATGTTCAAGTATGATTTAGATTTTGATTAATCTTATTAATTGATTAATTAAGGGTGTTAGTTAATCATTTATTTAAGAGGGATTGGAGAAGACTTGAAGAAAATATTGGAAGGGAGAGTCCCAATTCATTTCCCTGGACTTCATCACCATTAACAAAGGTTAATAAGCTAAATTGATTGGTTAATTTATTATTCATTTGCTTAATTATCACTAATTATATGAAAAAAGTGATTAAGACTTAATCAATTAGTTTTCCTAAGTATGCAACTAATAAAATCTCAAAAAAAAAGGGGAGGTAGAAGTCATCCCTTAAACATCCATGAAAAGTTTTAGATTAGTTGGATGGTTAATTAAGGAGTAATTAAGCTAATTATATTTCTAATTAAACCTTAATTAAGCTAAAACCACTATCTAAAATTAATTAATAATATTTTTTTTAAATTCTACTCTAAAATATCTTTAAAATGAGCCTAAGTTTATAATTTTTAGATTTTTCTAGAAATAGCTATGAATTTAGGAAGTTTCAGGATTAAAAACTAATTAATTAGCCCTAATTAAAGCTTTAATCCCTTTGGCATGATGCGACCGCGCACCCATGTGGATGAGATTCACTCTTTAAGTTGTCACATCCAAGTCCTGACTCGGATTGAGGTGCACACAGTAACTCCGTGGACCGTCCGATCTAAGATCGAACAACCACAATTAAACCCGCAATTTTGAATACTTAATCAGAGGCCTAAGCATGATTAGATCAGGACTGTCCATTCTGATCACATGGGATGGACAGTCCATGATCTATCTCCTCCCAAGCGTCAAACAATGGTTACTATCCATTGATCGTTGCTCGATCTTAGTCACCCGAGCTCGAATGGAGATTAAATGATCCCACACCTTCAGAGAAGCACAACAAGAAGATCTAACTCCACTCTCTGGCCAGTGGGAAGCTTGGGAAATGATTTTTTCTCACTCGTTTAACTTCAAGGAAGGTGTGTGCATAGTTAATTGCACTTCAGAGATTTGAGCAAATAGGAATTGAAGGTGGCCTCCCCTATTTTGGTTTTATGTAAAATCAAGAATGGGGATTTTGGGGAGCTTGTGAAGGCTTGGAAATCGCTCTCGGAACTCTTTCCTTGGTTGCTAGGGTTGAATTGAGTGTGTATTTTTTGAGTTTGATTGAAATGAGGGGGGTATACCCCCTCATTCCTTAGATCAAATGACCATGGCTTCCTTGGCTTCTTCTTAATCAATTGGCCAACTTAGAGGTTGGTGGAGGTCGTTGGGTGCATGATGTGGCTTAGTTTGGTTGGGTGAGGGTGTGGAGGTGGCTGCCAAAGGATGAAGTGCTTGTCCTTGGTGGTTTGGAATGCTCCAATGGGGATGGGGAGGTAATTTCACCTCCCCATGGATCATAATCCAACAACTTTTAGGTCAACCATGGTCCTAGGTGGGTGAGTGGACCTATGAATGGGTATCGAGTGGCTAGGGGAAAAAATGACTCGTTGAGCATGTGTTTTTTTTCATGGGATGCCCTAAACCTAAGGGCAAAATGGTCATTTGGCTATTTGGTTTGGGTGGATTTGGGATGGGTCAAAAGTGGGTTAGCCCAAATTTTAAGTGGTTTAGAGTTTATTTGATTTGATTTGGCTTGATTTGACCTATTTAGGTCATATTAGATTAGGTTGGGTCAAGTTGACCAATTGGTCAAATTGACTAATTGGTCAAATTGAGTCAAACCAAGGGTTGGGTCAAGTTCACATGATCAATTGGAGTGTATTGGTGTCATTGGTTTGATTCAATTTGCTTTGGATTTGGTTATAACTCATTTGAGATTTATATAGGTCAAATAGGCCAAGTTGACTAATTTGACCAATTTGACTAAATTGGGTTAGGTTAGGTGTTGAGTCAAGTTCAATTGGCTAATTGAAAATGATTGTAGGCTTTGGTTTGGTTTAATTTGGAATTAATTTTGATTTTGGCTAATTTGACCTTTTAGGTCAATTTGGGCTAAGTTATACCAAGTTGACCAATTGGTCAAATTGGGCTCAATCATGATTTTGGTCAAGTTCAGTAAGTGATTTGGAATGAACTTGAGCCATTGGTTATAATCAATTTGGGTTGGGTTGTGGTTTGATCTATGTTGGCTTTTTAGGCCAATTTGGGTCAACTTGGGTCAAATGGCTAATTAGGCTTGGTTTGGCTCAATTAGGGGTTTGGTCATGTTCAATCATTGATTATGAATGGGTTTGAACCAATGGTTTTAATCAATTTGGCATATGGTAGATTTTGGCTAGTTTGGGTTTCATTTGAGCTAAGTGTTGACTTGGTCAATGGGCTAGGTTGACTTGGTTTGACCTAATTCAAAATAATTGATTAACCTATGATGATTGTTGATCATGCTATGAGGTTTGGGTGGGCTTAGTTCAATCTAATTTGGGTTGAATTAAAACTTGGCTCAAAAAAGTCTTTTAGGTCACTTTGAGTCAAGTGGACCTAAATGGGTTAATTGGCTTGATCATGGCTTGATTCAAGTTTAGTTATATTGATAAATTAGTTTGAGATGAAATATAAATCAATGCAAGTGATTTGGATCCATATGGATTTTGGTTCATATGATAATTTCTAGTCAAAAAGGTCTAGCTTGGGTTTGATTTAGGTTAGCTTGGATTTGGTTTGATAATTGTAGTTTGTGTTTATATTTGGGATAATGATTGAGGGAATGATTTAATCATGAAGAAATCCATGGGTTTTGATTTGGTTTGGATAGGATTTGACCAAGTTTAAGGACTTGCATGAAAGGGTATAAATTATTTTAGTTTGATTTTGGATTTAGTTTTGATTATTTGAATTTATACTCCATTTATATTCAAAATATAAATGAAGATTTAAATGATTCATGAAAAAACCACTTAGGTTTGGAGTGATTTGGATTTGGTTAAGGCTAAGTCTATATGATGAAAGCAAAGAGCTTAGGAAAGATTTCAGGATTTGAATTGAATCATGGGTATCAATAGTTTGATTTGGAATTGATTTATGTTTTGTTTGAAAGAAGGAAGCAAGGATCGGGTTTAATGCTATAGGGTAGGAAAGTCTTTCTAAATCCCTAAGGCATACCCTATTCCTATGGCTAAACCATCTAAGTCTCTAGAACTAGGTTAAGTGTTCACATAATCACTAGAAGTGTCTTAAGACTAAGGAACTCTTAGTGTCTATGAGGGTCCTAGATCTATGATAAGAAAGTTGAGAGCTCACTCCAAAAGTGAGGTCAACAAATGGCGCCTAATATGTGTGGTGTGACTAACAAAGCACGCCACACGTATTGGTGTTGATCGAGATGATCAACAACATCCGAAGGATGACAAACACTAATAGAAATGATCTATCCCTAAACCTGAGATGTAGAAGGAATCAAGATCTTATTGCAATGCAACTCCACTCATGCCAGGGCATAAGGGAGGAAGAAGGTGTCCACAAAGTATCAAACATGTGAACCTTCCACTAGGGAAGCATGTTCATGTTATCCACTAGGGATAAGGGGTTTGGATTTGAATGCAAGATATGATTTGGGTAGAGTATCCACTGAGGATTAGAATCCATAACCACCAGGATAGATGCACAAACCTTCCACTAGGGAAGCAGATTTAGGTTATCCACTAAGGATAAGGATTTGATGAGATTTCTTTTGAAGGTGCACTCATTGGGGAATGCAAGTTTGAATTAGATTTATTGACTCCCATGGGGAGGTTGGGATGATTGATGTCTTGCTGGGGAGAAGTTGGTTGATTATTTATTTTAAGTTTATATTTTGAATGGACCATCTCGGTTTGTGATGGATTTCACTAAGAAGGGGCCATGTCGACCTTGACCTATCTTAGATTTACCAATCCAAATGGGTAGTCCACCAGCCACATGGTAGAACTATCTGACCTAAGGGGTTGCCTGTGCTAGGGAGAAAGTGTACCAGACTTAGATCTTCAAAAGTAAGGGACAACCACTAGGGTGATCTATTGGATGCAATAAATAAAAACTGACTTAGGGAAACTACTGAATGAATGCCATTGGTGGACTTATATCAGTTCAGAAGTAGTGAGTATAATGTCATTTGATTGAATTATATTTATTTTAATTTCATTTATTTTGATTTTATGGATCATGTTGGTGTGCGATGGATCCACTAAGAAGGGTCTAGTATCAGCCTAGACCCGTCGTAGATTTACAAATCCAAAGGGATAGTCTACCGGCCTCAGGGTAGAGCTAATCAACCGAAGGGGTGCCTTTCGGTGTGCATTGGTCAAGTTAGGAAGAAAGCATGGGGACTCATATCCTCTTACACAAGGAACCACTGGCGTGGTTGCTTGAACAAATCAAACCTAACCTAAGGCACTTTGTCGAACGGTCTTGTTGGAAAGAATGCCTAATTAACTTATATCTTTCAAAGCAAAGACGACCGGCGGGGTGACTTGTTGGTGGCACAATAAGTTGAACTTGACCTAAGGGTGACTACTGAGATAGGGCCGACCCAGGGACTTATCTCAACTCAAGGTAGTCAACCAATTCCTATAGGGAGTTTTGCTGACACTGTCTTAAAGATTGGATGCTTGCTTGGGAAAGGGGCCACTAGGGCTTGAATTCCTAATCCACAAGCGAAGATATATTTTATTTGTTTTATGTTATGTGTACCTCTTGGTTTAGGACCAGCGAGAAGGAGCTCATATCAGCCTAGTCCTATCTCGGACTTACTAGACTAAGAGAATCTACATATTTGCAAGACAAATTCTCCAACCATAAGGGTGGCTACTAGGAAATGGGAAATATCCAGTCCAAGAGTAATCGGGGTAGTGTCTAAATGGGGTCACTAAGGAAGAGATCCAAATAGTGCCCACAGGGGAGGTGCTACTAGATGCATTATCCAAAATCCTATAAAAGAAAGCCTGTAGGTATACGGTGGCCAACTTAAGGAGAAAGCATGGGGACTCACATCTTCCATGAGTGGTGTATCCATCGTGGGTCACCATCAACATGGTGATAACTAACCAACCTAAGGTAAATTTGTGATAATCAACCTAGAAAGAAGGCGTGTAGACTTACATCTCCTTAAAGAAGAATTGATCGTCGGGATAGTCTGCCTTCAACTAGATAGGGGCTATCCGACCTAGGGAGACTACCAAGTGGGGAGTCCTGTGTAAGGACTAAACCCAAGCTTGAAGTAGTTAGGAGGAAAGGAGCCACTGGGGGAATTACCCTAAACCTCAAATATACTTGACCTAATCAATGCATGATGGCTATTCCAAGAGAAAAGCGTGTAGGCTTACATCTTCTTAAATGAAGTCAACATGGGGTAACTACTTGCGTAAGTAAGACCTACAACGATGAGGCACTCATCAGTTTGCAATGGTCAAGTTAGAAAGAAAGCACGAGGACTCACATCCACCAAATAAGTGACCACTGGTGTGATCTAGAGCAGCTAATGAGCGAGTGCCATGGGGGCTTGCTCCCACATCAAAATAGCTCGAGATAAAATATCTATTCATTTGTGTTATGAAAGAGGGAATAGGATGCCACTTGGGTTCTCTTACACCTACCCTAAACACATAGAAGAATGGATGAAATGGTGCCACAGGGCAATTGTGACTCCACCAAGAAAGGATGCCGCTTGGGTTCTCTTACACCTAACTTAGTTATACTAGTCAAAATAGGATTCCTCTTGGGTTCTCTAACACCTAACCTAGTAGCACTAGAAGATCATTTATAGTTTGTGTTTCTGTTGTGGAGGGATAGGATGCCACTCGGGTTCTCTTACACTACCCTAAATACGTCATGGCATATTTGTAAACAAAAGATATTTCTAACACATAAGAAATGGAATTTGATATGAAAAGAAGTTTTATTGATGATTATTTTCAAACAAGATTTATGGATAGTATTTCTTTAAGTAGAGCTCATTGATTATAAGCATCAAAAGCTCTCCCTTACAATTTATAAGTTGATAAGATCCTCCTTGGTAGACCTTCTCTATGGCAAAAAGGCCTTCCCAAGTGGGTTCAAACTTGCCTCCCAACTTTTGACGGACAATAATTGGTCTCCTTAGATCTAAAATAACCTCTCATACTTGAAAAGCTCTAGGACAAACCAACTTGTTGTGAGCTTGAATCATTTTGGCTTTGTACAACTTAAGGTTCTGGTATGCTCGAAGGTGTCTCTCCTCTAAACCTTTGAGCTCTTCCAACCGCAACTTGGCATTTTGTTCTGTTGTAATTTTACTACCCACGGCTATCCTTAATAATGGGAGTTGGACTTCTAATCTTCAACTAACTGCTCATGCCACTATCGCTTGTTGTCATCGAGTGTCTTCTTTAATATTTGAATGAGAGTTTTGTTGAATGCTTCTGCTAGACCATTTACCCTTGGGTAGTAGATGGTAGAGTATATCCAATCTATGCTATATTTCCAGAAAAAGTTATTGATTTTAGTGCTCTTGAATGCAATACCGTTATCGAATATAATTCATCGAGGCACTCAACATATATATATGGTTCTAAAAATTGGAGCACATCAGATGTGACCTCTCTAAGTGGGATTGCCTCCATCCACTTAGAAAAGTAGTCGGTGGTAGCTAGAATGAACTGGTGACCCTTGGAAGAAGAAGGATTGATCGGACCCACTATGTGTAACACTCAAATGGCCATGAGGCCAATGTAGATGTAGAATGTTGGGTGGTTGATGTTGGACCACATATGTACGACATTGGTGGCATCTCCACGTCCATGCGGTGATCATCAAGGTCGGTAGTATCCTAGTCTCTTGATCTTGGCTTTCATCTTTGGACGGATTGATGCCTCGCATAAACAGTGTACCTCGGTCATGATATGGGCTTCATGTTTGTCCGACAATGTAACCATATGATTGAAAAGATGTATACAAGGTGCCACTTACAAGAGCGTAGGAAATGGCTCTCTGCTTCATATGATATCCTAGTGATTTCTCTTGAGGTAGTTTGCCTATATTTGGATAATCCATGAATGGTTGCCTCTAATTTGACTCATTGCCTTTTTGGCAATGACAACCTCCCCTTTAGAGAGAATCCCTCGATGAGTTCAACGTCAACAAGGGATAAGACTTGTCTATTTTGGACCCTTATTGGAATGGACTCATCTTCCGGACATGCCAACTCTTTGGCAAGCTTGGCTAATGCATATGCTACTGCATTCTCTCCTCGAGAAATCTTGTAAATGGTAACCTCTGGGATTTGGGCCAACAACTCCATAGTGTACTTATGGTAATGATGGAGCTTAGGCTTTAGAACTTTGGTGGACCCAATTTTGGTTGATGATGAGCTAAGAATCTCAAAGATGTTGATGCTATGGATGCATAGTGTAATGACTAACTCCAGATCGTAATCAGAGCCTCATATTTGGCTTCGTTGTTGGTACATGGGTTGGAAAGGTGATATGAGAATCTCATCACATCATGGTCCAGAGTTAGGAGAACTATTCATACCCTTGCTTTTCTTAGAAGAGTAGATCATTGTTCTTCTCCTTTTTGAAAGAAAGTCGCACAATCAAAATACATCTCCCAGTGGTGAATGCTAATGTCCCCTAAGTTCATGATTTGTTCATCGGGAGGTCATCACTAAAGGGGTCGAGAAGTGGGTGTCTGCTAAGAAATTTGTTAGTGTCATCCTTTCAGAAGGTATGAATGTGATGTCAAACGTAAAAATCATGGACCATGCCAACCATCCGGATAGCGTTGATGTCATGAGATATTAGTGGATTGATCTTGAGATCAGATTCACCTTAGAAAGCATGTAGTCTTTGCGCTTTTGGGATGCAAAGATTAAAACTAGGTAATGCTTTTCAATAGGTGGGTAGTTTTGCTAGGAATTAAGATGCGAGGTAGTAGAGTATTTTCTTTCCCTTCATTGGTTTGAGAGCACCAAAGTCATCTAATGCAGTGGTGTATAGTATCAATGTCTTGCCTGAGATAGGTTCTGCTAGAACTGGCGGCGTCATCAAGTAGTGCTTGATGTCTTCAAAAGCATGTTGGCACTTGTCATCCCACTTTAACTTGGTGTCCTTTTTGACAAGTGCTGAGAATGGTTGGCATCTTCAGATAAGTTGGAATATGAAGCATCTTAGATACGCCAATCACCCTTGGAATGATCTGAGTTGAGTTAGACTTTTAAGGGTGGCATTTCTAAGATAGCCTTGAATTTCCTAGATCAATCTCTATTCCCTGTGGAATAATAAACCCAAAAATAATTTCCTAAGCTACTGAATGCACACTTGAGGATTCATTTTGAGGTTAAATTATCTTAACCATTTGAAAACTATTCTTAAGTCGATGAGAGGGTCTTTCTTTTTTTTTACTTTTGACTACTAGATCATCAACATAACATTCAACTTGATGATGAATGAGTTCATTGAAGATGAGTCATGGCCAGTATGTAGCACCGGCATTTTAAGGTCGAAAAGACCTTATAACAATAGATTTTATCGGGTTCAAAAAGTGTTTTCTTTCATCCTCGGGGCCATCTTGATTTGGTTATAGCCGATGACCCATCCATAAAGGAGAATACATGAGATGAGGTGATGTCCACCATTAATTACGGTATAGAAGTCATCCTCGGGATATGTCTTTTAGATCCCTAAAATTGAGCATATGCAATTTGGCATTCTTTTTTCTTGGATGACACTAGCAACCATAGGATATTTTCTTCCCTATAAAACAACATCAATTTCTTGATTTCAAAGTGACATGTTGTTTATAATTGCATGTCTAGGAGCTTGTTTGATAGGGTTAGCATTAGGTTCTATTGCTAGTTTGTGGACTACTATGTCAAAAGATAAATCAAGCATTTCTTCATAACTCCATGCGAAGCAGTCCTTAAACTCAACTAATAACCTAACTAAGTCATTGGTTTCTTCTTCATTTAACAAAGAGCTGATGTATGTCAGACATAGATTGTCTTTAGTTCTTAAGTTGATCTCTTTAAGTTCATCAATGGTTGATCTAATCTCTTCTTCGAACTCTGGCAGTGCCTCTTCGACTTCAAGCTCATTTGGGTCATCAAAGTTTCTAAACATACCTCCTCATAAGAGTTAGCATAATTTGAGAAGAACCTATCGAAAATGAGTGGTGATGACTAGAAATGGTTGTCATCATCGACTGGATCCACTGTGCCGAATCCTAGTCCTGTCTTGATTGAGAATATCTACTTTGGTTGTCCCATAACCTTTCAAAGTAATTTGACTTGTGTTTAGACCAAGTATGTGGGATTAATCCCTTCTTTGCTAAGTTAAGAACACAAGATGAATACCAATCAAAAGGCAATTGTATTAAATCTTTATATGAATCATCCTCAAGTTCTACATCAACTTCTTGACTTGAGGATGATGCTCCCAATAAAAATCTCTTTGGCTTGACATATTTGGATGACTTGGGGCTTCTTTAACTACTAAACCTTTAACTTTATGGGAAGAAAGTGAGGTTTGAGCTAAGGTTCACTATTTGACATTCTACATAATAGTGATTACATTCATGCTTTGCTTGGAGGCAGTCTTCATTATGTCGGCTCAATGTCACCTCCAAAGGGACCCGCTGAGAGGAGTTGGTTGGCATGCTAACCACATGAGACTCATCCTCTGATTGGATTCTAAGTCTATGTGGATAGCGGGGTATTCCTGTGAGTCGAACATAGCTCCTATTGGTGGCCAATAGGAGGTCTTCCACCCTACTCTCTAGATCTCTTCTCTCCTCACCTAGTGGGGGGTGAGTCATCCTACCCATGTGTTCATATGGAAATGATCATGTGGAATCCAATATCTCTACTTCTCTGATTCTCTCTCTTTTTTTTTCTTTCTTTTTCTTTTCTTCTTTTTTTTCTTTTGTTCTTTTCTTTTATTTTTGAACTTTCACCAAGTTCATGAGAATAGACTTTTGATTTAGGAAGATAGTAGGTTCATCCTCATATATCTCGACCTCTCTCTAATTGAGAATGGCTTCAAGTCTCCTTTGACATAATACTCGATTCCACTTCTTCAGAATTTGATGCACTAATGTAAAGAGGATGAAACCATGTTATTTTCATGTATCTAAGGCCTACCGAGCAAAGTAGTGAAAGATGTATCAAAATCGATTATGTTGAACTTGGCTTATGTTTTCCAGTCATCTATCTCTAATGGCAACACTATAGAGCCTAAAGCCTTCTCGCCTTGCTCATTGAATCCTCTCAACATCATCTGATCTCCTTAGAGTTTGGAGATGTCAATCCTCAAGT
The DNA here is from genome assembly GCA_021442155.1 of Cymbidium sinense. NCBI lineage: Eukaryota > Viridiplantae > Streptophyta > Magnoliopsida > Asparagales > Orchidaceae > Cymbidium > Cymbidium sinense. The sequence continues at coordinate 17,581,675 of CM038221.1, read as the reverse complement.
AGGCAAGGGTCTTTAGACTCATAATGTTTACTAATGCACATGGATCAACTAACACCCAGAGTCAACACATGTCCCTTGTGATGTAGAGGGGACGGTTGTGCTGTCCCCAAAGAAGGTCTTCATCTGTGAATGTAACTCCATGGGCTTCTCTTGAATAACATGCCTCCTCTCCAAATGTCAGTGCTAAGCATATTTTTGGATCAAGAAGGGATTTGATCAATGACTCCCTCATCTCTTTGGATAAGATAAGGGCATCATATATGCTTAGTTTAGCTGGCAACTTTCTTAGGTGAGTGAGGACATTGTAGTCAACTCTAGGCTGGTCCTCCACAAGCATATATATAGGTGGAGCATCTTATAGAGGAGCTTCTTGATCATTTGAACCAATGACTTGTTTACCCTTATCCTGAGGTGCTACCTTAGGAGGTAGAACTTTGCCACTATGGAGGTTGACTTCAGTGACTTCGTGAGATGGTTTAGTGGAAAATTCTACTTACTCATCAGGTTCACCTGTAGCTTCTCCTATGGGATCATCAGAGTCAGATGACTCCAAATCAATCTCAATGGGCAAACCTGAATGATTTAGGAATGGAAAATCCATTTCTAAATCAAAAGAAGAGGAGTGATCAGAACTAGAGTTATTATTAATTAGACTTGGAGAGCTATCTAAAGGAATAAACTCAGGAAGATCATTAGAAGTGACATAGATGTAACTAGAATCAGCTTGCTTCATTGATTTCTTAGATTTGGATGAAGGTACAAAATAGAAATCAAGTAAAGTAAGCGGAGTGAGGGATTTGGCACCCCCCTCTGATGATACAATACAACTACTGGAAGAAGAGCTGGTTGGAGGAATTGTAGCTGCAACTATGGAAGGAGTGTTAGACTCGGTCGGTGGTTGTGCTACTGTGCTATCCTGGGCAAGTGGAGGTTATCACTGCTGCTATTGGGCTTCTACCTTCTTCAAGTTATCCTTAGAAACTTGCAAACCGTCCTTAGAGTTGGAGGTTTGAGTTGCTTCAGGCACATGCAAGGGTAACTTTTTGATCTTAGAGATGATTTTCTTGGAGGTTCAAGATAGGGAGATATCCCAACCTTCATCTGTCTTAAGAAGATCGCGTGTATCCCCAAGGATTACCTTAATAGAACTAGAGGGTTGTTCTAGTAGGTATTCCTTAGGGATGACAATGGCACCTGACTTATAGCTATGTTCAAGCCAGTCTTTAAAGGTAAAGAATCTTCTAAGACATGTCCTAGCATGTGGTGGTAGGGCAATAGTTTGGATCGTGACTCTTGTTCACTTCCTCCAGCCTCCTAGGCTATAGTAACTGGAAATTAGGCTAATTTAAGAGATTCTTAAAAATTTTTCTGACTACCTCCACTTGAACGAATATAATTTATTTAATTTGTCGACAAGAGTAGGTAAATGATTACCTGGTGGTGATAGAATACTCTCGATGATGCGATGAGGATACTGCTGAGGAGGCGATGGTGGAGGCCACTATGGCAACCAAGGTGGCTAGTATGATGGCCAAGGTGGTGGCAAAAGAGGTGGTAGAGGAGACTACTGAGCTCGAGGCTTGTCTAACTGAACCCTAGCTGGCAATTTTCCCTGATCAATTGTTATGACCGCCCCTGACTTCTTCTCAAATGCCTTTTGAGGTTTAGGCTTGGCTGATTAGTCATGAAAAGGCAAATGCTTCCTCTTAGACTAGCACCTTGTTGATTAGCTTCTCAAGGTTTTGATTGTAAACCCTTAAGCATGAAAGCAGAGCCATGGATATTCTTAAGTAGAATCTCAATGGCATCTATTGATAGTGGTTCACATTTCATACTAGGTTTCTCCACGAATGTAATCAATAAGGGACTCATTTGGATTTTTGCTTGGTCATCAATTCTACAATAACCTTTGTTGAGCTCCAACAAACCTCTTGATGAAGAGGTGCTCCAACTCAACAAATATCTTTATGAACCATTGGCTTTGACATACCAATCAACACAACTTGACTAACTATGAACAATTTGAAAAGAAGAGCGTCGCCTCAGGCTTTACAGCTACAAGTGTGCAATGTGGGAGGGTTCCCACGCCATCAAAGATTTTGAAGGAAGGAGGCACAAAACCCTTAGGGTGGGACAACATCAAATTCTCCGGTAGGGTCTACCCTTTGAATGAGCCACCTGAGCTTGTGCTGCATCCCTCACGTTTCCACCAATTTTTATCTTCTCTTACATGGAGGTGCTATCCACCACCTTCTATGCAAGCTACCTCTGATCTCGAGAAGTGCTCTTGGGTGATCTAGACATGTTCTAACTCGATGATCTCTCTCTTTGGTATATCTGGAGGCTGAGATTGAAGTGCATGGAGGGCTACAAACAAATCTTCCAAACTCTTATCCATTCGGTTGATTTGATCATCTTTTTATTTAAGCTACTGATGAAGGTGTTGGGTTGAATAGATGACATCATCTTCCTCAAAGATAATACCTTCTTAACTATGCGATCTCTGGAGGAGCTCCTAGTGACCATGTGGACTCCATCCAATCCTCAAGAAGGTCATCCTCATGATCAAATGCTACCCTCATCTCCTCTGCGATCACTACCAAGAGTTCCTCTTCGATAAAGTAAAATGATCTCATCCATGGAATGATCTAATCATTATAAAACACTTCAATGGAGGGACTGTGGTCACTGACCGAAATACATCTAACACTGTCTACCACTAGAGTGCTAGCTTTGGGAGGGTCATGCTCACTGGAAGAGATATGCTCATGACTGCTCGTCGATGGAGTGGTGTCCTTGGGGAGATCTACTGCCATGGGAACTGTGAAATTGTCCCCTTCCCCCTCTACAACTGGCTTTGATGGTGGTGGTGGTGGTGGTGCACGACCACATGTTGTGGGTCGCCACTCCTTCTTCACCAAGACTAGTAGAGGTCGAGTGGGAGCTCATCTCACCTCACGATGGTAGATGGAGTGGGATCCCCATATGATCACCAAAGGGATTGGTCTCTCCCGGATGGGGGCTTCTGGATCTTGGCGGAGTGGTGGATGCTGGGAGCTGTATGGGTGATGGTGGATGATGAGGGGAGCGTGTGAAGGCAAGACCGACTGCTCCTCAATGGGAGATCTCTGCTTGTGATGGGTAGCGCCGGTAGAACAATCCTATCTGAATGATCAGCCTTGATAGGGACACGATCAGAAAATCCATCAGGGAGGCTGCCAACTTCCTGGCATACCTCAATCACTCCCTCCCACCTGCATGAGTAGATGCTTGGGCCTCCATGCCCTTCTCTATGGATTGACCCTAACACTCTAGGATCAGATGCATATAGGTACTGAACTAGTATGTATGCTCTACCAACATGGGGATCTAAGTCGACATAGGGCCTCTTATGCACCTTATCTGGTGTCTCATAGTATAATGCTGATGGAGGAGAACTAACAATCTTCTGGTAATCTTCCTCTCCATCCGATGTTGAGAGGGGGTGGAACTTGTTGCTGGTCGAAAGTCGAGAGACCCTCGAGGAGAACCCTCCTCGGCTATATGGGATGCATCCTCAAGCTCTCTGACTGCTCGCTCGTGATCCCACTTAATCTTTCAATTTTTATTATGGTGTTGAGCACGAGTGAACAAGGTAGAGCGATAACTAGTACCTACCTCAAAAGTGGAGACTATCTGAGGAAGATAGCCTTCCCTTGAGGTGACCAAAGAGGTAGTAGCTCTCCGAGCAATGGTGGGGATAAGGATGGGTGTCTGAAACTATCTAGAATGGGGTGTGGGAACCACCTTCCTCTTCAATGGAGGGTACAATTAGAGGGCATGTCAATGGATGATGGCTTACCACCACCTCATTGGATCATGGTGAGGTCACCCTCAGTAACATGCTCCCTCAATCCGAAAACCGTGGGTGGAGTTGGTCTCGGGAGGCTGGCCCGATCAAGGCCAAATCCATCCCAAAGGAAAGTAAAATGAACTTCTGAAGCCATGTGTATTGACTTTAAGATTGCATACTTTGTATCTCTATATGGTGAAATGTAACTTGAGTCAGTTTCTTTAATATTTATCCCAAGAGAATATAGATTTGGAGTCTGAACCCACACTCAACAATTCAAATATGTTAAGTGGGGTTCATTGGAGATTTTGATGTGATGGGGAGAGTCTTTGCCATTTGATTTCGATTTAGAACCCATACTCTACTAATTTAGGTAGGTTGGGTGGGGTTCTAAGATTTTGAGGAAATTTTTTTTTGGAGAAATTTATATTTTGTATGTCTTGTTTAAAGAATATTGATGATTTGAAAGAACCTCTACTTAGCAAATTTGAGTATGCTAAAAAGAGGTTGTGATTGTGTGTTTAAAATTTTTTTATAGAATATGTTTGTTTGTGATGTGTGAAATGTTGATTTGAAAATGAGGCTTCTTGCATAATAAATTTGATATGTCATGTAGAAGCCACATGTGTTTGATTTGTGTTTGAAAATGAGACTTTTACTTAACAAATTTGGTATGCTAAATGAAATCCAAATGTGATTAATATATGTTTTGCTTTTCTTTGAAAATGGGACTCTCACATAACAAATTTGGTATGTTAAGTGAAAGCCCAAATATTTTCTTTAAAAATGGGACTCCCACTTATCAAATTTTGTATGTTAAGTGAAAGCCCAAATGTGATTGATATATGTTTTGAAAATGGGACTCCCACTTAACAAATTTGATATGTTAAAGTCAAATGTGACATGAAAATGAGATCCTCACTTAACAAATTTGGTATGTTAAGTGAGTCAAATATGCATGAAAATGAGATTCTCACTTAACAAATTTGATATGTTAAGTGAAATCAAATATTATTTATGAAAATAAGACTCTCACTTCAAGTTTGACATGTTAAGTGAAAGTCAAATGTGTTATGAAATAGATTCTCACTTAACAATTTTAATATGTTAAGTATTTAAATGTATATGAAATGAGATTCTCACTTAACAACTTTGATATGTTAAGTGAATCAAATATGACATGAAAATAAGATTCTCACTTAACAACTTTGATATGTTGAATCAAATGTTGAAAATAAGATTCTCACTTAACAATCTTGACATGTTAAGTGTAATCAAATGTGATATGAAAATAAGATTCTCACTTGACAACCTGACATGTTAAGCGGGAATCAAATGCATACAAAAATGAGATTCTCACTTAACAACTTTGATATGTTTAAGTGGAGGTCAAATGTGACATGAAAATGAGATCCTCACTTAACAAATTTGGTGTGTTAAGTGGGGAGTCAAATATGCCATGAAAATGAGATTCTCACTTAACAAATTTGATATGTTAAATCAAATATGATTTATGAAAATAAGACTCTCACTTTAAGTTTGACATGTTAAGTGAAAGTCAAATGTGTCATGAAAGATTCTCACTTAACAATTTTAATATGTTAGAGAATCAAATGTATATGATAGTGAGATTCTCACTTAACTTTGATATGTTAAGTGTAATCAAATATGACATGAAAATAAGATTCTCACTTAAAAACTTTGATATGTTAAGTGGGAATCAAATGTGATGAAAATAAGATTCTCACTTAACAATTGACATGTTGTTTCAATGTACATGAAAATAAGATTCTCACTTGACAATTGACATGTTATGGATCAAATGCATATGAAAATTTCTCTCTTAACAACTTTGATATGTTTAAATGAATCATGTATTTGATGTGCTTTTGAAAGAGGAATTCTTTGTTTGACAAAATATTCCAAAATAGAGGTGAAATTTATTTAACAAATCTTAAATATGTTAAATATATTTAAATGATATGTTTTGATGTCATGTATGTAATTTCATGATTTTAAAAAGAGAGAAACTTCCACTCTTCCTTCAATAAATTTGAGTATGTTGAATGAAGGTGGCTATTTTCAAAAGAGTGCTTTTGGAAAGTGTCATTTTGTAAAGAATTTATTTTCTTAAATTTTATGATGAACCTCGCCTCACTAAGCTAGTGGTAATGAGGTTCTAAATTTTTATTATCTCTTCCTTCATTGATAAATTTTGTTTTGACCTATTGGAAAACCTAATAGGGGTTTCAAGACCTACACGGAGTGAGGTCTTAAAACCTAAAGGATGTTGGCTAACTTTGCTTAAGAATGAAATAAGCTAAGTGTCACAATGGAAGAAAGATAGTCACTCACATAAAATGCAAGTCCTACCATCGATGCTTGGAGACAACAATCGTCTACTAGAGATGGAGAGGAACCTTCCCAGTGAGTGTAGAAAAATCTATGGTGTTTATTTTTGATTCATTTGTATTTGAACCGCTAGATCTAAGGGTGTACTTATTGAGGTGATCAGGCACGATATTGAGGAATAGTGTACTATCTCAAAAGATAGAAGTCACTACCCTATAATGGACCTAATCACCTAATAAGGACTCCTAAGGCATGATGGGTCTTCGAATATACTAGAGATTTTTCTCTTACTTTATATGGATGAATAAAGTAGGGTTTATTTAAATCGAGTTCTAAAGTTTCCTATGAGGGCAAGCCCCATAGTTAATTACATCTTAAGAAAAAAAATGAATCCCTTAAGAATACACTCGATTAAAGTTGATGATTATTATCTCCAAAGAATTCAAAGATAAGACTATCAATAAATTGGTTGTGTTTTAGAAAATCAAGTGGGATGGATCAAAAGGGAAGAGTTATTATTGAAACTAAAGGAGATGAGTAGGGAGTGCTCATGATAATAAGAAGCCCAGTGAGCACTCCAATCTATTATATGGTTGGACTTTATATATTTAAAATTGAGGAGATTTATTTATTTGATTTAAAATTTTTTTAAAAATCTAGGACTTATAATTTCACAATACAAGATTGTGAAAATGCCTAAGAGGTGAGGGTTTATGCTTGTAGCTCGTAGAAAATAGTAATTACAGATCTTAAATTTAGGGAGCTTTTGCGAGGGCCAAAGCACGACCTAAATCTAAGATGAAAGTGGGTATATGGTTTACCTTCACAAGAGAGAGTAAACCACATTACTGCCGGACTTATTACTACATGGAGTGATAGCTAGCTAACTCCTCCTACACTTTAAATCCATGCAGGAAAATCATATACTTTTGCAAGATGGCTAGACTATTATTATTTAGAAAAGAAACTAAGTCCTTAAACCCACTCCCCAAGAGACGAGAGCATGAGGGGTATGAATAATGACTTAAATTTAATGCAAAGTTTTATCAAATTTCATTTAATTTGGGACTCTTTATTTTGACATAGGCTATGGAATTTTGTATACCTAAATGCATGAAAAGTTGATCATGGGCCAAATTAAAAGGGAAAGAGGTATTCTTTTATCATAGGCTCTCAAAGGTTAAGCCCTTACTATCTGGAAATGATGGAAGCCCTCTCTTAACAAGAGTGAAAAATATGATTAGGCTAATATTGACCTAACATCCAAACTATGCACATACACCCTAGCATCCAATATACAATAATACATCACAAAACAAGTATACATCAAACCATACACCGCCCTAACATAAAGCTGAAAATGGTGATTTTGTGTAATGTGTGTGAATTAAATCTTGTGTGGTGTGTCCTAACTAGGCTTTAGAGTTGTAATTTGCTAAGTGTGAGGGGTTTAATTTATAAAGGGTTGATTTCTCTTTAAGTGTTTTAATTGATTTAAAGATTTTACTTAGTGTCTTCTTTTGTTTCATATGACATACACTTAACAACTAAGTGTTATAAAGAGAAGAAAGAGAATCTCTCTTCCATCCATACCTAAGTCACTTCTAAAGCAAGTTAATTAATCAATAACCTTATTCAATAAGAAATGCATCTTAAGATTAATTAAAATGAATTACTATCACATAACACATGTTTATTCATTTCTTTATATCATGTATATCATGCATATGATTAAATCATAAGCATACCTATGCATGCAATTTATATTTTAGCATACTTGAATTGTGAATGTAAGCAAATGCATTTGGAGTTTAAATATTTTATTTGATTGAATTGTGAATGTATGTCTTTTTAATATAAAGAAGAATTTTCATCAATTAGCTAGATACACATTCACATGTATTTTAAGTGAGTATGTGCCATTGTTAGCACACTATGTATAAAGACCTACTTAGCTATTTAAAAAACCTTCATGGTGTCCAAACTAATATACCACTTTTCTTAGATACATATAGATGTATAAGCAACTACAAGGATAAGAAAAACCCATGCAAAATTTGTATTGATTTATTTGACTTATGATTCTTATTCATTGGCCACATCACACATACACATGTATAAGAGTTTTAAGTGAGTACAATGCCATTGTTCTACACAAAGGTAAGACTTACTTAGGACTACTTAAAATGTAATAATGTCCAATAACATACCACTTTTCTTAGAAACAAGTGAATGTATAAAAAGAATAGCAAGAAGTCATATTTGATTTGATTATATGATTTACATATGAGGTTTGAAATTCTTCCTAAGTCTTAGCATGGAAATACATAGGAATAGATTTAGATAAATGTTGTGTTCTTTTTAAATGAACCACATTTATAAGTCACATGTAAATCCATATAAGATAAGAAAAGAAAGATTCATATTGCATATATTATATTATCAACACATGCAAAATAATAGATATTTGTAATTAACATAACACCATTTATTAGAATTCATTTATGAGCTTTTGAAAATAACTTTTGATTTAATAGTGATAATAGCCACACCTATTTTTAATTTAAATCAACACATGTAATTTTACATAAAAGAAACCATTTCATTTAGTTAATTTTAGAAGAAATGAATGCATGATTATAAATGGCAAGCAACATTTAACATGAGTAGAAATAAATAAAGAAACATAAGCACATAATCTCATTCATTCCAATTAATTTCTAAAGACAATCATACTAAATAATGTTACTTAAAATAAGTCAAAGTTCTTTAATGACATTTTTTGAGTTTGACTTGATTTAGAAATGAAAGAATTTTTAAAGTATTTAAGTTGATTTTATGATTTAGGTTAGGGTATGAATTAAATTTTAATTAACCCTACATCACATAAGTTAATTAACTAATTAATGAGCCAATATGATATGAAATCACATGAAAAGTAAATTTACAATGCTCTAAGAAATGAAAGGGGCTAATGTAATTGGCATGATTAATAGTTAATTAGGCTTAAGGGATCTTACTTAACTACTTTTATGATTTTCTCACACATGTGAGCTAACCATAATTTCATAATCTCTCACTTTGAGTCATTGGACACCTAAAGAGCTACCCAAGATTAATTAGATAAATAGATTCAATTAAATTAATTAAGTTCATTAATTAACTAAGTCTTAACCTTAACAATCAATGAGATGACCTTAGAAAGAGACAAGAAAACCTAAGTCTCATCTAAATTCAATTATAAGGTTCAAGTATGATTTGGATTTTGATTAATCTTATTAATTAATTAATTAAGGGGTGTTAGTTAATTATTTATTTAAGAGGGATTGGGGAAGAATTGAAGAAAAGATTGGAAGGGGGAGTCCCAATTCATTTTCGTGGACTTCATCACCATTAACAAAGGTTAATAAGATTAATTGATTGGTTAATTTACTGTTCATTTGCTTAATTATTACTAATTACATTAAGAAAGTGATTAAGACTTAATCAATTGATTTTCCTAATTAAGAAACTAATAAAATCCTAGAAAAATAGGGGAGGTAGAAGTCATCCCCTCAAACATTCACAGAAAGTTTGAGATTAATTGGGTGGCAAATTAGAGAGTAATTATGCTAATTATGTTTCCATCGATTCAAGCTCACCCGAGCTCGGATGGAGATGAAAATGATTCCACACCTTCGGGGAAGCACAACAAGAAGATCTTACAGTAGAAATCACATGACATGAAAATTTCTTTCACAAAAGACCAACCTATTTTCAAAGGATCTTTAATATACCTCCCAGCTTATGATTGGTTTCATGATTGAGGAAACTTTTGGTAGAAATGAAGCTCATGAGATTTTTGATTTAGTGTAGTTTAATCCACTTGGTAAGTGATTGGGCTTGATCAACTCCACCTTGGGAAGTTTGAAATGATTGTTTCACTTGTTTAGCACCAAAGAAGGTGTGCAAAGTTAATTGCACTTTGGTGGAGATTTGAGCAAATGGGGTCAAGGTGGCCTTCCCTGTTCAATTTTGGTAAAATCGAGAATAATTTTGTGGAGCAAAGGCTTGGAAATCATGGAACTCTCCCCTGGAGGGTTGAATCAGTATTTTTTTGAGTTTGAGTGAGAATTAGGGGTATACCTCCTCATTCCTTGGTGGATAATTCTTTGGCTTCTTCTTGATCAATTGGCCAAATCAGAGGTTGGGTGGAGGTCCGGGTGCATGAGTGGCTTGGTTTGGTTGGGTGATGTGGAGGTGGTTGAGGGAGCAAGTGCTTGTCATGGTGGTTTGAAAGCTTCAATGGGGATGGGGAGGTGATTCCACCTCCCCATGGATCATGGCCGACCCAACCACCTTTGGGTCAGGTCAGCCATGGTCCTAGGTGCCTAAGTGGACTTCTGAATGGGTGCCAATTGGCTAGGGGGAGAAAATGACCCAATGAGCATGCTCTTATCTCATGGGATGCCCTAAACTTAAGGGCAAAAGGGTCATTTGGCTATGGGTTTGGTTTGGGTAGATTTGAGATGGGTCAAAAATGGGTTAGCCCAAATTTCAAGTGGTTTGGAGTTTATTTGATTTTATTTGGCTTTATTTGACCTATTTAGGTAAAATTGGGTTATAAGTTGACCAATGGTCAAATTAGGTCAAACAGGGTTAAGTTCACATGATCAATTGGAGTGTATTGGTGTCATTGGTTTGATTCAATTTGCTTTGGATTTGGTTATAGGTCATTTGGATTCATATAAGTTAAATGGGTCAAGCTAACGAATTTGATCAATTTGCCTAAATTGGGTTGGGTTAGGTGTTGAGTCAAGTTCAATCAGTTAATTAAAATGATTGCGGGCTTTGGTTTGGTTTAATTTAGAATTAAATTGGATTTTGGCTAGTTTGACCCATCAGGATAATTTGGGCTAAGTTAGGTCAAGTTGACTAATTGGTCAAAGTGGGCTCAATCATGGTTTTAATTCAAGTTCAATAAGTGATTTGGAATGAACTTGAGCCATTGGTTACAATCAATTTGGGTTGGGTATGATTTGAACTATTTTTTAGGCCAATTTGGGTCAACTTGGTCAAATGGCCAGTAAATTGGTTTGGCTCAAGGGTTTGGTCATGTTCAATCATTGATTATGAATGAGTTTGAATCAATAGTTTTAATCAATTTGGAATATGGTGGATTTTGGCTAATTTGGGTTTCATTTGGGCGAAGTGTTAACTTAATCAATGGGCTAGGTTGATTTGGTTTGACTCAATTCAAGATAATTGATTAACCTATGATGATTGTTAATCATGTTGTGAGATTTGGATGAGCTTAGTTCAATCCAATTTGGGTTGAATTAGAACTTGACTCAAAAAGGTCTTTTAGGTCACTTTGAGTCAAGTGAACCTAAATTGGTTAATTGGCTTGATCATGACTTGATTCAAGTTTAGTTATATTAATAAATGAGTTTGAGATGGAAATATAAATCCAATTGCAAGTGATTTGGATTCATATGGATTTTGGTTGATATGAAAATTTCAAGTCAAAAAGGGCTAACTTGGGTTTGATTTGGGTTAGCTTGGATTTGGTTTGATAATTGTAATTTGTGTTTATATTTGGGACAATGATTGAAGGAATGAATGAATCATGAAGAAATCCATTGGTTTTGAGTTTGGATAGGATTTGACCAAGTTCAAGGAGGACTTGGCTTAAAAGGGTATAAATTGGATTTTGGTTTGATTTTGGATTTAGTTTTGGCTATTTGAATTTATAGTCCATTTATATTTAGAAATATAAATGAAGATATAAATGATTCATGAGAGAATCACTTAAGTTTGGAGTAATTTGGATTTGGTTAAGGCTAAGTCCATAAGATGAAATTAAAGGGCTTAGAAAAGATTTTAGGATTTGAATTCAATCATGGATTTCAATCATTTGATTTGGAATTGATTTATGATTTGGATTTGGGATTTGAATTTGAATTTGAGGTTTGGTTTGAAAGAAGGAAGCAAGGATCAGGTTTAATACTATAGGGTAGGCAAGTCTTACTAAATTCCTAAGGCATACCCTATTCCTATGGCTAAACCATCTAAGTCTCTAGGCCTAGGTTAAGTGTTCACCTAATCACTAGAAGTTTCTTAAAACTAAGGAGCTCTTAGTGTATATGAGAGTCTGAGATCTATGATAAGGAAGTTGAGAGCTCACTCTAACAGTGAGGTCAACAGGCAGGGAAACACTTACTTTGCTTCACTTGAGTGGAGTAGGGTGTGAGAATGCAGCCAAGGCAAGGGGAGTGGGAGTCCTTGCTTGGCACATGCTTTATTGGAAATGGGGAGGTGATTTCACCTCCCTATGGCCCATCCAACCCCTATGTCGGTTGGCTGTCCTTGATAAGTGGACCATTGGATGGGTGCCAAGTGGCCAAGAGGAGGAAATGACCAAATATCTAGGAGATTTGTCTTATGGGATGCCTTTTTCCAAGGGCAAAGTGATCATTTGACATTGGATTTGATTTGGATATATTTGAGATGAGTCAAAAATGGGTTAGCCCAAATTTCAAGTGATTTGGAGCTCATTTGGTTTGATTTGGCTTAATTTGACATATTTAGGTCAAATTGAGTTAGGTTGGGGCAAGTTGACCAATTGGTAAAATTGGGTCAAATTGAGGGTTGGGTCAAGTTCACTTGACCATTTGGAGTGCATTGGTTCAATTAGTTTCAATCAATTTGGCCTAGGTTTGATTTTGGCTCATTTGAATTTATATAGGTCAAATGGGCCAAGTTGACCAATTTGACCAAATTGGCCAAATTGGCTTGGGCTTGGTGTTAATTCAAGTTCAATTGGTTAATTGAAAATGATTGTAGGATTTGGTTTGAATCAATTTTGATTTAATTTGGAATTTGGTCAATTTGATCCTTTAGGCCAATTTAGGCTAAGTTGGGTTAGGTTGACCAATTGGTCAAATTGGGCTCAATTATGGCTTTAGTCAAGTTCAATAATCAATTTGGAATGAACTTGAGTCATTGGTTGTAATCAGTTTGGGTTGGAACATGATTTGACTTATTTTGGTCTTTTAGGTCAATTTGGGTCAAATGACCAATTGGATTTGGTTTGACTCAATTGATGGTCAAGTCATGTTCAAACCTTGATTATGAGTTGGTGTGAATCAATGGTTTCAATCAATTTGGTGTATGATGAGTTTTGGCTAGTTTCAATTTCATTTGGGCTAAGGGTTGACTTGGTCAAATGACCAAGCTGACTTGGTTTGATCCAATTCAAGTCAATTGATCACTCTAGGGTGATTGTTGATCATGATATAAGGTTCAAATGAGTTTAGTTCAATCCAATTTGGGTTGGATTAGAACTTAGCTCAAAAAGATCCTTTAGGCCACTTTGGATCAAGTGGACCTAAGTGGGTCAATCAATTTGATTTTGATTTGATTAAAGTTTAGTTTGATTTATATATGACTTTAGGATTGAAATATAAATCCAAATATAATCAATTTGGGCTATGATAGGCTTTGGTTTATTGAGAATTTTCAAGCCAAAAGGGCTAAGTTGAGCTTGACTTGGGTTGACTTGAATTTGGCTTGATGATTGTAGGTTTCATTAATATTTGGATAGATGATTGAAGGAATAATTGATTCAAGAGAAAATCCATTGGTTTCGATTTGATTTGGATATGATTTGGCCAAGTTCAAGGAATTAGCTTAAAGGGCTTGAATTGAGTGTTGACTTGATTTTGAACTTAGTTTTGGTCATGTGAATTTATATTTCATTTATATTTACAAATATAAATGAAGATAAAAATGATTTAGAAGAAGATCTCTTGAGTTTGGAGTGATTTGGAAGCAAATTCGACTAAGCTTATGGAGGTAGGTCAAAAGGGCTTAAGTAGGAAATTGATTTAGTTTGATTTAGTTTTGATCATTAGGATGAGGGTTTCATTTATATTTGTAAATACAAATGAAATAATAATTGATTTATGAAGAAATCAATTGATTTTAGGTTGGTTTGGGTTAAGATTTAGTTAAGCTCATGAAGGTAGGATCATATGGCTTAAGAGAGGTCTTGGTTGGGTTTGGATTTAGTTTGATTTAGTTTTGACTATTTGAGTTTATATCTCATTTATACTTATGAATATAAATGAAGATATAAATGATTTATGAGGAGATCAATCAAATTTGGGTTGAAAGTGGAGGCGTCTATGGAATTCAATCATAAGGCTTTAAGGGGGATTTTGATTTTGAATTTGATTATGGGTTTCAATCATTTGGTTTGGGGTTTGGATTTGGATTTGGTACATGATTGAGAGGTTGAATTGGTCTTGGAGAAAATCAATTGAATTTGGATTGATTTGAATTTGGCTAAGGCTAAGTCTATAGGATAAGATCATATGGCTTAGGAAGGATTTGATCAAGGGCTTCAATCATTTGATTTGGAATTTAGATTTGGATTTGGATTTGAAATTGAGTTTGAGGTTTGGTTGTGAAATTGGATTTGAATTGAATTTAAGAAGGTGTACTTAAATTGAGTTTAGGCTATATGGCAAGTGATTTTCCTAGGTCCATAAGAGATGGCCTAATCCTATGATTAACCTTTCTAAGTATCTAGGCTTAGTTAAGTGTTCACTTAATCACTAGAAGTGTCTTATAATTAAGGAAGTCTTAGTGTCTAGAAGACTCCTAAGTTTAAGAAGAGGAGGTTGAGAACTCATTCCAAAAGTGAGGTCAATGAGGCTACATCCGAATGCTTAAACTTAGTGTGATGCTTGGTTAATTCTCGTTAAGTCTTGGGGCTGGTCCAAGTTAACAAAACCTAAAAATTTAATAATAATATTATAAGAATTCCAACTTAGCAAAATATCTAAGAAGTTAATTCAGTCATATGATTGTAGATTTGATCTTCTATTATTAAATTAATAGAGTCGACAGGATCTTGACCAACAAAATGAATGATCAACACCCCGATGATGGCTATGTTGATTGAAGATTTCATCCAGAGGGGATACTTTTATCAAAATGTGATTGCAATTTCAAATCAAATTAATAAAAATTAAATATCAATCCAAATGAAAATTTTGATGAATTATTAAGCTCAAAATGACTAAATGAAAATCATCAACCTAAAAAACTTAAAGCTAAAATCCAACCCACCCTCCACAATTGTTTATCGGAGGTGACAAATCAAGAAAGCTCTAGCTCATAAAGGAGCCAATGTCAAGTCAAGTACATCTATGTTCACTCTTAGTCAATCTTATGCTAGTAAAGACGTGGCTCGTGGCCTCTGATTGCATGGCTTGGCCAGTATGCTTCACATATAATGCAGTTACGACCAGTGTCCTCTGATCGTGCGGCTGCCACCAAATGACACTATTATATCACGGTCTCAACTGTAGCTTGTATGCTCTCCAATGGCTCTGCCCCTTGAGATGCGAACCATATGGTGCACTTGATAGGACAAAAAACCCTATGTTCACTAAGGTAGATTTAAGCTTGTCTCCTTAGAAAAATGTCACCCCAGGTCTACAAGATTTTCTTGGACGACGCAACCCATGGCTGCTAACAAGGATCCTTCGGTCAGGTTGGGTCGACTACCTCCTCTAAGTAAATTAGGGACCACGACAGCCCAGGATGATGGAACCATGGGATTTTTATCGAGCACGTCATCATTCCCCCAACCATCCGCTTTAAGTTAATATGATGACTTTCATAAATTTAAATTTTAAACTCAACATACTGCTACTATAGGCTATGCATTTAGCAATCTAACGACTAGCCTTGATCGAAAGTTCTCTCTTAACATTAGGAGGGGTAATTAACTATAGGTGCTTGTGCTTATAAGATACTTGGAACCAGATCTAAAGTCCTCACAAAATGAGGGTGAAATTTCTGGGTAGTGTCTTATCTACTATACCATCTGTCTTTTGAAAATTTAATCTACTATTTCATCTGCATTCTGAAAATTTAACCTTCATTTTAATCACTCTTGTAATTGAGAGGTCGGTGGAGAATTTTTGAAGCCCACAAATCATAATATATTTTGAAGAAATGACATAAATGAAACAATTCACTGAAGTAATAAAAATCCAAGCACCATGATCGTATAAAAAGATAACTTTCCTCATAATTATATAGTTACACTTAACATTGCACTTAAATGAATCAAAAGTCCAATTTGCACACATAAAATTGAAGCCGACAGAAGATATTTTATTGAATAAAAGCTCTAAAGTTACATGTCTCAGATTATCGATTCTGGGTTTCTCATTCCCCAGTTGCTTAATATCAACCTAGTTTAATTTCAAATAGTCATCAAATCCAAAAGTTGATTTTATTTGAAAACTCAAATTTGGTGCTACAGAACTAATGCTAGAAACTTTTCCAATAGATTGCAATTTGAATGGGCTATCTGGCGGAACAAATGTGTCAAATATCATGTAAAACAAATAATCTGCAAATAATGGTGCCCAATGATCTTGTAACTAACAATAATACAGTAACTGAGAAAATATAGAGGTTTGCAAGAGCAAGGCGTAACAACACCGACATCAAATAGGCCTTGGTCTTGAAGATTGAAAAGTTATGACTATATCAAACATCTAATAAATACCTAAGTTTAGATTAAGAGTTTCAAAAGTTGTTAAGTCAATAATTGTTGGATCATCTTAATTTAATAAATGTTGCCAGTTAACGCTAGCGCATGCCAGTTACCTTTTATCATGCAAACAAGAGCTAATATTTGGCAGATAGAGTTTGAGAGAATGTTAATCTCATTTCCATTGCTCATCGAGGAGGTAACCTTCTTAACCTTGAAGAAGCTCTTAGTAGTCACCCATCAACTGCTATAGTCTCGACAATTGTTCCTCAAGTGCTAGAGTCTGTGTTTTTCCTTTTTTTTTTTTCTCTTTAAACTCTCCTTGTATTGTTCTTAGGAAAATATTTGAGAATTCATTTCAGTTTTTTCTTATCAGACGAAGAGGAATGAAATGCTGGTACACGTTTATCATTTTATTTATCTGTCTAGCTTCCACCATATTTAAAAAGTTACTAACCTTGACTCCATTGGTATTGTAGCTCACACCATCCTTTTTGCGAAGGTATTGTTGTGCTTCTTAATAGAGGATAACATCTCAAGCCCATACATACAGGCTTTTGATGATGATCTAGCAAATGTTAAGATGGACCACTCAACACCTCAACAATATTTCTCATGGTGGATAAGGATTAGATGAGGAGTCATTTAGAGGCCTAGTCTTCAACATTTGTTGAGATCAAATTCTTCTGATTTTATAAGTCAAAGACGATATTAACCACTTCTTACTTCACTTGAATCCATTAGGTGAAAACTCTATTCATTTGAGTCAAGTGTTGTACTCGCCTCATTCTCATCTAATATTGTCACTAAGAAAAGATTTGAGTTAAGGTCAATTTATTGCCTCAACCATTTGATCCTTAGTCACAATAATAGTTACCCTCTTCCCTTAAAGTCTTTCTTGAACTTTTTTTAGAAGAGTTTTGGATGAAGCTTCTAACATTATAATGGTCACAATAGAAGTTATTTCTAGAAAAAATGTTTGTGGAATTATTTTGTCAAAACCCTTTCAATTCCATTTCTTTTTCTAAAAAACTTTTATTCTACCCTTTTCTTGTCAGTAGAAAGTTTGTTGTTTTTATTCTTATTCTTTCTCCTGATCACTATAACAAATATACTTCCATAACTGAGATCTTTCATGAGAAAGGCCAAAAGTTCATCGCAGATGCTTTGATGCAACCCTATCATGTACTTTCTTAGCACGAAAATTTCTTTCAATGACGCACTACTCATCAGGACTTTTCTCTTGAACTCTGGCTGTATAATCTTACATGTTTGATCTTGTCACTAACGTAGCCCATATCACTTCTTTCATCTTTAATTTTTATAGCCCATAGGCTACAATTCTTAGCAGAACAATTTCTTGAATTGCCCTTAGATAATGTTTTGATGCTCATATCGAAGATGAGTGTTCCACTATGTCAAAATGTGGTTGGTGAATTTGAGTCAAAAGAAATCTTTTCTTAGGAATAATACCCATAAATATTGAAATTAGTTTCTAATTGATCTATCCAAGTGTCCAACTTTCATTCATCAATATAACCATCAAAGAAGGACATTAGTTTTATCTTGTAGCTTGAAATTGAAGGTTCAAGATCCTCGTCTTCCAAGTCATCTTTCGCTTGCTAAAGCTTTTATTTGTTTCTCACTATTATAATGACAATATCTTCCGTTGGCATGGATCTGCCTTGTATTGTGGTTCTCAAGTTGCCATTAGGATTTGCTTGCTCAATGTTGATCTACACATATATTGCAGTATGATGTGAACTTAAGTGGTTAAAGCAAAGGCAATAAGGGTCATCAAACAAAGCACTACATGAAAGTCTTATTTAGAGGCTTGACTCATGCATGAAGTTATGACGCTACTTGATGAAATTTGTCAATAAATTTTGATGTATCAAAATTGGAAGATGAGATTTTTCTACACTCGACTGAACTAAAGTCAATGAAATCAACAAATTATAAATGAGCATCATGCAAATTAAGGTAATGTTATTTCAACCGCTGTTGAAGCCATTCAAATGACGTTTGTTTAAGAAATAGATTGCTCCAACATGTTCGGAATATTGTAAATCTCTAAAATAGATATTCATTTGGCATAAATCGATGCACGGATGTGAAATGCACGATTACCTACGTGAATAGAGCGATGGCTCACAGATCGAGACGCATAAGAGCCAATGAATTTTACAATATATATAAATATATATAGCATGCAAAAAATAAAATATAAAAAAAATAAAAATAAATTGAATTACATCAAACTCTAAAATTAAAATCAATCTATTAATCAGTTGTTTAATGTAATTATTGATGTCAAGCAATTATATATATATATATATATATATGTTATGCATAAACATTTGAAGATTGAGCTTCTGATTAATCTTGTAAAGATATCATAGTATAGATGCATTAAAGTTATGAATATCATAATCATTATTGTTACGTGCTAGAAAACCAGTTGCGGTAGAGTAAAAGTTTTCGCCTTAGCTTCGTTGGGAAATCCAAAGACACACACGTGATTTAAAGAGTGAACAATAAAACCTGCATTTTACTAAAAAACCCTCAAAAGAGGGAAAACCACGGGCCTAGCCCAAGAAAAGCTTCCACTATGTATCCGCTGAGTACAAGATCTTCCCGACAACGGATTACGTAATTGTATATGAGAAAGGGACAACGCTAGAATGCAATGTTGACAATAGACGACGATGTTGACGACGACGCGACAAATGTTGACGACGATGTTGATGACGATGTTGACGATGATGTCAATGATAGTGGTCAGCGATGATGACCGCAACAGGGTCGACCGGCGAGGATCGGTGGCCGATGACAACCGCCAATGGTTGACAACCGCCGAGTGGTGGCACCATCAGGTTTTGGAGGATCTTTAGAGCTCTCTCTCTTGCTTGGCCTCCCTTCCCTTCACTTGCCCTCATGAGGAATGAGAGGCTATTTATAGATTGGAGGAGTGGCATCTCAGAATACATGCAAAATCAACCACTCTCCATCTGACCCATGATGATCCCCTTGATCATATGATGTATTTTGTGTATTTGAATGCTCAAATGATGTCGAATTGTAAGATATCTTGGCTTGTTTCGCCGTCAAGACGCCGATTTGACTATAAACACTCTGTTTAAGAGTCGATTGATAATAAACGCTGATCTCTGCTATTTGATTGACTTGCTGATCAAGATTCGTGCTTCGACTAGAGGAATTTTCAGGGTCATATCAGTTGCCCCTATTTTTGGATGATATTATCTCAATCATCAAAAAATATATGTGCCAAGTACTTCAAAATAGTAAATTCTTCAACAAAATCTGCAGGTCCATTAACCACATATTTTGAGAGAACAGATCTTCATGTAAGCACAAGATTATGACTACGTAAGCATACGCACACAAATGCATGTAGTATGCGAGCAGATTTTGAGGTTACGACCCATCCGACATTTCGTCATGGGTGCTCACTGGCGCAGGTACCACGGCATGTGATGACGGTAGCGCAAGATGTCTACCATGGTGGTCAGCGGGCTGCGCCGATACCGGTCATGGATCGTGCGTCGAGATTCAGGTTGGCGGGTCGCTAATGGATGCGCGATCGCTGGTCACGTCGGCTGGTCACGAACGACGCTACGGTCGCTGAAGTGCGACGGTCGACGCCGTCGCGAAAGGGCTACGGGTCGCTGGTCGCATACGGGCCACGCCCGAGGCTGTCACTGGTCTGGCATGGGCCGGACGCGGCGGGTCGGTCGGAAATGCCGCGACCCACGCCGGCTGGCCGTGGGTTCACTCTGGCACGCTACGGCCGAAGGGCTGCAGCTGCGAAGGGCCGCGCTGGACGTGGGCGACCCATCGCCGAACGACGGTTTTGATGGTTTGGGTGGTTTGACATTTTTTACTCTGGGTGGGTCTTTAAAACCCCCCTGGGCAAGTGGAAAAGACATTCTCTCTTCTTGAGAGAAGGTCGTCGGAGGTGATCAAGACCCGTAGTTCATAATGCAAGGCTCCGCTTGAAAGAGGTGTTAACTAACCTCGCCGACCGACTGGACGAGGCGATCAAGACCCATACCATACGCAAGTGCTCCGCTCGAAAGAGGTGTTAACACCTCGCCGACCGACCGAAGGAGATATCAAGACCCGTAGTTCATACCAAGGCTCCGCCGAAAGAGGTGTTAACTAACCTCGCCGGACCGACCGGATCGGAGGCTATCAAGACCCGTAGTTCAAGTAGGCTCCGCTTTCCTTGAAAGAGGTGTTAACCGACCTCGCCGACCGACGGATTTGAGGTGATCAAGGAGACGCATAACCGAGACCGGGTTGACTCCGCAATGCTCGACGATGGCTACCGCCACTATATGGTCATGAGATAATCAACATGATGGTGGTGACCGAAGATGCCGGCCGATGGTCGGCGGTGGTCGACGAACGGTTGACGGCGGGCGCGACAAGGTCGGCGACGCGGGACCCGCTTACGAGTTTTAGGGACCGACATAAAGGACCGGCCAGTGATCGCATGGCGGTTGGCCGACCAAGCGGCCATTGGTGGCGACTGGCCGCGACGGTGGAGACCGACGCCGGTGACGGGAGGGGATGACCGGGCGACGATGGTGGTGACCGCGATAATGGCGGTAACCGGCGGCAGTAGTAATGCGCGATACCGGCAACCAAGATTCGCCAGCGGTGGTCAGCGATAGTGTTCACGATAATTCAGCGTGACCACGATAGTTGTCAGCAGTTGTAGCCAGTAACCGGTGATGAATTAGTAATGAGTGGCCCGTGACCATGGTAATGAATAACGATGCTTGACCAGTAATCGTCAGCGATAGCCGGATTCTGTAACCTGAAATGCTGGTGATAGTGGCCAGCGGTGACAGCGGTAATCAGCGATGGTAATCGTCAGCATGGTGCAGCCGATGAAGATCAGCAGCAGTATTCAGCGATAATCCCGGCAGCAATGTGCAACGATAAGTCAGCAGCGTGACAACCAGCAGTAATGGCAGCGATAACCGGCAGCAGTAATCAGTAATGGTAACCGGCAATTGTAGCGGCAAAGCAAGGGTGGTCAAGTAACGAGCGATGGTTCAACATGTAGCCCAGCGTTAATAATCAGCAAGGATAATGCGGCAACGATAAAGCGATTCACGGCGATAGTCAGCAGCGGTGACTTGTCGATAGCGGTGACCTTAATGGATCAGCGGACGATGGTTAAGCGAGATAGCCGTGCCAGCGGTGAGCAGCAATGAATCAGCAGCTGATGGCCGCTGATTCAGCGATAAGCCGGGTCAGCAATGCAGCGGCAGATAATCCACGATGCAGCAACGTTGGAATCAGCGAGATAATACCGAATCAGCGATACTCAGCAGCGGTACCGGCGATAGTAGTAGCCGGTACCGGCAAACGATAGTCAGTAGCCGTGGCCGCAACGATGGTTGGCGGTCGATAAATGTCAACAGCGGCTTAGCGGATGGTCAACGATGCGTACATGGTAATCAGCGGATAGCCAGCGAAAATTACCAGCGATAATCAGCCGATCGATAGTAGTGACGGTAGCGATGGTTGGTGGCACGAGGTGGTCGGCAGCGGCAGCAGTAATAGCAGCAGCGCGTCGTGCAGCGGATGAATGGCAACAATGGTGATGTCGGTGAAATTACCGCGATGGTGGCTGATGGCGGCAATAGTAGTAAGCGGCGGTGGCCGGCTACAAGGGTTAGCGGCGATGGGGTTGGCGGCGCAGCGGCAGTAATCGCGGCGGAAATGGTGGTAGCAGCGGTAGCGTCATAAGCGGCGAGGATTTTGACCTATCCGAGGTTGTTTGTCAGAGTGTTTGCTCAATGATGTTAACATGATAATGTTAACCTGTGTGGAAGAGGTTGAATTGAATCCGCTAAAGATTTTAACCCATCCGAGGTTGTTTGTCAGAGTGTTACCGATAACGTGCTGTATGGAAGAGATCGAATTAATCCATTGAGAATTTTCGACCTATCCGGTTGTTTGTCGGTGTTACGATAACGCTATATGGAAGAGGTTGAATTGAATCGGCGAGATCTTTGACCCATCCGAGTTGTTTGTCGAGTGTTGATGAGCGTTAACTTTGTGTGGAAGAGGTTGAATTAAATCCAGAATTTTGACTATCGGAGGTTATTTGTCGAGTGTTTGCTCGATACGTGAACGTATGGAAGAGGTCAATTGAATCTGAGGATTTTGACCCATCGGTTGTTTGTCGAGTGTTACGATAGCGTTAACTGTGGAAGAGGTTGAATTAAATGAGGATTTTGACCTATCGAGGTTGTTTGTTAGTGTTTGCTTGATGGCGTGAACACGTATGGAAGAGGTCTTGAATCCGTTGAGGATTTTGACCCATCAAGGTTGTTTGTCAGTATTACATGGCGTTAACACTATGGAAGAGGTCGAATTAAATCCGGCGATTTTGACCTATCCGAGGTTGTTTGTCAGAGTGTGACTCGATGGCGTTAACCTGTATGGAAGAGGTTGAATTGAATCCGCTGAGGATTTTTGACCTATCCGAGGTTGTTTGTTAGAGTGTGACTCGATGACGTTAACCTGTATGGAAGAGGTTGTAGGAAGTCCACCAAGGACCTTTTGACCCATCCTAGGTTGTTTGTCAGAGTCTTTGCTCGATGCGTTAACTGTATGGAAGAGGTGGAAGTCCACCAAGGATCTTTTGACCCATCTAGGTTGTTTATCGAGTCTTTGCTCGATGGCGTTAACTGTATGGAAGAGGTAGGAAGTCCACCAAGGACCTTTGACCCATCCGTTGTTTGTCGAGTCTTTGCTCGATGACGTTAACCTGTATGGAAGAGGTTGATTAAAACATCCATTTGTGGTTGTAGCCAAAGTTGCTCCTTAACCTTGGCCTTGTTTTTCCATGAGTATAATTGAAAAAATCTTCCAACTTTGACTTGTTTCTTGGGATGGTGATCGATTAGATGCTCACCATATTAACATGGGCAATATTCTGAGATTAAGAGTTGCCTCAGTTCGACAATCGAAGGAACAAAGTTTGATGAATCTTCATTCAAGCTATTTAAAAAGAAATGCTCCACCTCGATGGTGGTTTTGATCTTGTTGGAAACTTGGTCGTCATACAAGATGAAATAATGGGAATCGATTTCCACGGCAAAGCTGTTGCGTAGAAAACCGATTCTTAGAGTAAAAGTTTTCGCCTTAACCGTTGGAAATCCACAGGTATTTAAAGTGAACAATAAAACTCAGAATTTTACATGGAAAACCTCGAAAGAGGGAAAAACCACGGGGCTAGCCCAAAAAAGCTTCCACTATGTATCTTTTGAGTACAAGATCTTCCGTCTAGGGATTTAGTGTATATGAGAAAGGGACAACGATTCTAATGCGACAATGTTGGCGATGTTGTGGCGATGTTGGCGACAATGTTGGCACGATGTTAGCGATGATGTCAACGATAGTGGTCGGTGATGATGGCCGCAGTGGTCGATGGCGGCGAGATCAGCGATGGCGTCGGCGGCGGTGGTTGACAACCGTCGAGTGGTGGCACAATTGTGCTTGGAGGATCTTTAGAGCTCTCTCTCTCTGCTTGGCCTCCCTTCTCCCCGCTCATATGAAATGAGGGGCTATTTATAGGTGGAGGAGTGGCGTCTCAAATACATGCAAAATCGAACCACTCCTCTCCATGGACGGCTCATGATGATCCCCTTGATCATATGATGTATTTTGTGTATTTGAATGCTCAAATGATGTCGAATTATATGATATCTTGGGCTTGTTAAATTCTCAAGGCACTTCGATTTGACTATAAACACTCCATATTTAAGAAATTGATTGATAATAAACGCTCGATTAGTCGATTTTTTGATTAAACTTTGCTTTCTGCGTCAAGATTCGTCTTCAGAGGAATTTTGTCATATCAATTATATATGTTAAGAGTGTAAAATATCTCCAATCACTAAATTATTAAGCATAAATTGGTTAATTTGTGAGTGATTAGGTTGTTAGAATTTCTTAGAATTTAACATAAAAATGAAGAGTGAATTAAATGGCTGAAGATTACTTAAATTAAAAAAAAGGAAACGAAATCGAACTGCTATCCTCGGACGTCTCGAAATTCCGAAATTTTCGGAATATTAGTACAAGCTGCCGCCGTCAAATGCAGACTGCAGAAAGGTCCCGTTTTTCCTCGTATTGTCCCATAAAATTTAAAAAAATAAATAAATAATCCAAATCTGAAATTACTTCAGCTTCACATGCGGTGAGGTTGCAGTCCAGGCGCTCGAACATATCAAGAATATCACACCGACTCTCCTACTATCCGATTTTCTTACGCATTTTCTCATTCCTCTCTGCATCCGCTGTTACATCCCGCCCCTCCTACCTAAGCAGCTAACATCTCCTGATTTTGCAAACGTCACGCCAGAACCATCTCCGACGAGTGGCGACCATCTCATAGTCACGAATAGCCCATCTTCCCGTTTTCCCTACCTACACCCCATATCTTCTCCTTTATCGTAAAGCCAGACAATTCATGGGCTCAGCTCCAAGTTGGGACCACCGCAAATCTCCTACTCTGGTAAGCCTCACCGCTTCTTATTCTACCCATCACCTGCAAAAGCCGGCTTCACAAGTGAACTCATGTTCTCTAGTTCAAGAGCATTCTCATACTCATAATCCTCCAGCTTCCAAATAAAAGCTGAAATCTCCACAAATTTTTTTTTTTCTGTTCTCTCTCTCTCTCTCTCTCTATATCTCTCTCCTTTCTAAAGTTTACAGAAATAAAAAAAAATTTATTTTATTTATTCTCTTTCTCAAAATAAAAAAAAAAGTTCTTCCTGCCCCTCTCTCTACCTCTCCCCTTTTTCAGGTTTAAAAAAAAAAAACTTTTATAATATTGCTTCCGACAAAATTTTTAAAATAGACACATTGTTAACCCTAATTAGCAATTTAGGCATCGAAAATTTTTTTTTATAAAAATAGGCCTAGTCTGCACGGATATGGAAACGGGGCGTGGAGGCGCGCCACTTGCGTGAGCTCTAGTCGTCCGTCAAACGAACAACTGACGCGGTTTAAATTTTTGTTTAAAAAATGTGTAACCGTTCTCATATTTTGCCCGTATTAGAGTCACACGGTGTCGGAATTGAGCGAACTTTATATCATTGGAATTATAATGAAATTGTCTACAATTTTTATGTTGGTTGAAATTTGTGATTGCAGCTTCATGCGATTGTGCAAATGCGTGCGGAAGCTACGGTGAAAATTTCGGGCGGAATCATATTTTGTGCGTATCGGAGTCATACGGTGTGAGAATTGAGCAAAATTTGCATCGTTGGAATCGTAACGAAATTGTTTACAACTTTTTTGTTGGTTGAAATTTGTGATTGAGGCTCGATGCATAGCAGATTTTGCAAATGCACGCAACATGGTTGGT
The DNA here is from genome assembly GCA_021442155.1 of Cymbidium sinense. Classification (NCBI taxonomy): domain Eukaryota; kingdom Viridiplantae; phylum Streptophyta; class Magnoliopsida; order Asparagales; family Orchidaceae; genus Cymbidium; species Cymbidium sinense. The sequence continues at coordinate 17,555,512 of CM038221.1, read as the reverse complement.
GAAGGTCTGGAGGATCAATGTTATTGATTTAGAAGATTTGAATGTATTATATGATAAGCAACAATCTCACAAGTATTTTTACAAATGACATATAGAAGCTTTGATAAGTGGATTCACCAAAAAAATTCTTAAGAGATTCATTTCCTATAAAACCAAGAATTATAATATTTAATATCATCTCACTATTTCTACATTATTCAATTCCTTTTGTCACGAGAAACATTTTAAGTTAAACAATATACAAATTAGCAAAATTTGCGTGGCACAACAAGCCTTTAATGCTCTTCAATCTAATTGAAATATATGCTAACAATATCGTGTACAAGTCCCATCCACAAGTTGCAGTGAAATCCTAATGATCGCATGTATCACAGATATCTTATAAAAGCGACCACTCAGTAAGTATACATACAACAAAATGTCTATGGATGAGAATATAATAGTACATCGACTATCTCCGACTATATACCTACGATGCGGTATCGCATCACTAGGTGTGTAATGGGGTGGTGGGTCGGTGTAAGCGATGCTCCATTTTGGTCCTCGGTTGACTTGCTCGGATGGTTGTTGTGAGTAACCATGATATAGTCCATACGGGGGTGTCATATGGAATGAGGGAGGCCCATACGTAGGAGGAACTAGTTGCTGCCAAGGGTGCATCTATGACCACGTAGCTCCCTGGTACAAATACTGTGGTGGCTGTGTAAATGTATATGTAGATGGTCCGACCACTGGTAGAGATGATGGACCAATATCCATCGGCATCCGTGCCGGCGATGAAGTACCTGGAATGTTAGTGTCCCCGTCGCATCGAAATATACATGTTTAGGTGCAAGTCCCTGCACAACCCCTCATACTCGTTGATTGATTGCTGAATCTCTGTGTCATCCGCCCTCCCAAAATAGCGTCGGAATATATCCTCGGTATTCAATATGTGCTCACGCTGCATTGACAGAACTCGAATTATGATGTAATTAGAAAAAAATTATTATTACAGTTAAGAAATGCTGGCTTACCATGAGTCGATCTCCAAGCTTCGAGGGTATCGTAATGAGTCGTGGGTGCCGCATATATAGTGAAGCCAAGACCGATGCCATCTCATGTATTAATTAGGCCTGCGGGAAGAGTCACCACCAACTAACTCGCTCTCCCCTGCGCATATATGTGGTGGTCGACCCGTCCATCGGCTTTCCGACCATCACTCACGAAGAAGAATCTCTGGTGCCTCGGTCGTAGGTGGAAGGCCGCGCACGAGCACAAGATCGGGTAGGTGCCACTCAACTTGTTTTCAACTAATCAGGGGTACTCTAGCCAACCATATATCATCCCCATGTAAGCATATATCTGTGACACGTGCATGGATCTGAACTCCGTATGGCTCCCAGATCACCTGTGTTGTTTGAGATGAATATTAGGGTTGCTATCTACATAGAAAAGTTGGCCCATAAAATGCACTTACAAAAAAACATACCTGACTCTGCAGTAGGCCATCTAGCTCATCTCGGTAAACTCTAATATGGGTTGGCGTCATCTTTCGGACAAACCCTTCATTCCAGCGACAACCTACACTGAGCCCATCTATGCAGGGGTATGGAATACGTAATAATGTCTGATATGAACATGCTCCCCACCCATACCGCGATGCGTAAGCAACCAACCATATTCGTGCACTACGGCTTTGTTGCCTCATGGAGCTCCCTGTATATATGAGCAAGCACAGCTACTCTTAATGAGAACTCCTTGAATGTGTCAAGATCCTCCAGTAGGGGCAGATACTGTAGGTGAATCTCCGAACTCGTGTCGGCATAAGGAAATGACCAATCAAGAATGTAAGCTCGACATGCATGCGGAAAACTCGGATCTAAGTAAGAATCCACATGTCGTCCAGCGCAACCCGTAAGGGCAAATAGGTTTGTGCGTCCCCATTCGAACTCGATGTGATATGGTGGATCGGATCGTGGTAGGCGGTGCTCGGGATGTGCTATATCAACTCATCCCGATGCCACGATGCCCGTCGCCTCCAACATTACCCAATAATAGGCGTCTATCGAATCACCGAGGATCATAGCATCTGCGGTGTGGCCGTCATCGTAATGGGCAAATGGAATGAATTGTGCGAAGACCCGTTCCACGAATCTTGTGAGAAGGTGGTGATCTATCGTATGCGCATGGGACACAATCCAATCCAACTGTCCATAAGGCGGTCATGAATCTAGGACAGTTCACCGGCCACTCTTTGAACATAAGCACGTGAGATGACATATCCAGAAAAGAAATCTACACAGTATGAAATTATATTTCAGTAAACAAAAAATATAAGAAAAATCCATACACACAGCTTGACTTACAAAATCTTACAGTCGATGTCTTTTCAGCCGACGTAGTCTTCTATCTTGGGGTGGACTTCAGCGGCGTAGGCCGTAGTCCACTGGGTCTCCTCTACGTCTTAGCTCTGCGTCGGCGAACACCTTCTTCGGCAGACATCCTACCTATAACACAGACAAATCAATTAAATTCAAACTAATAGGAGAGTCATAGAGAAATTTGCTGCTCGTCGTGCCACAGTCGGCACATTTAAACTATAAGAGAGTGTAGAAATCGTTCGGTTCGGCGATATGAATTTCGTTAATTCGACACACCGGTATGATCGCTGCGTCACATTTCTGCCGCAGAAAATGTGATAAACATATGTGCATGCGGTCTTCAATATCGTCGAACCAGCTATAATCTCTGATGTCAAAAGTGCTCAATCGCGATTTTGTGCATTCGTGCATGGGCGGCCGAAAACATGAGACGGCGAAAATCAAAGTTAACTCACAAACTAGACATTAAAGAAAAGAGTGTACATACATAAAAGAAGCTATATCAACAAGTTAGTTAATATTCAGCAAAGCAACCCATCACATTTTCTGCTTTTAAATAACACTATCCTTTACAGAAACAGTTGAACAGATGATTTCATAATTCTTCAAAGACTAGAGACCAAAAACAGTAATGAAATTCGTTTAGGTTCCATGCAAGAACGCACGAAATCTGCTGCACGTTGGGCCGTAGTCGACGCGTTCAACCAACAGGAGAGTCGTAGAGAAATCTGTTCCGGTTCCGACAATATGAATTTTGTGCCATTTCGATATCGTTTGACACCGGTATGCGCAAATTACGCCGGCTGCGTCAAATTTTCTGCACAGCGCAGCGAATCATGTGAGCAGCGAAATCTGCTGCGGCGTCAAGCGGTCGGCGTTTGATAACAGAGTCATAGAAATCGTTCTGGTTCCGACTATAAATTTTGCTCCATTCGACAGTTTGGCGCGATGCGCGATTAAGCTGCATTACATTTTGCGTGCAGAAAATGTGGCGCGGCGTATTAGCGGTGCATACCAGAAAATGAGCGGTTCTGTCTCGACAAGACTAACATTAACGTTCTGCGTTCTCAGAAAAAATGACAGCCGTCTCAATAGGTGTGAAAGAAATTCATATTCGAGAAAACAATTTCTCGACTCTGTTGCTTCGACAGCGCAAGCTCATCTTAGATGCATGGCGGCAAAACATGGGACGACTTAAAATCAAAGCTAACTCATAAACTAGAACATAAAGAAAAGAGTGTATGTACATAAAAGAAGCTATATCAACAAGTTAGTTAATATTCAACAAAGCAACCTGAGCAATGAAGCTTTTAGATAACACTATCCGTTAGATAACACCGTTTGACACCGTTTGAAGAATTATGAAGTCATCTGTTTTCAAGAATGACTTCGATTAAGAATGTGAATTTATAGCTAGTTTTCAAATTCTATCCTTGGGATCAATCTTGTAGGAAAAGTAGGGCGATTAGAACAATTCAAAATAAAGATTTAGGAAATCAGATTTATATAAAATTATGAGACATAATAATTAGTTTTCCTTGACAATTTATGTTCTATATTTTGATTCATGGATGTTGAACTATTTGAGTGCAATAAAAGTGAGAAAACCTATTTTAGAAGTAATCTCATCATAAGATTTGGATATCTATGTTAGGTGATATCTTATCTTGTTTTTTCATCTTCATGATCTATAATTAGTTTTCGAGCGATTACTTTTAGTCAAAATGATAGAATTGGCTTTTCACGATATAACATGATTATTGATCAAAGTATGATTTAATCTTCTAAATTTCTTATAATTTTTTAAAGGTAATTAAATTATTATGTGTGGTTTTGTAATTTCATGATAGCATCAAAATTGGCAAGTATTTTTAAATTGGTAGCATTTAACCTTCAAATGTTAACTTTTTAATGTTTTAATTTTATCCATTAAACTATATATTAGCATTAGAAACCCTAGGCTAAGATATATTGCATTAATTATAATATCGAAACTTAAGATTACATAAATATAGTGACAGAACAATTTATCCATAATGCATTAGCACTTCTGTGCGAACGCGTTGCTATTATGATCACTATTTTTACATACACTATAAATTCGATTACTTCTTGTGGCATTTTCATCCATAGTATTTCTGAATTGCAATGAACGTGGTCGACCTGACTTCCTCTTAATATCTGGTGGGGTGTACTCAGGAAGTTCCGGATGATGTGTTTCGGCCACTCATCACGATCGGGGATGACATGAAACGTTCCTCATAGGTTTTCGCATTAGTAGTCCAGGTGTAGTGCGATACATTATGGGCACGAAATGGCGTGAGGATATGGCATGATAAGCTTGTGGTGTGCGCATGTACATCTAGACATATGATTCTCATATAGCTCCACCTTGTATGTTCTATTGCTGTCATCAAAAACTTGGTACTCATTATTGTTAATTCGTACCGGCTCAGGAAATCTCCTTGCATCGTGTTCACTACTATGCAAAGTTGCCTTAGTCCAGGGAGAGAACATGGAGTCGTCTTTGGTTGGTGATGTTCTTTGGAGTCGCTCATGAACATAGCGACTATGTTATAATATCTGCGAAACCGATTCGAATTGGCAAAACGTTCTCTTAAGTACCTTTGTTGAAGCATTATTTGCATTTGTAGTCATGGTGCCATATACGTACCCATCATCATGGGTTAGAGATCCGATGTATATCCTTTTCTGAGCCAATAGGCCTCTCTCGATGTTCTTGATATGATCATACACCTTTAAAATCGTATATCATCGGTATTACCCGTCACATACATTTTTTGGCATATGAATTCAATGTCTCCGATTCCAAGTTGTCTAACTGCTTTTTTGAAGTTCTCTCGCAAATGTCTCAGGCAAAAGTGATGTGCAACCCATGGTAATATCTTACCACATCCCCAGCGTGCGGTCGAAATGATGCACAAATCACCTCTTGTACAGATCAATGGAACCAAGTCTTGTAGTGTCCATATAAACCAACACCACGACTTAATACTTTCTGATTCTACTACTACAAAGGCAAGTGGAAATAAACCATTGTTGGCATCAATTCCAAGCTGCGGTGAGAGTCCCTTGTACTGGGGGAAAGTCCCATCGGACATAAGCGGCCGCCAAGTAATCGAAGGACGAATAATCGTTCAATATGACTCGGCTGTACTTTCAGACCGATCACGGCATTCTTGAGCATATAGCAGACATGAATTTCTCCAACGATCGATAAGATTCCTTCTAACTTCCGAAAATAACCTTCAGTGCCTTGTGACGTGCATCCCAAGCTTTCATGCGACACTATGTTAAATTTTGACTGTCGACTAATCTCTCGGGCTTTAAATCCGGATGGCCTAATTGCGGGTTGAATGAAATAACTAATAAAGCGTGTTGTACATTGCTATGTTTGTAAGGCGAATGATTACATGTATGTGTATGCTTATCAATTCTCCATGCACCTCTAATCTCTTACTTGAACTTGCATGTAAGCGCACATGCAAGTGTGCACAGTTGCATATTGAGTGCACAATATGGTGAACTTGGATTTATTTGGTAGATCACATAGTCGATGTTGTTAATGATAGACCAACCACAACACAACAACGCTTCTTATCAAGAAAGCACATACCTTCATGTTCATCCGGAATGCAACTTTCAAGTACAAAAGTTGACTCATCTGAAGGCCCATCAAATGTTAGCTCTTCATCCCATTCTCTGGTTGTTTGAGCATGATGCGTATACTCATTGTTAGATAGCAAGTACTCCTATTTGGCTTGTTCTGGCGAGTAGTCCCTAATAAGCTCTCGACCTTTGTTAGATGGATATTTGCCCCTTAAAGAAGATCCATTTGCATCACTATCATCATCTTGGTGCTTGTTGTATAAGGCATAGTTTCATACCCATCACTACGTCACCCTCGACATCGCTAATTCTAGAACTTGTACGGCTACATTACCGACACGTAGGCGCGACCGTCCTTGGCGGCAATTTCATGCAAATCAAGTGTGATGAATTCATCACTAATTGAAGACTGATGCTCCTCATTAATGGCAACATCTCTTTTCTCACAATTTAACTCCCGAACTTCAAGATAAATTACTACGGTTGCATAGACGCGTTGATGCTGATTCACATACGTCGTCAATAATATGTGTAGCGATAAATCCGGCACCAATAGGAAACCTATAAGATTAACACATGACTTTGCATGGTCTCAATGATCTCATGATTCACTTTTGTAACCCGGGTTAGTCGTGGGATCACGAATTGATTTTTTCACCAATATAGGTGAAAGAAATTATTAACAACATTCGATTGTATAATAAAGAACTATGCGCAGTTTACGAACTCATATTCAACTAACAATAACTCCAACCAGCAAGAATTCTTCCTCTCCCCTGTTCGCAGGAGAAAAATATTTCAAGATATAATACAATTGCGCATTGTAGTTGGCGATATTTTGCAAACTCATAAAGGACAAAGGGAGAGTAGATTCTAATCATAGCTTTCATAAAGATGAATATTGTCGTACAACGGAATTGCACCAAAATCATATTGGCAGAAGACATATGGCTACCTAACACAGCTCTCAAATCACCAAACGGCATTGCACCAAAATCGCTAAGAGAAATCACATCTCAAAGTTTAGTAATGATAAATCATCAAATAAATTATCATTAAGTTAATCAATATATGTTCAATTTTCTAACAATTATTCTGTTTCAAATTTAATTATTAACCTCATTAGCCATGTGAAGGAGACCCATGAAACTCGTGTCATCATGATAAGTGACCAACAATAATATGAAAACAAGAATGTGACTGAGATTATTTTGTAATAGGAAAATATGTTTTTGGGATTTTATAAATCAGTTAGTCAATTTAGATGCATTTATATTTATTTTTTATTTTATAATTATCATATTTATGTATTTATATCTATCATGATTAAATTATTAAAAAATTTATAAAAATAAAAATATCTCCACTTTTCATGCAAAATAATGAAATGGAGATCTTGTTCTAAAAAAATTGAAATATGTTAGAAACATGTTTGAACTTCATTCAAACTCTCATTCAAAAATAGGTTCAAACTCTTATTTAAAAATAGATTTGAATAGTGTTTGAATAAGGCTTAAATATGTTTTGAAAATTCTTTTCCAATATTTGCATAATGTTTGAATAACTCAATTTATAATTATATTTGATTGCCACCAAAACATAACAAATATAGTTATAATAGAGTCAAGTGATATACATAAAGCTTCAAAATGACAAGCATTACTTCATCATGCAACCATTCAGTGACACTACATTAAGAATTATAATTGATTCAAGCAATTATACTATTCTTAAAATGACAAGAGGGTGAATTAGAAACTATTATGAAAGGAATAAACACATGGCCTATGAATATCTCAAAAGATCAAGTACCTCTAATGTGAAGAAAAGTGTTGCATTGGGAAAAAATATATATGTAGCTAAATAACTCAAGGAAATAAGAAAAATCAGACACCACAAAGCAATATCTATCACAAGTTACCATTTAGGGAAAAATTACCTTAATCGGCGCACGAACAAAGATATAACCCGTTTTGTGGCGCTCGGCGGATGGTGGAGCTCTCCCTAGTGACCTCCCCAGCGGCGTTCCGGTCTTGAAATCCGGAGGAGGGATGGGATTGGGAGGAAAAGACAAAGAAAATTGTGGCTTACGGTTTGTTTGCCCAAAATAGGGCCGGTGGCGACCTCTCCTTGGCCAGCCACGACCTCCCCTTGGCCGGTGGTGCTTGGTTCAAATCCGGCCAAAACGAAGAGCGATGGCGGCCTGAGTAGCGATGGGAATAGGAAAAGGAAAATCTCGGGCTCATGAGTTTTTTGCGATAAAGGATGAAACGGTCGTCGTTTGTGGACGGACGGATGCCCATCTGGTGCCGTCCATCAAATGGACTCTTTGGCGTGTCTCCGCGTCATGATGTCATCGTCTATTACTTTTCATAAAAAAATTTTTCGATGCCTAAATTGCTAATTAGGGTTAACAATGTGCCTATTTTAAAAATTTTGCCTATTTCTTCTTTTTTCCACAAAAAAAACCTTATTTATTTTCTGTTTCTTCCACTTTCCAAACAAAAAAGACTCTCTCTATTTCTCTGTACTGAATTTTTTATTTATTTAATTATTTTCTAAATTATATTTTCCTTCACCCATCTCTCTATCTCTCTCTCTATTTCCCTATACCAAATTTTTTATTATTTATTTATCATTTTTTTCCAAATTATATTTTCCTCCGCCCATCTCTCTCTCTCTCTCTCTCTCTCTGTATCTCTCTAAACTGACTGCTTAAAAAAAATACAAAGACCATACATACTCGAAATTTAATTTTCAGCTCTCTCTCTCTCTCTCTCTCTCTCTCTCTCTCTCTCTTTGATTTATAGAAAATCAAAATAAAAAAAAAACAAAAAAGGTGAGAAATAAAAAATAAAAAAATATTATGTTATATATATTTGTAGGTTTCATTAACACATCATCAATTCAATTCTCCATTGCTAAAAAAAAGCCAAAATAATTTTAAGTACTTATGCACATTGCCCTAATGTGATGGAAAAATTGCAAGTTAAGCACTTGTGCGTGTTGTTTCAACACGACAGAGAAATTTATGCATTTCTTATGCATGAACCTAAAGGCTATACTCGTTTTTTATAAGAGTGGTAGGTTCAAAGATCTTCTAGTCACGATGTCACGAGACACCGATCATGCACATTTTTTATAAGTGTGGTAAGAAGGCCTAGTGCTCCCGGTGGGACCCACTGCCCGGGGTGGGCAATTGCCCACCATGAAATTCAATTTTATCCTATATGATAAGCAATTTGAACATTTTTGCTCGACTATGGTTCAGTAGTTCACAAATTGAACTTAACACTTCTTGCTTCAATGTTGCTCTATCACCTTTTCTCCCATTCACTTCTCTGTGGCAATCCCTTATTCATTCTTTAAACCATTTGTTTCTTAGCTACGAGTTTTAAAATTGCTTAATAACTTAGGAAGCAAGATCGAGGTTGGAACTTCTTCGATAACTTAAACTCCTTGTTATATATGTTACCAAGAAATATTCATTAGTCAACATTACTAATATGTGAATTTAAATCTCATTTCTTGAAAATACATATTCACACATTAATCAAACTTACTAATTTGAAAAAGATATTTTTTTGTATGCCAAAAACTACCTTTCACATTATTTTTTTCAGAAGAGCATTAATCATTTAGTAGGAAAAGGAACTAGAAGCACAATAATCTACACATCTGATTTGAATTATGAGATTAAATTGTAGTGTTTAAAGATGTAATAATAATAATAATAATAATTATTATTATTATTATTATTGTTTTTATTATTATTTGTAATTTACTTGGACATAATACATGTGGTATTTTGGACTTTTCTAAGAACTATTTCTTTGCTATTTGTTTATATTGATTCTAATAGATATCACTTGATCGATATTGAATTAATATTTTTGACATTCATTTTTGTCAATTTCTAACCACATTAATAATGACATATATGTGCCTAAATTTGGAAATTAATAAATATTAGATGAACTCAATTAAAGAAATTCATTGAATTTTACTTATATAGTATTTTATAGGAATTCAATATATTTTTCATTTATTTTATTTCTTTTAGCTTCAAGATCCTCTCTCTCCCTCTCTCAATACTAATGAGTAACGTGTGCACAATCATAACAAGTCTTAAAGGTAATGGGTAACAATAAATACTATTCTTTTATAAAAAGAGGATGATGGTAGATGTTTTAGTTTGATGAAATTCAAAAAAATGATGATGATTGATAAAAATGGATTGTATAGCAAAATAAGTGATGCTGACTCAATGGCTACTAATTAGCTTACATTAAGATATAAGTGATTAATTTGATTTTCAATAAAGTTATCATTTTACATTATCAACAAATATAAAATAGATTAAAAAAACTTGTAATTGATATTTAAGTTAACAATCGTAATGGAAAACAAATTTTTATTTTGAATTATGTATTATCTTATTTGATTTTAAATATTAATTTATTTATAAAATGAATTTTCCCACCCTCAAAAGAGGTGGTTACTGAGTGCTCTATAGTCCCCATGCGGAGATGTTGAGGTTCTTGACTTTTGAATTGAATTATAGGAAAACGATCTGAATAAAATGACTAAAATATTTTAGTAAAAATTGAGTACAATTAATACCTATATTAGATAAGTTGAGCAAAAAAATTGAAGTAAAAAAAATATGTAAAATTTACAAGAGAGAACAAAAAAATGAAGAAAAGAGTCAAATACTTACCTAGAATCAAGCACTTGAATGGAACTCACAAGACCTCCAAGACACACTCAGCTTTTTGCAAATGAATGGAATGGTGGAAGAGAACTTCCATTCCAATTCTATATATAGTGGGAGCAAAGAATCTTCAATAGAACTCACAATGTTAAAAGACAAACATAAAAAGACCCAAAAAAAAAAAAAGAGTTTACTATACAAGATGCTTGAATAGACTTATCATACAGATTTTAATATACATCTTATCTTAACCTTTATATAAACAGGTGTGCAAATGACTTGAAAACAACAAACAACATAAAGCACATAATTTGAGGCAACACATCCAAATATAATTATGCCACATCAAAATACGTGCAAGCAATTTATTAGATGAAATATAATACACATATTGAGGCAATTATATGTTTAAACATATTATATTAATATGTGTAGCCAACTTAGAACGATCAAAGATCAAAAGTGCACACCCATCTCGATGTGATACCACGTTGTATGCATATTTTGAAGTAATTTTGCATGCAAATCTATCGAATGAAGTGTGTTAGCAACATAATGAGATGAATATCATACACACTATAAGACAACCATGCACTTAAAACAATCACATCGAGATTTATGCTAAAGATTTAGATACATACATATTACGAGGCACACATACACCTGTAATTATCTCCTCGTGATTTGTGCAAATAACAAAATAAATTATATGCACACATCTTAAAGAAAATTAATCTAAAATTAATACAAAGAAAGATATACAAATACTCTCAAGTGATTTACACATCTCACGAGGAATGTCTTGGGCATAGCCTTAATTGCCTCTTAAAACATGCAAATTTTATGAATTGCATAAAATTCCATAAAATTGAAAATGAACTTCAAATGGGTCGGTTTATTAATATGGTGAAGTCGTAAGTTCCACTTAATCAATCCAATTTTATTAGGATCAAGAGTTGACAGGATTGGTTGCAAAATATAAGTTTTGATTTATATATTTGCATACGACTATCAAAGGTTTTAATAGAGAAATTTCATATTTAAAATAATTAATTATCTATTTCCATATGGAAAATACAATCACAAGCTGTAGCTATAGACCTGATCCTCTGGTAATAAACAGTAGAGTTAACAAGGTCTACCCCAATGATGATTGAGCTGATTGTAGATTTCAATCTCAGGGGTTCAATCTTAAAATAAAATTATCAAATTATAATATGAATATTCAAATCATTCATATCCTTAGCGATGGCTATGTTGCTTATAGAATCTAACCGGAGGGGCTTATAATTTTCTAAATTTTCAAAGTATTTATGTTAAATCACCTTAAATTCAAATTCATGAATACAAGTCATAGACCTGATCCCCTGCTAGCAAACAAGTAAAGTTGATAAGGTCTACTCCGATGATAGCATATGTTGAATGAGAATTTTAATTGGAGGGGATATCACCATCAAATTATATTTAAAATTCTAAGTAAAATAAATCCAAAGCCAAGTTTCAATGATGCTACAAAGATATAAAAAATATTCAAATGAAATTCAATATTAAAAATTTAAAGTAAAATTCACTCCATCCACCTTTCATAATCATTTGCCGGAGGTGACAAATTAAAAAAATTCTAGTTCACAAAGGAGTTAATATCAAGTTAAGCACATAACTATGTTCACTCTCAAATAGTCTAATGCCAATAAGGACGTGGCTCGTGTCCTCTGTCTGCATGGTTTGACCAATAGGCACCACATATGATGTTGTTATGTGGTCCTCGACGTGTTCGCCAAATGACACAATTACATTACGGTTATAACTATAGATCGTATGCTTTCCGATTGCTCTCTCTTGAGTTGTGAACCATAGGGTGCACCTGATAAGGTAAACAACTCTGCGTCAGCTAAGGCGGACTTGAGCTTGTCTCTTTAGATAAACACCACCTTAGATCTACAAGGTCTCCTTGGATGACGCAACCCATGACTGCTAATAGGAATCCATCGGTCAAGTTGGATCGACTATCTCCTCTAACTAAGTAGACTAGAGACCATGACAACCCACGATGACGGAATCATGGGATCTTGATCGAGCATGTTATCATTCCACCAATCATCTGCTTTAAGTTAAAGGATGATAAATTTTATTTATCATAAATTTTAAAACTCAACTTGCTGCTACTATAAGCTAAGCAATTAGTAATATAATGATGTTGACCTCTACATATGATTCACAAATGCAGCAAAGAACTAAAGATAAACTAATAATTAAGAGAAGTAATATCATATGAATCAGGTTTAAAATTCCCTAATCACGATCAAAATTAATTAAAATTTTTTTAAATCAAAAAATTTGATTGAATAATTGCACTCAAAATATTAAAATTAATCAAATGAAGCTTATTCCATCAATTCATAACTAATCAATCAATCAAAATTAATTTTTAATAGAATTATGCATGAAATTCGGAAGCGACGATGCCGACCTCCGTTCTTGAAATTGATCATGTCATTATCGCCAAAACATCAAAATCTATCAAATGATGCCTTCCGCGGTCAATTCGGCAAAGTCTATGCGAACGTTGAGCTATTCAAATGTGACGTCACATAATTTAAGCCCAATTTCACTTCGACCATCGCCGATGTGGTCCAAACGACCTCTGATCATGAAATCGATCACGTCGTTAAGTCTGACACAATAGAAATACATAAAATCGACATCCATATTACTAGGGTTTATCGCATGAAGTAAATTCATAAAATTTGATGTGAAATTATGTTAATTTATAATTAAGTTAATTAGTGGCTGCTTAATCTCTTAATCCCCCTAATCTTTATCCTAATTCTGCCGCCCAAGCCCACCTATTAGATCAGCCTCCCCTTTGCCTCTATTGGATGCCGCCTATTTGTCCAATCAAAACTAGCAACTAACCCTAAATCCTAACCGAGCAATACAAATCCCTCATTCTTCATGCAACCTACATCCAAAGCTCTCCTCTCTTCCTCTCGTGCAATCCTCTCCTGAACTCCCCTCTCTCGTGCAACTCCCCATCCGGCGACAGAAGGTCCGAGAACCCCAAAGCTCTTCTCGACCCATCGAGCTCCTTCCTCTCAGTCCGCCCTCTCTTAAACCAAGAAGCTCTCCCTCCCCAACTTTATCGCTACTCCTTACTATACACACTAGCTAAGTAATTCCTCCGTCTTTCCTATAGCAACTGAGCGAACAGACTCTCATTTGATCCATTAAAGTATGTGAAATAGTCAACACATATCTTTTAGAATAGATCTGTACTTGACTCATGACAAATAGATTTAAGAGTCAACTTGTCTTATAGAAGATACCTCTACTTGATCTATGATAAACATTTGAAAGGGTCAAATTCATATTTGACAGAATAGATTTGCATTTGATTTATGGTTTTAAGTATCAAAACATATACTTGTAATTTGATATTTATGCAATATCAAATATCACTACTTCAACTTAGACATTTCAATGTCCATACAACACTTTGAAGAAAATAGATACACGTATACATGTTGAAGTATTCAATAGCTTAAATGCTCAAATAGATATATGCAAGTATATTGATGTCATTATAATATTTTTAATTTAATAAAATTTGAGAAGCTAATTTTATCATAGAATAATAAAAGATAAATCTATTGACATCATTGTTAATGTATCTTTTCAAGTTCAAGATCTCAAGAAGAAAGTCTCAAACTCGGCCCTTTATGTTCAATCTAAAGTTAACAAGGTTTGGAGAACAATAGATCCTGAAATAATTAATTTAGATCTGATCCTCTGTAAGAAGATAGTCAAAGTTACAATGTCTATTTTTCAGTTTGGTCTTAGGATCAGGTCGGGTTAACAAAACCTAAAAATGACATATCAAAAATCAAACTTGCAAATTGATATCTACACTTCAACTTAGACATTCACATGTCCATATAATATTTTAAAAGAATAGATATTCATATGTGCGTTGAAGTGTTCAAACATTTAAGAACATATGCAAATTAGATATAAAAAATAAACGATGAAGATATACTACACTTCTCGATTTGGTCTTAGGACTGGTTCCGGGTTAATAAAACCAAAAAAATATCAAAACTCATGCTTGCATTTTGATGCATACATCATGTCAAACTCAATTACCTCAACTTAGACATCTAAATGTACATACAATATTTTTAAAAGAACATATACCTGTATGTATGTTGAAGTATTCATTAGAGCAAGCATCTAGAAAGATATGCAAGTTATATGCAAAATAAAAGAACAGATGCTACACTTCCCGGTTTGGTCTTAGGATCGAGTCCGCGTTAACAAAACCTAAAAAAATATTTGATTATGATATTATAAGAATTTTAAGTTAATAATATCTGAGAAACTAATTCTATCATATAATTATAAAATATGAATCAATTGATATAGCTTTTGAAGTTCAAGCCCTCGAGTGAAAAAAGTCTCAAACCTGATCTTCTATGTTCAAGATAGAGTTGACAAGGTTTGAAGGATTATAATTCTTGAGATAATGAATTTAGACCAGATCCTCTATAACAAAATAGGCAGAGTTGACAAGGTCTATTAACTGATATTAGTTCTATGATCGAGAAAGGTGATTGCTATTAAAATTCAAATAACCAATGATCATATATTCAAACATAAATCAATCATAAAATAATCAAGAAAATCAAATAAAATAATAAAATATAAATGAAATGAAATTAATTATTTAAATTAAAATTTAAAATAAATTCACTCATCCATAACTGTTTGTCAGGGGTTAATAAATTAAGAAAATTTTTGCTCACAAAGAGCCAATGTCAAATCAAATGCATAATTATTTTCACACTCAAATAATCTTAAGCTCGTAAGGATGTGGCCCGTGTCCTCTGTCCGTGTGATTTTGTCACAAAATGACACCACATAAATGATGATTACGACTAGAGCCCTCTGGTGGTTCACCGATATGACACCATTAAATTACATCCGCCGTGGTATATGTTCCCAATGACTTTGCTCTTTGAGCTGTGAAATATAGAATGTATTTTGTTGGGCAAAATTCCCTCTATTAGTTAAGGTTGACTTATATTTGTCCCCTTAGATAAACTCCACCCTAGGTCTATATGGACACCTTGGACGACGTAACCCATGTGTTGTTGATAAGGATCCTTCGGTCAGGTTGGGTCGACTACCTCCTCTGACTAAGCGGACCACGGACCGCAACAGCCCGGGATGACGGAACCATGTGATCTAGATCGAGTGCATCATCGTTCCCACAACCAAAAGTTTTAAATTAAAATGATAAATTTTATTATTTCTAAAGTCCACTCACTGTTATTATATACTCGTTATTTAATGATTCATCGACTAGTCTTAATCAAAAGTGCTCTCTCAGTATTGGAAGGGGTAATTAACTATAGGGGCTTGTGCTTATAGGAAACCTAGAGCCAGATCTAAAAAGTCCTCACAAAATGAGAACAAAATTTCTGAGAAGTGTCTTATCTACTATTTATCTGCCTTCTAAAATTTTCACCGATACTTAAACAACTCTTTTCATTACAAAAGAGGTCGGTGGCGAATTTTCAGATCCCACAGATTTCTGGTGACTCCGTTGGCGACATGTTTCTCTTTCCATCTTTGGCTAGTCAAATCTAAGTTATAATTGCAATGGAGTATAAAAAATGTATGAAATAATAAATGAAAATGAAATTGGAAATGATATGTTCAAAGCAAAAACTTGAAAGCTTTCTAGATAAATTCTTACGTCATTTGAGATTTTATTTAGTGCATGTGCTCAGTATGTTTTGTCTTATTGTACCCATACTTTTGGAAGAAAAGTGATAGTGTAGCTATTTTCAATTGCTAATCTTTACCTTTGAAACTTTAGAATGACCCTATAAAACTCACCTGCCACTGTTACTCTCGGAGATGGCGCCAACATCCACTTGACAAACGCCATCATTAGTGCTAGAAGTACTGGGGCTACCATCTAGTTTGGTAGCATTGATTTTCCACCTATCCTGAATCAAGAGAAAGTTGCTATGCCTCAACCTGCTGAAGTCAGTACTCATCATGCACTCCATGTGCAACAATCTTTAAAGAGGCTCGCTGAGGTCATGACCCCTACTGCTATTGGGGCACCTCAAAAGAAACTTTCTATCTTTGAGAGGCTTGGTCGCTCAGAGACCTCAATCATGAAGATGATTGTTACTAGGAGGACTGTCTCCTTGGTCCCTCAGAACAACACAATCCTGCTAGCTGAACCCTTTGCCCTAGGGGGGCATGATGCTGAAGCTTCTTCATCTGGAAGCAAGCTTAGCCAAAGGAAAAGAAAGAAGAGAAGTCTTGAGTTACGTGCTCAATAATTACTGCTTGTGTAGCTAGCTGTATAATCAACTATGGAACCAGCAGCGAGTATTCCAACCTACAATAGGTTTGACAACCTTAAGTGGGTAAAATAGAATAGCCCAACTGGTCAAATCAAGCAGTCCTTTTGGACCCCGACAGAGTCAGCATCTAGCTCCTCCTATGAGGAAACCCAAAATCATATCTGCAAGAGTGCATCGAGTCCTCCAAGTTGCTAAGGAGAGAGGACTAATGAAAAGAAGGTATTAGGGTCCTGTTATCAAGGATGCTAGAACTGCTACTCCAAGGAGACCTCATCTCATAATTCCAGCAGGATGCCAACCAATTCATGTCCCATGCGGTGAGCATCGGGGTGTGACACTTGGACCACACGTCAAGGAATTCGTCGCTGAAAGGTCTCGATGGAAAAGAAAGAAATTATGGAGGCCTATGCCCCAAAATAAAATTGTATTAGAGAAAATATATGGCGTGACATCTGGTGTGCATTCTCGGAGATCCGCCCTAAGTCAAATTTTTCAGCGATGGTAGCCTAAAAAGAGGGCCCCAGATGATAAAGTATATAACGGTAGACACCTTAGAGAATCCTCCAGGGGATCCTGTCACCAATCAACTCCATCCCAATGAGAGGAGGTTAGCTTCGATCGAAGCCCTCCAATAGAAGAAGTCTCAATTCCATACTTGGAATCGAAAGTCCATTGGAGACGCCGATCAGAAATCTATGTCCAAAAGGATGAAGAGGAAGAGGAGGATACAACAATTATCAAAATAGTGTACACTGTACAACAAGTCGGCGAGCCATATGGTGTACGCCAATATCAACATAGGCACCGTATAACAACACCTCCCCCTCAACCTGAAGAATAACAATATGTTCAAATAGAGGAAGCATCCTTTGATTCTTCAGGAGAAGAATAAGAAGAAGAAGGAGAAAGAAAAGAAAATCTCACATTCATAGATACAACCACTTTAACAGAGGTGCAGAGACAAATTCAATGCTAAATGAAAGCCAAGGATAAAGAAATCGCTTAGTTGAATACGAAAATGAGCGAAATGATGATGTAGATGACTGTAATGATGTAGTTGATGCAAAGAAATATTACGGCAGGTCCAACACATGTCCCTCCAAATAATAACCAAGCCTCTAGTAGTGCCCATAATAATCCTCCAGTAAATCTAATCTTGCATGCTTCGAGAGTGCAAATTGAGCCTAAAGCAAGGATTGAAGTAAATGAGTCAGCTCGGCAACCTACTTCTCAGAATATATAAAGTACATCTAAAGTTGTGATAGCCTCTCAAATCAATATTTTCTTGAATGAGAAGATCAAAGCTGTTATAGTTGTAGAGCAGGAAGAAAAATTGGTGAGCAAGGGTCATCCATATCCCACAGAATATGATCAAATTTCATACCCAAAGGGATATTCAATGCCAAAGTTTAATCTATTTGACAGAAATGACAATCCCAAGCAGCAACTAGCCCAGTTCAAAGCATCTTATGGTAACACAGGGGGTAATGATGCATTATTATTCCACCAATTCGTCAGCAGTTTGACTTCCACTGCTTTTGAATGGTATGCTGAGTTGCCAAATGACTCAGTCAAGACTTTTGCCGAACTTGAGACCATGTTCGTTAAAAGGTTCGCCAGTGTAGTTAAAAAGACAACTATTAATGATCTCACCATTAAGAGAAGAAAGAAAGATGAGTCTGTAACCATATATATCACGCATTGGAGAAATATGAGTTAGAAATGTTAACAACAATTAGAAAAAGAGCATACAATTCAATTACTTATGAGTAACATTGATGATAAGATGGTGCCTTATCTTTGCATGACTTCAATTGCCATATTTCAAGAGCTACTTGATAGGGTGGCTAAATTCGAGAAATTAAACTTATCATGCTTTGATAGCCACCAAGATAAATCCAAAAAGAGAAAAAGCTCTAGATCCAAAGAAGGGTGAAACACATTTCACCTCATTCAAAAAAGATATAGGTAAGCGATTAGTTTATAATGTCAAAAAAGAAAGGTTACTTGCTTACCAAGAAAGACCAAAGCAGTCATTCAATCTTGTTCCACAACCCAAGCTCATACTTTGAGGTAATGACGTGCCTGAGGCCGCTTCAGTGAAGGAGATCGACCGAAGCAAACAAAAGCAATGAATGATTCAATGACCCTAACCCTCAAGGAAAAGTTGAATAAAGAGTATTCCTTTAAGAGGGAAAGTGTGGTTAAACTATTCAAGCATGCACTCAAAGCAGGTCTACAGCTACCAGAGTGTAAAAAACCTGAAGAGACTGGACAAGATGATAATCATAACTATTGCCCATACCTTTGGGTGCTCAGCCATCCTATTGAAGATTGCTACATATTCAAAGATTAGCTAGAGAGAAATTATAGAAATGGAGAATTAACACTATCGGACAGTGTATTGGTACGTCCGAAGAAAAAATCTATGAAGGTAATCACCTCATCTCCAGTGCCATCAAATAAAGATAAAGGCAAGGAAAAAATTGGTTGATGATGAAGGATGGCAAGTTACAGTCTCTAAAAAGACTATAAAGATATTGAAATGATTGGAAGGCATTCCAGGTATTTAGTGGAAATCACCACTTGAGCTTGTACTTAAGTTAAAATAAAACCCAAGTTATGGAAAGGCTAGTTCATCTCATGAAAGACAACCTAGCCAAATACTACAAGGGAAGGCCAAAATGTCTGCGAAGCGAAAGAATAAATTAAAGAAAAAGAAGAAGACTGTAACACAAAAAGTTACCAATAGCATGGATGGTCGCATATTAACACAAAGGATCATCAATAATAAGGATGATTACATACAGCCAACAAGATGATCCATCACACTTGCTAATTTCATTACTAATCTTCAAATCAATGAAGAAGTAAGGGAAGAAGCTGAAGAACTTCTCACTGAATCTTGTTTGGTGATACATGAAGCTGATAACAGCTTAAGGAACTATGTTTCCCAAATGAGGATGAATCAGAGCACGCCATATTGGTAGATATGAAGAATATAAAATTAGGCAGTGATTCTGAATCTTCTAGCCCATCATTAGATGGGGCAGAAGCAGATGTTGAAGCAACCGAGTCATCTGAAGATTCAGATGTGAAGGAGGTAGCTCAAGTGTAGTTGAGAAGTGGTCAAGTGTTACCATCTCAATAGAGGAAAGAACTAATAAATAAAGATAAAGGAAAAGAAATTAAAATCAATGAAAAAGTCATCTCTAAAGATTCAAACAAAAAGCCCTCACCAAATAAAGGGACCGACTACAACATTCCATCCCATTTAAGGAAAATTTTGGCATAGCTCAGTGTATACAAAGCACTTCTTATGTCAAACGATCTCTATAACACATTAATTGAAGCTCTCAAAGAGCCAGAGAAATTTGAAGCATATTTTGTTGAGCACTGTTTAATGGAGACCTTGCATGTTCAAGATCCTCCGGCCATTACATTTTTAGAAGAAGATCTTATGCAGGATGAGCACAATCATCCTCTATATGTTACAGCTAAAAGTGATGATGTTATTATACCACGGATCTTAATTGATCCCGGTTCCTCCATAAATCTTATGAACATGAGGACCCACAGGTGTCTATCTCTAGATGTACAACATCTGGGATGAGATAAAGTCTTAGTTCAAGGCTTCAATGACAAGGGATAAAAAACTATTGTGTCATTTGTCCTCTCTCTTAAATTTGGAGACCTCAACATAGAAGCCAAATTTCATGTGATCGATGTGGATACTTCATTCAGAGCTCTTTGGGCCGACCATGGCCTCATGAGTATGGTATTGTCCCGTCTACATTGCACCAATGTATGAAATATTCAAAGGATGGGAAAGAATGCAAAATTGTGGGTGATATGCAATCCTTCATGGTGCATGAAATAAAAATATATCAAGATGCCAGTTACTTTCTTCCGAGGGAATCAAAGCTAACAAAATAACTAGCAAATACTGCATCTACTTCAAAATCCATAAAAAGATAAGTTAAAAGAAGGGAGAAATTAAACAAATAAAAGAAAAGAGATTATTTCAAATATCCTAAGGATATAAAGAACAAGTCTAAAATCAATAACATTATCTCTCATTTAGTAGTGATACTGAGGTAAAAGAGGAATATGTTCCTTCTAAATCCAAAGGTCCACGTGAATCTTCGAGTAAAGCACTGATTGAAGAAGATTATTTTGACTCTGATTATGAGTTTGAATATGCTTTTGAAGGCAAGGTGTAATACACCTACTTTAAAATAATCATAGATCCATCGGTAGTAGAGACTACACTCGTAGTCACTCCTGTACCTCATCAACATTTCAAAGAAATCATCCCTTGAGAAACTCACAAAGTCGAGGAGCTAGTAACCTTCTAAGTACCTTCTCTCCATGAAAAACATGGGCCAGGAAGTCTATTTTATAAATCTGAGGGATGTCAAGAAGAAGATCATGATTGGGTAATGCAGTTATCTGAAGAAGAAGAAGCTATACCAAAATATTACTCTCCAAAGAAGCAAAACCTAATGCGCAAGCATGGGCTGGAGCAAGTAAGCAAAGGACTAAGCTCTTTGAGATGATGTGGTACCCAAAAGGTTCTCAAGCTATTGGTAGAAGAAACAAGCACACTACCAAAGGCCTTGGGTTCATCCAAGATAATGACCCACAAGAATACACCTGTTATACTACAAAAAAAATGGAAATTAAGAGTTATAATGAAAATGAGAATGACATTTTTAACATCAATCTTGCAAATAATGAAGAAGTAGAAGCCAGGCCAGCACCTGAAGAGCTTGAAGATGGTGGGCAAGCGGCTACTATGGATGAACTTAAAAAAATTAATTTAGGAAATGAGAAAGATCCTTGCATAACGTTCATCAGTGCCCTACCTTCTGAAGATAAAGTGGAAGAGTTAAAAACCTTACTCTGTGAATTCAGGAACTTCTTTGCTTGGACATATGTTGAAATGCCAGGCTTATCCCCCGATATAGCGATTCATAATTTAGCTATTAAGCTAGATGCAACACTAGTCAAGCAAGCCTCTAGGTGAATGAGATTGGAGGTTGAAGAGCAGATAGTTACAGAAACCAAGAAACTCATTGAAGCTGGTTTCATTCGAGAAGAAAAATATGCTGATTGGATAGCTAATATTGTCCCTATGAAAAAGAAGAATGGTCAGATTCGTATTTGTATCGACTTTTGAGATTTAAATAAAGCATGTATAAAGAATGACTTTTTGCTCCCTGTATCAGAACTGTTAGTGGATAACACTTTAAACCACGACATGTTCTTGTTTATGGATGGATCGTCAGGATACAATCAAATTAAAATGGATCTTGAAGAAGAGAAGTATACCTCATTTAGGACACCAATCAACATATACTGTTATACAGTCATGCCTTTTTGCTTGAAGAATGCTGGAGTTACATACCAAAGGGCTATGAAATGCATCTTTGATAAGTTGATTCATCAAAAAGTAGAGTGCTACATTGATGTCCTCATTGTCAAGAGTATGGATCGCAAAGATCACCTAGGTGACTTAAGGATCATTTTTGAAAGAATAATAAAAAAATTGATCTCAAGATGAATCCTCTCAAGTGTGCCTTTGCAGTCTCATCGAGGAAGTTCCTTGGATATATTGTGCGCCACAAAGGGATTGAAATTGATCCCAACAAAATCAAAGTAATAGTTGAAATGCCTCCAAGGAGCCTCACAACTCGCTCCATACAGGGACATCGCATTTATTAGAAGATTTATATCAAATATGTCGTAGACAACCCTTGCAAAAGGGATTGAAATTGATCCCAACAAAATCAAAGTAATAGTTGAAATGCCTCCTCCAAGGAGCCTCTGTCAACTCCGTTCCATACAGGGACATCGTGCATTTATTAGAAGACTTATATCAAATATGTCAGGGAGATGTCAACCCTTTGCAAAACTAATGAAGAAAGATACTTTCTTCAATGATGAAGAATGTCAAGAGGCATTTGATAGTATCAAGAGATATCTGTTGAATCCACCTATTCTTGCAGCCCCAATCTTAGGAAAGCCTCTCATCTTGCACACAACACCATTGGAAGAATCTTTAGGTGCTCTGTTGGCGCAACATAATGAAGAAGGAAAGGAGAACGCTCTATACTACATTAGTCAAAGACCAATAGGAGCGAAAGCACATTACTCTCTAATTGAGAAGCATTATTTGGCGTTAATTTTTGCTGCTCAAAAGCTACATCATTACATGCTATCTCATAAAATACTCTTATCTCAAAGATCGATCCATTAAAGTTCTTGATGATAAGACCAACGTTGACAGGTCGCTTAGCATGATGGGTTGTCCTTCTGCTATAATTCGATATCACATATGTTCCCCAGAAAGCGGTGAAGGGACAAATTCTAGCAGATTTTCTTGTTGCATATCCCATCCCAGCAGACTCATTGCTTAATGATGATCTTCCTAATGAGCAGATCATGCATATATATGAAAAAGAAAAGTAACAAATGTGGGAATTGTATTTTGATGGAGCTTCATCCATCAAATAAACTCAACCCTCTAACGTCCCAAAGGCTCAAGCTAGCATCAGTCTCATCTTAATCATGCCAGAAGGTGGTATAATGAGACACTTTCATAGATTAACTCAACCACGAACCAACAATGAAGCATAATATGAAGCATTGGTGGCAGGTCTAGAGGAAGCCATTTCCATGGGAGTCCAGAATATGCAAATTTATGGTAATTCTCAACTCGTCATTAATCAAGTGTCGGGCCTTTACAAAATCAACAAGCTTGAATTGGCCTACTATCAAAAGCAAGTTCTTGAGCTTATGAAGCAAATCCCAAATGTCATTCTGACTAGAGTCTCCGGAGCTAAGAATAACAAAGCTGAATGTTTAGCTAAGTTAGCTAAAGAAATGGAAAATATGGACAACGATGACTACATACTAATTAGTGTTTGCACGTGTCGGGTCCTAGAGCCAATAAATCTAAAATCTCCGCTGGAAGAGGGGTCATCAAATGCAAATCAACAGATGTACCACGCTGTTCTCACACCCCTATAAATTGCTTCTCACGATTTCAACCTGAGAAAATGCCAAAACTACAATATGAAATCCTTATGTAGAAGAGAAGGAATATTGGAGATAAACTTTTGTCGGCTACTTCAAGGAAGGCAAATTACCAAGAAATAAGTTGATAGCTGCACAACTTGAGAAAAAGCGTTGACTATATTCTTATATTGGCAATGCCCTTTATCATAGATCCTTTGAGCAGATGTAGCTATAATGTTTGGAAATAAAAGGAGCCAACAAAGTAATTGTTAAAATTCATCAAAGACTTTGTGGTGCACATCAATCAAGTCTTAAAATGGCATCCAAAATTAAAAAGGATGGGATACTACTGGCCGTCTATGGTAAAAGATTGTATTGACCATGTCAAGAGATGACGCGAGTGCCAGGTCCATAGTAACATAATTCATCAACCTCCAAATCTGTTGCACCCAACGATAGCATCTTGGTTGTTTGAGCACTGGGGGATGGATATAATTGGACCAATTGATCCACCATCATCAGTTGGCCATCGCTTAATTTTAGCAACCACTGATTATTCTCCAAGTAGGCTGAAGCCTCTCCATTCAAAGAAGTCGCAGCTGAATAGGTGACCAACTTCTTCACCCACAATATTATCTATAGATTTGGTGTGCCACGCCGAATCATTTCAGACATTAAGCCAGCTTTCAAAAGCACCAAAGTCTATAAATTTGCTGATCGGCATAAGACTGATTGGCGATATTTATTAATTTATAATCCAAGAGCAAATGGCTGGTTGAAGCCTTTAACAAAACACTAGTCAAACTATTTAGAAAAATTCTCACAAGAAATAAAAGAGAATGACATGCCAAGCTTGTGGAAGCATTATGGGCTTACAGCACCATGTACAAGACTCCTACAAAATCCACTATTTATGCACTAGTGTTTGGGGCTGAAGCAGTTCTATCACTCAAAGTTGAACTACCTTCGCTCCGAGTAGCCATTCAACAAAATCTTACCCAAGATGAGAATGCTCATCTACGGATGGAAGAGCTTGATGCACTTGATGAGGTTAAGCTCCAAGCTCAACAAAATCTAGAAGTCTGTCGAGAGAGGATGTTGAAAGCATTTGATCATACAGTACGTCCTCGAGCTTTTCAAGAAGGGGAATTGGTCCTCGTGCTGAGATGATTAATCATCCCTCATCGTAAAATTGATGATAAATTTGAGCCTAATTGGGAAGGACCCTTCATCATTGAAAATGTATATCAAGGAGGAGCCTACCAGCTCATTGACTTCAAAGGTGAAAGACCAATGTCACCAATCAATAGTCGGTATTTAAAGAAATATTACACATAAAAGTGTAATCAGACAAATTTTACACTTGAAGTTTTCATTACTAAACACATGTGTAATTTACTTGAAAATTCTCTTATAACACAAGAATGCATTTCCAATTTAAAATAAAAATCTTCCTGTCATATTGGGGTATTTTTTAAAATTTTATAGTAAAATGCCAGGCATTCCTTATAAGACATGGGTTAACATCGTGCTTAGTGCCGAGATCCCCATATGCACACTCAAAATGATGTATTCAAATTTCCAAGTTTAAAAGTCTTACTGACCAAAAAGAGAAAATTTTTAAGTTTGCAAACTTTAACAAATCAAGTTGGAAACACATCTTCCATCCATACATCAAATCTAAAGGCTCAAGTTGGTGTATAAGGTTAGACTCAACACGCATAAATATGGTCACAGTCTTACTCAATGCCCCACAAAGGCCGTAGTAAGAGATCCCCATCTCATTAGCCCGATGATAAAATCCTCCATCAATTGCTCAAGTCAAAGACTCAAGTGGGTATACAAGGTCAGACTCAACAAAGGCCGTAGTAATAGATCCCCCTACTTCATTAGTTCAAAGATAAGAGTGTCCAAATGCCCAAATCTCTCCAACTTAGTGAGTTCAAGTGGCCCAGACTGGGAGAACATCCCTATTGGCCATAAGATCAATTTCCAAAAAAAAAAAAATCCAAAAAAAAAAATCCTTACTCAAGAAGGCACTAAGCCGAGTTTGGTATTAATATTAAATAGAAATCTCAACTCCTTCAACAAGTCTGTTAAAGCAGAAAGCAAAGATCGAAGGAAACTCTTCTTCAGCAAGTCCAATCAAGCAAAAAGCACAGGACCGA
This sequence comes from Cymbidium sinense, assembly GCA_021442155.1. Taxonomy (NCBI): domain Eukaryota; kingdom Viridiplantae; phylum Streptophyta; class Magnoliopsida; order Asparagales; family Orchidaceae; genus Cymbidium; species Cymbidium sinense. Next base: position 17,529,231 of record CM038221.1, on the reverse strand, counting down.
AGAAGCCATCCCAATGTTCGATAAAGCTAAAAGTGGTAAAGGGAGTTTTGTCATCAACATGTTCATGTGCAAAGCATAGGATTGATGACTCTTCATCATTGACCCAACAAGCTCTGAGAGCTAGGTCATCGGCAGGTATCCTTCTACAAGCCCAAAAAAGTAGAAAGCTAGGGAAGAAGGTAATTTCGTATTACCAGATAAGTTTTCAAGATAATTCAGGACTCTCCTCTATCAGATCCGTCAAAGCATAAAGCTAGGATAAAAGGAGACATATGATATGAGTCTTTGAGATGAAACCTTCAACAAGTCCTTCAAAGAATAAAGCATAAGACCGAAAGGTGTTCTCACCTCAACAATGAATCATTGACTCCACCAAGTCCACTAAGGCACAAAGCCGAAAAAAATATACAAATTCTAAATTTTGAAATGAAATTTTCAACAAGTTTACCTAAGGCACAAAGCATAGGGACAACAATATTTCCATCTCCCTAATAGATCATCAAACCTTTTGAGCAGATTGATCATGAAGCAACATGCTGATGGTCTAGATTTTATTCATGAAAAATGCTCAAGTACATATGAAACGTAACTTCGACATAGGAGTCATATTACAAATGAAAGAGTCTCTAGCAGCAAATATAACATACAATTCAAAACATAAAAAAAGATGGGTAAAATAAAGAGAAAATACATCAAGGTAGAAGAGATTGTAAGTCTCTGAGCTGAGATACAATAATAGTAAGGGCCTCATTTTTTATCTCAACAGTTTGTAAATCCTCCACAGCTTGACTCAAAGCAACTTTGGCAGTAACCATAACACGATGATCAAGCTATTTCTCCCTCTCGTGTTTGAAGTTTATCTATCTTCTCTAAAGGTCTATCTTACATGACACAATGCTTAGTTCCTTCTAGAGGTTTAAATCTTAGAATGCTATTATGGCCCCAAAGCGAGACTTGATGAGTCCTCTTAAAGCCTCAGAGCTCTTTGCAAATTCATCATGAGTAAAGTCAGCTGCTTCCCGTCAAAGTTTGATGTGCTCTCTCAGCTCTAACAATGAAACTTTATGGCAGACTATGCTGAGGGTTTCCATTTGTCAGACTAAAAATTTGACCTCCCGACATAAAGTCTCCCAATAGCATAATTCCTCTTCATTCAATTTGAAATGAGCCAAGAAGTCTAACATAGTATTGACATCTTTTAAAAAGTGGTTGAGTGATATTGGTGAGCCTGGGTCAAACTGAGAAATCAGTTCACGCAAGAACATCATGTTATCCTCATAAATATGCTCATTGTGTGAATCCGCATATGATGCATGTCTCCAATGGATATCTGAAGAATAATCAACCCATTTGAGAACTAAAAAAAAGAGAGAAGAGGAAGAAAAGATAATATTACATCTAAAAGAGAATAATAGGTCATACCTGAGTCAAAAGCCTCAACTCGAGGTTGCACTCCTTCAAATGTTGGTTGACCAGTTGGCATTATGACACCTACCACTATTTCATGACGCATGCAAATCTCACCATAATCTTGGTCCCATTAGTTGTTTCACCAGGCCAAAAGCTAAAAAGAAATCTATATAGGGAACTAGATTTGCAAAAGGAACATCAATGGTTGGAGTGCCGCTATTGCTTCGAGAAGATCGACCCTAAAATCTTCAAAAGGAACTAGCATAGATGGAGTGACCACTCCTGCGTCAGGAAAACCAACCATAAAGTCCCCGAAAGAAATCGACTCCACGCAAACAGAAATCTTTGAACCTAAATTCACCTCTTCAGGAGTCAAGTGCTATCATGGAACAGGGCTGGCTGACCAATCAGTTGAAGCCCTTGAAGGGTCTTCATGACGAGGACGTCTTTGTCGGTGAGATGAGGATAGTACCTCAACATGGCTAACCGAAGGTTCCTGAGTTCACACTCGAGGAAGTGAACTGCCTACTCCTACCATTGATCTAACACACACTCTCTCTCTCACCTATCACATAGTAGAGAAAATACAAACGTATGTGTAATAGGAATAAAAAGACTTAAAGAGATCAAATAAAGAAATGATACAAGACATATAAAATCTCGCTAGAGTCGCATGATGAGCTCGTTGTCCTGACTCAAGTCTCCTCACTTGTCATTCATATTTCCAGCTCCACTCCAAAGCCGTGTAAAAGCTAAGTGCAGTTGGGTATAGCTAACTCGTGATTGAAGGAGCAAAAGAAAAGTTCCAAACTTGAGCAAATGAAGCCACATCACTAAAGTAGAGAATGATCTAGTCTCACAGAATGAAACATCCATCGATGAGCGGAACACGGAATGAAAGGTCTCCCTTCATAGATGCAAAATCCAAATTGTCACCTGGGTTGATATCATTCCAAGACAACATAACACTAGATCGATAACATAACCAACTAGGACACATGCTAATAAAGTACTCAGATATTGACAAGAACTTATCGGTGTGAATTAAAGTACACCTACCTCTATGGTCGACTCCATCCACAATATCAACCTCCCTCAAGCAAGGAGGTAGACTTGCAACCTTGAATTGATGGATGAGGTGGAACCTATCAATGACTAAGTGAGGGGCAAAGAAAAAATAAGCATACCCTTTCACGCTCTAAGATAGAAGAGGCTTGTAATAATTACATAGCTATGGGATAACTCCTCTCCAAAAAATATGAAGGACATTCTAGGCAAGCGAAAGCCCCATGGACATGGATATGAATCCAAGCGTGGATGTATTGCCAGAGCAGAATCAAATCACGTAGCTTGAGTGAGCTAACCTCTGAAATAATTTTTAATACCCTGTATATCCTAGCAAGTATTAGAGGAGCCAAGGAAAAATGTTCACCTTGGGAGATCCTACTTGAAGCCAATAAGGTACCAGAGTGGATAGATCCTTCCCTGACGGGTAAGAAGAAAATGCACAACCAAGTAACTATGTAAAAATAAATCTCCCTTACCTAGATGTGATGGAGAAAAATGTCGTGAGAAAGAAAGGCTCGAATCTCCTAGAATAACCATCAAACTGCACACCCATCTTGAAAGGGTCATGTAATGAAAGCTCGAGGTAATAAGCTATCCTCTAAGAAGTCTGGATCCAAACATCCATAGGCATGGTTGCTAACATAGGTAGCCTCTAAGCAAGTGATAATGGTTGAGAAATTCACGGTAAACTAAGGGCATAATCATCTTCTCTCGCCTGTCTCTTCTATAGAGGGTTGCCTACGAAAGAGTTTGCTATCATAAGGAATACATTCTTCATAGCGACTACCATAGATCGGAAGGTTCAATACCGCCTATAGATCGCTCAATGTAATGGTCAATTATTCTGGCCCGACCCAACAGGTGTTATTCCAGCATCCCAGAATTCAATTAGGCCTCTTATCCATGAAGAGAAAATATTCCCAAAATTAAGTATAGAGGCATAAATTGCCTTGTAAACCCTAGCCGCTTTTAGAATATCCTTGTGAGCTCGAAGAATATATCAAACCCAAGTGACATACCCCTTCGCTGGGCCATAAATCTGACCTATGGGAGAGTCTCGAGGCCATTCTAATGAGTTGGATTGTAATTGTCAATGATTAAGAAAGCATAATTGCCCTGTTTGCTCAATGATATTGGCAACTAGTTGAAGAATTTTGCATAATCCATAACTCACTTGATCAATAGTACAGTCCAAAGGATTATATTCGCCACACTTCAGTTTAATGGTGGTCACCCATCAGAATTCTCAAATTCAATGTTCTAACAATGGAAGGGTAGGAGAATGGGTAAAGAAATTCTAAAATATGTCACGCCCTTCTAACATATCATTATGTTGCTCCAGTCTTTCCAAAATATCCACATTATTGGGTCATTGAATCGATGATAGACATATATATCATCATGCTCTATACAAGCGATGATCTCCAATTGAGCATTTTTTCTATAAGAGTCACATAAAGAAGCACATACATACATACATACATACATATATATATATATATATATATATATATATATATATATATATATATATATATATATATATATATATATATATATATATCCTGTGTGTGTGTGTGTGTGTGTGTGTGTATTGTAATAAAGACTAAATAAAATCAAAACAAAAGAAAGGAAGAGAAATATTCATCATATGTTTAAATAAAATAAAAAAGAAAATCCTTATCTATAAGGAAAATATGAATCAATTTATTAGGATTTAAAAGGGCTACCTTTCTATATGTCATCTAGCGGCCAAATGAATCCTACAAAAGAAGAAGGAAAAAGGCCAACTAGTGTGCAACAAACACAGTCCGCTCCATGCTTGCACCATATTTGTTGGGGGGCATTTCTTGACCTCCACATATGATTCACAAATGCAGCGAAGCACTAAAGATAAAACCAATAATTAAGAGAAGTAACATTGTATGAATCAGGTTTAAAATGACCTAATCATGATCAAAATTAATTAAAATATTTCTAAATAAAAAATTTTGATTCAATTATTGCGCTCAAAATATTAAAATTAATCAAATAAAGCTTAATTCCATCAATTCATAATTAATAAATCAATCAAAATTAATTTTTAAGGTAATTACACACATGTCAAAGTCAAGCTAAAAAACGACATAACGACATGTCGGAAATTGATTGCACCATTATCACCGAAATGTCAAAACTTATCAAATGACATATTTCACGGTCAATTCGGCAAAGTCTACGCGAACGTTGAGCTATTCAAATGCAACGTCATGCAATTTAAGCCCAATTTCACTTCGATCATCGTCGATGTGGTCCAAACATGATCATGACGCGAAATGACACAACAAGAATAATTTAAATGACATCCATATTGCTAGGGTTTATGCACGGTAAATTCATAAAATTTGAGAAATTATGTTAATTTATAAATAAGATAATTAGTGGCTAATCTCTTAATCCCAATCCTTATCCTAATTCAGAAGACCTATTAGATTGATTTTGCTCTATTGATTCTATTTGGCCAATTGAACAGTAAATTAACCCTAAATCCCAAGAAATATGCAAATCCCTCATTCTTAACATAACCAAAAGCTCTCCTCTTTCCTCTCGATCCTTAAGTCTCTCTCGTGTGACTCCATCTCATAAGATTCCTTTGGGGAACCCTCTAAGCTCTTCTCGACCCATCAAGCTCTTTCTCTGGGTCCGCTCTCTCTCAAAACCATTTCTCCTCCCCAACTTTGTCAATGCTTCCTTGCCATGCAGATGTAATCCCTCCGTTTTCCTATAGCAAGAGCAACAGACTCTCATTTGATCCATGCATGAGAAAGAGTCAACACATCTTATAAAATGATTCACACTGACAAATAGTTAAAAGAGTCAAGTTGTCTTATAGAACAGACCTTTACTTGATTTATGATAAACATTTGAAAGGGTCAAATTCATATTTGAAAGAACAGATCTACATTTGATTTATGGTTTTAGGTATCAAAGCCTATGCTTGTAATTTGACATTTATGTCATGTCAAACATCACTACTTCAACTTAGATATTTCAATGTCCACACAACACTTTGAAGAATAGATACTTATATGCATGTTGAAGTATCCAATAGCTTAAATACTCAAATAGATATATGCAAGTAATCAAGTGAAATGAAAGAACATATATATACTTTGGTCTTACCAGTTAACAAAACCTAAAAATCTAATGATGTCATTATAATATTTTCAGTTTAATAAAATTTGAGAAGCTAATTCTATCATAGAATGACAAAGATAAATATATCGACATCATTGTTAATGTATCTTTTCAAGTTCAAGATCTTAAGAAGAAAGTCCCAAACTTGATCCTCTATGTTCAATCTAGAGTTAACAAGATTTAGAAAATGATAGATCTTGAAATAATTAATTTAGATATGATCCTAGAAGAAGATAGTGAGCACAGGTCTATTTCTAGTCTTGGGGACGGTCAAGTTAGCAAAATCCAAAAATAACATATCAAAAATCAAACTTGAAAATTGATATATATACTTCAACTTAGATATTCACATGTCCATACAACATTTTGAAAGAATAGATATTCGTACGTATGTTAAAGTGTTCAAACATTTAAGAACATACGCAAGTTAGATATAAAAAAAATGATGAACAGATACTACTCTTCCCGGTTTGGTCTTAGGACTAGGTCCAGGTTAACAAAACCAAAAAATATCAAAACTCATTCTTGCATTTTGACGCATACATCATGTGAAACTCAACTACTTTAACTTAGCCATTTAAATCTACATACAATATTTTTAAAAGAATAAATACCTGTATGTATGTTGAAGTATTCATTAGAGCAAGCATCTAGAAAGATATGCAAGCTATATGCAAAATAAAAGAACAGATGCTACACCTCTCGGTTTGATCTTAGGACCGGGTCCGGGTTAACAAAACCTAAAAATCCAATTATGATATTATAAGAATTTTAAGTTAATAATATTTAAGAAGCTAATTCTGTCATATAATTATAAAATATGAATCAATTGACATAGCTTCTGAAGTGCAAGCCCTCAAGAGGAAAAAGTCCTAAACTTGATCCTCTATGTTCAAGCTAGAGTTGACAAGGTTTGAAGGATTATACTTGAGACAATGAATTTAATTTATCCTCAGAGCAAAATAGATGAGTTGATAAGGTCTATTAACCAATATTATTCCTATGATCGATAAAGGTGAATTCAAATAATCAATGATCATATATTCAAATCTAAATCAATCATAAAATGATCAAAAAATTTAAATAAAATAATAAAATTTAAATGAAATGAAATTAATTATTTATAGTAAAATTTAAAATCAATTCACCCCTCCGCAATTGTTTATTTGGGGGTAACAAATTAAGAAAATTTTTGCTCACAGAGCCAATGTCAAATCAAATGCATAACTATTTTCACACTTAAATAATTTTAAGCCCGTAAGGATGTGATCCGTGTCCTTTGTCCACATGGTTTTATCGCAAAATGGCATCACATAAATAATGACCATACCGACGGGTTCACGCGATATGACACCACTAAATTACTTAAAAAATTATGTTCCCAAACGACTTTGCACTTTGAGTGAAATGTAGAATGTATTTGGTTGGGCAAAAAATCTGTTATAAGGTTGACTTATATTTGTTCCTTAGACAAACTCCACCCAGGTCTAAGGATACCTTGACACATAATGTGTTGGATCCTTCTCGTCGGGTAACCTCCTCCGACAAGGACTGTGATAGCTCGGGATGATGGAACCATGAGATCTAGATCGGGCACATCATCATTCCCCCAACCAAAAGTTTTAAATTAAAATGATAAATTTTATAATTTCTAAACTCCACTCACTACTATTATATACTGTTATTTAACGATTCATCGACCTTTTAATCAGTGCTCTCATTGGGAGAGGTAATTAACTATGGGGACTTGCCTATAGGAAACCTGGAATCAAATCTAAAAAGTCCTCACAAAATGAGAACGAAATCTCTCAATAGTGTATTATCTACTATTCATCTACCTTTTGAAATTTTCACTAACACTTAAACAACTCTTTTAATTCCTAAAGAGGTCTGTGGCAAATTTTTGGATCCCACAAATGACTAGCTTTAATCGAAAGTTTTCTCTTAGTATTGGGATGTATAATTAACTATAGATGCTTGCACCTATAGGAAACATGAAACTAGATCTAAAGTCCTCACTAAATGAGGATAAAATATCTAGGTAGTGTCTTATCCACTATCCAGTCTGCCTTCTGAAAATTTGTTCAACATTAATCCAAAATCTCTTCATCGAGAGGTCGAATGCGAATTTTCATAGCCCACACTCAAAATATTGAAGGAATACAAGTCACTGGAGGTTTTTCCTTGCGACTTTGACATTCATACTTGCCTTGTATTCTTCTTGATGTAGCTATGGTAAAAAAAGTTATTTTGGTTTCTTGTAGCTGCTATTTGGGTCTGTTTGGGGGCAATCGTAGCATTTTAACAAGCTGGTTATAAAGTTACTGTAGGGAAAGTAATTTTTTAAAAAGTTGTTATAGTTATTATAAATATTTTTTTTTAAAAAAATTCAAACAGTAACTTTCTAACACCCACCATACTCTAACAACTTTAGTTTTCAAAAGTAAATTTTCACTATAAAATTTTCTAAAAAAGCTATCAAAAAGTTGGTTATCAAATACAACTGTGGTTGATTTTTGTTTGCTTTCTCAAAGCAGCCGTCAGAAAGTTATCCCAAACGCACTCTTTATCATCAATATAATGCATTAGTGTTCTTCCCAAAGTCGATGCCAAAGAACTGTATCCCTTACTATTGGGTGGGCATCATAAAGATATCTATCAAACATGTTAAGTAGATGGGCACAAAAAATAGTTGATAATTTGGATTTTTAATTTTGAAGCAAGGAATACAAATTTCATTATTGTAGGAGTCATGCAATAATTCAAGGAGGAAGATGATACTTTCTTAAATATCCTCTCTCCAACTCTCTAATTTGAGTCTCTCTCCAGAATAAGAACTATCGTCTTTAGGCCTGATGCCTTGAAGTCTCAAATCTCATAATTAAACCACTCTCTCTCTCTCTCTCTCTCTAGCAAAACCCTTTAGGTTAATGCGGAATGTCAATTACAATTGAAAAGCGGAAAAATATTAATTACGAGGCATGACATTGAATAATAAGAAATTATGACAACAAAACGAAGAAGTGTGGGTATCATGCTAATTTCGTGGTTCGTTGTGGCTAGGTTGACATTATAACTACTGGATAACAATCTTCTTGACTACAAAGTTACTAAGTGCTTAAACTTCGAGACCTTTTTTGAGTTCATTTTCGCCTCATCAATTTCAATTATTCTCAGCTTTATTAGATTTTCATCAATAGTACATTTGTCTCTTGAGATTCCAATTGATAATATTATAGTTCTCTTGGAATTCCTTTCTCAGCTCAAATGCTCTTCGTTTGGCTTTCATGCGCCTTTTCAAGTCATTGATTTAATGATCAATGATTCATAGGGCTCTACATGCTTAAGAAGATGACCATAATAAATTCTTTGAGAATAAACTTTTTGATATTAAACTTTAAATGCTTATTTTATTTAATGATGTTAAAATGACGAGGTTGAGAAAGAGTGGAAGTTATCATCTTCGTTTTCACTTCAAGCATGGTGTGTAATCCTCAAGTTAGCTTAATTCTTTCATAATTATTTGTGATATTCTATCATATTTATAGTCATATCACAAAATTCTTATATATTTACATATCTATCATATAAACATTCAATCGCGAGCCAACTTATTTTTTGAGAATCAACAAATTTATTATATAAATAATTTTATATTAAAATTGAAATTGAATGATAGATAATTCAAAATAAAATCTTATATTTTATTATGATCAATAATTTAAAAATTGATTACAATCTTTTCATCTTATTTTGTGTTTTTTTTATAATATTATATAATAACTTAAATAAGAATCAAATTAAATATTTATTTCTCAATATAAGATATTAAATAATCATTCAGTTAGCCTTCTTCAAAAAATATATATTTTGTTGGTATTACATTATAATAATGTTTATCAATCATCATTATTTTTAGATTGTTTTGGAAAACTAAAATAATAATAAAATTTTAAAATATATTAAATATGTCAAGAAATATTTATATATGAATAAATATAAAAATGATAAAAAAAATAGTATTGACTATTTTTCATAAAAAATATAATTTATTATTGTCTATTATCCTTTAAGATATATTATAATTGTGTGGACATCAGAATTTAATTAAGATAAATTTTAAATTTTTTTCTTAATTTTAAGTTAAAATATAGTATAAAATTATATAAGCATTCATATATTATACTCTTATTAAATTAAATTCATAAATTTATCAAATCTTGGCTAAAACATTTTAACTAATTTTTTTAAAAATATTTTCTAATTTTAATTGAATGTTTTAGAAAAATTATTTTTTACTTTTAAATTTTTAAAAAACTATAAGATCTAATCAATCTTATATTTTGCCTTGATTTTCTCATCAACGAGAAAAATGTAGGCCAAATTCAAGGTTCTAAAATTTTTACATTTTCTAAAAAAAAAGGAGAAAAATATAAAAAAGATTTAGCAGCTTTTAGACTCCATGACATAGAGAGAGAGAGAGAGAGAGAGAGAGAGAGAGAGAGTAGGAGGTGGTCACGAAGTAGGGGAGAGAGAGAGAGTGCAGGACTACGGTATAGATGATATAATTATATAAAAAAATTTGAGGGTGGGTAATTGTGTAAGTCTGCTTCTGTTAAAATATTCATTATCTAAATGGCATCAAACATGATGCATGATGTATTTCGCCTTAAACAAATTAATGTTAGTGACATTTTTCTATGATTTAGAGATTAGGGTGTCATATGAGAAAAGATAATCATTGAGTAGTTAGATATATAAATATATAAAAAATCTATTGTACGTATGTAAATCTCCTTAAAAAATAATCATAAGATTTGGGGCTAGTCATATCTTGTTTAACATGAGGTATTTGATTGATGTTTGCATTTTAAAAAAATCCTACTAATTGATAATTTGTTTTATGGGTGTTGGGAAATGCAGTCCAGTTTATGGATTTGCAACTTAAGGTTTTCAAAATCATGAAGTAGTAAATCAACCTTAATTAGGGCTATAAATGAGCGGAGCCATGAACTAATTATTCAAATTTATTCATTTATTTTCTTATTAGGCTCAAGCCTAGCTTGAGCATAATCTGAGATTTAAATCATATTTAAGCTTATTTATTAATTTTTTTAATAAAGTTTCAATTAAATTTCAGTTTTAATCAAGCCTAATTAATAATGTATTTAATGTTAAAATTTAAACATATAGTTAATTATTAGATATAATTGAATTTATTAAGTTTAATAAAAATTAACATAATTCTTTAGTTTAGGTGTTATTTAAATTTTTTTTGGAGAAGTTTAAATATTAATATGAAAAAGGTTTAAATCTACCCATCTAGCTATTTATTTAATATTTTTATCCGACTTATATATCTAATAACATGCAGAATTTTTAAAGCATATTAATTATAAAAAAATTGATATAATAACATAGAATTTTGTTATTAAATGAAAAATAAGCTAATTAATAAACTTCTCCATATGCCTTATACCAGCTTGTAGATAGGGTATTATCCTGTTAAAAGCATAAGTGCATTTGCCCTCACACAGTATTTCATCCTTCATCTAATTTTAAAAATTTTCAGTTGCAAAATAGTTAAAGCCATTGATATAGTAAAAAGTAATAAAAATTATTTTTAAGTGCACATTTTAATAACAAAAATTTGAATGAAGGGTAGAAAATGTGTAAATATAAACGCTCCTATTTTCTTAAAAATGAACGTAGTCAATCCATAATAATTTATGTTATGTGATATTGTATGTTAATGATAACATAATTCTCTCGTATTATGAGGGTGATGGTATTTCACTTGAATTGAGGGTGATTTAGGAAAATTGATATCAAGATGCAACAAATTTTATGATGTGATATATAAGAGTATTAGTTTAAAAAAAAATAATTTCTTCCGTCATAAATCTCTTCAAATACATCTGATAAAATTGGAACAATACAAAGAAGATTAGCATGGCCTTACCAAGGATGACACACATAAATTAAAAATGGTCTAAAATTATGAGTGTAAATTAGTCTGGTTGATAAGAGTCTTAGAAGTTATTATCAAGATTTTAAATTTGAATCTCACTTATATCATAATAAAATTCATCTTATGGACTTCAGTGGATAATATGGATAATATATATATATATATATATATATATATATATATATATATATATATATATATATATATATAATATATATATATATATATATATAGAGAGAGAGAGAGAGAGAGAGAGAGAGAGAGAGAGAGAGAGAGAGAGAGAGAGAATGGTGAACAATAAATCATAAAGTGTATGATTTGAACCAGTGATATTATAGTTATCACATCTTCTTTGATCAATGGCCTATGCCCTTTCACTAATTTTTTTTTTCTGTCTTTTATCTTAACTATGCCTTATATTATTTGTCTTGGATTTATTTTAAGAGATATTGAGAAAACTTTATTTAAAAATCTTTATTACTTCTTAATTTTTTGTAGTCTACTATTTTTCGATCAAATGAGGGAAGGGGGCATGATGAAATTTTTTCAAAACTTACCACTTTCAAAAATTCTCAGTGAGAAATTAATATTTGACGAGAATCATTATTTGAAATTATATTTTTATTTCTTTTTATATTAAAATCTTTGAAGTAAAAGAATTTCAATTTGAAATGAAGTTTTATATATTTTTTATGTTTGAAATATTTGTCTAAAAAAACGGAAATATAAAAGGAAAGTTTGTTATCCAAGAAAGTTGATCTCAACCCAAAATAGATTGAATAATAAATAGTCCAGCTCAACTAAAGTACTGTTTGGCTGCGGGGTAGGCCAGCTGCCTTATTTTTAAAAAGCTAAGTTATGCGTTTGGGAGTCACATTTTAAATACCGATTCATATAAAATCCAGTCACAAATGTCATTTTCGGCACTCGAGAGCAGAACTCTGGTCCAACTTTCAAAATCCCATTCTGCTTTCTTAAAAAATATCTTCCAAATGTACCCCCGTATACTGCATGAAAGCCTCCATCTCTTGTATTCAGCACTTCCGCATCTAAATCTTGAAGGGCCTAGGACTTTACTGTATTGAGGGCTTTAGCTCCGTCTCCCCTCTTCGGCATCTCCGTCTCTATTCCTCTTCTAGTACACCGAAATCCCGATCCGTGTGTGTTGATAGACTTTAGCTCTCGGTTTGTCCCATCGCCGTGACTCCAACACCGAACCTATTTCATACCATGTAAATCCCTAGTCTTTCTATCTCTGTTTTTGTTGTCATAGATGGAGCTACATGTCCCGTGAAATGGTTGCAAGATGTTAACTTTATAGTTTCTCTTTGATGTTAGTAGAAAATTGCTTTGTAATTGTTATTGGTTGCTATGACTATTTTTCTCATTTTATTTTTTTAAAGATCATGTTTATTCATCATCAGTTAAATTCAAAGTTGTAATTTTTGGTTGGATGCATGATGTCAACCCTAAGGGAGTGGAATAGAGCAGTAGATTTTTGCATTAACTTTGATAATTTTTTTGACTTAGCGTAGATAGTAAAAATCTTTCTTCTTTTTTAAATCATTTTAAAAGAATATAGAAACAATATGGCTTATACATAGTTGTACACTTTTTTGTTTCTCCGTTGATATAGAAATGCAAAATACAAGACTTGATCATTTGGATAAAAAACTTAATATTATATTGGCACTACTAGTCATAAATATTATCTTAATTTTCATGTTATATAGGAATGTGATGTGTTAAATTCAAATGTCAAATAGTAGACTTATGAGTATATATGGACTTCTAAAATTACATTTTTTTTCTTATTTTGTTGATGTTATATGATCATAAGAGTAGTTTTGTAACTTCTTCTGCAAATAATTGCAGCACAACATATGCATAGTTCAATCTTCCAAATAGTTAAACTGCTTCTTTAGAATCATCTTTCTAAAAAATTTTTTCCTTCAACAATTTTACAATTTTTCATACAACTGTAGCTGTGCCAAATATATTCTAAGATTCAAAATAATAAAAGCTTGATTCTAGAAAGCGGTGTCTTATTTTTTTTTTTTTAATTTTAAATAGATAAATTGGGCCTCATAAACTGCTGCACATGTATGAATTGTGCATGATGAAGGCTCTCAATCATATGATAGGCACTTAATATTTTTAAACACATTCTTCCCTCATTTATGCACTCCGCAACCTCAAAGTTTACACAATAATTTTGTAATTTAAAATATATTGTGCTAAAAGAACTAAAACATATTAAAACATCTTCCTCCAAATTATCATTAGTGAGAGTGAAAAAATCTTTTTCTTTTGTTTATCCATGCACGCTCCGCGTGGGCTTTGTACTTATAGAATGAATGGATAAAATGGAGCATCATTATGTTTATAAATTAATTCTCTATATACCATGCTTTATTTATAAATGATTATACTTGTGTAGCATGTGAGAAGTCATATTGTACGGTATGCTTACTACTTTTAAGTTGAGATTATTTGCTCACTCTGTGATCTCGCTTTCATACTTTCTTCAGACATTTATTGTTAACCTTCACATATGATTCACGAGTCGAATTGAATTTATAAAATGAATTCGACGGATTTCGAATGCAACAACACGTAAATCGAAGCTAAAATATACTGAACGTCCCCAAAATTAGTTGAAATGACCTCGATCGATGAACGGACTTCACCGTGTTCAGAACATCGAAATTGATCAGAATATATATCTTGCATAATATGACGGTCACTCATCAGGAGATCGAGCCATCAATACACCAATGAGCATTTTAGAGTCGGGAGGCTGCGACGATACCCAAACTGATCTTCGTTAATAAAATTGAATCTGTCGTTATCGTCAAAATGTCGAAACCTATAAAATGAAACTATATGCGCTCAATTAGAATGAGTCTACGCGAATATCGAGCAATTAGAAGTAGTAATGCATAATTTTGAACTAAAAGTGATTAATTCATCACCGAATTGATCCAAATGACTCGATCGCGGAATCTCCATCATGCGTCTTTCAAAATTATCTAAAATAGATATCCAATTTGACTATGGTTATTGCGCTTAAAATTTTATCAAAATTAGCTTGTATTTCAAGATAAATTTACCTAATTATCCTTTAATTACACTTAGTTAGTGCTTCAAAACTCGTAGCTTGCTCATCCTTATACCTCCACCTCCCATTCGACCAATAATATGCTGCCACATCATCCCTCCCCTACCACTTCATGCCTTATCCCATCCCTACTGCAAGCCGAATGAACAAAAAAGTGAATCCTCCCGTCTTCAGCTCGTGCATCCTCTTTACCCTTTTCTAGCAAAGTCGCAAGCACCGAATGAGCCTCTCTCTCTCTCTCCCTCGTCTCTCCTCCAAATCCCACACAACTCGCGACTTCCACTCCGCCTTTCCCAACCCGTCCGTTTCATGTGACAACCATGCATCCAATCGAATGTCTACATCTTGGCAATTTTTTTAAACTAAGTATTATTAGAAGCTTAATTAGGTAATTACATATTATTAAATTTTTTTTAAGAATATGTATAGTCACCCAATTAGTCGAGCCACGCCACATTTCCGCATGGTTGCGGATGAAATTGAGGCCGTCACCCTTAGTGGATGACTCGCTTCAAATTACCTGAAGCAATTGCTCACTAAGTGGTCGACTGACTTCAGATTACGGGAGCCAGTCACCCACTAATTGGACGACCTCAGAATACAGGATATGTAATTAACAGCCAACTAGCATTCTATAATAATTAATTGACAAATGATCGTGGATATCAAACCTAACTAATTATAGTACATCAATCTCTAACTAATTGCAGTACATCAAAAAGAAAAAAGAATAGATTTGACTGAATAAATCAAAATAGTTATGTTATTTGATTTGGTCTAATTGATTCAAAAAATAAAAATTATCCAAATCAACCAAATGCACACCCCAACATAGAAGGATTCTTTTGATTTGCTAGTGTAAACTCGTTGTCAGGTGCACATAATGGTTGTCTTCTCAAATCATCATCATTTCCCAAATATATTCTTAATAAAAAATGATGCAAATTGCAGTACAGTAGTGCACAACTTATGTGAGAATTCAGATCCTCCCAAAATTGGGATTCAAGTAGTTCAAAGAAAGTGCACATAAAATATAACAAAAGTAGTACAAACGTAGTACAGACGTATATCAATGAATGAAATAGATAAAAACAAACGTAGTACAGACGCAGTTAATAATGTACCATGATACTTGCCTAATAAAAAAGTACTGTCTAAGCTCGCAGTCGACTTTACTCCATCCCATGATTGAAGGGCTAAATGCACAAAAGAGTCTCTCAAATTCGCTACTGTAGATCGCACTCTGTGTAAGGAACTACAACCGATTCCATAAAAGACCGAGAGTCTGTAAGACTCTTTCCGCCTTCAAATATTGCTTTTATTGCCTTACCGCATCCCAAGCCTTCATGTAAAACTTTAACATTGAATTTCGATTCCATCCTACTATAATCTCCTAGGTTTCGGATCTATCGATGCGATCATGTATAATGAAGTAAGCTATTAATTTAGAACTACACTGTCAATGACCTGCTGCACTTACTTCATAGATACATCTATGATTTTCACCAACTCATGATATTCTCCAAGCACCCCATAAGCGTCGGCTGCTGCTACAATGTAAACGCCACTTACATGGTCTAGTAGGACTATCATGTTGTACGCAAATAATCATGTAGTTCTTCTGGTTATAAGTAACTGTTTGGAACTAAACATTATTTACTATGCACCACCCAATAACAGCAAATTGCAGACTCCATTTATTTGCGAAGCACATACCTTCGACAAGGTCACCTAGGATTTCCGTATCGTCTGTTAGGACAGTTTTATTAGAAGGACCGTCGAAGTAAATATCGTTGTCTCACTCTCTCATAGTCTGACACATCCGGACATACTCGTTTGTGGACAACATCTGACTCTCACTGTTAATATTTTAGAGTGAGTGATTTCTTAGAAGATCATGACTGTCTAGACTCATAGGCACAGTGACTTCTACCCCAAGTGAGTAGTCATCATTACTAATATCTTGCTCAGACTCATCACTTGAACCACTGCTCATAGTCTGATACTCATCTTCGTCTGCAGCACTGTGAGGCATATATGGTTCCTCTGAACGATAAACAACATCATCACTGCCACAAAACTCATAAGTTGGATGATAACCAATCATACTTATTACAACGTAGCGTGGAAAGATTGACAAGATGTTACTTGGGAATCAACTCATCAAAGCCGTTGTGTCCCTAGAGGTGCATGTGCGATGAAATCTGTGTCGTCAGTGGTATATCTCGACCTTATTGATCGGATGTGGATGCAACATTAACATCCTCCACTTCGACATACAACACTAACATCTGACTGGAAGCTTCGTCTAGTGTTACTTCACAAATGTCACGTCACATATTACAGACGCTATAAATTTGTTACCCACCGGATAACGACCTGTAAGAGTGATTGTGTGACGCTCTGAATCAATGTGCAAGGTTCTCATAATCCGCTTTTCCAAAAGCGATGTGACGCGTAACCTTAATCGGATGATTTCAACCTCCCACATAACTTGATCAATTGCTCATCGATACTCGCCTCCATAAAAGAATCACAAATAAATTCTATTCATTCTTGTAAAATAAGCTATATGAATAATCAGAAATTTATATTAATTGACACCCTAATTAATACTACCTTTGGCTACTTAACACCTAAACCGTAACGCCAACACAAACCTAAAAATCAAATCCCAAACAAAAGTCTAACCATACAACTCTAACCCTAGCACACGCATCTATTAATTTATAAATTGATAAAGAAAGTGATTTACCGTGGTTTACAAAGAACGACGGGAAGTGCGAAAAAATGTAGAATCTGGCCAAAGGAATTTTTCTCGAACGAATGGAGTCGCAATCGTCACGAAAAGCTATTGTTGACTTCAACGGTTGCTATGGGAGAGGGAAGTTGTCAAAGCAGAGAAGGAAGTTCTATCGATTACTGACAAGATGCTAATAGGTGGTCGGACCCCTAGGAAGTTCAGAGGGGGACCATGCTTGATGGAAATGAAGGTGGTCGAGTTCGATGAGCTCTGAGGAGGAAGCGATTTCGGGCGAATCGAAATCGAGGAGATAGACGATCGATCGGCTAATATTAATACTCAGTCACCCAATTAACGGCTCCGTGTCTGAAGCCGTCGCCCGCTGCCACTAAGTGGATGACTCAATTTCATGTGGCACAACGCCACATTGGTGGCGATGGTGGCCACCATTAATTGGTACTATACCTATTCTTAAATTTTTTTTAATAATACTTAATTACCTAATTAAGGTTCTAATGATACTTAGTTTAAAAAAAAAATCCCTACATCTCCTATACCCACTGAATTCAGCACTTCAATCCTTGTCATAGTTTGCATAAGACCATCAAACCAAAGCCTGTTCCTCCCTTATCAGCTGGAAACTCGAAGCACAACCGGCTTCAACCCTCATAGCAAAATATGCAGCCTGTTTTCTTTGATCCTGTCGAGAAACTCTCAGATCTTCAACTCATCTCTGCATACGACCGAGCACAAAATTCTCTTCGTTACTAGAGTACTAACCTGGAAGTCTGTGCCATGGCTATAATAGATGAAATGACTAGATCAAGAGGATCGCATCCTCGATCCGTGTCATTCCCAATTTCCCCAAGCCGGGTGTTATGTTTGAAGATATCACGACGCTGCTGCTCTATCCCAAAGCGTTTAGGGATACTGTGGAGTTGTTCATAGAGAGGTACAGGGACATGGAATCGCTATTGTGGATGGTGTTGAAGCTAGAGGCTTTATCTTTGTGCCTCCTATTGCTTTAGCTATTGGAGCAAAATTTGTACCTTTATGGAAGTAAAAAAAAAAAAAGTAAAAAATTAAAAAAAAATTAAAAAATGCTCCCAAGTGAAGTTATTTCGGAAGAATATTCTTTAGAATATGATACAGATACAATGAAAATGCATGTTGGTGCTGTCTAGTTTAATGATCAGGTCCTTATTATTGATGACCTTATTGCAACCAGAGAAACCTTATGTGCTGCAATCAAGCTGATTGTTGTGAATAACAAAAGAAATGAAGAGAGATGAAATAACATATATATATATATATATATTCATGTAGATGATTGAAGACTTCATTATTATCAGTAGAGCTAATGAATAGAAGATCACGACTGTAGTATCACAAGACACTGACCGTTATGCTTAGTAGAATTGACGGGAAGGTTGAATAGCCCCTGATGTAGCCCCATACACGGGGATGGCATCGGGAGGTTGTCGAATTCCATTCTAAACACATACATATATGCTTTCTTAGTATATTAAACTTATGTACTTATTATTTGAATATAATTATAAATATTTGCTAGACACATGTACTCGTGCATGCTACTTCAGCATGGCGAGGAAATCAGGATGCCTTTTACGCAGGTGTTGAAGGCATGTCATGTTTTTTAAGCGTGATGGATTTAGAAGACTCTCTAAGTCGTGTTGTAAGACATTGACTATGCATGCTTTCTTAAGCATGGTAGAAAGGCTAAATAGCCCCAATGCAGCCCCCTATGCGGGGACGATGTCGAGAGACTGTCAAATTTTGGACTAACAATGAACTTAGAAGAACTTAAGTATGATCTAAACATGGCTTAAATAAAAACTTAAGCAAGGTTTTATAAAAAAAAGACTTGAATGAGATTCATAATAAACTTGAAGGCTAAACGAAGTGCGTGGACAACATATCCTATCGAGCAATTAAATTATGTGACTCGTCATATTCAATGCATTGAATATGGATCAAAATGAAATATGAATAAGATTTGCTATGAGTTTGGAGGCTCATTGATAGACAGGATAATAACATAAATAGAACTTATAAGGAACTCACAAAGAACTTGATTGTTTATGTACATGAATGTCATCTATTGCTGGACAATCTAATCCATAAGTTGAGCTCCAAATGAACTACAAGGATTTGCATGAGTGCAAATTGGTGATTACTTTATAAGCAAGACAAATACTGAGTAGATAGCTTACAAGCAGGAATGAGATAGAATAGCTCACTGATGAGCATGAATAGAAGAACTATTTATTTAATGCTTAGATAATGTTATATCTAATGAATTAAAGATAAAAAAAGTCTAAAGTAAACTTATAATGAGCTTATAAGCTTATCAATAAGCACAGATGAGACTTGTTGAATATTTTAAATTCAATAAATAAAGAAACAAATACAAATGATGGTATGATGCTCTGAATTTAATAAGAGCTAAAATACAAATGCCACCGGATATGCATCACATTAATGTTAGCAGATAGAAGGCGTTGATTTAACTTCTAAGTGAGCTTCAAATATATTAATCTTGCACAAATCATGAAGTCAGCTATCACTCAATTCAAGTGCTTCAGAATTTGTGCAATTATTTGAAAGAGATGAATTATTGTACAAAATATAAATTAATCTTCAAGTCAATTTGATCTTTCCAAAATTTGTACAAGTATTTTGAATAACGCACATGGGCCCTGTCACTACGCTGAATGCTTAAACTTAGTGCTTGAGAATGATGCGCGGGTTGATTCTCGGTTGGGTCTGCGAACTAGGTCCGAGTTAACAAAACTTAATGATGTTGTTATAGCTTTCTTCACTTGAGAAAAATCTCTGAGAAGCTAATTCTATCATATGACTATATAACAACTATCTCCTATCACCTCAATGATGGCCAAGTTGATTAAAGATATCAATCAGAGGGGTTATCTATTGACCTCATTTTTGGAGTGTGGATTCAATCTTCCCATCATAGGTCTAGGAATCTTCTAGACCCTAAGAACTCCTTAGTTGTAGGACACTTCTAGTGGCTAAGTGAACACTTAACCTAAACCTAGAGACTTTAGAAGGGTTTTTCATAGGATTAAGCTAAGCGTTAAGACTAAGGATACCTACCATACCCTATGGATTAACCCATGAGTTGCAATCACCTAAGTTTGAATAAAGCAAATTAAATCAAGATTAAACCAAATTAAATCAAACCAAAAGCAAAAAATCAATGCATAAACACAAATGAACTCAAAAATAAATTCAAATGAGGTTCAAAGTGGCAAATATATCATTTGACCGAGAGTTGACCCATGTGGGCCCCATTAAGTGAAAAGTCAACAAACTAAAAATTATCCAAATTAAATCACTCTAAAAGATCAAAATCATCAAATGAATATATTTAAATATAAAACTAAACAAATATAAATCAAATGAGATCTCAAATGGGTTAATTGGATCATTTAATCCTCTAAGCTCAATTTAGATTAAAACACATTCAAATCAAAATTAACATCAAGTTAAATAAAACCAATCACACTAAATCATCATAACCACTTAATCAAACATGATTAAAGCTTAAACACATATTGGTTGAGTCAAACAAAATATTTAACTCAATTGAACTCGATTTGACCCATTTGACTCAAAATGGATCAAACCCAAATCCAAGCTGAATTCACCCAAATAATTGATCCAGAATATTCCAAATAATTCATAAAATATAATTGAAAATTAATCTAAATATAAAATGATAAATTGAATCACATAAGTCAACTTAACTAAATTTGGTCAAAGTTTGTCAAATTTGGGTCAAACTTAGGTCAAATTCAAAATTAATCCAAATTAAATAAAATTAATTAACCAAAAATATCATGAGTGATCAATTAAACATAATTAAAGTAAATCCAAAGTCAATGAGTCAAACCGGATTGCTTGAACCCAACCCAACTCATTTGGGTCAACATGAGTTGACCCAATCCCAAATTAACCCTAAATTGAATAAAACACTTAAAGCATCATGTAAATAAGTTAAAATCAAACCTGTATGACTGGGTGATACTGAGAGAGAGAGAGAGAGAGAGAGAGAGAGAGAGAGAGAAGAGAGACAAAGAGAGGGAAAACACATAATCTTGTAAAATTTCTCATCCCCATTACTTGATTTCAATGGAGACTGACCACACAGTAGTAAAGGAAGACTGTGGAGCTAGAATACAAAATTCACAATAAGCCATCACTTCCCAACCATCTCCCCATCACCCTTCATGGTGGTTTTCGGCCACCATTAAGGGAGGGAGAAAAGAGGTATCAAGCATATCTGATTTTGGCATTATAGAGCTCCTCGAAACTCCAGCAAGCATGCAAAATCCATTCCTCACTTCCCTTCAATAAATCATCAAATTTGAGTGGATTCTAGCAATTGTAGGTTGTTATTTGATCTCAAGGAAAGAGTCTAGATTCATTCCAAAGCTTCATCTCATATCTAGGAGTGTATTTTAATTATCTCTGCAATTGGAAATCATCCATGATGAGATAATTTTTAAGAGTCATAGCTAGCCTTAGGTAGGTGCTTTTGTTTGCTTCAATGTGTGCTCAGTTTTAGAATTTTCTCATAGATTTTCCTCACATTCTTCATTTTATGTGATCCCCATGCACTTTGAGGTGTTTTTTGATGAAGATCACAAGAAATTGAGCCCAAAACCCCTTTTTCCATTCAGTTTTATTTTTTTTTGAGCTTTGGTTTGCCAGTTTTGGAGAAGAAGACCAACAGCCGTCCAATTTCCCGTTTAGGGAAATGGACGACTGTGATTTTACTCGCTTTCAACCCCGGATCGCGGATCAATCGCGTCGACGGTCCGATCTGTAATCCGTGCAAAATGAGCATTCTAGCTCATTCTAGCCACACAAAACTGTGGATCCAATCTGCGGTCAACATGTGGTGCTGCGGGCCCAGTCAGCGTTGTGTGTGATAAGTAGGAAATTATGGATTTTCAGCTTTTAAAAATTTATAAATTCACCTGAAATTTCAAAAATTCATAGAAACTAAATTTCCTAACTAAAAATTCTAAACAAGAGCTCGTTGGATTCATCTTTATGAGAGAAATCCAACAAACCCAAAGTTCTCAAATGTTATTGGATATTTTGAGTTTAATTTAAGTTTTGGTGAAAATCAAATTTCATCAATTACTCTAAAAATACAAATCGGATTGAGTTGAAATTTTTGGAGATTGAAACTGAGGTCAAAATCTATCTACCATAAAAATGTCAAGTTGAAAGGACTTCTAAATTGCAGTTATTAAATTTTAAAGTTTATGAATACCTATTTTAGTAAAATAAATTAAATAAATATAAAAATGGTTAAAGATGAGTCTAAAACATTTCAATTAACAATATGCTAAGATAAAAAAATTTGGAACCATTCATTAATATTTTCACTAAGTCTAGTTCATTTGGATAATTAATTAATTTAAAGCAATTAATTGAATGATTAACTAATTAATGATCTCATTAGTCTAATTGAAATTTGAAACACATTGGATCCTAATTACTTAATTAAAGGGGTAGGTCTTTAGCAATTTAATAGCCTAAAGTCATTTAAGAAAATTATGGTTAGCTCATATGTGTGAAAAAATTACAAGTGTACTTAATTAAATCTCTTAATTTAATTAATCATTTATTATGAGCTAAGTTGCATTAGGCATTTTCATTTCTTAGATCATTACAAATTTATTTTATGCATTTCATGTTGGCTCATAATTATTTGATTAGTTATGTTAAGGTGATATAGGTAAGGGCTAATTAATATACTTAAAGCATAAAGATGACTTAATTAACTCATAAAATTCTTCTAATTACTTTTTCATTAAACTAAATTAAATCACAAACATGGGAATGGATTAGGATCAGCAAACTTTCCATCATTTCATTAAATCAAATCAAAACATAAAATCAAAGATGGCATTAACAATATTAAGTTTTCCTTATATGCTTTTATTTGATATGATTGTCCTTAGGAATTAGTTTGATTGAATGAAACATATATTTTATCTCTTATTATTCATTTTCAATCATATTAAATGATGTATGTCATGTGGTTTCATGCATTCATGTTTTTAAAGTGTTTAAATTTAAATGAATTTCCTTTATGTCAAGCTTGCATGTGTTGATGAACCTATGAATATGTGTGGCTATTATCACTATTAAATCAAAATTATTTTCAAAAGTTTATAAGTAAACCATAATATTTGGAGTGATAATAGTTATAAATATCTATAAGCTTGCATGTGTCTATGGCTTAGAACATGATATGGAGTTCTCTTTCTTTAATCTATATGGATTTACATAAAATTTGAATGTAAACAATGTATAGCCCATTTGAAAAGAACACAACATTTGTATGAATTTATTCCTATGTATTTTTATGTTAGAATTTAGATAAAACTTTAGCTCACATGTATAAATAATTCAATTAAAAGAAATACAACTTTTGTATTATTTTCCATTCTTGTTGCACTTATACATTCATGTGAATTCAAGAATAGTGGGTATTTCTAGTATGGACATTCTAGGGATGCGAGGCTTTAAGTAGCCCCAAGGAGGTCTTTAACTCACTCCCTGGTTAACAATGGTGAAGAATCCATTTAAAATATTTATACACTTGTATGTGCATTTAGCCAATGAATGAAAATCTCCTTTTCAACTTTAGCTCACATGTATAAATAATTTAATTGAAAGAAATATAAATTTTTGCATGATTTTCCATTCTTGTACTCATTTGTACATTCATGTGTATTAAAGAATAGTGGGATATCTAGTCTGGACATTCCGGGGATGTAAGGCTTTAAGGAGGTCTTTACCTCACTCCCTTGGTTAACAATGATGAAGTACTTTCTTAAAACTTTTATACACTTGAATGTGCATTTAGCTAATGAGTCAAAATCCCATTTTCTACAAAATACACATATGCATCTTTCATTTAAAGTGCGCTAAAAGAAATATTTTTTCATGTATTATTATACTTAGGATTCAATCATATGCATGTTACATGTGATGGAAAGGAATAATGTGATGTATGCCATGTGTTAGTAGTTCACTCAAATTAATCTTAAGAAGCCTTTCATGTTGAATGCAATCATTTAAGGTGAACCTAAACTTAGGATTAATTTAAAATATGTAATAATACATTCACTAAAGAGAACTAAACCAAATTAACATGCTTTAGAAAGTGGCTTAGGGTAGTGATGAAAGAGGGCAACCTCTTTTCTTCTCTTTACAATATTTAGTTACTGAGGGTAAGTCACATGAAATAAAAGAAAACACAAATTAAAACTTGTAAATCAATTAAAGCACTTGAAGTGAAACCACCCTTTAAATTGAATCCTTTCACATTTAGAAAATCATAACCTTAATGCCTAGTTAGAACATATCACACAAGTTTTAATACACAAACAATATAATTAAGTCACCGCTTCTAGTTTTATGTTAGGATGGTGCATGGTGAGGTGTATATTTTATTTTGTGATGTATTACTTTAGATTGGACGTTAGGGTGTGTCTTTTGTAGATTGGATGTTAGGCCATGATTAGCCTAATCATATTTTCTGCAGGGGATTGTGCTTAAAGAGCCACTGTAAAAATAAATATACAAATATTTTTCTTGTAGGTTGCTTATGCTCCTAAGCATAATCCAAGTTAGGATATGTGGGCTTGGTTACCCATGTGTAGGGTGCTAAGTCCAAATTATAAATGTGTTTGGGATTAATCTCTATTTTGCAAGTGTAGTTAGATTTACTTTTTGATATAAAATATAATTTTATAATAGGAATTATGATTAGTGTTGTGGGGGATTAAGATAAGGAGTGGCCAGAAGGCTTAGTCCTTGGGGTGCCCTGTGATGCCTTTGGAGCAAATCAAATCAAAAGGAAGAAAAGGAGAAAATGAAGAAATGAAGCAAAGAAGACCCCCATAGTATGTATTATTTTGTAATCGAGGTTGTATAAGGGTAGAGCTCGGCTACCCATCTTTTTTTTCTAGGGTGTACAACAGAACCCGACTGTATGAGGCTTTTATTCTTTTATGAAATTTATACATGTTTGATTGATGTTGTGTTTAGATTATGCATTAGAACAACATGCTTTTCATAGTTTCTTAATGTTTGATGTTTGAATGTGTGGCCTGAATACGGTAGGCTCTTAGGATAAAATAAATTTTCTACCCAACTAATCACTCATAACTAAAATTCTTAATAACTCATAACCTCATCATAAAGCCTAGATTTTAAACAAGATAATTAAAAGATTTAGTAACCCCTCACCTAAATGTTGTATGTCTCACATCATGCATGCATATTCTTTCTTCCTTGAATATGGGGGATCTTCATCCTTGCATGATAGGGGAATGCTTGACCTGTGAGGGAATCCCTTGTGGTGGAGAACAACCTCTTATCATTGATTTAGCCCATAACTATATTTTATCATGCATTTAGGCATAAGAAATCCTAAGTCCTTTGTCAAAATGATGAGTCAAAATTATATAAAATTTAAAAAGATTTTTTATTAGACTAAGTCATTGCTCATACCACTTATGTCAAGTCTCTTAGGGAGAGGGATTAGGACTTTAGTCTCTTTCTTTCCAATTAAACAACTACCCTAGCTATCTTGCAATTCATGAGACCAGACTGCATGATTTTGAATCATAGGAGAAGTTAGCTAGTCGCCTCTCCAGAAGGTTGTAAGTCTAGTTGTTGAGCAGTTTGTCTCTCTTGTGGAGATAAACCTTATGCTCATATTTGCTTAGATTTAGGTCATGCTTTAGCTTACGCTAAAGCTCCCTAGATTTAGGTTTCGAGCTTACTATTTCTTGCAAATTATAAGCATAAATCCTCACCTCTTAGACATTTCCACAATCTTGTGTTGGATTATAAGCCTTAGCAATCTAATAAAATTTCAACTCTAACGAAATAAATCTCTTCAATTTCAAACATATAAAGCCCAACTATAGGGTAGATTGGAATGCTCACTAGGTTTTATAGTATCATGAGCATCCCCTACTTTCTCCCTTTGGATTTAAAAAAAATTTGTCTTCTCATTGAACTTTTCCAATCGATCTTCCAAATATAATCAATCCTTTGATACTCTAGCCTTGAAATCTTTGAATACCATAATTTTCTACTTTAATCGAGAGTATTCTTAGGGAACCCTATTCCCTAGATGTAATTAACTATGGAGGCTTGCCTCCATAAGGAATTAAAAAACCGGTTAAAATAAATCTTGCTTTACTTTTCCATGTAAAGTAGTAAACATCTCCGGTATATTTGAAGACCCATCATGCCTTAGGAGTCCTTATTGGGTGATTAAGTCCATTATAGGGTGATGATTTCTATCTTACGAGATAGTGCATAATTCTTTAATATCGTACCTGATCACTTCAATAAGTACCCCCTAAGATCTATGTGGTGTTTTGTTTTCCAAAAATAAACACTATAGATTTTTCTGGTGACTCTACTGGGGAGGGTTCCTCTCTCCATCTTTAATAAATATTATTGTCTCCAAGCATCGATAGTAGACTTATATTTTATATAAGCCCAATACTATCTTTCTTTCTAGTGACACTTAGATTATTTCATCCTTAAGCAAAGGTAGCCAACATCCTTTAGGTTTTAGGAGCTCATTCCATGTTGGTCTTAAAACCCCTGTTGTGTCCCCCAATGGGTAAAAATAAATCAACTAAAGTAAAGGAGATGACTAAATATTTTTAGAACCTCTTTACCATCCTCTTGGTGAGGCAAGGTTCAACCCATAATAAATCCTTTGCAAAAATATTATTTTCAAAAAATACCTTTCAAATTAATTAAAAATCATATGACAAAAGAGTTGAATAAAATTTTTAAAAAGATTTAAAGATAATAAAACCCCATTTAACAATGTCCACAATTGTTACATAGACATTCTTTTAAAAATCAAAATTAAATAATTTTAAAATCCTTTTTTAAAAGCACATTTTTGAAAATAGCTATCTCTATTTCAACATACCTAGGTTTGTTGGATGAAGATCCTATTTTTAAATGAAATCATGACATACAATTGAAATTCTATTTTGCACATTGCACGTGTGCTAAGGTGGAGTTTACCTTTTCAAAAGCAATATCACACACAAAAGTCCCATTTTTGAAAGTCAATAAATATAATTAAATTCTATTTGACATACCCAAATTTGTCAAATGATAATTCCCTTTTTCAAAATAAAATCAATACACATTTGAATTCCATGTGACATACCCAAATTTGTCAAATGAGAACTCTCATTTTCAAAATAAAATCTAAACACATTTGAATTCCATTTGACATACTCAAATTTGTTAAATGAGAATTCTCTTTTTCAAAAAAGAAAGACAAATTGGACTCTACTTAACATGCCCACATTTTCTAAGTGGAGTTCATTTTTCAAAATCCCAAATAAATCAAACACACTTGAACTCTATTTGACATACCCAAATTTATCATATGAGAGTTTCAATTTTTAAAATTGAAAAAAAATTTGGACTTTATTTAACATACCACATTTGTTAAATATAAGTTCCCTTCTTTTAAAACAAAAGCAAAACAAACTCATCAAACACACTTGAGCCTTACTTAATATACCAAAATTTATTAGGTAAATGTCTCAATTTTCAAATAAAATAAAAATACATCAAATATATTTGGGCCTTACTTAGCATACCTAAATTTTCTAAGTAAGGACCCCTTTTTCAAAACAAATTAAATACATGACACACATCATCGTAAACAAACAAAAAATGCTTGCAAATATTTTTAAACATACACTTGAATCTCATTTAGCATGCCCAAATTTGCTAAGTGAAGATTCCAAAATCAAAATTTTAAAACAAAGGATAAACAAAACAAATACATCTCTAAAGTCTCTTCGAAATTGAATGAACCTCATTCAACATACTTAAATTTGTTGAATGTGGGTTCCAAATTAGAATCAAATCTTATGGCAAAGACTCTCCTCAAATCTCTCCAATTCAATGAACCCCACTTAGCAAACTTAAATTTTTTAAGTGTGAGTTCAAAATTTCAAGTTAATATCAGAAATCAATTTTTGAAGACAAAAATCAAAGCAAGGGTCTAACTCAGTTATGTTTCAACAATGCAAAGGTACTAACACAGTTAGTTACTTTCAGTCTTCAGTCAGTTCAGTTACTATAGCTCCCGACAAGTTTATTTTCACCTTCTCGTCGAGTGTAGATCTAGCCTTGGATCATGCCAATCTCACCATGACCATCACCACACATTTGATTCATTTTGGCCATAGTTTTGAGGCAGTTTGGATCACTTGTGTAGGGCTAGCCCTCACCACTATTAATAGGGAGGAGGTGGCTGAACAAAAGTCACTCCTTTGGTTTGAGCTGCCGTCTGATTCTGAGTTCTCCTCTCTGAAGAGGAAGGCTGTGGAGGTTCCTTTCTTCGCTTTTAGTAGTGCCATTGGTTCCCTTGCTTTATTATCCTTCAGCTACCACGGTGCAAAGCACCTCCTCAGTTTCCTCCACTTCAGGAAGGTTGTCTTAGCTTCGGAGATAGTTTCCCCTACCTTTGAGGTAGGTTCCAACTCTCACTCTGCCTCGCTCTCCCACGTCATAATTAAAATAGGAAAATCAAGAGGCATCATGAGTGAGCAACCAAGGAGATTGATGCTACCTCCCACATTGCCGAGGAGGTCTCTTCACGAAAGGATTCCCCTTTCCTGGGTGGTAACAGATTCCACCCACTTTCTGGTTCAGATGAAGTGGAGGATGTTTAGGAGGATCGTAGCAATACCTCCACCACCTGCTCATTACAAGGTAGCACTGAGTGGAGGAAGCCCATGCCGCTCAGATAGTTCTTTGCGGGTTGGAAGAGCTATGCTTTCGAGTTGCATTGTTTGATCAGGTTGATTCCTCTGTGAGTGGTGATCCCATAGGGAGAGGCATCAAGGCAACGCAAGTGGGCAAGAGGGAGACAAATGCCTTGGCCTCCTTATTGATTTTCCATATGTTGGCCACCTGATCATCTGAAGATAGTTTTGATTGGCATCGTATGCCACTTGAGGAGAGTTTCAGTGGAGAGGCAGTCAGTGTCACCACCATCACACTGCTCTACTCCTCATACATCATCACCTATTTAAGTTCCCCTTCCATAGTTCCCCCTCCAAACTCCAGAAATATATGTCCAAGGAAAGGAAATCCCCATTGGTGATTATGGGATCCCACTCCATCTTGCCATCGGTGAGGTGGTTGAGCTCCCCAGTAGCAAAGGATTGATGATAGCATAGTTCCCATGGCAGTAGACCCTCCTAGTAAGATCCCCCATTTAGTAGGCAATGTTAGATGCATAGAGTCGAAACACAACCTTACAGTTAGTAGTTAGCGGGTGTTTGTGCAAATCCAGCCCGACAGAGTAGGAGGTTGTTCTTTAGATGACATCTTAGAAGACTACTTTTCTAAGAAGAAACAACTTCTGGGGAGCGGTCATTCAGATAATGAAGAGGGTAGGGTAGCCTTCGGGTCTGATGAAGATGATCTATTTGAGGACTCAGCAGATGTCCATATGGTCGATACCCAAGAATCACTTTTTAGAGACTGTCATAGTTAGGAAGGTATTGTGGTTGAAGAGGATGACACCGCTCATTCAACCCAACACCTCATCCAGCAACTTAGGAAGGACAAGTAGATCAACCAAATGGAGAAGAGGGTTGAAGACTTGTTAGAAGTAGTTCTTGCACTACAGAACCAAGCCTCGGTCTCACAGCCCAGTCCTATAGAGGTCGATCGACCTGAGCTCCTACATGTTTTAGATCCTCCCAAGAGTGTATCTCCAGTTGATCAGTACAATGGTAGCTTATATAGGAATGTCATAAATAGTACCTACATATAGGAGAAAGACCTCAAATAAATTGTGGAACAACATGTGAAGGAAGCATGGGTGCAAGCCTAAGGTACCTCATCCATTCCAAAGGGTAGACCCTACCCATAGAAATTTGACATAGTTCAGTACCCCAAATGGTCTGTACTACTTTCTTTCAAGATTTTTGATGGTAGTGGGAACCCTCGATAGCATATAGCATATTTTTGAGTGTATTTACTATGGTAATGATACACTTGTCTCCGACTCTTCATTAGGTCTTCAGAGTTGCATTGATTGGTATCTTTGACGTCCACATTGGTGAAGACTTTTGCTAAGTTAGATAAATCTTTATCAAGAGGTTTGTAAAGGGTAACTATGGATGTCATTATGGAACAACAAAATCCCAATGAGTCCCCTGTTGATTACATTTCTAGGTGGCAAAACTTGAGTATGAAATGTGAACCACAGCTATCTGAATAGCGTGTCATAGAAATTCTTCTTAAGAATATCCATGGTCCGATTTCTTTCATGCTCAAGGGATGTACAATTGTTGACCTCATTTTTAGAATGAGCTCTCAACACCTCCATCTTAGGCATAGGATTTCTCTTAGAGTTTAAGAGTTCCTTAGTCTTAAGACACATCTAGTGATTTGGTGGACACTCCCCCCTAGCCCTAGAATACTTAGAAGGTTTAGCCATAGGAATAGGTCATGCCTTAGGAGTGTTAGGAAAATCTCCTACCCTTTATCTTAAACCATTCCTCACCTTCCTTCTTTCAAGTCAAACTCTAAATCAATTCTATTTAAATTTTCTCAAACTCCAAATCAATTTCTTGATTCAATTCCTTGATTGAAATCCTTAATTGAAGTCCATGATTGAAAGCCATGATAAAAAATTCATCAAAATTCTAAGTCAAAATTTTCCTAAGTCCTTAATCCTTTTTTAAGGACTTAGCCAAAATTATGATCGAGCTATTCAAACCTTTTGAGATTTTATCATGATCCATTTATATTCTAATTTATATTCACATATATAAATGAAATATAAATTCAAATCAATCAAATCAAATTCAAAATTTCAAAAAAAAATCATGAAAATTTTTGCAAATTCCTTTAATTTTCCATTAAAGGACTTAGCCAAAATTAACTCCAAATCTTGATCAAATCCATTCAAAACCTTGGGATTTTCTCAAAATCAATTTATATCCTCATTTATATTCTCATATATAAATGAAATATAAATATAACTCAATTCAATCCAAAGCAAAAATTAAATTCCAAATTAAAAATGCTTAAAAATCCCTTAAATCTCTTAATTTTCATTAATGGATTTAACCTAAACCTCGATCAAATCACTTCAAACTCATGGGATTTTCTCAAAATCAATTTATATCCTAATTTATATTCTCATATATAAATGAAATAGAAATATACATCAATCAAATCCAATGCAAAAAATTAAATTTCAAATTAAAAATTCAATTAAATCCTTTAAATTCCTTTTAATGGATTTAACCCCAAATCATGATTAAACTCTTTTAAATCCTTGAAATTTTCTCATGATCAATTTATATTCTCATTTATATTCACATATATAAATGAAATATAAATTCAAACAATCAAAACCAACTCCAAATATCAAACTCAAATCAAATCAAAATCAAATCTAGGCCTTCAAGTCAAAATCTTGGACTTAGCCAAAATCAATTCAAATCAAGCCAAACTCTTGATTTTCTCTATGGTTCAATCAATCCTACAATCATGAGCTCATATATAAATCCAAACTTCAATCCTTCAATCAAAACCCAAATCAAAAATCTAACCCAAAACTCCTTCATATTCTTCCTTTGAATATGAGATTTTCAAATGGATCAAAATCCATTTGACTACAAACCCCTTGTAAATGGATTTATATTTCAATCATAAGTCCATTTACTAGATCAATTAACTTTAAATCAAGCTTTGACCAGGCCATTTGACCCACTTAGGCTCACTTGACCCAAAGTGACCTAAAGTACCATTATGAGCCAACTTTTGATCCTAACCAAAGTGGATTGAATCAAACTCATATATCCCTCCTATCATGATCAACAATCATCATGAGATGATCAATCAATCAAATTAGGTCAAACAAGTCAAACCTAAGGGTTGACCAAGTCAACACTTAACCTAAAATGAAATCCAACATAGCCAAAATCCACTATAGGCCAAATTGATTGAAACCTTTGATCCAAGTTCACTCATGACCTATGTTTGAACTTGACCAAGTCAACCTTTGAGCCTAACCTAGCCCATTTGGCCCACTTGACCCAAGTTAACCCATTTTGACCTAAAGGGTCAAAATGTGTCAAAACTTGATTTAAGCCAAATTGATTGAAACCAATGGGTCAAGTCCATCCCAAATCAATTGTGGAACTTGACCAAAGCCTCGATTGGCCAACTAGACCCAACCTAGCCCAATTGACCTTAGACCCAACATGACCTAAAAGGGTCATGTTGAGACAAAATTGAACCTAACTCAAATTAATTGGAAACAAAGATACCAATCCACTTCATATGACCAACCAAACCTAAACCTACCCTTGACCTCACCCAAATAGGTCAAATGGGTCAAATAGGTCAACTTGACCCATTTGACCTAAATGGGTCTTATGAGCCAAAACCTAATCTATATCAAATTGAACCAAACCAAAGGCACCAAACATTTCAAATGGTCATATGAACTTGACCCAACCCTTGGTTTGACCCAATTTGACCTATTGGTCAACTTGACCCAAGTTGACCCATTTTGACCTAAATGGGTCAACATGAGCCAAACCCTATCAAATGGATTCCAAATCCATTGAAACTTGGCCCAACCTATTTTCTCAACATACCAAACATACCCAAATTGAAAAAAAATAACAAAATGACCATTATACCCCTAGACCATAGAATAAATTTTTACCTAGCCCATGGGTATTTTGGTCATGCACTCATCACAAACACTTGAGGCTCTCCCAAAACATCAAGGGGACCTAGTGATGAGTGGTGCACCCAACCCAATGGGTTTGGGTCAACCCATTTGGCTTATGGACCAAACCCGACCCATATGCACCAAATTGCATTTTCAAACTCTCCCCAAACCTCAATTGATTGCACATGGAAGCTAGGCATCCACTCCTCTGGACAACCGACCATGTGCACACTCAAACAACCCATCCCATTGTGATAATTGGATCAAAATGAATGGTTTGACCATCAGTTCCATAAGATATACTCTCCCTAATTCACTAATCAAAGCACACTCACACTCGATTGGGACCTAAGAAGAGCTAGCAATTTTCACAAAGCTCCCCCAGGCATCCTAGAGCTCATTCCATTCTCCCATTTCTCAATTTTCAAATAGTGAAAACATGGGAGATACATTGAAGAGAAAACTTCTCCCATACTCAATTTCATCTAAATTCCTCCTACACCCATCATCAGAAGATCAATTCGAGCCTGCCCAAGCTTCTAATTGAGTTCCCACATCAAGGAAGGAATTCAATTTGATCAAAGCCGCAAGGGGAGCTAAGGGGAGTTGGTCCATCCACTCATCCACTTAACCTCAAGATCTAGGAACCTCAGCGGGCCTCTACTAGACAAAGCTCATCGATCCACGGCGTCGTGATCACCTCCGGTGAAGTTAGTGAATTTTTGACCACTTAGGCTAAGGTGTGTTGGTCTTTTGTGAAGTCAATTTTCATCTCATAGGATCTTAGCCATTGGATTGGCCACTTTGATCCCTTAGATGGTGTGTGTTAAATTTTGTTTGATTCCATGAGGGATCGGGCTCAGATCTTCCCTTAGATTATGAACGGCTCACATTCCCCCTCAGGGAAGAACTCAGCCAATCTCAGCCGTCCATCCACATGTGTTTAGATGGATGACTGAGATTATTTCCCACATTTTAGAAATCATTTTCCCTTTTAAAGCTGCGAGTTTATCATCCACCGTCCGATCTTTGATCGACTAAGGAGATGTGCACGCATCTCGATTGTGGGTTAAGTATAGGCTCAGGCATGATGCGTGTAAAGCGTCTGGCTCGCCATACGCATTCGCTACGGTGGGGATTAAATGGGATCAGTTAATTAACTAATTAATTTCCTAATTAATCCCTATGGCTTCTTAAAATTATAACTCTTCATAGAAAATTCAAAAAAAATAAAGAAAATTAGCTTGGATAGATAATTTCATCTAGAATATTTTGAAATTATTTTCAATACATTTTGATTTCCCTTTTTCTCTGAATTTGGATTTCTTTGACAATGTTAATTAGCTAATTACTTTCTAATTAGGCCAGCAATTAATCTTAAATTTATAGGGATCATTTTAGGGGATAACCCCTGCCTCCCTAAATTTTCTTGAGATTTATTGAGGCCTTGATTAAAGAAATTGCTAGCTCATTCCATAATTACCCTTTCATGTAATTAAGGGTAACTACGATGTAATTAGTGGATTTTCCTATGTTTAAGTTGGATTAAGTTAGATCCAGTGAGGGGTTTTAGGAATTTTTGGGATATTTCCTAAGCTATTCCCTAAACCCCTTTTTCCTTAATCCCTTTAATTAAGGGTTAATCCATTAATTACCCTTCTAAATGATTTTCAAAAATTCTAAAATCTCAGAACTTAATTAATCTACCTTGGGTAGATACTTGGGTGTTAATAGCCTAAGTCTAATTAAGGAAATTAAACCCCCTTTCATAAGTGTGAAAGGGTGTTTTAAAAGTACTTAAGCTAAAATCCCTTAGCTTAATTAACTTTTAATTATGAGCCAAATTGCATTAGGTCTTTTTATTACTAGGTGCATTGCAAATTTACATACATTGTGGGTTTTACATCATCTCATGGTCTCATAATTACCTAAGTTAATTCTCCTAAGGTGGTGTAGGTAAGGATTAATTAAATCACTTAATGCATACCTTAACCTAATCAACATTTAAAAATGGATCTAATTATCTAAAATTATACTAAAATATAAAGCACATGTGGGAATGGGTTAGGAACAACAAACTAATCTCACCATTTTTAAATTAAATCAAACTTCAGTCAAACAAAAATCATTTTGAAATTCACTTTGATTTATTCTAAGTTTTCTTATTCTTTAAGAATGTCTTTAGGAATTAAGTAAATTGAGTTTGTTCATGTGATTACATTGCTTTAGATCTTTCCCAACATGTTAAATTGTATGCCATATGACTCATGCATCCATGATTTCATATTTTGAAAGCTTTAAAATGAAATTGTTTACTTTATGTCAAATGTGCATGTGTTGGCTAAAGTAAAATATGAGTGGCTATTATCACTACTAAATCCAAAGTATTTTCAAAATCTATAAATGAAACATAAAATCTGAAAGTGTGCTATTCTTATAATTTAATTATAAGCTTGCATGTGGTAGATTATAAAACATGTTTAGTGTAGCCTTTCCTTCCTTTCTTAGGTTAGCATAGTTTTGAATATGGGTTAGTAAAGTGTAAGGTTCATTTGAAAAGAACCCAACACTTACTTGATTACAAAACCTATTCATCCCTATGCTCTCACTTAAGAAGGAGTGCTTACACTTGCATGAATAAATTGCATAAACAAAAGAGAAATCATTAAACAAACTTTTGCATATTCTTCTCCTCTTTATTTCTTTTATATGCATGTTAGTACTTAAGGAAAGTGGTATATTAGTCTGGACAACCCCGAGGTTGTGAGGATTTAAGTAGTCCTAAGTAGGTCTTGTACCTTACACCTCTGGGTAACAATGGCATTATACTCACTTATGCCTTTCTTACTTTCATGCATGTATGTGAAGTTTTTGGAGAAAGAAAACCTATTCTACTTAAGAAAATTCATACATGTTTAACCTTCAAATTTTCTTAAATAAATTACTTAGCATGCATCATTAAGTGTGTTAATTATCTCATTTGCATGTATAGATATGCTTAGGGTCCATCCATATGCATGTTATATATGTTGGCAAAGAACGAAGTAGTGTATGTTATGTGGATTTTTGATTCATTTTTCTTAATATGAAAATGC
Organism: Cymbidium sinense; assembly: GCA_021442155.1. Lineage (NCBI taxonomy): Eukaryota > Viridiplantae > Streptophyta > Magnoliopsida > Asparagales > Orchidaceae > Cymbidium > Cymbidium sinense. Next base: position 17,492,799 of record CM038221.1, on the reverse strand, counting down.
CTTTCTTTTTGAATAGGTTTGTTTAGAATTGATCTAAACTTAGGATTAATTAAAAGATATAATTAAAACATTCACCTAAATGAAATTGAAACAAGAAACTTAGCTTATAAATTACTTAAGGATTAGGGAAGGAAAGACAAGTTCTCTTCTCTTTCCCTCTCTTTATAATTTTGTAATTAATTGTAGGTTTCATTTAAACCAAACAAAAACATGAAATAAAATAGCCTAAAGTCACTAAACAACTTAAATGAAATCCTTCGCTAAGTTGAACATGTATTTCACACTTAGAAAATTCAAACCTAAAGTCCTAAACTAAGCATGCCACACAAACCTTCAAAGCACACATATTAGCCTAAGGCACCACTTCTAGCTTTAGGTTAGATGGTGCATGGCTTGATGTTATGTTTCATTTTGTGATGAATGTTTTAGACTAGATGTTAGGGTGTATGCTTGTAGAATGAATGGTAGGACATGCTTAGTCTAATTATTCTTTTCTGGATTGTGCTAAAGGGGTGCTATCATAAATAAAAATATAAATGCTTCTTGCTTGCAGGTGCTTATACCCCTTAGCATAATCCATAGGCTAGGTGGACTTAGTCACCCATGTGTGGGGTGATAAGTCTAATATACATGCTTGGATTTGTGTGGTGTGATTTGACTAACCTTTGTTTTATAGGTGTTAGTTAGATTTAGGATTTAGAATGATTTGTTATGGGGGAATAGGATGAACATTGGTCATAAGATCCAATCTTATGTACCATGTGAAGCCTTGGAGCATCTACCATTCAACCATCCAAAGGAAGATCCAAAGAAAGAAAGAGGAAAAAAAGAAAGAAAGAAGAAAGAAGAACAAAGCTTGAAGACCCCTATAACAATGAATTCTTTTTGCTTAATTGTAATTTAATTCATTTATAATACGAGTTATATAAGGGTAGAACTCGGCTACCCAATTTGATATATTTTTTTGGATTGTGCGGTGGTGCCCGACCACAAATGGCCATTTATTCTTTTTGCGCTAGTTTTATAAATTGATTGATGTTTGTTTAACTTGTGCATCAAGTGACATGCTTTCCTAGTTTCTTCCTTGCTTTATGTATGGCCTGCATGATGATTAGGCTCTTTAGGAAAAAAATAAATCTTTTACCCAACTTAACAAATAAAACTAAACAACTCATAACCTCACCTAAAGCTTAGGATTAAAAATCAAGATAAAAGAATTAGCAACCCTTTAGCTGGATGAGTTCTTTCTTTATAATATCATGCACAATAGCATCTTATTTCACTCTTGATTGGAGGGCTTCCATCTTTGCCAGAGAACCCGGCTTGACCTGTGAGGGTCGTGGTGGAAACTCACCTCCTAAAATTCTAGCTGATTTTGGCCAACAATCTATTTCTCATGCATTAGTCATAAAATATCCTATTAGCCTGAGTCAAATAATTATCCAAAAATGAAATATGAAATGCATTAGATTTAGGTCATTTGAATCATGTCCCTTTACATGATCTAGTCTCTTTTGGGAGTGAGTTTAAAGACTTAGTCTCTTTCTAAATAAAAATAGCCTAGCTATCTTGCATAAGCATAAAGACTTGCCTACATGTATTTAAAATCATAGGAGGAGTTAGTTAGCTGCCACCCCCAGGCTATTGTAAGTCCAAGCTGTTGGGTGGTTTGTCCTCTCTTATGGAGGCAAACCAATTGCCCATTTTCATCTTAGATTTAGGTTGTGCTTCCGAAGCTCCCTAGATTTTGGTTCTGAGGTTGCTTCTCCCCTTTGTGGGCCATAAGTATAATTTCTCACTTCTTAGGTATTTCCTTAATCTTATGTTAAGGAATCTTAAGTCCAATTTCTAATAAAAAAACTCAAACAAACTAAATCAATTTCTAAAATGTAAACTATTGGATAGTTTGAGATGCTCGCTAGGTTTCTAGCATCGTGAGCATCTTACTTATTCCATTTTGGCTTGATAATAACTCCCTCTTTTGATCAATCCCATTTGATCTTCAAAAAATACAAAATCAATTGATAGTCCTTTCTATTGAAATCTTGAGACAACGATCATTTACCTTAATCGAGTTTTCTAAGGGATCTTGTCCTTTAGGATGTAATTAACTATGGGGCTTGCGAACAATAGACGATTTAAAATAAACCACCTTTATTTTTTTATGTAAAGTAGGGAAGAATCTTTGGTACATATGCGACCCATCATCCTTGAGTCCTTATTGGTGATTGGTTCCATTAAAGGGTAGTGACTTCTGTCTCTTGAGATAGTACACTATACCTTGATGACGTATCCAATCACTTGAATAAGTACATCTTCTGATCTACATGGCATCTTACCAAGATGAATTTTTCACATATATAGTTTTGCCTCTCCTTTCACCAACAGATTTGAAGGCGACTCCTATATGTGTGGCGGGAATTTTTCTCCATAGATTTTTTCTAGCGGCTCCACTGGGAATGGTTCCTCTCTCCATCTTTGGTAAATGATCGTTGTCTTTAAGTATCGATAGTGGATTTGTACTTTGGTATAAATCCAAGACTATCTTTCTTTCAGTTGGCACTTAGCTCATTTCATCCATAGGTTGAGTTAGCCAACATCTTTAGGTTTTAGGACCGCATTCCCTGTTGGTCTTAAAACCTCCACTGGGTTCCTCCAATGGGTAAAATAAAAAAGATCTAAATAAAAAAGAAAACCTTTTAAAGACTTCCTCCTTGTCACCTTCATGATAAGGAAAGGTTCATCTTAAAAATAATAAATCTTTCATAAAGAATTTTTGCTTTTTTCAAAAGTATCTTTTTCAAAAATGCACTTAATAAAATATTTTCCACAAAAAATTCTTCACCCTCATTTAACAATTCACATAATTGTTATATATAAGGATTTTCAAAATAAAATTAATAACATTTTCCAAAAGCACAAATGAACATCCTTTTTCAATTTGCTTTGATGAGGGTTTCATTTTTTAAAAAATAAATGAACAATCATGTCTTTCCAAAATCACAATCATAATTATCAAACTTTTCAAAAATACACATGAATTCTTCTATTCAATATACTCACTTATTGAATGGAAAGTTCATTGGTAAACAAAATTAAAATTTTCAAAAGCACGCATGAATTCTTCTATTCAATGCATTCACACATATTGAATGGAAAGTTCATTTGCAAACAAAAAAAAATCAAAATTTTGAAAGAGCACATATGAGTATCTTCATTTAATAATATGCTTAAGTTTATGAAATGAAGGTTTTATCTCCAATTAAAAATAAAATATCATTTTAGGAAATTCTACTTAAGCATATCTCACGTATGACTTTAAGTTGAAATTCCTCTCTTCAAAAAAAAAAGCAACAATCACACACAAAATAAAAATATCACATTTCAAAATTAAAATGAATCCCCATTTAACATACTTAAATTTGTTGAATGGAGGTCCTCTTTCCAAAAATTCAAAATCAACAATCATATTTCCAAAAAATTTCAAAGTCCATTTGGAACTTCATTTAACATATTCAAATTTGTTAAGTAAAATTTCCAATTCAAAATTTTTTTTTAAAACACATTTGGAATTTCATTTAGCATAATCAAATTTGTTAAGTAAAGTATCAACAATCATATTTCCAAAATTTTTCAAAACGCATTTGGAATTTCATTTAGCATAATCAAATTTGCTAAGTGAAGTTTCCAAATCGAAAATCAAAACAACAATCATATTTCCAAAAATTTTCAAAACACATTTGGAATTTCATTTAGCATAATCAAATTTGCCAAGTCCAAAATCAAAATCAATAATCATATTTTCAAAATATTTCAGACACGCATATTGGAACTTCATTTAACATACACAAATTTGTTAAGTAAGGTCTCCAAAATCAAAATGTAAACATTTTCAAAAATTCTAAACACATTTTGGAACTTCATTTAACATACACAAATTTGTTAAGTAAGGTCTCCAAAATCAAAATCAAAATTTTCAAAAATTTTAAACACATTTTGGAATTTCATTTAACATACCTAAATTTGTTAAGTAAAGTTTCCAAATCCAAAAAACAAAATTCAAAATTTTTAAATACGTTTGGGAATCTCACTTAACATACCCAAATTTGTTAAGTAAAGTTTCCAAATCCAAATTCAAAATCAACAATCAAATTTCAAAGGTTTTTAAAACATTTGGAATTTTATTTAACATACCCAAATTTGTTAAGTAAAGTTTCCAAATTCAAAAATCAAAATTTCAAAAAATTTTCAAACACATTTGGGAATCTCACTTAATATACCAAAAATTTTTAAGTAAAGTTTCCAAATTCAAAGGTTTTTAAAACACATTTGGAACTTCATTTAACACACCTAAATTTGTTAAGTAAAGTTTCCAAATCAAAAATTCAAAACTTTATCAAAATACATTTGGAACTTCATTTAACACAGCTAAATTTGTTAAGTTTCTAGATCAAAAAATTCAATAATTTATCAAAAAACATTTGGAACTTCATTTAATATACATAAATTTGTTAAGTAAAGTTCCAAATCAAAAATTCAAAACATTTCAAAACATATTTTGGAACTTCACCTGGCATACTCAAATTTGCTAAGTAAAGTTTTCAAACTCAAAACAAAAATTTCTCATACACCTTTGGAACTTCTTCCCTTAGCATACCAAATTTGTTGAGGAGAAGTTACCATTTTCAAAAATCAAAATAAAAAATGAAATCAAAATTTTAAACATACCATGTAGAATTTCATTTAGCATACTAAAATTTGCTAAGTGAAATTTTCATTTCACAAAACCAAGTGGGATAGCATACCAAATTTGCTTAAGTTGAAACTCCACTTTCAAAAATTTTCAAAACAAAACAAAACACTTGGGATCCCCTTAGCATAACAAATTTGCTAAAGAATCCTACCCTTTTCAAAAGTCAAATTTCCAAATAAATGAAACACTTAGGATTTTCTTAGCATACCTAAATTTGCTAAGGATCCTATTTTCAAAATCAAACAAAAATACACTTGGGTTCTTTACTTAGCATACCTAAATTTATTAAGTAAGAATTCCAAATCTTCTTAAATCAAAACAAAATAAAATTCTAAATAGAAACAATCACTTTTACTTTACTTAACATACCTAAATTTGGAAAAATTCCAAAACTTTCAAACAACACAAAATCAATTTGATCCTTACATTAACATACCAAAATTTATTAAAGGAAAGGGTCCTCCAAATCCAAAACAAAAATTTAAAATAAAAACAAAATGAACCTATGGAAGCATCTTATCAAAATCTTGAATCCATATTTCAACATACTCAAATTTGTTGAATTTTTGATTCATACTCAAATTCCTCTTTCAATCAATCTCTTCATATTCATTTTAACCCCACTTAAGTTATTGGATGTAGGTTCAAATTTTCAAATTCTAAAAATTCAAAATCTATGGTGACAGAAAATTGATGCAAGTTCATTTCTTATTTGCATATCTCTCTTAGTCAGTGCAGTTTTCAGTTGTCAGTCTCAGTCAGTATAATGGCAGGATCACAAAATTTGTCTTCACCTTCCCTCATGGCATGTACCTTGCCTTGGATCACGCTGACTTCCCTTGCTTGGATCATACCCATTCGATCCACTTTTGGCTTTGAGGGCCAAGATTACTTGTGAGGGCATTCCCCTCACACATTAGAAGAGGTGGTAGCAAGGCGATCATCGGGTGACTTACCTCGGTTCGAGATTTTGTCACTAAAGGAAAGCGTCGGTACCACGACCTTGATGGTTTTAAGATGCGGCAATTCTGTTCCAATGTGGTTCATCCTCGAGTTGCCCACATTGCCACGATGCGAGCTAGCACCTTGTCATATGTACCCTACAAGGGTAAGGCTCCCCTAGTTTTAGAGATTTCCTCCCCTACATTTGAGTACAGGTCTAGCTCACACTCATCTCATCCTACTCGCACTCAGCATCAAAATAAGAACTGTATGGTCAAACGGTTCCATACCAAGATAGCAAGAGAGTTGGAGGTAGCTGCTAGGTCAACCACAGATGAGTCTACTAGGATCACATCACCACTAGTTACAGAGAACCAGTTTCATCCTCTCTCAGGATCAAATAGAGAAGATGCCATGAGGATTCAGTCATCACCTCCTCTAGTGGTGCAGCTATAGCAGTCAATTTCTCAGAGTAGGAGGTCGTACGCCAGCCTTCACTCTATTCTTCGCCCGTAGCAAAGCGGATGCTCAGTCCGGTGCCTTGATTTATGATCTATTATCCCTCATAGTGTGGGGAAGGATTGACGAGAGGCTGAGGCCCATACATCACATATCACTAGCGGTGGAGAGGTTCAGCGGCCGTTGGTTAGCCTTGATCAACTTTCCAGCTCGACGTGCTACCGGTGCCAATCATACTGATTGTATCCTTCTCATGGGTACCGACCATCAGGAGGCGACTGTACATAGAGAGTGGTGGTGCTCCACTCACCACTCTACTCTCACGCCATCGCAATCTGAATCCCAACATCACCTATTCCATTAAGGCCATGAAGGACACATCCGGGGAAAATGCGATTGGTGATCCAACTATACCAAGGGATCCCACTCTTCCTACACCACCCATTATGGTAGGGCTGAGCTCTCCTACTCGACCTTACGCCAGTAGTGGTGCGGAAGGAGTGGCGACCCTAGAGCATCATGGTCGTTCCTTCACCAACTCCACCCATTGCTGGATGCAGAGATGGTGACTACTATTATGGATATCGGATGAGATCATTGGCGGTGGTAGAGGATCATCTAGCGTTGTTGCCCCATTATAGCATCAATCGGGATTACCATTCTTCTTACAATCCATAGATTGACTCTCCACTTTGAGTGATGCCTCTCGGTTCATGATGATCACGGTCAACCCAAGCATTTTGTACCTACGTTAGATCGATCCTTAGATGAGATAGTTGCACACTATTTTATGGAGAAAAGGAGATCTTAGGGTATGCATGGTCGATGAAGAAAAGTCGACTTGATCCCAATGAAGATGACTTGATGGGGATTGGCATACATGATCGATACTAGAGGTTATCTCCTTAGGGTGCAGTAGGCCATGGAAGGAGATGAGGTTGATCAAGGAGACACCACAGAATCATCCCATCACCTCTGAATTCAGTTAATGCAGAAAGATGAATTGATTGATAGGATGGCACAACAATTGCAAGACTTGTTGGCAGCATTGTCAGTGCTTCAGAAGCAAGCCCTTCCAGTTCATCCTAGTATAGTCAATGTCTCGGCTGAACTAGTGCATGTCTTAGATAAGACTTTGCCATTGAGCAAGGTAGCACTAGGTATAGGAAGGTAGTGGGGTACCTCCATACATGAAAAGATTTAAAACCATGGTTGAGCGGCGGTGAAGGAAGCCTTGGCTCAAGCAGGGGAGGATCATTGGTTCAAGGGTAGACCTACCAGAGGAATTTGATGCCATCCGGTATCCCAAGAGTTTTAGTGCCTCCTTCCTTCAAGAGCTTGATGGTGGGAATCCAAGGCGACATATAGCTCACTTTAGAGCCGATATTACCTTGATTGGCGATGATGCTTTACTCTTAACTCTTTATCAGTAGCCTAGCAAGTATTTCCTTTGATTGGTATGATGAACCAATGATTATTAGGACATTTTGATGAGTTGAGCAACTCTTTATCAAGAGATTCTTGGAGCTCGAAAGGGTTACTATAGGTGATTTCGTTGTAGCCTAACAGCACTCTGGTGAGTCACTTGTTGATTATATTCTTTGATGACACAACTTGAGTATGAAGTGTGAACCACATTTGTCTGAACATCATGCCATTGAGATTCTCTTGAAGAATATCCATGGCTCGGTCGCCTTCATGCTTAAGGGCTTCACCATAAAGATATTTGAGAAGCTAATCAACAAGGCGGCTAGTCTACAAGGAGAGGCCAAATAATTGCCTTTTATAGATCAGTCTTGAAATCCCAAAGGTTTATGATAAGAAACCAGAGCATAGTGTTGATAAGGAAAGACTAGAGATCGGTCAGAGCAACCATGACCTCTAGCTCCACCTCCTTTGCCACCAGAGGTACCCATCGCCTCCACCCCGGCCATAGCCACCACCTCAATACCACCACCAGGTCATATCATCTCCATGTAGCTATGGTCCTACTCTATTAGATAAGTTAAACAAACCTTATTCTTTTAAGAGGGAGGTAATGAAAATCTTTAAGAATCTCTTAAAGAAACTAATTTTTAGCTACCCAAGCCTAGGAGACCGGAGGAAGTAGGCAAAAGTCATGATCCAAACTTTTTCCCTTACCACCATATGCTAGGCCACATTTTGGAGGATTGCTTTACATTGGATTGGCTTGAACATAGTTTCAAGACGTCATTATCCCAAAAGGAATACCTTGTGGAACAACCTTCTGGTTCCATTAGGGTAATCCTTGGGGATACAAGTGATCCTACCAAAACCAAAGAAGGTTGGGACATTTCTTTGTCTAAAACCTCTAAGAAAATAATTCAGAAGATCAAGAAGCTTTCCTTGCAGGTGCCTGAGTTAGCTCAAACCTCCAACACCAAGGAAGGTTTGCAAGTTTCTAGTGCCAACTCTAGGAAAGTGGGAGCTTAGTAGCAGCAACATGTGTCGACCCGGGATAGCCCTTTAGCACAACCATGTCGACTCACCTTGTAGGTTCCCTTCACTTCTTTATTTAGTTCTTCTATTTCTGCTCCTAGTAGAACTCTTGTATCAGCAGATAAGGGCATCAAATCCCTTACTCCATTTACTGTACTCGACTTCTACTTTGTACCTCCAAATTCTTTCATGAAATTGAAGAATAAAGCTATTTGAATTACATGTGTCTCTTACATGAGTTATCTTCTTCTATTCTGATAACTCTTCAAGTCTAATAAACTATAAATTGATCTTCCTCTTTTGATTGAGTTGGATTTTCCAACTAAATACTATGTTCACCTCTTGAGATAGACTTGGAATCATCCAATTGAGAGTCCCATAGGAGAAGTTGTAGGTGAGCACAGTGTAGGTACCACCACCTCCGAGATTGCAAGTCAACCTCCATAGTGGCAAGGTTCTACCTCCTAGGTAGCACCTCTAGATGAGGAAACAAGTCATTGCTGAAGATCAAGAAGCCCTTCCACGGATGCTCCACCCTTGGATATGCTTGTGGAAGATCAAGGTGGACTACATCCTTTCTCACAAGAAAGTTGCCATCTAAGCTAAGCATATATGATGCCCTTGTCTTATCCAAAGAGATGAGGGAATCACTAATCAAGGCCCTCCTTGATCACAAATACTTAGCTCAATGCATATAGGTGAGGAAGCATACTATAAAAGAAGCCCAAGGGATCACCTTCATAGATGAAGACCTTACTACTTGGGGACTTGGAGCACAATCATCCCCATACATTGTCGACATGGACAAGTTGGACTCACCGGTTCTCATGGATTGGTGCATCAATAACATTATGAGTCAAGACCCTTGCCTATTTGAAGATCGACATCTCTACTCTCCGAGGAGATAGGGTGATGTTGAGAGGATTCAATGATCAAGGGCTTTAGGTTCCATAGTGTTACCATTGGAGATCTGATTGGAAGGCTGAAGCCAAGTTCTACATCATTGATTTGAATATACTTCACTACTTTGCTTGGTAGGCCTTGGATACATCGACAAGATCGTTCCATCCTCCCCGATTCATCAAGTTCAAAGATGGAATTGAGTATGCAGTATGAGGATGAAAAGCCATTCTCAGTTAGAGAGGTTGAGATCTATGAGGATGCGACCTATTATCTTCCTCAAAACACCCTTTCATGAACTTGGACAAAATTCAAATGCAAATGCAAAGGAAAAAGAAAATGAAACAAAGAAAAGATAAAAGAAAATGAAAAGAAAAAAAAAATCCAAGTGAAGAAAGGGGAATTGAAGAAGAAGTGGATCCGCATATCACATTCCACCCAGTTCATTCCATCATATGGACATGTGGGTAGGATGGCTCAACCTCCAGGTAGAGAGAGGAAATAGAGGCGGTTAGAGGTGGAAGACCCTAGTTGGCCTTGACCAATAGAGGTCGTGTTCAGTTCATGAGTACCTACTATTCACATAGACTTGGAATCCAGCTAGAGGATGAGTCTAATGTGATTAGTATACCGACCAACCCCTCTCGGGTTCCATTGGAGGTGACTTTTGATCCACCAAGATGAGACGCCTCAGCAAAGCAAAGTATTCGAATCTAGTTTATGTGAAACTATCAAGCAACAGTTGGGAACCTTAGCTCTTACCTCACTTACACCTCAAAGAGTTGAAGGTTTGATAGTTAAGGAAGTCCCTAAGTCTTCCATTGATACAAAATAGAAGAGGTTCTTTTTAGGTTCATCATCCTCAGTCGAGGCTGATGTAGGACTTGAGGAAGATACTTCTAAAGAATTAATGGAAATGCCTTTTGACATTTACTTCCCTGTGTTCAAAATCTTGTGCAAAAAGGTTTAGTTCCTCACACTTGGTCAAACTACAAGTCAGAATATTTTGAAAAATTATGAAACAATATGGCGGAAATCAAAGCAGGACTAGGATTGACATAGTGGGTCCATCGATGATGAAGATTTTACTAGTTGTTACCAACCATTTGGAATCGATAGGTTCTTCTCACATCCCCAACTCTATGAGAATGTGTGTTTAGAAACTTTAGATGATCAGATGATCTCCAAGTCAAGAGGCACCAAAAGTTTGAAGAGATTCATTCAACAATCGACAAGCTAAAGAAATCAACCTCGGGATGAAGAAAATCCTCACATATCGTTATTCTTTGAATGAAGAAGAAACCAATGACTTAGTTAGCTATTGAAGTTTAAAGACTTCGCATGGAGTTATGAAGAAATGCAGATTATCTCACATTGCGTCCACAAGCTAGCAATAGATCTAATGTTACTATTAAGCTCCTAGACACATGCGATTAGAAATTGAACAACATGTCATTTTAAAGTCAAGAAATGATCGATCTTTGGTTTCATCGGGGAAGAAAAATATCCTACGGTTAGCTAGTGTCATCCAGTTAAGAAGAAGAATGGCCAAATTGCATTTGTCAATTTTAGGGACTTAAATAAGGCATGTCCCAGGATGAGTTTCTCTTCCTATACAGAGTTAATGGTGGACATTGCCTCATCTCATGCGGTCTTCTCTTTCATGGATGGATCATCCTATAACCAAATCAAGATGTCTCAAGATGAAAGAAACACTACTTTTTTGAACCCCGATCGAATCTTACTTTATAGGGTCATGCCTTTCGGCCTTAAAAATCTTTGGTGCTACATACCAAAGCCATGACTCAGATCTTCAATGAACTCATCCATCATCGGGTTGAGTCTGTTGATGATCTAGTAGTCAAAGTTTAGAAAAGGAAGACCATCTCTTTGACTTGAGAGTAGTTTTGAGTTAAGATAATATAACCTCAAAATGAATCCCACGAAGTGTGCATTTGAGCCAGGAAATTCCTTGGGTTTGTTGTTCAACACTGGGGAATAGAAATAGATCCTGAAAAGATCAAAGCAATCTTAGAAAGCCACCTTCTAAGAGTTTAACTCAACTCAAATCCTTTCAAGGATGACTAGAATACCTAAGATGCTTTATCTCAAACTTATCAGGGAGATGCAAACCCTTCTCAACACTTATCAAAAAGGATGCTAAGTTCAAGTGGGATGACATAAGTGCATGCATTGAAGACATCAAGAATACTTGGTGAAAGCCCATCTATCGGGGGCCATTGATCCTTTATCCGCATTGGATGACTCTCTCGCTCTGTTGGCCCAAGCCAATGAGAGGGAAGGAAAGCACTCTACTACCTTAACCCATTCGATCCCTGCAAACTATCCACCTATTGAGAAACATTGCCTAGCTTTGATCTTTGCATCTTCTATGACACTACATGCTTTCTCATAAGGTGAACTTGATCTCAAAACCAATCCACTAGTATCTCGACATGACACTTTTGGATGTTTGGCTCATTGGTCCATGATACTCTGCGGTTTGATATCACATTTACCTCCATGCGGTAAAAGGTCAAGCACTAGCGATTTCTTAGCAACACACCCACTTCCCGCTAATTCTCTACTTAGTCATGATCTCCCTGATGAACAATTCATGAACTTAGGGGAGGCCGGCAACCGTCGATGGGAGATGTATTTTGATGATGCTTCTTCTTTTCTTAAAGGTGAATCACCATGATCTATTCTCCGGAAAGGCGGGGTAGGAATAGTTCTTCTCCAAACCATGATGTGATGAGATTCTCATACTATCTTTCCAACCCCATAACAAAAGTATGAGGCTTTGATTCTTTGGTTAGGATCACTATCAATGTCAAGCATCAACATCTTTGGGATTCTCGGTTGGTTGATCAACGATTGGGGTCCTGGTCCTCAAACCCAAGCTTCATCATTACTAAGTATACCATGAAGTTGTTGGCCCGATTCAGTTACCATCTACAAGGTTCCCAGTGAAGTAGTAGCATATGCCTTGGCAAACTTGCCAAAGAGTTGGCATGTTCGGAAGATGAGTCTATTTCAATAAGGGTCCAAAATAGACAAGTCCTATCCCTTATTGATTTGGAACTCATCGAGAGACTTTCTCTTGAAGGGGAGGTTGCCGTTGCCAAAATGGACAAGGAGCTGGATTGGCAACATTCATAGATTACTTGAACAAAAACTACCTCAAGAGAAATCTCAAGCCCATCGGGAAATAGAGAGCTCTTTCTATGTTGATGGCACCCATATGCACGATCCTTTGACCAAATGTGGTTACGTTATTTAGACAAACATGAAGCCCATGGCATTATAAGTGGTACATTGGGTCTATGTGGAGCTCATGTCAGATGAAGATGAAGTTGAAGATCAAAAGACTTGGATACTATTGACCTTCTATGATCACAAATTGCATGGATGTAGCTAGGAGATGCCATGAGTGTCAGGTGCATGGTGTGGTCCTCCACCAACCACCCAACATTCTACACCCTACTTTGGCTTCATGGCCATTTGAGTGTTGGGGTACCAACATTATAGGTCCGATCGATCCTCCTTCCAAGGGGCATCGATTCATCTTAGCTGCCACCGACTACTTTTCCAAGTGGGCGGAAGCCATCCCACTCAGAGGTCACTCACCATGTGCTTCAATTTTTAGAACCATATGTATATAGGTTTGGGGTGCCTCGATGAATTATATCGATAATGTGCATTCAAAAGCACGAAGATCAATAGCTTTGCCAGAAGACATGGTATAGATTGGAGATACTCCACCATCTACTACCCTAGGGCTAATGGTTTAGCAGAAGCATTCAATAAAACTCTCATCCAGATACTAAAGAAAACTCTTAATGTTAATAAATGATAGTGGAATGAGCATTTTGTTGAAACCTTGTGGGCCTACCGCACCACATACCAAACTCAACTCGGTCACCCATTTTCCTTAGTATATGGGTCCAGTTATTCTTCTTAGAAGTTCAACTCCCTTCACTAAGGATAGCATTGGGTAACAAGATCACTACTGTAGAATGCAAAGTTATGGTTAGAAGAGCTTGAAGGTTTGGAGGAAAGTCTACGGGCGTGCCAGAACCTCGAGTTGTATAAGGCCAAAATGATTCAAGCTCACAACAAGCTGGTCTAGGTCTTTTTGAGTAAGAACTTGTTAGTTGAGGAGACTTGTTGCCCAAAGATGGGAGGCAAGTTTGAACCCACTTGGAAGGCCCTATGTCATAGAGAAGGCCTAAGGAGGATCTTATCGACTTATTGATTGTAAAGGGAACACTGATGCTTCCAATTAATGGGCTCTATCTAACCCATGAAATAAAACTTGTTTGAAAATAATTCATTAATAAAAGAACAAAAATTTGATTCCATTCATCAAATCTTCTCTTCTTTAAGTGTTGTTTGCTTATCTTGTGAATCATGATGTTTTGGTGTAGTGTAAGAGTCCCCTGGCATCTATCCCTCTTTCACAACACAAAATCTCCCAATGCTTTTAGAATAGGTGTAAGAACCCAAGGCATCCTATTTCGATTAGCATAACTAAGTTATGTGTGAGAGAACCCATGCAACATTCTTTCTTAGTGGAAACCTTTTTTACCATCTGTGGCATCATTTCATTAATTCCCCAGTGTGTTTTAAGGTAGGTGTAAGAGTCCCCAGAGGCATCCTATTCCTTTTAACACATGCACACACAAACATAAATCTTATGTCTCAAGCTATTGATGTGGGAGCAAGCCCCCATGACTCACTCATTAGGCACTTTAGGTGGTCATGCTACCTGCTACTAGTATGTCACCTGTGATCATTTGTTGGATGTGAGTCCACTTTCTTCTAACTTGATCATTGTAAACTAAAGAGTGCTTTGTTAGAATGGTATGCTTCACTGCCCAGCTAATAAGCTACCTCATGTTGACTTTGTTTAAGAAGATGTGAGTCCTCATGCTTTCTTCTTGAACTAGCCATCATGTTCTAACTAGGTTGAGTATATTTGAGGTTTAGGATAAGTCCCCCAGAGGCTCCTTTCCTCTTGACTACTTTTGAGTTGATCTAAGTCCCGAGTGGCATTCACTTTAGTCTTCCCTAGGTCGATAACACTTGAATGACTATCAGGTCATTTCCGCTATAGAAGGATGTGAGTCCCCGAGCTTTCTTCTAGGGATTATTTACCAACGGGCACCTTAGGTTGGTTGATGTTCTATCACGACGGACTCACATGAGTACACCACTCTTGGCGGTGAGTCCCATGCTTTCTCCTTGAGTTGGACGAATACCTATTGAATTTATGACTAGCCATGTCATTTTCTCAAGGTGTTGGATTAAGCCCCTTACCCATCCCTGGCACTCTATTTGGATCAAGTCCTTTGTGACCCCATTTAGACACTACGGTTACTTTTTTATTGGAGGTTCCCCTTTCCTAGTAGCCACCCTTATGGTTGGAAAATTTGTTCGGATATGCAAATTCTCCCAGTTGATAAATGAGATAGGTCTAGATATAAGCTCCTTCTCGGTTTGATCCTCACAAACTAATAGGGATAAACAAATAAACTAAACAAAAACTAAAATAAAATACAAATTAATTGCTTGTGGATTAGGAATTCAAGCCCCAAAGGGCCTTCTCTGTACATCCTATCTTTAGGGTGTAGTAGAACTCCTATAGAATTTTACTACACTTGAGATAAATTACTCACTCCATTGTAGCTAGGTTGGGTTCAATCTATTTTTCCACAAGCGGGTTACATCATTCCTTTGAAAGATATAAGACTATGATGCATTTTCTAGCATGATTGTATTGCAAATCGATGGCTAGGTCGGGTTTATTTGTTTCCCAAACAATCGTGATCTTTTCTAGTGGAAGATGTGAGTCCCAGCTTTCTTCCCTTCAATTGATCATTGCAAAGAAGGCACTCCTTTGGTTGGATAGTTCTCCTATCGGTCGGGAAGCTACTCCCTTTGGTTTAGTAAATTTGAGATAGGTCTAGGCTTTTGTAAGATCCTTCTTAGTGCGATCCAACACAAACTGATGGAATCCATCAAAATAAATTAAAAATAAAATTAATCTTGACTATTCTTGAGCTGATCTAAGTCCCCCAGTGGCATTCACTCAATAGTCAACCCTAGGTTAGGTTTGATTTGTTGCCCAAAGCAACTAATCACCCCAGTGGTTTCTTATCTCTAGAAGATGTGAGTCTCCATGCTTTCTTCTTAAGACTTGACCATTATGTACCAAAGGCATTTCTTTGGTTGGATAGTCTACTTGTGGTTGGTAGTCTCCCTTTGAATTGGTAAATGAGTTAGGTCAGGCTTCCTTCCCTCGGTATAGTTCATCAAAAACTAAGATCCATCATAATCAACAAACAAAAAATAAAATCAATCTTGACTATCTTTGAGTTGATCTAAGTCCCCAGTGGCATTCACTCAATAGTCATAAGGTTGGGTTCAATGTTGCCTATAGATTACCCTATGGGTCTACTTGGAGGATGTAAGTTCTATGCTTTCTTCTTAGTGTTCTGCATCAAGGCATCCCTTTGGTTGGTTTCCTACTATGTTTCTTAGTAGACTACCTTTGGATTGGTAAATCTGGCTATGGCTCCTATTCGACAACCCATTGCCTAGGTTTTCAAACCTAACAAAGAAACAAATTCAATCCTCTCCCCAGTGGAGATCTCTCTTGGTGAGATTCAAATCAAATCAAACCTTTCATCCTCTTGGATGACTTGAACTACTTCCCAGTGGAAGGTTCACACTTTATCCCTTAGTGGATTTCTTCCCTCTCTCTTATGTCTTGGACATAAGTAGAGCCACACTTGCTCTAGATTCTTTCTTTCCCAGGTGGGGATAGATAGTTTATTAGTGCTTGGTGTGATTTGTTGATCATTGATCAACACCAATATCTTGTGTTCACGTGGGTCACACCTATTTGTTGACCTCATTTTTAGAATGAGCTCTCAACACCTCCATCTTAGGCATGGGACTTCTCTTAGACTTTAAGAGTTCCTTAGTCTTAAGACACATCTAGTGATTAGGTGGACACTCCCACAGCCTAGAAGACTTAGAAGAGTTAGCCATAGGAATAGGTCATGCCTTGGGGTGTTAGGAAAATCTCCTACCCTTTAAAACCATTCCTCACTTTCCTTCTTTCAAGTCAAACTCCAAATCAATTCTATTTGATTTTCTCAAACTCAAATCAATTCCATGATTCAATTCGATGATTGAAATCCATGATTGAAATCCATGATTGAAACCATGATCAAAAAAATTCCTAAAAATTCTTAACCTTTCTTAAGGACTTAGCCAAAATCATGATTCAAACCTATTCAAATCTTTGAGATTTTCTCATGATCCATTTATATTCTCATTTATATTCACATATATGAAATATAAATTCAAATCATCAAATCAAATTCAAAATTCCAAAAATTCATGAAAATTTTCTTAAATTCCTTTAATTTTCATTAAAGGACTTAAAATCAACTCAAATCTTGATCAAACCTATTCAAAACCTTGGATTTTCTCAAAATATTTATATCCTCATTTATATTCTCATATATAAATGAAATATAAATATAACTCAATCCAATCAAAGCAAAAATTAAATTCCAAATTTAAAATGCCTGAAATTCCCTTAATTCCCTTAATTTTTATTAATGGATTTAAAAATGATCAAATCACTTCAAACTCATGGGATTTTCTCAAAACATATATTCTCATTTATATTCTCATATATAAATGAAATATAAATATATCAATCAAATCAATCAAAATTAAATTTCAAATTAAAATTCTTAAATCCTTTAAATTCCTTTAATGGATTTAACCTAAATCATGATTAAACTCTTTCAAATCTTGAAATTTTCTCATGATCAAATTATATTCTCATTTATATTCATATATATACATGAAATATAAATTCAAACAATCAAAACCATCTCCAAATGTCAAACTCAAATCAAAATCAAATCTAAGCCTTTCAAGTCAAAATCTTGAACTTAGCCAAAATCAATTCAAACTCTTGATTTTCTCTCATGGTTCAATCAATCCTACAATCATGAGCTCATATATAAATCCAAACCAATCCTTCAATCAAAATCAAAATCAAACCCAAAACTCTTCATATTCTTCCTTTGAATATGAATTTTCAAATGGATCAAAATCCATTTGACTTCAAACCACTTGTAAATGGATTTATATTTCAATCATAAGTCCATATACAAGATCAATCAACTTCAAATCAAGCTTTGACCAAGCCATTTGACCCACTTAGGCTCAGTTGACCCAAAGTGACCTAAAGTACCCTTATGAACCAACTTTTGATCCTAAATTGGATTGAACCAAACTCATATATCCCTCCCATCATGATCAACAATCATCACGGGATGATCAATCAATCCAATTGGGTCAAACCAAGTCAAACCTAAGGGTTGACCAAGTCAACACTTAACAAAATGAAACCCAACATAGCCAAAATCCATAGGCCAAATTGATTGAAACCATTGATCTAAGTTCACTCATGACCTATGTTTGAACTTGACCAAGTCAACCTTTGAGCCTAACCTAGCCCATTTGGCCCATTGACCCAAGTTGACCCATTTTGACCTAAAGGGTCAAAATGTGTCAAAACTTGATCTAAGCCAAATTGATTGAAACCAACGGGTCAAGTCCATCCTAAATCACTTGTGGAACTTGACCAAAGCCTTTTTTTGGACAACTAGACCCAACCTAGCCCAATTGACCTTAGACCCAACATGACCTAAAGAGGCCATGTTAGCCAAAATGAACCTAATCAAATTGATTGGAAACAAAGATACCAATCCACTCCATATGACTAACCAAACCTAAACCTACCTTGACCAAATAGGTCAAATGGGTCAAATAGGTCAACTTGACCCATTTGACCTAAATGAGTCATATGAGCCAAAACCAAATCTATAATCAAATTGAACCAAACCAAAGGCCAAAATTTCAAATGGTCATATGAACTTGACCCAACCTTGGTTTGACCCAATTTGACCTATTGGTCAACTTGACCCAAGTTGACCCATTTTGACCTAAATGGGTCAACATGACAAACCCTATCAAATGGATTCCAAATCCATTGAAACTTGGCCAACCTATTTTCTCAACATACCAATATACCCAAATTGAAAAAAAAAATAGCAAAATGACCATACCCTAGGCCATAGAACAAATTTTGGCTATGGGTATTTTGGTCATACTCATCACAACACTTGAGGCTCTCCCAAAACATCAAGGGACTAGTGATGAGTGGTGCACCCAATGGGTTTGGGTCAACCCATTTGGCCTATGGACCAAACCGACCCATAGGCACCAAATTGAATTTTAACTCCCCAAACCTCAATTGATGCACATGGCTATCCTCACCGGCCAACGACCATGTCTAACCACTCAATAACCATCCATTGTGTGATTGGATCAAAAGGCATGAAGCAGGCTGGTCATCCATTGCCATAGGGAGATATACTCCCCCAATTCAATCAGCACACTCACCATTGGACTGGAGAGCTAGCAACCTTCAGAGCTCCCAAGCTCCAGAGATTTGAATTCTCCCATTTCTCAATTTTCAAATAGTGAAAATAGGGAGATACATTGCAAACTTCTTCCACACTCAATTTCCCAATTCCTCTACACTCCATCAGGAGATCAATTGAGCTGCCCAAGCTTCCAATTGAGTTCCACATCAAGGAAGATCAATTCAATCAAAGCGAGAAAGGGGAGTTGGTCCACCTCATCCACTCAACCTCAAGAGGAACTTCAGCAGGGCTTTCTCCACTAGATGAGCTTCGATCGAGCAGTGATCACCTCACGAGGTTAGATTTTGACCACTTAAATAGGTGTGTTGGTCTTTTGTGAAAGATTTTCATCATCAATTGTTGGTGGCTTTGTCTTAGATGGTGTGTGTTAAATTTTATTTGAATCCATTAGGGATCGGGCTTGGATCTTCCCTTGGATTGTGAACGGCTCACATTCCTCCTCATGGAAGAACTTCGCATCTCGATCCATCCCATATTTTAGATGGGCGGTTGAATTTACATTTTTAAATTCCCTTTTAAAACCACTGTTTATCCCGTCGATCTTTGATCGGACTAAAGATGGCGTGCCATGCACCTCTGATTTGTGACAAGTATAGCTCTGTGCATGTAAAGCGTCTGACCCGTGCGCATGCATGGGTATTAAATGGGATTAACAATTCTAATTAATTTCTAATTAATCTCAAAAATCATAACTCTTCATAAAATTAGAAAAAAAAGGAAAAATTTATGGATAGATAATTTCATCTAGAATATTTTAAAATTTTTTCAATACATTTTGATTTCCTTTTCTGAATTTGGGTTTCTTTAGAATTGTTAATTAGTATTATTAAGCCTAATCTCAAATTTTTAGGGTTCATTTTGGGGATGACCTCTCCTCTAATTTTCTTGAGATTTATTGAGGCCTTGATTGGGAAATTACTAGCTCATTCCTAATTACCCCTTCAATTAAGGGTAATTAAGATGTAATTGGATTTTCCCTATGATTAAGTTGGATTAAGGTTAGATCCAATGAATAGAGTTTTGGAATAATTTTGGGTATTTCCCTAAGCTATTCCTAAACCCCCCTTTTCTTTCCTTAATCCCTTTTAATTAAGGGTTAATCCATTAATTACCCTTTAAATGATTTTCAAGAATTCTAAAATCTTCACTTAATTAATCTAGGTAGGTAGCATGTGTTGAATTAATAGCCTAAGTCTAATTAAGGAAATTAAAACCCCTTTCATAAGTGTGAAAGGGTGTTTTAAAAGTACTTAAGCTAAAACTCTTAGCTTAATTAACTTTTAATTATGAGCCAAATTGCATTAGGCCTTTTCATTACTAGGTGCATTGCAAATTTACATACCTTGTGGTTTTATGTCATCTCATTGGCTCATAATTACTTAGTTAATCTCTAAGGTGGTGTAAGGGTTAATTAACCACTTAATGCATACCTTAACTAATCAACACTTAAAATGGATTTAATTATCTAAAAATTAAACAAAATACAAAACATGTGGGAATGGGTTAGGAATAGCAAACTCATCTCACCCTTTTAAAATTAAATCAAACTTCAAACAAAAAAATCATTTTGAAATTCACTTTGATTTATTCTAAATTTTCTTATTCTTTAAGAATGTATTTTAGAATTAAGAAGTGAGTTTGTTCATGTGATTACATTTTTTAGATCTTTCCCAACATGTTAAATTGTATGCCATATGATTCATGCATCCATGATTTCATGTTTTCAAATTTTAAAATGAAATTGTTATGTCAAATGTGCATGTGTTGGCTAAAGTAAAATATGAGTGGCTATTATCACTACTAAATCCAAAGTATTTTCAAAATCTATAAATGAAACATAAAATTTGAAAGTGTGCAATTCTTATAATTTAATTATAAGCTTGCATATGGAAGATTATAAAACATGTTTAGTGTAGCCTTTCCTTTCTTATGTTAGCATAGTTTTGAATATGGGTTAGTAAGGTTCATTTGAAAAGAACCCAACACTTACTTGATTCAAACCTTCATCCCTATGCTCTCACTTAAGAAGGAGTTACACTTGCATGAATAAATTGCATAAACAAAAAAATCCATTAAACAAACTTTTGCATATTCTTCTCCATTTATTTCTTTTATATGCATGTTAGTACTTAAGGAAAGTGGTATATTAGTCCGGACAACCCGAGGTTATGATTTTAAGTAGCCTAAGTCTTGTCTTTACACCTGGTTAATGGGTTATACTCATTTATGCCTTTCTTACTTTCATGCATGTATGTGAAATTTTGGAGAAAAAAAACCTTTTCTACTTAAGAAATCATGCATATTAACCTCTAAATTTTCTTAAATGAATTACTTAGCATGCATCATAAAGTGTGTTATATCTGCATTTTAATGAGATATGCTTAGGGTCCATCCATATGCATGTTATATATGTTGGGAAAGATTGTATGTGAATTTTGATTCATTTTTCTTAATCTTAAAATGCCTTCTTTTTTGAATAGGTTTGTTTAGAATTGATCTAAACTTAGGATTAATTAAAAGATATAAAACATTCACTTAAATGAACCAAAATGAACTTATCTTAGAAATTACTTAAGGATTAGGAAGGATATAATTTAATAATTAATTGTAAGTTTCATTTAAACCAAATTAAAACATGAAATAAAAAATAAAAAAAGTCACTAAACAACTTAAATGAAACCCTCCTCTAAGTTGAACATGTCTTTCACACTTAGAAAATTCAAACCTAAAGTCCAAAAAAGCATGCCACATAAACCTTCAAAACAATACACACATTAGCCTAAGTCACCACTTTTAGCCTTAGGTTAGGTCAGTGCAGGGTTTGATGTTTTATTTTGTGATGAATGTTTTAGATTAGTTGTTAGGGTGTATGCTCATAGAATGAATGGTAGGACGTTAGTCTAACTATTCTTTTCTAGGGATTGTGCTAAAGGGCACTATCATAAATAAAATATAAATGCTTCTTCTTTATTTTTAATGCTTAAATTTAATCCCTACAACCCTAAACTCTACCCCATAAGTTAAATATACATGGACTTAGTCACCATGTGTGGGGTGATAAGTCTAATATACATTGGGATTTATGGTGATTAACTAACCTTTTCCTCATGTAGATTGGATTGGAATGATTTATTATGGGGGATTAGGATGAACATTGGTCATAAGATCCCATCTTATATACCATGTGAAGCCTTGGAGCATCTACCATTCAACCATCTAAAGGAAGATCCAAAGAAAGAAAGAAGAAAAGAGAAAGAAGAAAAGAAGAAAGAAGCAAGACCATAACAATGAATTCCTTTGCTTAAATATAATTTAATTCATTTTTATAAAAGTTGTATAAGGGTAGAACTCGCTACCCAATTTGATGTTTTTTAGTTTGTATGGTGATGCCACCACAAATTGCCATTTATTCTTTTTTAGCTTTTTATAAATTGATTGATGTTTAACTTGTGCATTAAGTGGCATGCTTTTTCTAGTTTCTTCCTTGCTTTATGTATGGCTACATGATGTGGATTAGGCTCTTTAGGAAAAATAAATCTTTTACCCAACTTAATAAATAAAACTAAACAACTCATAACCTCACCTAAAGCTTAGATTAAAATCAAGATAAAAGAATTAGAACCCCTGATGAGATTCTTTTTTATAATATCATGCACAATGCATCTTATTTCACTCTTGATTGGAGAGCTTCCATCTTTCCAGAGAACACGACTTGACCTATGAGGTGGAAACTCACCTCCTAAAATTCTAGCTGATTTTGGGCAATAATCTATTTCTCATGCATTAGTCATAAAATGTCCTTTTAGCCTGAGTCAAACAATTATCTAAAAATAAAATATGAAATGTATTAGATTTATTTCATTTGAAGCATGTCCATTTACATGATCTAGTCTCTTTAGGTGGTGAGTTTAAGGACTTAGTCTCTTTCTAAATAAAAATAGCCTAGCTATCTTGCATAAGCATAAAGACTTGCCTACATGTATTTAAAATCATAGGGAGGTTAGTTGGCGCCACCCGTGAGGTTGTAAGTCCAAGTTATTGTGGTTTGTCCTCTTGGAGGCAAACCAATTACCCATTTTTTCCTTAGATTTAGGTTATGCTTCCCCCTGAAGTTCCCTAGATTTAGGTTCTGAGGTTGCTTCTCCCTTTATGGGCCATAAGCATAATTCCTCACCTCTTAGGCATTTTCTTAATCTTGTGTTAAGAAATCTTAAGTCCTAAATTTCTAATGAAAAGTACAACTCAAACAAACTAAATTAATTTCTAAAATGTAAAGCCCAACTATTGGATTATTTGAGATGCTCACTAGGTTTCCTAGCATCGTGAGCATCTCCTACTTATTCCTATTTTGGCTTCGATAATAAATCCCTCTTTTGATCAATCCCATTTGATCTTCAAAAATAAAAACCAATAGATTGATAGTCCTTCCTATTGAAATCTTCGAGACAACAATGATCATTTACCTTAATCGAGAGTTTTCTAAAGGATCCCTCCCTTAGATGTAATTAACTATGGGGCTTGCCTGAGGAACTTAACCCATTTAAAATAAACCCTTCTTTACTTTTGATGTAAAGTAGGGGAAGAATCTCTGGTACATATGCAGTCCCATCATCCTTAGGAGTCCTTATTGAGGTGACTGGTTCCATTAAAGGGTAATGACTTCTATCTCTCGAGATAGTACACTATACCTTGATGACGTATTTGATCACCTGAATAAGTACATTTGTGGATCTATGGCATTTTACCAAGATCAATTTTCCACATATATAGTTTTGCCTCTCCTTTCACCAACAGATTTGAAGGTGACTCCTTTATGTGTGAGGGAATTTTTCTCCACAATAATCAAAACCTTTGAGAAACTAATCAACAAGGTGGCTAGTAAGATTAGCGGTACTCATATCCACCGCCAGGTAGCTACTACCCACCTACTCTTTTGGACATGTTAAACAAGCCCTTTTCATTCAAGAGAGAGATAGTTAGGAGATCTTTAAGAACTTCTTAAAGAAACCTGATTTTCAGCTACCAGAGCCTAAGAGGCTGGAGGAAGTGAGTAAGAGCAATGATCCTAACTTTTGCCCCTACCACCATATATTAGGCCATGTCTTAGAGGACTGCAACACTTTCAAGGACTGGCTTGAGCCTAGTTACAAGTCGGGTGCCATTGTTATACCTAAGGAGTATTTGTTAGAATAACCATCTAGTTCTATTAGAGTAATCCTTGGGGATACATGTGATCTTTTTAAGACAAAAGAAGGTTGAGATATCTCCTTATCCCGAACCTCTGTCTCTAAGATCATGAAGCAATACGTAACCCTTGTAGGTTCATGAGGCAACTCAAACCTCGAATACTAAGGAGGGTTTGCCAAAGATAACTTCGGGAGGGTTGAAGTTGTCCAAGCAAGACATTTTCCCGATAGATAGTCAACCAGGTCAAGTCTAGCCTTTCTTCCATCGTTGTAGCTAATACCACATCCTCCAGCTCTTCTTCTACTAGGGGTATTGTATCTACAGACGAGGGCACTAAATTCATCACTCCACTTACTTTACCTGATTCCATCATGTTCCTCCACCCAAAAAGAAATCAATGAAAAAAAGCATATTATACTTGCATCTTGCCCACTTTTGATACTCTTGATCTTCTTCCTCTTGAAAACTCTCTAAGTCTAAATAATAATAATAGCTCTAATAATTTGATCCTTTCTCTTCTAATTCAGAATCTGACTTTTCTTTTTTGAATCAATCGGGTTCACCCATTGAGATTGACTTAAGAGTCAATTGACTCCGAGGGTCCATTAGAAGAAGTTGAAGGTATGCATCAATGGCGGTACTTTCATCCAACTTCATACATGATCACCTATGGCAAAGTTCTAGGGTAGCACCTCAGGATAAGGATAAACAAGTCATTAGTTGTAGTGAGTAGATATCCCATTCACAGGATGTTCCACTTATGGATATGCTTATGGAGGACCAAACTAGAGTTGCTTACAATGTCCTAGCTGACCTTAGAATGCTGCCAGCTAATTAAGCATATACAATGCCCTTATATTATCCAAAAAGATGAGGGAATATCTAATTAAGGCTTTACTTGATCTAAAGATATGCTTGGCTCAGCTGACCGCTATTGAAGAGGAGGCATCCCACTCGAAGGAAACCTTGGGAGTTACATTAATGAGGATTTACTTCTAGGGGTAATCGAGCATAACCGTCCTCTTTACATTATAGTGGATGTTGGCAGATACAGGCTATCCAGAGTTCTGGTTGATCCAAGTGCAATAGTCAACATTATAAGTCTAAGAACCCTTACCTACTTGAGGATTGACATCTCCAAACTCCAAAAAGAAATGATGATGTTTAGAGGATTCAATGAATAAGGAGAGAGGGCCTTAGGCCATAGTATTGCCATTGGAGATGGATGATCGGAAGACTGAAGCCAAGTTTCACATCATAGACTTGGATACATTTTTCAACACTTTTCTTGGGAGACTATGGATACATATTTCCATCCTCTCTACATTAGTGCATGAAGTTCATGAGAGGTAGGATTGAGTACCACATCAAAGGAGATCTCAAACCATTCACAATTCATGAGGTTGGATATATAAAGATGCAACTATTTCTCCCCGGTGAACTTAGTCAAGATCCTCATGAACAAAAGAAATGAAAAGAAATGGAAAAGAAAAGAAGAAAGAAAATCAGAAATGAGAGAGAGATATGCGACTATTTTTTTATTCTCCCTCAAATTGGGAGAAGGATGGGTCAATTAGGAAGAGAAGTTCAAAAAGAGAGCTCCTTATATCAGAGATATATCCATATACCAAGAGTACACCTCTATAGGTTAGAATCTGGGGAGTGAATTTTTACAATTAGCAGATCTTCATATATTCTTTCTGGATGATAAGATGATTCAGCAAGATCACCAAGTCTTTGAAAAATAAATCATACCTTGATAAACTTCAAGAAATCAAACAAGATCTCATGAGTCATTCTTTTTGAGCAGAATGAAACTAAGATTATTCTATTGATTGAGTTTAAGATATTCATTCATGGATTATAAGAATCTTATTATCTCTATGTGTCCATAAATAATAAGTATTAAAATCAAGAAGTCTGACATGTATGACTTCAATCATTTGAATCAAGAAACTAATTAATGTCCTATCAAGAAAAAATACACCTTTTGGGTGTTGTAATTAAAGAAAAATGCCAAATTTATATAAATGTCAATTTTAGTCAAAACAAAACATGTCAAAAATGAACTACAAATTCAAATATGGGTGGACATTGTCATCTCATGAATTTTCTCCTTCATGGATGGTTCATTTGAACCAAATAAAGATTTGGATAAGAAAAATAATTCCTTTCAAATCATGAATATATTCTATATGGTCAATTTCTAATAAAATGTGATGAATTCCTACAAGATGATTTAATCTTGGAGATCATTCATCATCAAGTCAATGTTACATTGATGATCTCATTGTTAAGAGTAAGAAAAAAGACCACCTCTTTGACTTGAGTAGTTTTCAACATTAAGATATATAACCTCAAAATGAAATAAATATTTCATTTGTAGTCAAAAATTCATTTGCTTGTTGTGAGATGATTGATCTGAAGATCAAAACAATCTTAAATGTCACTCCTAAGTCTAACTCACTATCATTCCGTTGACATATATGGATGCTTTATATCCAACTTATGAGAAATGCAAGCCATTAGCCAAGGACACTAAGTTCAGTGGGATGATAAAAATAAGCCTTCAAGAAATTATCAAAAATCTTGATGGCCAGCCTAGTTCTATTAGCTATGTCAGCAAACCATGATCCTCTACATCCGCATTAGATGACTCCCTTGCACTCTGTTGGCCCAATGATGAAGGAAAGAGAATACTATATCAAAATATCCCGTTGAATCCAATTATCCACCTATTGAGAAATATTATCTAGCTTTAATCTTTGTATCCCAAAAGCTACATCAATATATGTTTTCTCATAAAGTCAACTTGATCACCAGATTCAATCCACTGTAGTGTCTCATGACACAGCAGTTGCCATTAGGATGGTTGGCACGATGGTCCATGATTCTCTCAAAGTTTGACATTACTTTCACACCCTTCATGTAGTGAAAGGACAAGCATTGGTAGATTTCTTAGCAGCACACCCACTTCCTGATAACTCTCCATTTAGTGATGACTTCCTCGATGAACAAATTATGAACTTAGGGGACACTAACATTCACCACTGGAGATATACTTTGATAGTGTGGCTTCCTCTCAAAGAGGACAATATACTCTTCCAGGAAAGGTAGGGGTAGGAGTAGTTCTCTTAACTTTGGACCACAATGTGATGAGATTCTTATATCACATGTCCAATCATTGCACCAATAATGAAGTTAAAGATGAGGCTTTGATTGTCACTCTGGAGTTAGCTTTTACTCTATGCATGCAGAACATCGACATCTATAGGGATTCTCAGTTGGTTATCAATCAAATCGCTAGGTCTTATAAAGTCCTCAAGCCTAAGCCCCATCACTACCACAAGTATACTATAGAGTTATTGGCCCAAATCTCAGAGGTTGCCATTCATAAGATCTCTCGAGGAGAAAAATCCATAGCAAATGATTTAGCCAAGCTTACTAAGGAGTTGGTATGTCTGAAAGATGAGTCCATATCAACAAGGGTCCAAAATAGACAAGTCTTATCTCTTATTGTTACTAAACTCATTGAAAAATTCTCTCATGAAGGGGAGGTTGTTGTTGCCAAAAATGATGAGGAGCTGGATTGGAAGCAACCATTTATTGATTACCTAAATAAAGGCAAAATACCTCAATAGAATTCTCAAGCCCATCAAGTCAAAAAGAGAGCACTTTCCTATGCTCTCGTGGATGCACCCTATACCAGCGGTCCTTTGATCATATATGGTTACATTGTTTAGACAAGCATGAAGCACGTAAGATCATGACCGAGGTACTCTAGATTATACAGAGCTCACCAATCCGGTCTGAAGATGAAGGCCAAGATCAAGAGACTAGGGTACTATTGGCTATGATTAACAACTGCATGGACGTAGTTAAGTGTTGCTACTAATGTCAGGTTCATGGAGTGGTCCTACAATAACCACCCAACTTTCTACATCCTACATTTTCCTCATGGCCATTCAAGTGTTAGGGTACCAACATAGTGGGTCTGATTGACCCTATGTGGTGTTTATTTTTAATTATGTGTATAGGGGGGACACCATGTAGATCGAGGGTGTACTTATTGAGGTGATGGTATATAATATCAAGGAATAGTGCACTATCTCAAAAGATAGAAATCACTACCCTACAATGGACATAATCATATAATAAGGACTCCTATGGCATGATGGGTCTTCAATGTACCAGAGATTTTTCTCCTGCTTTATATGGATGAATAAAGTAGGGTTTATTTAAATCAGGTTCTAAAGGTTCCTATGGGGGAAGCCCTCATAGTTAATTACATCTTAAGGAGGAGAGTTCCTTAGGAATACTCTCAATTAAAAGTAATTATTATCTCTAAAGATTTCAAAGATAGAACTATCAATAAATTGGCTATGTTTAGAAAATCAAGTGGGATGGATTAAAAGGAGAGACTTATTATCAAAGCCAAAAGGAGATGAGTAGGGGATGCTCATGATACTAGGAATCCTAGTGAGCATCCCAAACTATCATATGGTTGGGTTTTATATATTTGAAATTAAGGAGAATTATATATTTGTGTTGAAATTTTATTAGAAAGCTTGGACTTATAATCCCACAATACAAGATTACGGAAAGGCCTAAGAGGTGAGAATTTATGCTTGTAGCCCGGAAAATAACAACTTCAGATCCTAAATCTAGGGAGCTTTAGTGAGGGCCAAAGCACATCTAAATTCTAAGGCAAAAATGGGCATATTGTTTACCTTTATAAGAGAGGGTAAATCACCCGACTACTGGACTTATAACTGCTAGAGTGGTAGCCAGCTAACTCCTCCTATATTTTGAAACCATGTAGTCAAGTCATATGTTTTGTAAGATGGTTAGGTTGTTATTATTTAGAAAGAAATTAAAGTCTTTAAACCCACTCCCTAAGAGATTAGAGCATGAATGGTATGAATAATGACTTAGTCTAATGCAAATTTTATTAAATTTTTTTGATTTTAGACTCTTCATTTTTACAAAGGCTATAGGATTTTATATGTCTAAATGCATGATAAAATAGGGTTATTGGCTAATTTAGAGAGAAAGAGGTGTTTTCAATGACAAGGGAGATCCTCAATGATCAAGTCTTCCCCTATCGTGCACGGATGGAAATGCTCTCTTAGCAAGAATGAAACAAGATGACATTCATGGTATTAAGCATGCAACATTTAGCTAAGGGGTTATTAAATCTTTTAATTATCTTGATTTAATACCTAGGCTTTAAATGAGATTATGAGTTATTTAGAAAATTAGATTATGAGTTGTGATTATGGTAAAAAGTTTATTTTTTCCTAAAAGCCTAATCTAGGCCACACATTAAATTATCATACATGAAGAAATTAGAAAAATAGATGCCATTTCTATTACACAATTAAACAAAGCATCAAATAATTTATAAACTCAATGTTAAAAGAATAATAGGCCGATGCCGTCGGGTACTGCTGTACAACTTGAAAAGAGAAATGGGTAGCCGAGCTCTACCTTATACATCCCGATATATGAAAGAATAATTATAATTACATAAATGAATACATGTTATGGGGGGTCTTCATATCTTCTTTCTTCATGTCTCTTTCATTCCTCCTTTGGATTTGTTGCTTCAAAGGCATCGCGGGGGGCCTCCCAAGACAATGCCTTCTAGTCATCGCTCATCTTAATCTCCTATAACACTAATCCTAATTCCTAATACAAAATTACATCAAAAATATAAAAAGTAAATCAAACTACACCTGCAAAATAAGTGTTAGCTAAACACACCATACAACCCACATAGTTATATGTATAATTTGAACTTATCACTCTGGGTAACGTCCACGTCTAATTTAAATTATGCTTAGGGGTTAAGCAACTTGCAAAAGAGAGCATTTATATTTATTTTAATCACCCATTAAGCACAATCTCCTGTAGAAGATATAATTAGGCTAATCACAACCTAACATCTAATCTACAAAGCATACACTCTAACATACAGTCTACAATAATACATCACAAAATAAATATACATCAAACCATGCACTGCCCTAAAATAAAGCTATAAGTGGTGACTTAATCTAATGTATGTGAATTAAGCCTTGTGTGGTATGTTCTAATTAGGCTTTAGAGTTATCATTCTCTAAGTATGAAGGACATTTAATTTTAAAGGGGTGGTTTCACTTTAATTTGTTTAATTGATTTGTAAATTTTTGCTTAGTGTTTCTTTTGTTTCACTTGGCCTACACTTAACAACTAAGTATTTTAAAGATAATGAAAGAGAGGATTTCTCTCTTTCATCCCTACCTTAAGTCACATCTAAAGCAAATTAACTAATCAATTATTTTTAATGAATGACTTATTACATATTTTAATTAGTCTTAGGTTTAGGTTCACTTTAAATAATCTCATTCAATAAGAAAGGCATCTCAAGATTAATTATAATTAATTACTATCATGTAACACATGTTTGTTCATTTCTTTCCATCATATATAGTATGCATATGATTAAGTCTTAAACATAACTATACATGTAATTTATATCTTAGCATACTTAAATGATGAATGTAAGCAAATGTACTTGGAATTGATGCCTCATTTGGTTGAATTATTTTATCATATTAATTTAAAGCTCAATCTAAATTCTTATGCAAAAGTAAAAGAAAAGAACTCTAAATCATATGACTAATCAACCCAACCACTTGAACAAAATATGAATGCATATCTTTTTAATAAAAAAAAGAGGGGGGTCGTTCATTCATTAGCTAAATACACATTAAATGTATGAAAGTCTTAAGCAAGTACATCGTCATTGTTTTGCACCAAGGGACTGAGATTGGAACCTCCTTAGGGCTACTTAAAGTCGTGCATCCCACGAATGTCCAGACTAATATACCTGCTATTTATAAATACATATGGATATTTAAACAACTATAAGAATAGAAAACACCATGCAAAAGTAGAGTTTGATTTATTTAATTTATTTATGTAAATGAATTAAAGCTCTATCTAAATTCTAATGTCAAAGTGCATAAGAATGAAATCAATCAGGTACATCGCCATTTTTCTGCACTAGGGAGTGAGGTAGGAACCTCCTTGGGGCTACTTAAAGCCGTGCATCCCTAGGATGTCCAGACTGATATACCCATTAGCATTCAAACTTATGCAAGTCAACATATGAATGTAAGAAAGAGACTTCACTTCATATAGTAAGCTCATATTCACATACATCTCCTATGTATGTGTAACTAAAGTCACAATATATATTATAATTCATTAATAAGCTTTTGAAAAATATATTTGAGATTTAATAGTTAGGGGGGTGGTTCATTCATTAGCTAAATACACATTAAATTTATGATAGTCTTAAGCAAGTACATCGCCATTGTTCTGCACCAGAGGAGTGAGATTGGAACCTCCTTAAGGCCACTTAAAGTTGTGCATCCCAGGAATGTCCAGACTAATATACCCACTATTCTTAAATACATATGGATGTATAAACAACTATAAGAATAGAAAACACCATGCAAAAGTAGAGTTTAATTTTTTAATTTATTTATGTAAATGAATTAAAACTCTATCTAAATTCTAATGTCAAAGTGCATAAGAATGAAATCAATCAGGTACATTGCCATTTTTTACTATGGGAAGTGAGGTAGGAACCTCCTTGGGGCTACTTAAAGCCGTCTCCCGGATGTCCGTAATATACCATTAACATTCAAACTTATGCAAGCCAACATATGAATGTAAGAAAGAGACTTCACTTCATATAGTAAGCTCATATTCACATACATCTCATATGTATGTGTAACTAAAGTCACAATATATATTATCATTCATTAATATGCTTTTGCAAAATATATTTGAGATTTAATAGTGATAATAGCCACACATATTTCTAATTAAGTCAACAAAACAAATTTGAAATAAAGGAAATCATTTTATTTAAATAATTTTTGAAAAAAATAAATGCATGACTAAGTGGCACACAACATTTCAACATTATTGGAAAGAAATAAAGCAACATAAGCATGTAATTTCATTCAATCCAACTAATTCTAAGAATAATTACATTAAATAAGTTTATTTAAAATAAACCAAAGCATCTTAAAACCATTTTTGATTTCATGTTTGACTTGATTTGAGGGATGTGAAAGAGGTTTGCTAATCCTAATCCCATTCCCCATATGTGTGAGTTAATTTGATTTAATGAAAAGTAATTAGATTAATTTTATGAATTGATTAAGTTAAGCATGGATTGGATTAATTCAATTAATTAACCCTTACCTCTGTCACCTTAAGATAATTAATTAAGTAATTATGAGACAATATGATATGAAAATAAATTGAAAAGTAAATAGCAATATTCCTATGAAATGAAATGGGCCTAATGCAATTAGCTCATAATTATTAATTAAATAAGTTTAAGGAACTCACTTAATTACTTTTATGATTTTCTCACACATATGAGCTAACCATAATTTTATTAACTCTCTCTTAGGTTATTGAACACCCAAAAAGATACCCAAGAATTAATTAGGAAAAATAGGTTTAATCAAGTTAATCAAGTTCATTAATTATCTAATTAATTCTAATTAACCTTAATTAATAATATGAAATGGACTTAAGGAAAGAGATAAAGAAGGAAGACTAAGTCTCAATCCCTAAATCTTTTCAATTAGTTAATTAAAGTTTTGATATAATTTGGGTTTTGATTGATTTAGTTAATTAATTAATTAATGAGACTTAATTAATTAATTTTTAAGAGGGAATGAAGAAGACTTTAAAAAAAAGATTGAAAGAGGAGTCCCAATTCATTTCCCTAAATTTCTCCACTGTTAACAAGGTTAATGAACTTAATTATTGATTAATTCCTTTGATTATCATTAATTCTAAATAAATTAATAAATCAATTTTTAATTAATTATCTAATAATTAAAAAGAAAGCGAAAATTTAATTACCTATTAATAATTATTTTTTTTAGGATTACTGAAAATTCTTATAAAATAATTCCTAATTAAAATCCCTCGGTGCCACATGGCCTTTACATGGTGCACGACTTGCTTTTCATGTGGCATGATGGGATATGCTATTTAAGTTTTCAAATCGGGATGCTGACTCGGAATGCGGCAGATGCTCTTTCCCATGGACCGTATGATCTAAGATCAGACGGCCATGATTAAATCCTGTGGTTGAGGAGGAAATAGAGAGGATCTAACATTATCAGATCAAGATCATCCATTTCAATCATGTAGAATGGATGGCCCGTGATCTGTCTCCTTCACGAATGGTGAAAGATGGATACCGTCCATCTTTCTCCATTCGATCTGAGCTCACCAGAGCTCGGATTGGGATCAAATTAATTCCACACCATCAAGAGAAGAAGGAAAACACATCCAACGGTTAAGATCGATCTACATGAAACTTTTCTTCAATTATATAAGAGTCTTAAGACTAAGGAAATTGAGAACTCACTCCAAAAGTGAGGTCAACAAAAGGACCCCTAATAGGTGTGGTGTGACTAACAAGGCAAACAACACATATTGGCATTGACCAAGATGATCAACAAAGTCTAAAGGTTTGCAAGCACTAATGGAAATGATCTATCCTTAAACTCAAGATGTAGATAAATCATGATCTTAGTGTAATGCAACTCAACTTATACCAAAGGCATAAGAGAGGGAGGAGGAATCACTAAGGGATTGAGTATACAAACCTTCCACTAGGGAAGCAGGTTCAGTTTATCCACTGGGGATAAGGGCTTGAATTTAATCATAAATATGATTTAAGGAGAGAAGATCCACTGGGGATTAGAATTTATAATCCTCCAGGGATGGGTGCATGAACCTTCCACTAGGGAAGCAGGTTCAGATTATCTGCTAGGGATAAGAATTTGATTTGGTTTCAAAGATTCATTTGGGGAAGTATCTGCTGGGAATAATAATTTTGTTTGATTTGATCTGATTTGTGATTATGGGACTCCACTGGGAGAGGATATGATTTGGCTTAAGGTGCAGTCGAGAGTATACCTACTGGAGATATGAGCTCGGATCTACTGGGGAATAAGTTGGATTTGATTTATGGATTTCTTTGGTTTACTTGGGAAAGTATCCACTAAGGATAAGAGTGGATTTGATATATGAACCCTATCAGTGTGTGATAGATTCATTGAGAAAGAGCATATATCAGCTTAATCATATCTAAGACTTACTGGACCAAGGGAGAATCTGCATATCCATAAGACAGATTCTCCAATCACAGGGGTGGCTAATAGGAAAGGGGGACTATCCAATCCAAGAGTAACCCGGGTAGTGTCTAGATTGGACCACTAAGGACGTGATCTAAATAGAGTGTCCACAGGGGGGATGCCACTAGGGTCTTTATCTTAGACCCTATAAAAAAAGCCTATTAGTGTACGGTGACTATCTCAAGGAGAAAGCTTGTAGGCTTACATCTACCATGAGTTATGTATCCACCGAGTGGGTTGTTGTCAGCATAGCGAGAACCAACCAACCTAAGGTGTTCATCCATGTGCGACGATCAATCTGAGAAGAAGTCCTATAGACTTATATCTTCACAGACAAAAATGATCACCGGGATAGTCTATCGTCGGTGAGACAAGTGTTATCCCTAGGGTGACTACTAAGTGGGGAGTCCCGTATGAGGGCTAGATCTAGACTTAAAGTAGTCAAGAGGAAAGGAGCCACTGGGGGACTTATCCTAAACCTCAAATATACTTGACCTAGTCAATGTATGATGGCTAGTTTAGGAAGAAATCTTGTAGACTTATATCCTCTTAAATAAAGATAACATGAGGAAGTTTACTAGTCGCATAGTAAGGCATGCCAAACTAATAAGGTGCTCATCGATTTGCAATGGTCAAGTTAAGAAGAAAGCTTGTAGACTTACATCTTGTAAATAAGGAACCACTGGCACTTAGGGTAGCGAGCTAAAGCAACTAATGAGTGAGTGCCATAGGGGGCTTTATCCCACATCAAAGTAGTTGAGGCAAAATATATGTGTTTATTTTATATGTAGTTGTGTGTAGTTTGTGTTGGTGTTGTCTTGACCAAGGATAGGATGCCACTTGGTTTCCTTACAGCTACCCTAAACACATCATGGAGGATTCACAAGCAAAGAAGTTTTCAAAATATGAAGAGATGGAATTTGAGATGAAAAATTTTATTAATAATTATTTCAAAATAAGATTTATGGATAATATTTCTTCAAGTAGAGCCCATTGATTGGAAGCATTGGATGCTCTCCCTTACAATTTATAAGCTGATAAGATCCTCCTTGATAGGCCTACTCTATGGAAAAAGTGACTTCCCAAGTTGGTTCAAACTTGCCTCCCATCTTTCGATGGGCAACAATTGGTCTCCTTAGAACTAAAACAAGATCTCCTACTTGAAAAGGTATAGGATGAACCAACTTGTTTTGAGCTTGAATCATTTTAGCTTTGCACAACTCGAGATTTTGTCATGCCGGTAGGTATCTCTCCTCCAAACCTTCGAGCTCTTCTAACCATAACTTGGCGTTCTGCTCTGTCGTGATCTTGCTACCCACAGCTATCCTTAGTGATGGAAGTTGAATTTCTAATGGTAGAATAGCTTCATACCCATACACTAAGGAGAAAGGGGTAGATTGAGTTGGAGTTATGTATGTGGTGCAGTAAGCTCAAAATGTGTCAACCGCTCATGCCACTATCGTTTGTTGTCATCGAGTGTCTTCTTTAATATCTGGATGAGAGTTTTGTTGAAGGATTCTGCTAAACTGTTTGCCCTTGGGTAGTAGATGGTAGAGTATCTCCAATCTATGTTGTATCTCTGGGCAAAGCAGTTGATTTTGGTGTTCTTGAATGCAATACTATTATAGGATATAATTCGTTATGGCACCTGAACCTATATATTATATGGTTCTTGAAAAAACTAGAGCACATGCTGAGTTGTGACCTCTTTGAGTGGGACTACCTCTGCCCACTTGGAAAAGCAGTCGATGGCAATTAGAATGAACTGATGACCCTTGGAAGAAAGAGGATCGATCAGACCACTATATCGGTACCCCCAACACTCAATGGCTATGAGGCCAAGGTAGGGTGTAGAATGTTGGGTGGCTAGTGTAAGACCACACCGTGCACTTGACAATAGTGGTATCACCTAACTACATCCATGTAGTCTGTGATCATTGAAGGCCAGTAGTATCTAGTCTCTTGATCTTGGCTTTTATTTTCGGACCGGATTGATGCGCTCCGCATAAACCTGGGTGTACTTCGATCATGATCTTATAAACTTTGTGTTTGTCCAAACAACATAACCATATATGAATGAAGAGCCGACATTATAAGGTGC
This sequence comes from Cymbidium sinense, assembly GCA_021442155.1. Lineage (NCBI taxonomy): Eukaryota > Viridiplantae > Streptophyta > Magnoliopsida > Asparagales > Orchidaceae > Cymbidium > Cymbidium sinense. The sequence continues at coordinate 17,456,229 of CM038221.1, read as the reverse complement.
CATCTATGAGCATACGAAAGGGCTCTCTACTTCACCTGATGTGCTAGTGACTTCTCTCGAGGTAGTTTACCTATATTTAAATAATCCATTAATGGTTGCCTCCAATCTAACTTATCATCCTTTTTGGCAACGATAATCTCTCCTTCAAGAGAGAGTCTCTCGATGAGTTTAGCTTCAATAAATGATAAGACTTATCTATTTTGGAACCTTATTGGTATGGACTCGTCTTCCAGACATGCCAACTTCTTGGAGAGCTTGGCTAAAGAATCTGCTAAGAAATTTTCTCTTCGAGGAATCTTATAAATGGTAACCTCTAAAATTTGGGCCAACAACTCCATAATATACTTGTAGTAGTGATGGAGCTTAGGCTTTAGAACCTAGTAGGACCAGTGATTTGGTTGATAACTAATTGAGAATCCCTGAAGATATTGATATCCTGGATGCATAGCGTAATGGCTAATTCCAGACTGGCAATCAGAGCCACATATTTAACTTCATTGTTGGTACATGGATTGGACAAATGATATGAGAATCTCATCACATCATGGTTCAAAGTTAGGAGAACTATTCCAACCCCTACCTTCCCTAGAAGAGTAAATCATGGTTCTTCTCCCTTTTGAATGGAAGTCTCACTATCAAAGTACAACTCTCATTGATGGATGGTGGTGTCCCCATTGACCTCACTTTTGGAGTGAGTTCTCAACTCCCTCATCATAGATATAGGACTCTTGTATACACTAAGAGTCCCTTAGTCTTAAGACACTTTTAGTGATTAGGTGAACACTTAACCTAAGCCTATGACTAAGAAGGATTAGCCATGGGAATAGGTCATGCCTTAGGGACTTAAGAAAACTTGCCTATCCTATAGCTCAAAACAAATCCATGCTTTCCTTCCTCAAACCAAACCTCAAATTTAAATCCAAATCATAAATCAATTCCAAATCAAATGATTGAAACTCATGATCAAATTCAAATTCAAATTCCAAAACCCTTCCTATGCCCTTTGATTTCATCTTATGGACTTAGCCTTAACCAAATTCAAATCAACCCCAATTTAATTGACTTTCTCAAATATCAATTCAATCTCAAATCAAACTCCAAATCATAAATCAATTCCAAACCAAACAAATCAATCTCAAATCAAATCCAAGACCAAATTTCCCTCCTAAGTCTTATGAACAACTCTCATAAACTTTATCAATCCAAACTATCCCAAACTCAATTGATTTTTTTATAAATCAATTATTCCTTCATTTATATTCACAAATATAAATGAAATCCACCCTCCAATGACCAAAATAAAATCAAACTAAATAGGTTTCATTTCTTAGCCCTTTTGACCAAATCCTATCCAAACCAACTCAAAATCTATGGGTTTCTTCATGAATCAATCATCTCTTCAATTACTCATCCAAATATAATCATAAATTACAATCATCAAAGCAAATCAAGGCAACCCAAATCAAACCCAAGTTAGCCTTTTTGACTTGAAAATTTGAAATGAGCCAAAATCCATTGAACTCAAAATTGATTGAGGTTGGATTTATGTTTCAATCCTAGGCTTATATATGAGTTCAACTAAACTTAAATCAAGTCAAAACCAAACTAATTGACCCATTTAGGTCCACTTGACCCAAAGTGACCTAAATGACCTTTTTAAGCCATGTTCTAATCCAACCCAAATTGGATTAAACTAAGCCCATCCAAACCTCATATCATGATCAACAATCATCCTAGGTTAATCAATTATCTTGAATTGGGTCAAACCAAGTCAACTTAATCCTTTGACCAAGTTAACCTTTAGCCCAAATGAAACCTGAATTAGCCAAATTTCACCATAAACCAAATTGATTGCAACCAATGGCTCAAGTTCATTTCAAATTGATTATTGAACTTGACTAAAGTGATAATTGAGCCCAATTTGACCAATGGTCAACCTAACCCAACTTAGCCTAAATTGACCAAAAGGATCAAATTGGCCAAAATCTAAATTAAATCCAAATTGATTCAAACCAATGCCTACAATCATTTTCAATTAACCAATTGAACTTGAACCAGCACCCAACCCAAGCCAAATTGACCAATTTGATTAAATTGGCCAACTTGACCCATTTGACCTATATGAATCTAAATGAGCCAAAATCAAATCCAAAGTAAATTGAACCAAACCAATGAACCAATACACTCCAAATAGCCATGTGAACTTGACCCAACCCTTGGTTTGACCTAATTTGACCAATTAGTCAAATTGACCCAACCTAACCCAATTTGACCTAAATAGGTCAAATTAAGCCAAATCAAACTAAATGAACTCCAAATCACTTGAAACTTGGGCTAACCCCTTTTGACTCATTTCAAATCTGGCCAAATAAAATCTATAGCCAAATGACTACTTTGCCCTCAGGTCTAGGGAATCCCATGAGATAAGACACTTGCACTTTTGGTCATTTCCTCCCCTTGGCCACTTGGCACCCATTCATTGGTCCACTTAGGCACCAAGGATCCTAGTAACCCAAGGGTGCTTGGGTTGGCCATGATTCATGAGGAGGTGAAATCTTCTCCCCATTGCCATTGGAGCACTTGGCATCAAGGACACCCACTTACTTTGCCATGGAAGCCACCTCCCACCCTTCCTCCACTCATGAGAGGCCAAATGGAATAATTCTCTACCAGCCCCAACCTTCCCATCACAACCATTGATCCAAAAGGCCAAAATAACCATTTCCATCTGATCCAGAGAATGAGGAGGTATACACCCCTCATTCTCACTCAAACCAACACACTCACACTCGGTTCAACCTTAGCACACTGTCCTCTCCTTCCTAGAGCCATTTCCACTATTTCCTGAGCTCCCCATTGTTCCCTCTCTCAATTTTATGTGAAATCAAAATAGGGGAGGATACTAGTGATCGTCATTTCCTCATTTTGCAATAAAAGTATAATTAACTTTTCACACACCATCCTTGGACCTAGATGAGCCGAAATGAATCACCTCAATAGCCATAAGTGGGACTTTGACCAAGGTCGACCATTTATGTGCCATGGGTTGGTCTTCCGAGAATGTACACCAAATCAAAGCTTGTGTGGTTCAATATGGCTTCATTTCTACCAAATGAAGCTTCCTTAATCGTTGGAACCACCAATCATAAGCTCCGGTGAGGTATGCCATTGAAACTGAGCTTAAGATTAAAATAGGTAGGTTGGTACTTTATGAAGAAAAGTTCTATGTTGTGCAATTTCCATCATTGGATGTGTTTGTTGTGCTTCCCCAAATCAATGGGATTGATTTGATCTCCATTCAAGCTTGGGTGAGCTCGGATCAAGTGATGATTGACGGACGGTCTCCGTCTCTCGCCACTTAGGAGGTGATAGATCACGACTGTCCATTCAGCATGATCAGAATGGACAATCTTATTCTGATCACACTTAGATCAGCCGGTTTAATCCTTTAATCTATGCATTTAATCATGGCCGTTCGATCTTAGATCAGACAGCCCACGCAAAAATGCATTATGCCGCCATCCGCATCGGCATTCGACATGATAACTTAAATAATCAATCTCATCACACAACATGAAAAGTGCGCATCAGCTGCCACATGATGCCAACAAGATTAGAGGATTAATTATGTTAATTAATCCATTTTAATGCTTAAACTTCTAAAATTTATAACTAATTGTAGAAAAATCCAAAAATACAAATGAGAGCTCATTTTAAAGGTATTTTAAAGGGGAATCCACCAAAATTATTATTAATTAATTTGATCATTAATTTATGCTTAATTAAGGTTTAATTAAAATTTAATTAGCCTAATTACTCTTTGATTAATTATCCAATTAATTTCAAACTTTCAAGATATGTTTAGGGGGATGACCTCTACCTCCCCTATTTTTCTTAGAATTTATTGAATAATTAATTATGGAAATAAATAGATTAACTTAATTACTCTCTTATCTTAATAATGATAATTAAGCAAATGAATAATGGATTAATTAATTAATTAAGCTTAATGACCTCTGTTAACAGTGGAGAAACTTAGGAAATGGATTGAGACTCCTCTTCCAATCCTTTCCTTAAATCATCTTCATTATTTCTTTAAAAATTAATGAATTAAAAATCATTAATTAATTAATTAATTAACAAAATCAATCAAAAATCCAAATCATAACTAAACTTTAATTAACTAATTGAAAGGATTTATAGATTGAGACTTAAGCTTCCTTCTTTGTCTCTTTCCCTAAGTCCATATCATATTATTGATTATGGATAATTAAATTTTAATTAGATAATTAATGAACTTAATTAATTTGATTGAATCCATTTTCCTTGAGTAACTCTTAGGTAGCTCTTGGGTGTTCAATAACCCAAAGAGAGAGCTAATAAAATTATGGTTAGCTCACATGTGTGAGAAAACCATAAGAGTAATTAAGTGAGCTCCTTAAGGTTAATTAATTAATAATTATGAGCTAATTGCATTAGGCCCCTTTCATTTCATAGGAGCATTGCTATTTACTTTCTATGTGGCTGCATATTATATTTGCTCATAGTTGTTTAATTGAATACCTTAAGGTGACATAGGTAAGGGTTAATTAATTGATTTAATCCATGCTTAACTTAATCAATTCATAAACTTAACCTAATTGCTTTTCATTGAATCAAATTAATTCACACATATAGGAATGGGAATAGACCAGCAAACCTCTTTTACATTTCATAAATCAAATCAAACATGAAATCAAAAATAGCTTTAAGAAATTTTGGTTTATTTTAAATAGACTTATTTAATGTGATTGTCCTTAGGAATTATTTGGATTGAATGAGATTATATGTTTGTGTTTCCTTACTTCTTTCCAATCATATTAAAATATTGTATGTCACTTGTAGTCATGCATTCATTCCTTTCAAAAATTAATTAACTAAAAAATAATTTTCTTTATGTCAAATTTGCATGTGTTGACTTAATTAAAAATATGTGTGGCTATTATCACTACTAAATCTCAAACATATTTTTAAAAGCATCTTAATGAATAAGAATATGTGTTGTGACTTTAGTTATATATGTATAGGAAGTGCATGTGAATATAAACTTAGTGTATGAAGTGAAGTTTCTTTCTTATATTCATATGTTGATTTTCATAAGTAAGAATGTTAGTGGGTATATTAGTCTGGACATCCCAGGGATGCATAGTTTTAAGTAGCCCTAAGGAGGTTCCTACCTCACTCCCTTGGTGTAGAACAATGATGACATACTTGCTTGATTTTATTCTTATGCATCTTTGACTTAAGAATTTAGGTAAAGCTTTAATCCATTTACACAAATAAATCAATTTAATTGAATCCAACTTTTGTATAGTTTTCATTTCTATAGTTTCTTGCACATTCACATATATAAGAACAATGTGTATATTAGTTTGGACATCCTAGGGATGCATGGCTTTAAGTAGCCCTAAGGAGGTTCCTACCTCACTCCCTTGGTGCAAAAAAATGGCACCGTACCTACTTAAAATTCTTATATATATATGTCTATGTGTGATAGAATTAGCAAATGAAAATCATAATTTAATCAAATCAATTTTACTTTTGCATGATTCCCATTCTTGTAGTGGCTTATACATCCATATGTATATAAGAGTAGTGGGTATATTAGTCTGGACATCCCAGGGATGCACGACTTTAAGTAGCCCTAAGGAGGTTCCTACCTCACTCCCTTGGTGCAGAACAATGACGATGTACTTATTTTAAACTTTTATACATGTCAATGTGTATTTAACTAATGAATAAAAATTCTCTCTTTTTATTAAAAAGACATGAATTCATATTTTGTTCAAGTGGTTGGATTGATTAGTCATATAATTTGAAGTTCTTTTCTTATGCTTTTGTATAAAAATTTAGATAAAGCTTTAAAATAATATGACAAAATAATTCAACCAAATGAAACATCAATTCCAAATACATTTTCTTACATTCATCATTCAAGTATGCTAAAATATAAATTGTAGTTATCGATATGTTCAGGACTTAACCATATGCATGCTATATATGATGGAAAAAAATAATCAAACATGTGTCAAATGATGGTAGTTCATTACAACTAATCTTGAGATGCCTTTCTCATTGAATGAGTTTGTTTAAAGTGAACTTATACCTAGGACTAATTAAAATATATAATAAGTCATTCACTAAAGAGAATTGTTTAATTATTTGGCTTTAGAAATGACTTAAGATAGGGTTAAAAAAGAGTGATCCTCTCTTTCCTTCTCTTTATAACACTTAGTTGTTTTGTGTAAACCAAGTGAAATAAAAGAAAATATTAATTAAAACTTATCAATCAATTAAAGAACTTGAAGTGAAACCATCCTTTAAATTGAATCCTTTCTTACTTAGAAAATTATAACAAAGCATAGTTATGGCATACCACACAAACCTTAAAACACACATCTTAGATTAAGTCATAACTTTTAGCCTTATGTTAGGGCGGTGCATGGTTTGATGTATGTTTTATTTTGTGATGTATTATTTGAGACTGATGTTAGGATGTATGCTTTATAGATTGGATGTTAGGCCATGATTAGCCTAATTATGTTTTCTACGGGAGGTTATGCTTAAGGTGTGCTTAAAATAAATATAAATGCTCTTTATTACAGGTTGCTTAACTCCTAAGCATAATCTAAATTAGGAAAGGTGGACTTGGTTACCCATATGTGGGGTGCTAAGTTCAAATTATTTATAACTGCTTGGGTTATATGGTGTGTTTAGCTAACACTTATTTTGTAGGTGTAGTGAGGTTTACTTTTCTTATTTTTTATGTAATTGTGCATTAATAATTAGGATTAGTATTATGGGAGGATTAGGATGAGCAGAGGCTAGAAGTCTTTGTCCTAGGAGGCCTCCATGATGCCTTTGGAGCAAGCAAACCCAAATGAAGAAATATAAGAGATATGAAGAATAAGATGAAGACCCCATAGCATGTATTTATCCTTAATTATAATTATTCTTTTGTAATCTTGGTTGAATAAGGGTAGAGCTCGGCTATCCTTTTTTTTTCAGGTTGTACGGCGGTACTCAACTGCACCGGCCTTTTACTCTTTTGTGCTATTTATAAAATTATTTGATATTTTGTTTACAATTATGTAATAGAAATTAAATTTCTTTTCATAGTTTCTTTATGATTGGTGATTTAATATGTGGCTGGATCCGATTAGGCTCTTAAGGAAAAATAAATCTTTTACCTAACTATAACTCATAACCTCACATAAAGCCTAGACATTAAATCAAGATAATTAAAAGATTTAGCAACCCCTTAGTCTTATGGATTGTATGTCTAATATCATGCATGCATCTTCTACCACTCTTGCAAAAATGAGGGCCTCCATTCTTACACTCATGGGAACCACTTGACCTACGAGAGCAACTCCTATTGACGGAGCTTCACCCTTTTCTCTCTTAATTTGGACCATAACTCATTTCAACATGCATTTAGGCATATAAAAATCCTATAGCCTTTGTCAAAACGAAGAGTCCAAAATCAAATAAAAATGAAAAAGATTTGCATTAGACTAAGTCATTACTCATACCACTCATGCTCTAGTCTCTTAGGAGTGGGTTTTTAGAATGAGTTCTCAACCCCTCTATCTTAGGCTTTAAGAGATCCTTCATCTTAAGACACATCTAGTGATTAGGTGGACACTCAACCTAACCCTAGAGACTTAGATGAGTTAGCCATAGGAATAGGTCATGCCTTAGAGGTGTTAGGAAATTCTACCTACCCTATAGCTTGGACCACTTTCATTACTTCCTTCCTTCAAGTCAAAGTCCAAATCAAATCAGCATGAAACCTAAATCAATTCTATCCTAATTGATTTTCTCCAAACCCAAATCAATGCCATATGATTGAAACCCATGATTGAAATCCATGATTAAAACCCATGATTGAAATTCCAAATTTCAAATATTTCCCAAGTCCTTAATTTCCCTCTTAAGGACTTAGCCCAAAAAATCATCTTCAAATTAATTCAAATTCATAATTTTCCATAACCCATTTATATTCTCATTTATATTCACATATATAAATTAAATATAAATTCAAATCAAATTCTATGTTGAAATTCCAAATTCCAAATCTTGCCTAAGTCCTTTGATTTCCCTTCATGGACTTAGCCAAAATCATCTTTAAATCAATTCAAACTCATGAAATTTTCTCATAACTCATTTATATTCACATATATAAATGAAATATAAATTCAAATCAATCAAATCAAATCCAAATTTCAAATTCCTAATTCAAAATCCTTCTTAAGTCCTTAATTCCCTCTTAAGACTTAGCCTAAATCATCTTCAAATCCCTTCCAACTGATGAAATTTTCTCATAACTCATTTATATTCTCATTTATATTCACATATATAAATGAAATATAAATTCAAATCAATCAAATCAAATCCAAAATTAAAATTCCTAATTCAAAATCCTTCTTAAGTCCTTAATTCCCTCTTAAGGACTTAGCCTAAATCATCTTTAAATCAATTCAAACTCATAAAATTTTCTCACAACCCATTTATATTCTCATTTATGTTTACATATACAAATGAAATATAAATTCAAATCAATCAAACTAAATTCAAAATTCAAGTTCAATTCACAAATCTTTCCTAAGTCACTTTATAGCCTAAATCATCTTCAAATCAATTCAAACTCATAAAATTTTCTCACAACCCATTTATATTCTCATTTATATTCACATATATAAATGAAATATAAATTTAAATCAATCAAACTAAATTCAAAATTCAAGTTCAATTCACAAATCTTTCCTAAGTCACTTTAATTCCCACTTAAGCACTTAGCCTATATCATGTTCAAATCCCTTCCAACTCATGAAATTTTCTCATGACCCATTTATATTCTCATTTATATTCACATATATAAATGAAATATAAATTCAAACAACCAAAACCAACTCAAAAAATCAAACTCAAAAGCAATCAAAATCCAACCTAAGCCTTTCAAGTCAAATTCTTGAACTTAGCCAAATCAACTTCAAATCGAGCCAAAATCTTGATTTTTCTTCATGATTCAATCAATCCTTCAATCATGAATCCAAATATAAATTCAAACTTCAATCACTTAACCAAAACCCAATTCAAAAATCAAGCCAAAATCCACTTCATGTTCACCATTTGAATTTGAAATTATCAAATGAATCAAAACCCATTTGACTTCAAATCACTTCAAATGGATTTATATTTCAATCATAAGTCCATATGTGAGTTCAATCAAACTCCATTCAAGCTTTGACCAAGCCATTTGACCCACTTAGGCTCACATGACCCAAAGTGACCTAAAGTATCCTTATGAGCTAAATTCTAATCCTAACCAAATTAAGATTGAATCAAACTCACGTAAGCCTCTTATCATGATCAACAATTATCATGAGATGATCAATCACTCAAATTGGGTCAAACCAAGTCAAACCTAAGGGTTAACCAAGTCAACACTTAGCCAAAATGAAACCTAACATAGCCAAAATCCACCATAAGCCAAATTGATTGAAACCATTGATCTAAGTTCATTCATGGCCAATGTTTGAACCTGACTAAGTCAACATTTGAGTAACCTAGCCCAATTGGCCACTTGACCCAAGTTGACCCAAGTTGACCTAAAAAGTTAAAATGTGTCAAAACTTGATCTAAGCCAAATTAATTGAAACCAATGTGTCTTGTTGAACTTGACCAAAGCCTCAATTGGCCAACTAAACATAACATAGCCTAATTCAAGTTGACCCATTTGACCTAAATGAAGTCATATGAACCAAATTCAAACATAAACCAAATTAAATCAAACCAAAGCTACCAAAATATTTCAAATGGTCATATGAACTTAACCCAACCCTTGGTTTGACCCAATTTGACCAATTGGTCAACTTGACCCAAGTTGACCCATTTTGACCTAAATGGGTCAATATTAGCCAAGCCATACCAAATGAACTTCAAATATAACAAAACTTGGCCAAACCTATTTTCTCAAGATACAAAACATAGCCAAATTCAAAAATTAGCCAAATGACCATTTTACCCCTAGGCTATAGGATAAATTTTGGCCAATTTCACTTGAATCTAGTCAAATCCTCTTCATACTCACTTGGCACTCTCCTAGTGGGTCAAGTGAACACTAGGGAGGGTGGTGCACCCAACCCAATGGGTTTGGGTCAGCCCAGCCTAGCCCAATGGCCAAATTGAGCACATGCTTTGAAATGGCCACATAGGAATCTTTCTTACACTCATTTGAAGCACATGGGGAGTTCACCATTCCACTCCGTAGCCAAAACCAAAATCAAGGACACTCCTAACAGCCTAACAAACCCTTTGAATCAAGGCAATTGGATCAAAATGCAAGCCCATGCTCGGCCATCCGATTGCCAAAGGGGGAGATATACTCCCCCTAATTCACTCTCATTCCAACATTCCTCAAGCCGATTGAGTGTTAAGAAGCCAGAGGAGTCATTTTTCAGTGATCCCAATCTCTCTCAAGCATTTCCTAATTCCCATTTATTGGCTTTCACATGGTGAAGACAAGGGAGCTCCACCAAAATTCCATTTTACTCCACACCTAAAACCAAGCCAATTCTCTTTGCATTGCCAAGCTCTCTTTCAAGTTCGTGAAGCAAAGGAGGAGTCACCTAGACCAAAGCCGAGCTCACTTGGAGGAGGAGTTGGTCCATAGTAAAAGTTACTCGACCTCAACCCCTCAAACTTTCAGAAAGCTTGTCGACGCAGAAGCTTCTCCAAATCGGCGTGTGATCACCTCGGTGAGGTTAGCCATTTTCTGAGTTTAAACTCAATGTGGTGTAGAGCTTTGTAAAAGAATATTTTTATGGAATATGATTTTGACCGTTAGATGTGATCTAGGATGCATGATGAAGGTGTGGACCAAATTCTAGCTCAATCCGAGCTCAATCGAGCTCGGATCAAGGCCTAGAAGATGGACGGATCCTCTTTCCCACAGGGAATTATAGGGATGGATCTCTGCCGTCCATCCACATTTTGGATGGACGATCGAGATTAAAATGTACAATATATTTATATTTAATCCTCTGATCTGTGGCTTTAATATTAGTCGTCCGATCAAGGATCGACGGTAGCGCCCCCACGTGTACGATGTTATGTTTTAAATATCCAATCAGGCGATGATGTGTGTAAAGCGCATGCCGCGTCAGCGCATGCATGGTGCCAATAGCATTAATGATATAATTAGGAATTTATTTAATTCTAATTAATCACCTAAACTTCTCAAATTCATATCTCAACATAGAAAAATTAGAAAAATATAAAATAAATTGCATTATAAAGATAATTGAACATAGAATATTCTAACATTGACTTTGATTGATTTTGAATAGTTCTTTTCTCTGAATTTGGGTATTATTGGGATTATTAATTATTAATTACTCTAATTAATCCACTGATCAATCCCAAATTTCTTGGGTGTCATTAGAGGGATGACTTCTGCCTCCCCTAACTTTCTTGGGATTAATTAGTGGCTTAACTAGAGGAACGGCTAGTTTATTCCTTAATCACTCCTTTAATGTAATTAAACTTAATTAAGGGTATAATTAGTGATTTAACCCTCTAATTGAGCCAATTAAGTTTTGATTAAGTGAATGTGAGGTTTAAGGAATAATTTTGGGATACTCTCCTTAAGATATTCCTTAAACCCTTTTTATTCCTTAAGCTTACCATAATTAAAGGTTAATTCACTAATTAACCCCTTAATTAATTTCATAAAATTTTGAAACTTTCCAGAACTCAATTAATTCTTCTTGGGTAGATGCTTAGGTGTTCAAGAGCCTAAGAACAATTAAAGAAATCAAAATTCAACTCATATGTGTGAGGGGTGTTTTTGAAATTACTTAAGTTAAACCCCTTAGCATAATTAATCATTAATCATGAGCCAAATTACATTAGGCCCTTTTCCTCCTAGGTGCATTGATGATTTAAATTCCTTGTATAGTTTTATGTCATCTCATTGGCTCATAATTATTTGATTAACTATGCTAAGGTGGTGTAGGTAAGGGGTAATTAACATGCTTAATTCATACCTTAACCTAATCAAAATATAATATAAATCTAATCACCTAAAAATTGAATAAAAAAATCAAACATATGTGGAATGGGTTAAGAACAACAAACTCACCTCATTTTTCAAATTAAATCAAACTCAAAATCAAACAAAAATCACATTAAATAAACTTTGATTTGCATTTAGCTTTCTTATTTCATAAGATTATCTTTAGGAATTAATTAAGATGAGTGTGTTTACATGCTTTCATTACTTTAGTTCTTTTCTAACATGCTAAATGTGTGTGTCATATGATCTCATACATTCATGCTTTTCAAAAATCAAATTTAAAATGAAAATGTTTCTTTTATGTCAAATTGCATGTTTTGACTAAAGTAGGAATATGAGTGCCTATTATCACAATTAAATCTAAATTATTTTTAAAATATATGAATCAATTATCAAAACTAAAAGTGTGTTATTTATATCTTACCTATAAGCTTGCATGTGAGTAAAATATAAGGATGTGCTTAGTGTAGTTTTCCTTCTCCTCTCTTTTGGTATAGTTTTGAATATTGGCAAAGTGTATAGTTCATTTGAAAAGAACAATACTTGCCTAATTCCATTTCATATTCATTCCTATGCTATGACTTAAGAAGGACATCTACACTTACATATATAAATTGCATAAACAAACCAAAATAAAATAAAAACCAACTTTTGCATTTTTTTTCTTTTCCATTTATTTCTTTGTACATATGCTTGTATTTAAGGAAAGTTGTATATTAATTTGGACAACCCCGGGGTTGTGAGGCTTTAAGTATCCCTAATTAAGTCTTGTACCTTACAACCCTGGTTAACAATGGCATCGTACTCACTTATGCTTTTCATACATTCATATGTGCATGTGAAAATTGGATAAGAAACCCCTTTGCTACTTAATGAAAATCATGCATCATAAACATGCAAATTTTCTCAAGTAATGTATTTAGCATCATCAAAGTGTGCTAAACATTCCCATTTGGTATGTATAGATATGCTTAGGATTCATTCATATGCATGCTATACATGTTGGGAAAGAAATGAAGTGATGTGTGTTTGTGATCTTAATTCACTTTATTTAATCTTAAAATGCCTTTCTTTTGAATGGGTTTGTTTAGAGTTTATCTAAACTTAGGATTAATTAAAGCACATAATAAAACATTCACTAAATAAAACTAAAACATGAATCCACATTAGAAATTACTTTTGGGAAGGAAAGAAGTTCTCTCTCTTCCCTCTCTTTAGTAATTAATTGTAGGATTCACTTGAACCCAATCAAAACACAAAATAAAATCAACCCAAAATAACTAAATTACTTAAATGAAACCCTCATCTAAGTTGAACATTCTTCAAACTTAGAAAATTCTAACTTAAAGTAATAGTTAAGCATACCACACAAACCTCTAAAGCACACACATTTAAGTCACCACTTAGCTTTAGGTTAGAGGTGCATGATTTGATGTTTTACTTTTATTTTGTGATATTTGTTTTAGTCTGATGTTAGAATGTATGTGTGTAGAATGAATGTAGGATCTTAGTCTAACCATTATTTTCTTAGGATTGTGCTTAAAGGGCGTAATAAATAAAAAATTAAAATGCTTTTTTGTGTGCTTATACCCCTAAGCATAATCTAATAGGCAGTGGACTTAGTCACCCATGTGTGGGGTGATAAGTCCAATATATATGCTTGGGATTTATGTGGTTTGTTTAGCTAATCTCTATTTTGCAGGTGTTAGCTAGATTTACTTTTCCTTTTCATGTAACTTTTACAATTAGGATTTTGGAATGATTGTTATGGGGATTAAGATGAGCATTGGTCATAAGATCTCATCTTATGTACCATGTGAAGCCTTTGCAACCACCTTCCAAACCATCAAAGACCAAAGAAGAAAAGAAGAAGAAAAGAAGAAGAAAGAAGAAAAGAAAAAAATGAAGAAATGAAGCTTGAAGACCCCATAACAATAAATTCCTTATATTAATTAATTTATAATCTGGTTGTATAAGGGTAGAGTTCTACCCAATTTATTTTTGGGTTTGTGCGGTGGTGCTCGACCACAAATGACCTCTTATTCTTTTGCGTTAGCTTTATAAATTGATTGATGATTTGTTTAGCTTGTGCATTAAGATGGCATCCTTTTTCTAGTTTCTTCCTTACTTCATGTATGGCCTGGATGTTGATTAGGCTCTTAGGGAAAAATAAATCTTCTACCAAATTTAACAATTTAAAATTAAAAATAAAAAACTCATAACCTCACCTAAAGCTTAGACTAAAATCGTGATAAAAGAATTAGCAACCCCTTAGCTGGATGAGTACTTCTTTTATAACATCATGCACAAATACATATTATTTTCACTCTTGATTGGAGAGCTTCCACCTTTGCCAGAGAAACTTGGCTTGACCATTTGAGCAATGGTGGAAACACACACCTCCTCCCTTCTCGATTTTGGCCAATAATCTCATTTCTCATGCATTAGGCATATGAATCCTATAAGACTGAGTCAAATGATTGTCCAAAAATGAAAATAACATGTAATATGATTTGCATTAGATTTAGGTCATTTGAAGCATACCCTTACATGATCTAGTCTCTTTAGGGAGTGAGTTTAAGGACTTAGTCTCTTTCTAAATAAATAACAGCCTAGCTATCTTGCATAAGCATAATGACTTGCCTATATATTTAAAATCATAGGAGGAGTTAGTTGGAGACCCCAGCGTTGTAAGTCCAAGCAATTGGGGTTTGTCTCTCTTATGGAGGCAAACCAAATACCCATTTTACCTTAGAGGTTGTGCTTTTTACCAAAGCTCCCTAAATTTAAGTTCTGAGGTTGTTCATCCCTTCCATGGGCCATAAGCATAAATCCTCACCTCTTAGGCATTTTCACAATCTTGTGTTGTGGAATCGTAAGCCCTAAATTTTTAATGAAAAATTCAACTCAAATAAATTAAATCAATTTCAAAAATGTAAAGCCTAACCATAGGATAGTTTGAGATGTTCGGTAGGCTTCCTAGCATCGTGACCATCTCCTACTTATCTTCTTTTAGCTTCGATAATAACTCCATCTCTTTGATCAATCCCATTTGATCTTCAAAAATGAACTAATCGATTAATAGTCCTACCATATTGAAATCTTTGGAGACAATGATCATTTACCTTAATCGAGAGTATTCCTAAGGGATTTCATTTCTTACGATATAATTAACTATAGTGGCTTGCCCCTATAGGGAACTTAACAAACCGGGTTTAAAATAAACCCTACTTTACTTTTTCATGTAAAGTAGGGGAAGAATCTTTAGTACACATGCAGACCCATTATTCTTAGGAGTCCTTGTTGAGGTGATTAGGTCCATTGTAGGGTGGTGACTTCTATCTTTAGAGATAGTACACCTTTTCTCAATACCGTACCCGACCACCCTCAATAAGAACATCTGCATATCTACATGGTGTCAAAAATGCATAAAAAGAAGAGTATATTTTGATCTTCATTTTATTCCGTATAGAGTGAAGATGGAAGTATATTTGTTCTTTAGAAATATAAAATTTCACCACAAATTTTTCTGGCGACTCCTCGAGGGATGGTTCCTCTCTCCATCTTTGGTAAATGATTATTGTCTCCAAGTATCAATAGTGGGTTTGTACTTTGGTATGAATCCAAGACTATCTTTCATTCTATTGACACTTAGCTTATTTCATTTTTAAGTTAAGCTATTCAACATCTTTAGGTTTTAGGACCTCACCCCGTGTTGGTCTTAAAACCCCCCGTTGGGTTCTCCAATGGGTAAAAATAAAAAGAGCTAAATAAAAAGAAAATATTTAAATACTTCCTCCTTATCATTTCTATGATAAGGAAAGGTTAATTCTAAAATAATAAAGACAAATTAAACCCTTATCAAAAATCATGCTTTTCCAAATGCACTTTTTCAAAAAAAAAATGCACATAATAAAATATTTTGCACAAAATTTTCTTAAACTATCTTCATCTAATAAACTTTATGATTGTTATATGTAAAGATCATCTTTACAAAAATAAAATCCAACAATCATAATTTCAAAAGCATAAAATTTGAAGATAGGCCTTTCCATTCAATACACCCAAATGTATTGAATGGATATTACCTCTTCAAGCAAAATCATGACTTTGACTTCCACCTAACACATTCCCATGTTGGGATTTTCATATTTTTTTAAAAAAGCACATGAAACTCTCCATTCAATATACCCACATTTATTGGGTGGAGGTCTCATTTTCAAACAAAATAAAAATAAAATTTTCAAAAGCACATATGAACCTTTCCATTCAATATACACATTTAAGTTTCATTCAAACAAAACTAAATTTTTCAAAAGCACAAATGAACATCTTTATTCAACATACCCAAATTTATTGAATGAATATTTCATTCCCAAATAAAAAATAACATCATTTTGAACTCCCACTTAAACATATTCCATATATAATTAAGTTGGAATTCCCTCTTTCAAAAAAAAAACAATAATCACACACAAAGAAAAATTTTCACATTGCAAAAATAGGATTGACTTCTATTCCTACATACCCAAATTTGTTTTATGGAAGTCTTCTTTTCAAAAATCAAAACTTAACAATCATATTTTCAAAATTTAAGACACAATTGGAACTTCATTTAACACACTCAAATTTGCTAAGTGAAGTCTCCAAATTTGAAAGACAAAATTTTTAAAATACATTTGAAACTTCATTCTAGCACATCTCATTTGCTAAAATGAAGTCTCTCCTATTCCAAAAATAAAATTTGAAACACACTTTTGGAAATTTCATTTAGCATGCTCAAATTTGCTAAGTAAAATATCATCCCACAAAAATTTTCAAAACATATTGGGAATTTCAATTTAGCATATCCCATTTGCTAAAATGAAGTCTCCCTTTTTCAAAATCCAAAACAAAAATTTGAAACACCTTTTGAATTCCATTTAGCATACTCAAATTTGCTAAATGAAATTTCCACTTCATAAAATTTCCAAAAAGCACTTTTTGAACTTCACTCTTTAGCATACCAAATTTGCTAAAGTGAAGCCTCCATTTTCAAAATAAAACCAAAGCATAAAAATCTTAAACACATCTTTTGAATTTTATTTATCATACTCAAATTTGCTAAGTGAAATTTTCATTTCACAAAATTAAGTGGAACTTCAATTTTAGCATACCATATTTGCTAAAGTAAAGTCTCCACTTTCAATCAAAAATAAATCAAAGCCAAAAAGGAAATACATTAGGATTTCCTTAACATACCCAAATTTGCTAAGGATTCTACTTTTGCAAAAATCAAAATATCCAAAACAAATGAAACACATTAGAATTTTCTTAAGCATACTCAAATTTGCTAAGAATCCTATTTTCAAAAAAATCTTTCAAAAATAAAACACACTTGGGTTCTTCACTTAGCATACCTAAATTTGCTAAGTGGGAATTCCAATTTTTAAAATCAACAATAATTCACAAGATAAAACAAACAAAGAGAAAGGAACAATTATTTTCAAACACCTCACTTAGCATACCTAAATTTGCTAAGTAAGTGAACTCTAAAATACAAATAAATAAATAAAAAAATTGACCCTTACTTTAACATACCCAAATTTGTTAAAGGAAAGGGTCCTCAAATCAAAATCTAATTTCAAACAAGAACCTATGGAAGCATCTTTCTAAAAATATTTGAATCCATTTTTCAACATACCCAAATTTGTTGAAGTTGGATTCATATTAAAATTCTCTTTCAAATCTCTAAATCTTCTCTAAATCCATTTGAACCCCACTTAACACTTCCAAGATGTTGGATGTGGGTTTAAATTTTAATTCAAATTAATCAACAAAATAATATCGATCAAGCTTGTTTCGCATATTCTCGACGCCTCATTTAGTACAATTGGTTCTTGATTTTGGTTGATTATAAATGGCGTTCACGAAGTTTGTGTTCACTTTCCTCATGGCATGGACTTGGCCTGGGCCAATCTCCCCAGATGATCACACCCATCTCATCATTTGAGGGGTTTTTGGGGTGAGGATCACCTGAGGGCACTCCCCTCCTATTAGTAGGGCTGTGATGGCGGTGAAACCAATCATCATTGATTTGCCATCGATTCTAACCTCATTAAAGAGGAAAGTAAGGTCCCATAGTTCGGTGCAGTGGCCTTGAGTGCATGCACCCTGGTTTCCGTGCTACTGTAGCTAGCACCCACTCATTGGCACCCTCTAAGGGTAAGGCTCCTCTGATCCAAGAGATTGTCTCACAACCTTTGAGGTTGGGTCTAGTTCTTACTCCACTCATCTACCGGGACTCAGAAATAAAATTGCATGATTAAGCGGTATCATACGTGTATGCTAGGAGATGAAGGCCTATGTTGAGTTGGAGGTACCCATTCTCAGTGAACCCGTTTCATCCTTTCTCAGTCGATAGAGAGGATGCTAGGAGATCCATACTTCACCTCCACCAATGGTTCACGCCCAGTTAGCGGCGGGAGGTCATATGCCGACCTCGATTCTACTAGGTTGTCGAGCTTATGGATGTTGAGTCGGAGCTCAATTTGATTTGAGATCTATCATTCCCCAACATGGAAACACCTACAATAGGAGAGGGCGAGAGGCCCCATATATAGATCACTAGCGAGAGAGGTGAAAGTTTGGTGGCCGTGTGACCTCGCACTCTTGATTGGCCTACGTGTCGATCACACAGATAGAATTTTACTTACAGGGATGACCCATCATATGAAGAGGGTCCCACTTCCATCACTTGTTCACGTTGCAGCATCTCTAGTTCCACCGAAGACCATGAAGGTCACATCCAAGGAGAAGCGTACCCCATTGGTGATCTGGCTATGGCCGAGGGATCCTATTCCACCTACACCTCCTACTATGGCGGTGAGCTCTCACCTTTCGACCTTACGGAGATGGTGGCGGTATTAGAGAAGTAGATGATAGCCTAGTTGCACCAATGATAGTAGAACCTCCTAAGAGTGTCACCCTTTTTAGAGTTAGTGACTGTTAGGAGTGTGTCTCTTCTAGTGAGTACAGTCCTCATAAGATTGATTCTCTAGCGGTGGGGTCAGGTGCCTCTCGGTACATATGATCACCTTACCAAAATTGTTTATGCCTATTCAGATTGATCATTCTCTTGAGGAGATAGTGGAACATTATCTTATAGAACATAAGGAAATTATGGGATATAACTAGTCTGATGAGGAGAAGATCAGCTTTGATCCCAATGAAGATGATTTGTTGGGAGACTCAACCGGGGTTTGCATGGTATGGATACAGGGATCCCTCTTCAAGCGGCGAGCATGGAAGGTGATGAGGTTGAGCGGAAGACATGCCCAATCAAACACCTCTATGCTCGGTTAAATAGAAAGATGAACAAATAGATAGGATGGAAAGGCAGCTTGAGGACTTGTTAGCAGTAGTCTTAGTACTTTAGAAATAAGCTCCAACAGTTCATCCTACTACGATATTAGTAGTTAGTGCATGTCTTGGACCCAAGACCTTACCTCCCATTGAGCAAGGTAGCACTAGCATGTATAGGAAGGTAGTGAAAGTACCTCCATACGAAAGAAAGACATAGATCCATGGTTGAATAGCAAGTGAAGGAAGCATTGGCTCAAAGAGGATCATCTATTCAAGGGTAGACCTACAAGGAATTTGATGCAATCCAATATCCCAAGGGTTTTGTGCCACCTTCCTTCAAGAGCTTTGATGGCAGTGGAAACCCGAGGTAGCATATTGCACACTTTAGGGCCAGCTGTTATAATGCTGATGGTAATGATGCTTTACTATTCCACCTCTTCATCAATAGCCTAGCGGGGATAGCTTTCAATTGGTATGCTGAACTTCCCAACATTTCAGTAAAGATATTTACTGAGTTGGGGAAACTCTTTATCAAGAGGTTTGCTGGAGCTCAACAAAGGGTTATTGTTGGTGATCTCATTGTAGCGAAATAACACCCAGGTGAGTCCCTTATTGACTATAAACTTAGATGGCATAACCTGAGTATGAAATGTGAGCCGCAGCTGTCTGAGCAGCATGCCATTGAGATTCTTCTAAAGAATATCCATGGTCCAGTCGCCTTCATTCTTAAGGGCTTCACTATCAAAACATTTGAGAAGCTAATCAACAAGGCAGCTAGTCTATAAGGAGAGGCCAAATAGTTGCCTTTTCAAGAACAGTTGCCCAAAGCAAAGCCACAGAAGGTCTATGAGAAGAAGATGAGAACATTGATAGTAGTAGATAAGGGGAAGCAACCAGCTAGAAATTAGTCGAGACCTCACCAGCCGGCTTCCACCTCCTTTACCACCAATGAGGCGACCCACCTCACCTACTCCATGGTTGACCCTCCTCTCATATCATCAATAGCGTGACACACATACTCCAGCTGGTCCACCACTCTTTTAGATAAGTTAAACAAACCTTATTCATTTAAGAGGGAGGTAATCAGGAAGATCTTTAAGAATCTCTTAAAGAAGCTAGATTTTCAGCTACTCGAGCCTAAAGACCAGAGAAAGTGGGCAAAATCCATGATCCTAACTTCTCCCCTACCACCGTATGCTAGGTCATGTTTTGGAGGATTGCTTCACATTTAAGGATTGGCTTGAACATAGCTTCAAGACCAGTGTTGTAGTTATCCCGAAGGAAAACCTTGTGGAACAACCATCTAGTTCCATTAGGGTAATCCTTGGGGATGCTTGTGATCCTTCCAAAACCAAAGAAGGTTGGGATATCTCTTTATCCAAAACCTCTAAAAAGATCATTCAAATGATTAAGAAACTTTCCTTGCAGGTGTCTGAGTTGGCTCAAACCTATAACATCAATGAAGGTTTGCAAGTTACCAGCGCCAACTCTGGGAAAGGGGGAGCTTAGTAGTAGTAGCCAGCAAGTGTGGCCGGGATAGCCTATGCACCAGACCAAATCCTTACTCTATCGTTGTAGCTACCACATCGAGCACCTTCTCTACTTCAACTAGCTCTTCTTCTTCTACTAGTAGAACTCTTGTATCGGTAGATAAGGGCATCAAATCTCTTACCCCACTTACTTTACTTGATTTCTACTTTGTAACACATATCAAATCTAAGAAATTGAAGAATAAAGCTAGCTTGAATTACATCTTTGTCACTTCTAATGGGTTGTCTACTTCTATTCTTAATGATAACTCTTCAAGTCAAAATGATTATAATAATTTTGATCTTCCTCTTTCTGATTCAGAGTTAGATTTTCCTACTCTAAATACTATGACTTCACCTCTTGAGATAGACTTGGAGTCATCCAATTTCGAGGGTCCCATAGGAGAAGCTGTAGGTGAGCTTGATGTGTAGGTGAAACCTTCCATTACCCTGCCACAAGAGATCACCGAAGTCAACCTCCGTAGTGGTAATGTTCTACCTCCTAGGGCGGTACCTCAAGATAGAGGAAAATAAGTTATTGGTATAGAGGATCAAGAAGCCCCTCCATAAGATGCTCCACCCTTTAATATGCTTGTGGAGGATCAACCTAAGGTGGACTACAATGTCCTCTCTCATCTAAGAAAGTTATCATCTAAGCTAAGCATATATGATGCCATTATCTTATCCAAAAAGATGAGGGAATCATTAATCAAGGCTCTCCTTCATCCTGAGATATGCTTAGCTTGGCGCTATTAGAGTGAGGACATTGCACAAAAGAAGCTTAGGGGATCACCTTCATAGATGAAGACCTTCTAGGGGAATTTGAGCACAACCGTCCCCTCTACATCACAGTTGACATGGGATTCACCTTGGTTCTCATTGATCAGTGCATCGATGGTGTATGAGTCTAAAGACCCTTGCATCAGGATCGACATCTCCACACTCTGAGGAGATTGGATGATGTTGAGAGGATTCAATGAACAAGGTGAGTGGGCTTTAGGTTCCATAGTGCTACCTTTGGAGATAGGTGACTGGGAGACTGAAGCCAAGTTTTATATCATAGATTCGAATACTTCATTTTCCTTTGCTTTAGCCTTGGATACATCAATAAGATAATTCCATCCTCCCTCCATGAGTGCATCAAGTTTAGAAAGGATGGGATTGAATATCATGTCAATGGAGATGAAAAGCCATTTTCAATTAAAGAGGTTGAGATTTATGAGGATGTGACCTACTATCTTCCTCAAAACACCCTTTCTCATGAACTTGGACAAAAATTCAAATTCAAAAGAAAAGAAAATGAAGAAAAAGAGAAGGCAAAAAAATAAAAGAAAATGAAAATCCAAGTAAACAATAAATGGGAATTGAAGAAGAAATAGATCCGCATATCACATTTAACCCATAGTTCATTCCATCATATGGACATGTGGGTAGGATGACTCAACCTCCACTAGGTAGAGGCAGAGGCAGAAATAGAGGAAGTTCCAGAGGTGGAAGTTGGTTGGTCTCCAACCAACAGAGGTCATGTTCCAATTCATAAGAGTACCCCAACTATTCATATTGACTTGGAATCTAGCTCAGAGATGAGTCTAATGTGATTAGTATACCAACCAACCCTTTTCAATGGGTTCCAATGGAGGAGACTTTTGATCTAAACAGAGACGAAGATCAGGCATTTAGACAAAGCAAAATATTTGAATCAGGTTTATGTAAGACAATTAGGCGTGTTGGGAACCTAACCTC
The DNA here is from genome assembly GCA_021442155.1 of Cymbidium sinense. Lineage (NCBI taxonomy): Eukaryota > Viridiplantae > Streptophyta > Magnoliopsida > Asparagales > Orchidaceae > Cymbidium > Cymbidium sinense. The sequence continues at coordinate 17,433,492 of CM038221.1, read as the reverse complement.
ACTTTCATCTCAAAAAATTGAAGTTTAGTAGTTAAGAAAAGCCCCAAGTCTTCCAATGATATGAAGAAGAGAATATTTTTGGGATCATCATCCTCAAGCCCTAAAGTTGATGTAGAACTTGAGGAGTATACATTTAAAGAATTAATTAAATTACCATTTGACTTTTACTCGCCTTGTGTTCATAATCCTATACAAAAAGGTTTGGTTCCTCATAGATGGTCTAAGCACATGTCAGAGTACTTTGAAAAGCTATGGAACAATACTGTGAAACACAATCAAGAGCGGGGTAGGATTTTGTGGTCCATCGATGATGATGACTCTTGCTTAGTTGTTACCAATCATTTGGATTACGATAGGTTCTTTTCACACAACTCTTATGAGAATGTGTGTTTAGAAACCTCATGATCGATGATCTCCAAATCAAAGATGCACGCCAAAATTTGAAGAGGAGATTCCATTCAAAATTGACAAGCTTAAAGAAATCAACCTCGAGAAGAAAAATTGATCATACAGTTCATTCTTTGAATGAAGATGTAACCAATGACTTAGTTAGGCTATTGACTAAGTTTAAAGACTGCTTCACATGGAGATATGAAGAGATGCCTGAATTATCTTCTGATGTAGCAGTCCACAATCTACCATTAAATATAAATGCTACCTCTATTAAGCAAGCTCCTCGATGCATGTGATTAGAAATTGAACAACAGGTCATTTAAGTCAAAGCGATAGTCGATCTTTGGTTTTATCAAGAAAAAAAATACCTACGGTTTTACGTGTCATATGAAGAAAAAAATGGCCAAATTCACATATGCATCGATTTCAGGGACTTAAATAAGGCATGTCCTAAGGATGAGTTTCCTCTTCATATACTAGGACTAATGGTGGACATCGTCTCATCTCATGCAGTCTTCTCTTTCATGGATGGTCATCTAGCTACAACCAAATCAAGATGTCTTAAAGATAAAAGAAACACTACTTTTCAAACCCTGATCAGAATCTATTATTATAGGGTCATGCCTTTTGGCCTTAAAAATGCTAGTGCTACATACCAACGGGCCATGACTAAGATCTACAATGAACTCATTCATCATTAGGTTGAATGTTATATTGATGATCTAGTAGTTAAGAGCAGAGAAAAGGAAGACCATCTCTTTAAGAGAGTAGTTTTGAATGCTTAAGATAATATAACCTCAAAATGAATCTCTAAAGTGTGCATTGAGTAGAAATTCCTTGGGTTTTATCCAACAGGGAATAGAAATAGATCGAAAAGATTAAATGCTATCTTAGAAATGCCACCTCCTAAGAGTTTAACTCAACTCAGATCCTTCCAAGGATGGCTGGTGTATCTAAGATGCTTTATCTCCAACCTGTCAGGGAGATGCAAGCCATTCTCAGCATTTGTCAAAAAGGATGCCATGTTTAAGTGGGATGACAAGTGTCAGCATGCCTTTGAAGATATCAAGCAGTATTTGGTGAAGCTGCCAATTCTAGCGTCCTATCCGGCAGAGCCACTCATCCTCTACACTGCATTGGATGACTCTCTGATGCTTGTTGGCCCAAGCATGATGAAGGAAGGAGAATGCTCTACTACCTCAGTCATCTTATTCTACTAGTGAACTATCCACCTATTGAGAAACATTGCCTAGCTTTGATCTTTGCATCAAATATGACACTATGCTTTCTCATAAGGTGAACTTGATCTAAACCAATCCACTACGGTATCTCATGACCATAATCTATCGGATGTTTGGCATGATGGTCCATGATCTTCTCACAATTTTATTTCACATTTATACCCCTCCATGCTGTAAAAAGATAAGCACTAGCAGATTTCTCAGCATCACTCCCACTTCCCCCTGATTCTCCGCTTAGTGACGATCTCCCTGATGAACAAATCATGAACTTAGAGGAGATTGACAACCATCGATGGGAGATGTATTTTGATGGTGCAGGTTCTTTTCATAAAGGGGAAGCACCATGATATATTCTTCCAGGAAAGACATTGGTAAGAATAGTTCTCCTAACTCCAAACTGCGATGTGATGAGATTCTCATACTATCTTTCCAACCCCTACACTAATAATGAAGTCGAGTATGAGGTTTTGATTTTCGGTGTGTAGTTAGCCATCACTATTAGTGTGAAGAGCATCAATATCTTTGGGGATTCTTATTGGTTCATCAGATTGCTAGGTATAAGGTCTCAAAGCATCATTACCATTATACCATAAAGTTGTTGGCCCAGGTTCCCGAAGTCACCATCTACAAGGTTCCCCAAGCAGAGAACATAGTAGCAGATGCTTTGGTCAAACTTGCCAAAGAATTGGCATGTCTAGAAGATGAGTCCATTTTAATAAGGATCCAAAATAGACAAGTCTTATTTCTTATTGATGTTGAACTCATCAAGAGACTTTCTCTTGAAGGAGGTTGTTGCCAAAATGGATAAGGAGCTGGATTGGAGAAAACCATTCATAGACTATTTGAACAAAGTACCTCAGAAAAGTCACAAGCCCAAGTGAAGTAGAGCTCTCTCTTATGCTCTCGTTGATGGCTATCTGACGTCCTTTGACCAAATATGGTTACTGTTTACAAACACGAAGCGTGGCATTATAACCAAGGTACATTCGTCTATGCGAACATCAATCCGGTCCAAAGATGAAGATAAAGACCGAGACTAGGATACTCGGGCGTAGATGATTAGCATGGATGTAGCTAAGAGATGCCATCAATGTACGGTTGGTGTGGTCCTCCACCAACCACCCAACATTCTACACCTACATTGGCTCATGGCCATTCAGTGTTGGGGTAACATTGTGGTCGATCCTCCTTCTTCAAGGGCATCGATTCATCTTCGATTACTTTTCTAAGTGGTGCAATCCCACTCGAGAGGTCACAACTCGACATGCTTCAATTTTAGAACCATATCGTATATAGGTTCGGGGTGCCTCAATGAATTATATCTGATAATGGTATTGCATTCAAAAGCACCAAGATCAACGGCTTCACCATAAGACACGGTATATATAGGAGATACTCCACCATCTACTACCCCAGAGCAATTGGCTTAGTGAAAGCATTCAACAAAACTCTCATCTAAATATTGAAGAAGACACTTGACGACAACAAGCGGTAGTGGAATGAGCATTTAGTTGAATCCTTGTGGGCCTACCACACCACATACTGAACTCCAACTCTCACCTCATTTTCTTAGTGTATGGGTTCAGTTCTATTAAGTTCAACTCCATCAAGGATAGCATTCAAGATCATTATAGGCGAGAATGTAAAGTTGCGTTAGAAGAGCTTGGTTCAAGGTTTTGGAGGTGCCTCTGGGCATGCAGAACCTTTACAAGGCCAAAATGATTCAAGCTTACAACAAGTTGGTCCACCCTAGGTCTTTTTGAGTAGGAGAACTTGTGTTAGAGTAGAGACCAAATTGCCGTCAAAGATGGGAAGCAAGTTTGAACCCACTTTGGAAGGCCCCTATGTCATAGAAAAGGCTTACAAAGGAGGATCTTATCAACTCATTGATTGTAAAGGGGAACATTCATTGCTTCCAATTAATGGGCTCTATCTAAAGAAATATTACCCATGAAATAAATCATGTTTGAAAATAATTCTATCAATCAACAAATATATGATTCCATTTCATCAAAATCTTCTCTTCTTTCGAAGCATTATTTGATTGTCTTATGAATCCACCATGATATGTTTAAGGTAGGTGTAAGAGTCCCCCAGTGGCACCCTATCCGTCTTTCACAACACAAACACAAACACGAACAAACATAATCTCTCTGCGCTATTAGAATAGGCATAAGAGAACTCGAGAGCATCTTATTTATATTAGCACAACTAAGTTAGGTGTGAGAGAACGCAAGCGACATCCTTTCTTAGTGGGAATTCCCAGTTGCCATCCATGGTACCATTCCATTAAAATCTCCTAGTGTGTTGAAGGTAGGTGTAAGAGTCCCCCAGAGGTGTCTTATTCCTTTTAACACATGCACAAAAATAAACACAAATCTTTTATCTCGAGCTATTTTGATGTGGGTGTAAGTCCCCATGGCACTCACTCATTGCTCTAGATGTCTACCACCGTATGTCACCCCAGGTGGTCACTTGTTTGGAAGATGTGAGTCCCCACTTTCTTCCTAACTTGATCATTCATGAGCACCTTGTTAGTATGGTAGACTTCACTACCCAGCTAGTAAGCTACCTCGTGTTAATTTTGTTTAAGAATATGTGAGTCCCCGTGCTTTCTCCTTGAACTAATCATCATGATCTAACTAGGTCAAGTATATTTGAGGTTTAGGATAAGTCCCCCAGAGGATCCTTTCCTCTTGACTACGTTTGAGTTGATCTAAGCCCTCCAGTGGCATTCACTCAGTAGTTACCCTAGGTCGGATGGCACATATCACACCAAAGATAGATTATCCCAGCAATCAATTCTACTATAGGAGGATGTGAGTCCCCAAGCTTTCTTCCTAGGTTGATTGTTGCAAACCGATGGGCACATTAGGTTGGTTGATGTTCACTATGCTGACGGTGACTCACCCGATGGATACACTACTCTTGGCAGATGTGAGTCCCCGTGCTTTCTTCTTGAGTTGGCCACCGAATACCCATTTGATATATGACTAGCCATGTCATCTTCTCCAAGATTTTGGATTAAGCCCATAGCGGCCCCATCCCCTACGGGCACTCTATTTGGATCATGTCCTTTGCAATCCCATTTAGATACTACCCGGGTTACTCTTGGATTGGACAGTTCCCCTTTCCTAGTATCCACCCCTGTGGTTGGAGAATTTGTTTAGCGGATGCGTAGATTCTCCCTTGGTTCAGTAAATTTGAGATAGGTCTAGGCTGATATAAGCTCATTCTCAGTTTGATCCCTCGCAAACTAATAGGGTCCATGATAAATAAACTAATTAAAATAAATAAAATTAATTCACTTGTGGATTAGGAATTCAAGCCCCAAAAGGGACCTTTTTCACAAGTAGGCATCCTATCTTTAGGATAGTTGTGGAGAAAAATTTCTATAGGGGTCGTTGCCTTTCAAATCTGTTGGTTAGAAATGAAGGAGGTAAGACTATAGAAATTCATCTTTTTTAGACTACATAGATCAGATGTACTATTGGGTGATGGATATGTCATCAAGGAATAGTGTATATCTCAAAAGATGAAGTTATACTCTTTAATGGACCTAATCACCTCAATAAGGACTCACGAGGATGATGGGTCATATGTATCAAAGATTCTTCCCCACTTTACATGGAAAAGTAAGTAGGGTTTATTAAATCGTTAGTTAAGTTCGGCAAACCCTCATAGTTAATTACATCATAAAGAAATGGGTATTCCATAGAAAACTCGATTAATGTAAATGATGTTTCTCAAGATTCAATAGGAAAGGACTCAATCAATTGGTTCATTTTTATGATCAAATGGGATTGATCAGAGGGAGTTATTATAAGCCAAAGGAAGATAAGTAGGAGATGCCCGATCTTTGAAACCTGAGCATCTCAAACTATCCTATAGTTGGGCTTTATATTTTTGAAATTAATTTAGTTTATTTGAGTTGAACTTTTCATTAGAAATTTAGGACTTATGATTTCTTAACACAAGATTTAGGGAACGCCTAAGAGGTGAGGAATTAAGCTTATGGTCTACAAAGAGGAGAAGCAACCTCCGAACCTAAATCTAGGGAGCTTTGGAAGGGCAGCTATATCTAAGAAATTAATATTTGGTTTGTCTCCAAGGGAGGACAAACCACCCAACAACACTTACAATCAGGGGTGGCCAAGTAACTTCACCTACAATTTTAAATACATGTCGACAAGTCATTATGCATATGCAAGATAGCTAGGTTATTATTTATTTAGAAAGGGACTAAGTCCTTAAACTCACTCCCTAAAGAGATCAGATTATGTAAAGGGCATGCTTCAAATGATGTAAATCTAATGCAACTCAAATTTCATTTTATTTTTATTTTTGGACAATTATTTTTACTCGGCTAATAGGATTCATATGTCAATGCATGAGAAATAAAGTTATTGGCCAAAATCAAAGATAAGAGGAGGTGTATTTCTACCATGGCTCTCAAGCCAAGTCTCTCCGGCAAAGGTGGAAGCCCATCAATAATTGAAATAAGATGCATTTGTGCATGATATTGTAAAAGAAATTCTCATCCAACTAAGGGGCTACTAATTCTTTTATCTTGATTTTAAACTTAAGTTTTATGTGAGATTATCAGTTCTTTATTTTAATTTTGGGTTGGTAAAAGATTTATTTTTCCTTAAAGAGCCTAATCCATATCCAGGCCATACATAAAGTAAGGAAGAAACTAGAAAAAGATGCCACTTAATGTAGAAACTAAATAAATCATCAATTAATTTATAAAGCTAATCGCAAAACTAATAAAAGGTCATTGTGGTCGGGCACCATCGCACAAACCTGAAAAGACAAATGTGGGTAGCTCACACTCTACAGATTACAAATGAATTAAATTACAGCAAGAATTCATTTTATGGGGTGTTCAAGCTTTATTTCTTCTTTCTTCCTTTTCTTCTTTCTTCTTATTTTCTTCTTTCTTCTTTGGTTTATTCTTTTAGATGGTTGGAAGGTAGATACTCCAAGTCTTCACATGGTGCATAAGATAGGATCTTATGACCAATTCTCATCCTAATCCTCATAATAATCATTCCAAAATCTTAATTGCACAAATTTACATGAAAAGGAAAAGAATTGAAATCTAACTAACACCTGCAAAATAAAGGTTAGCTAAAATAATCCACATAAATCCATGTATATTGGACTTATCAACACATGGGTGACTAAGTCCACTATTGATTATTCTTAGGTATAAAGCACGGAAGCAAAAGCATTTATAGTTTTATTTATGATAGCCCCATCCCTGAAAAGAATAATTAGACTAAGAGCATCCTACCATTCTTTCTACAAGCATACACCCAAACATCTAGTCTAACACATATATCACAGAACAAAATAAATATCAAACCATGCACCGCCCTAACCTAAAGCTAGAAGTAGTGACTTAGGTTAATGTGTGTGCTTTGAAGGTTTGTGTGGTATGCTTAGCTATGGCTTTATGTTCAAATTTTCTAAGTTTGAAAACAAGTTCAACTTAGAGGAGGGTTTCATTTAAGATGTTTAATTATTTTAGGTTGCTTTTATTTCATGTTTTTATTTGGTTCAAGTGAATCCTACAATTAATTATTAAGTTATTAAGAGAGGGAAAGAGAAGATAACTTCTCTTTCCTTCCCTAACCTAATTAATTTCTAAAGTAGATTCACATTTTTAGTTTCATTTAGTGAATATTTTTATTAAGTATTTTGATTAATCTTAAGTTTAGATGAACTCTAAATAAACCTATTAAAAAAGAAAGGCTTTTAAGATTAAATAAAATGATCCAAATTTACATAACACACATCACTTCATTTCTTTCCTAACATGTATAACATGCATATGAATAAGTCCTAAGCATATATATACGTACAAATGAGAACATCTAACATAATTTATGATGCATGCTAAGTAATTTATTTAAGGAAATTTATAAGTTTAAGATGCATAATTTTCATTAAGTAGAAAAGAGTTTCTTTATCCAATTTTTCACATACACACATGAAAGTAAGAAAGACATAAGTGAGTACAACGCCATTGTTAACCAGAGGTGTAAAGTATAAGACTTACTTAGGGCTACCAAAGCCTCACAATTGTCAGACTAATATACCACTTTCCTTAAATACAAACATGTGTATAAAGAAATGAATGGAAAATAAAGAATGCAAAAGTTGTATTAATTGATTCATTTTGTTTATGCAATTTATGTGTGCTAGTATAGGTAACCCTTCTTAGGAAATAGCATAGGGATGAATAAGATATAGAATTAGGTAAGTGTTAGGTTCTTTTAAAATGAACCATACATCTTACCAACTCTTATTCAAAACTATGCTAACATAAAAGAGAAGAGAAACTTATGCTAAGCACACCTTTATATTCTTTCACATGCAAGCTTATAATTAAAATATAAGTAACATACTTTCAGATTTGATAATTGATTTATATGTATTTAAAATAATTTGAATTTAGCAGTGATAATAGCCACTCATATTTCTACTTTAGCCAACACATGCAAATTTGACATAAAGTGAACAATTCCATTTTTTAAATTTGAATTTGAAAAATATGAATGCATGAAACCACATGACATATAAATTTACATGTTGGGGAAAGAATCAAAGAAATAAAAGCATGTAAACACATTCACTTCAAATAAATCCCAAGAAAGGGGAATAAATCATCAAATATACAAGAAGTTTGGGATTTAGTTAAGTATTTAGTAAATGAAATTTTCAATAAAACCCAAAATTAGATAAAAGCATAATTCAAAATCAATTGAAATTATTCTGAAAATATTCTAGGTTGAATTATCTTTCCATAAGATTTTATCTCATATTTTTCTAAATTTTATTCAGAGAGATATGATTTTTAGAAGATTAATAGATTAATTAGCATTAATTAAATCTCTAAACTAATCCCTCAACTCACGCGTGGAGGAGATCGGCGTTAATGCATCACATAAAGCTTTGGTACATAAACATCACATCAAATTGGCGATGCTTGATCCCTAGATTAATCAAATCATGGTTATCAAAGTTTATAAGGATAAATGAATTTAAATGTGAGAATAATCTATCCATCCAAAATGCTTAGATGGATAAAGATCTCTCAAGTTCTTCCCCAAGATCAACACATCAGGGAAGATCTACTTCATTTTGAGGTGGAACAAGACTTTACCCACACCATCTAAAGCCAATAAGGAACACATTCAACAGTGGATCTTGCATGACTTAAAAATTTCTTTTACAAAAGACCAACACCTCCTATTCTAGGTGGTCAAAAAAATATATACCTCACCAATGCTCGAGATCGATGAGGTAGCTTCATCTAGTGGAGACAAATTTTTGAAATTCTTTTGAAGGGTTGAGTGGATTGTTACTATACCAACATCCCTTCATTTGATTTGATCCAATTGATGCTCTCTTCTTAAACTCAAATAGATGCTTGGGTGTACTCAGTTGATCTTAGAGAGATGCAGATGAGTGATTTTGAGTGTGGAGAAAGTTGGAAGTTCAGTGAGCTCCTATCAATGGAGAAAATCGAGAAGATCACTTTTCAAATCCCTCTTAGAATGCTTAGGAAGGCTCTCTTATCTTTCCTAACACTCTCTGGGGCTTGAACGAATTAGGGAATGATGATTTTGAATTGAATTAGGGGGAGTATATCTCACCCTATGGCAATCGGACGGCCAAGCATAGGCTTGCCATTTTGATCCAATTACTCAAATTGGAGAGGTTTTTTGATCTGTTTGAGTTGGCACATGGTCGGTTTGAGGCCTTGAGTGGATCCAACCTCCCATGTGTATCAAATTGAGTGGAGGATGGATTTGGATAGCCAATTTCACCCTTGGGGTGGTCCTTGGGTCCATTTTACCCAAACCCATGGGTTAGGTGCATCACTCTTCATTAGGTCCCCAAGAGGTATTAGGAAGGTGTCAAGTGGATATGAAGGGCATGGCCAAATTACCCATGGATTAGGCCAAAATTTGTTCTAACTTGACGTTCATTTTCTGATTTTTCAATTTGGATATGTTGGGAATGTGGAGAAACTAAGTTTGTCCAAGTTTCATGAGATTTGGAATTTTGAGTTTAGTTTGATTATTTTGAATTTATATTTCATTTATATATATGAATATAAATGAGAATATAAATGAATTATGAGAAAATCTCAAGGATTTGAATTGGTCTTAATCATGATTTTGGCTAAGTCCTTAAGGAAAAATTAAGGACTTAGAAAGATTTGGACTTAAGAATTTTTATGAATTTTGATCATGGATTTCAATCATAGATTTCAATCATAGATTTCAATCATGGATTTCAATCATAGATTTTGATCATATGGAGTTAATTTGAGTTTGGAGAAAACCAATTAAGATTGATTTGGCATTTGACTTGAATGAAGGAAGTGAGGAATGGTTTAACTGCAGAAAGCTTAACATGCATGATTTATGGCTAACTCTTCTAAGTCTAGGGCTGGGTTGGTGTCCACTTAATCACTAGATGTGTCTTAAGACTAAGAAACTCTTAAAGTCAGAGATTCTATATCAGATGGAGGGGTTAAGAGCTCATCCAAAATGAGGTCAACGAGTGTTAGAACTCCTATAGAAATTTCAACGAGTTGATACATGTGGCCTCACTCTGTAATTAAGCCCTTAGGTTGGGTTCAACCTATTTTGATTAAAAGTAGGTTACCCTGACAGTCATTGTATTTTGGAAGATGTAAGATTATGATGCATTCTTTCTAGCATGATTGTCATGGTTCGATAAAGTTTGATTTGTTGCTCAAAGCAACCGTCACAATGGTCTTTTGAAGATGTGAGTCCCAAGATTTCTTCCCTTCAATTGCTCATTGCAAGCGAAGGCACTCCTTTGGTCAAATAGTTCTCCCCATGGGAAGCTATTGTTTAGTTGTCATAAGATAGGTCTAAGAGGCTCTTAAGCTCCTTTTTTTAGTATGATCCATCGTAAATACGAAATCCATCAAAACAAATCTGAAAATGAAATTAATCTTGAGCATCTTTGAGTTGATCTAAGTTCTCCAGCGGCATTTACTCAATAGTCAGCCCTAGGTTGGGTTCGATCTGTTTCCTTGCCAATAGATTACCCCAACAACTAGTCCCTACTTTGGAAGATGTAAGTCTACCATGCTTTCTCCCTAGTACAGCTACTGCATATTGAAAGACATCCCTTTTGTTGGCTAGTCCTACTATGTTCTTAGTATACTACCCATTTGGATTGGTAAATCTAATAGGTTAGGCCCCCATGGTGCATCCAAATATGAGGTCCATCTCAAAAATCCAAATCTAAAAATTGAAACAAATTCAATCTTCTTTCCCAGAGGGACTTAATTAATCAAATCAAATTTCTCCCTAGAGAGACTCAAATCAAATCAAACCTCTCATCCCCTTGTGGATGACTTGAACCTGCTTCTCTAGTTGAACATTCACATACTCTATCCCTAGTGGATCCCCCCTTCCCTCTCTTATGACCTTGATATAAGTAGAGTCACATTGCAGTAAGTTCTGGATTCCTTCTACACCTTAGGGTGGGAGTAGATCATCTCTGTTAGTACTTGTGATCATTTGATGTTGTTGACCATTTATAACCAATCGTGGTGTTCCTTGTTAGTCACACCCTTTTCTTGTTGGCCTCATTTTTTAGAATGAGTTCTCAACCCTCTATCTTAGACATAGGATTTCTCTTGACTTTAGAGAGATCTTAAGACACATCTAGTGATTAGGTGACACTCAACCTAATTCTAGAGACTTAGAAGAGTTAGCCATAGGAATAGGCTATGCCTTAAGGTTGTTAGGAAACTCTGCCTACCCTATAGCTTGGACCACTTTCCTTCCTTCCTTCCTTCAAGTCAAACTCCAAATCAAATCAGCATGAAACCTAAATCAATTCTAGCCTAATTGATTTTCTCCAAACTCAAATCAATGTCATATGATTGAAACCCATGATTGAAATCCATGATTGAAACCCATGATTGAAATTCCAAATTCTGAATATTTCCTAAGTCCTTAATTTCCCTCTTAAGGACTTAGCCTAAAAAACTATCTTCAAATGAATTCAAATTCATGAATTTTTCCCATAAACCATTTATATTCTCATTTATATTCACATATATAAATGAAATATAAATTCAAATCAAATTCTAAGTTGAAATTGCAAATTCCAAATCTTGCCCAAGTCCTTTGATTTCCCTTCATGGACTTAGCCAAAATCATCTTTAAATCAATTCAAATTCATGAAATTTTCTCATAACTCATTTATATTCTCATTTATATTCACATATATAAATGAAATATAAATTCAAATCAATCAAATCAAATTCAAAATTCAATTTTCTAATTCAAAATCCTTCTTAAGTCCTTAATTCCCTCTTAAGGACTTAGCCTAAATCATCTTTAAATCAATTCAAACTCAGAAAATTGTCTCACAGTCCTTTTATATTCTCATTTATGTTCACATATATAAATGAAATATAAATTCAAATCAGTCAAACTAAATTCAAAATTCAAGTTCAATTCATAAATCTTTCCTAATTCACTTTAATTCTCTCTTAAGGACTTAGCCTAGATCATGTTCAAATCCCTTCCAACTCATGAAATTTTCTCATGGCCCATTTAGATTATAATTTATATTCACATATATAAATGAAATATAAATTCAAACAACCAAAACCAACTCCAAAAATCAAACTCAAAATTAATCAAAATCCAACCTAAGCCTTTCAAGTCAAATTCTTGAACTTAGCCAAATCAACTTCAAATCAAGCCAAAATCTTGATTTTTCTTCATGATTCAATCAATCCTTCAATCATGAATCCAAATATAAATACAAACTTCAATCACTTAACCAAAACCCAATTCAAAAATCAAGCTAAAATCCATTTCATGTTCATCCCGTTTGACTTCAAACCACTTGCAAATGGATTCATATTTCAATCATAAGTTCAGATGTGAGTTTAATCAAACTCAATTCAAGCTTTGACCAAGCCATTTGACCCACTTAGGCTCACTTGACCCAAAGTGACCTAAAGTACCCTTATGAGCCAAATTCTAATCCTAACCAAATTGGATTGAATCAAACTCACCTAATCCTCTCATCATGATCAACAATCATCATGAGATGATCAATCACTCAAATTGGGTGAAACCAAGTCAAACCTAAGGGTTAACCAAGTCAACACTTAGCCAAAATGAAACCTAACATAGCCAAAATCTACCATAGGTTGAATTGATTGAAACCATTGATCTAAGTTCATTCATGCCCAATGTTTGAACTTGACCAAGTCAACATTTGAGCCTAACCTAGCCCAACTGGGCACTTGACCCAAGTTGACCCAATTTGACCCAAGTTGACCTAGAAAGTCAAAATGTGTCAAAACTTGATCTAAGACAAATTAATTGAAACCAATGGGTCAAGTTCATTCTAAATCACTTATTGAACTTGACCAAAGCCTCAATAGGCCAACTAAACCTAACCTAGCCCAAGTCAACTTGACCCATTTGACCTAAATGAAGTCATATGAACCAAATTCAAACCTAAACCAAATTGAATCAAACCAAAGCCACCAAAATATTTTAAATGGTCATATGAACTTGATCCAACCCTTGGTTTGACTCAATTTGACCAATTGGTCAACTTGACCCAAGTTGACCCATTTTGACCTAAATGGGTGAATATGAGCCAAACCATACCAAATGAACTTCAAATCTAATGAAACTTGGCCAAACCTATTTTCTCAACATACCAAACATAGCCAAATTCAAAAATTATCCAAATGACCATTTTACCCCTAGGCCACAAGGTAAATTTTTTCCAATTCCAAATCCTCTTCATACTCACTTGGCACTCTCCTAGTGGATCAAGTGAACACTAGGGAGGGTGGTGCACTCAACCCAATGGGTTTGGGTTAGCCCAACCTAGCCCAATGGCCAAATCAAGCACATGCTTTGAAATGGCCACATGGGAATCTTCCTTACACTCAATTGAAGCACATGGGGAGTTCACCATTCCACTCCCTAGCCAAAACTAAAATCAAGGTCACTATTAACTGCCTAACAAACCTTTTGAATCAAGGCAATTGGATTAAAATGGCAAGCCCATGCTCGGCCATTTGATTGCCAAAGGGGGAGATATACTCCCCCTAATTCACTCTCATTCCAACATTCCTTAAATCGATTGAGTGTTAGGAAGCCAGAGGAGTCATTTTTCAGTGATCCAAAGCTCTCTCAAGCATTTGCCTATTCCCATTTCTTGGTTTTCATAAGCTGAAAATAAGGGAGCTCCACCAAAAGTCCATTTTACTCCACACCTAAAACCAAGCTAATTCCCTTTGCACACTCCCTCAGGGACCCCAATCGAGCTTGCCCAAGCTCTCTTTCAAGTTCTTGAAGCAAGGAGAGTCACCTAGACCAAAGCGAGCTCACTTGGAGGAGGAGTTGGTCCATAGGAGAAGTTACTCAACCACAACCCCTCAAACTTTCAGCAAAGCTTTGTCTCAACTAGACAAAGCTTCTCCAAGGGAATCGAGCATCGGTGATCACCTCCAATGAGGTTAGCCATTATCTGAGCTTAAACTCAATGTGCCGTGGAGCTTTGTGAAAGAAATTTTCATGTCATAGGATTTTGACTGTTAGATGTGATCTAAGATGCATGATGAAGGTGTGGGCCAAATTTTAGGCCAATTTGAACTCAATTGAGCTCGGATCATGGCCTAGAAGATCGATAGATCCTCTTTCCCGCAGAGGAATTATAGGGTTGGATCTCTGGCTGTCAATCCGCATATTTTGGATGGACAATCGAGATTAAAATGTGTAATATATTTATATTTATTCCTCTAATCTATAGCTTTCTCGTCATCCGATTGATGGGAGAGCGAATAATATCGTATGCAATGTTAAAATGATGTTTTAAATATACAATCAAGCAGTGATGCGTGTAAAGTGCATGGCGCGTCAGCCGCATGTGTGGTGCCAGTAGGATTAGTGATATAACTAGGGATTTATTTAATTCTAATTAATCACCTAAACTTCTAAAATTCATATCTCAACATAGAAAAATAAAAAAAAAAAGAAATAAATTGCATTAGAAAGATAATTGAACATAGAATATTCTAAAATTAATTTTGATTTATTTTGAATAGTTATTTTCTCTAAATTTGGGTTTTATTATGAATATTAATTTATTAATTACTCTTTAATTAATTCGTTGATCAATCCCAAATTTCTTGGGTGTCATTAGAGGGATGACTTCTGCCTCCCCTGATTTTCTTAGATTTATTAGTGGCTTAACTAGGGGAATAGATAGTTTATTCCTTAATCACTCTCTTAATATAATTAGACTTAATTAAGGGTATATTAGTGATTTAACCCTTTAATTAAGCTAATTAAGTTTTTATTAAGTGAATGTGAGATTTAGGGAATAATTTTAGGATACTCTTCTTAAGATATTCCTTAAACCCCCTTTATTCCTTAATCTTACCTTAATTAAAGGGTAATTCACTAATTATCCCCCTAATTAATTTCATAAAATTTTAAAATTTTCCAGAACTCAATTAATTCTTCTTGGGTAGATGCTTAGGTGTTCAAGATCCTATGTACAATTAAGGAAATCAAAATTCAACTCATATGTGAGGGGAGTTTTGAAATTACTTAAGTTAAACCCCTTAGCTTAATTAATCATCAATCATGAGCCAAATAGCATTAGGCCCTTTTCCTCCTATGTGCATTGCTGATTTAAATTCCTTGTGTGGTTTTATGTCATCTCATTGGCTCATAATTATTTGATTAACTATGCTTGGGTGGTGTAGGTAAGCATGCTTAATTCATACTTTAACCTAATCAAAACATAAAATGAATCTAATCACCTAAAAATTGAACAAAAATATCAAACATATGTGGGAATGGATTAATAACAGTAAACTCACCTCACATTTTCTAAATTAAATCAAACAAAAAATCACATTAAACAAACTTTGATTTGCATTAAGCTTTCTTATTTCATAAGAATGTCTTTAGGAATTAATTAAGGTGAATGTGTTTACATGCTTTCATTACTTTAGTTCTTTCCTAACATGCTAAATGTGTGTGTCATATGATCCCATACATTCATGTTTTTCAAAAATCAAATTTAAAATGAAAATATTTCCTTTAATTCAAATTGCATGTTTTGACAAAAGTAGGAATATGAGTAGCTATTATCACTATTAAATCTAAATTATTTTTAAAATATATGAATTAATTATCAAAACTGAAAGTGTGTTATTTATATCTTACCTATAAGCTTGCATGTGAGTAAAATATAAGGATGTACTTAGTGTAGTTTTCCTTCTCCTCTCTTTTGGTATAGTTTTGAATAGGATTTGGCAAAGTATATAGTTCATTTGAAAAGAACACTATGCTTGCCTAATTCCATTTCATATTCATTATTATGTTATGACTTAAGAAGGGAATCTACACTTACAAATATAAATTGCATAAACAAACCAAAACAAAACAAATACTAACTTTTGCATTCTTTCTTTTCCATTTTTTTTTTTTGTACATATGCTTATTTTTAAGGAAAGTGGTATATTAGTCTGGACAACCTCGGGTTATGAGGCTTTAAGTAGCCCTAAGTAGGTATTGTACCTCACACCCTATTTAACAATGGCATCATACTCACTTATGCCTTTCATACATTCATATGTGCATGTGAAAATTGGATAAAACCCCTTTTCTACTTAATGAAAATCATGCATCATAAACATTCAAATTTTCTCAAGTAACTTATTTAGCATGCATCATAAAGTGTGCTAAACATTCCCATTTGGTATGTATAGATATGCTTAGGATTCATTCATATGCATGTTATACATGTTGGGAAAGAAATGAAGTGATGTGTGTTTTGTCATCTTAATTCACTTTATTTAATCTTAAAATGCCTTTCTTTTGAATGGGTTTGTTTAGAGTTTATCTAAACTTAGGATTAATTAAAACACATAATAAAACATTCACTAAACAAAACTAAAACATGAAACCACATTAGAAATTACTTAGGTTAGGGAAGGAAAGAGAAGTTCTCCTCTCTTTCCCTCTCTTTACAACTTAGTAATTAATTGTAGGATTCACTTGAACCCAATCAAAACACAAAATAAAATCAACCCAAAATAACTAAATCACTTAAATGAAACCCTCCTCTAAGTTGAACATTCTTCAAACTTAGAAAATTCTAACTTAAAGCAATAGTTAAGCATACCACACAAACCTCTAAAGCATATACATTAGGCTAAGTCACCACTTCTAGCTTTAGGTTAGGGCGGTGCATGGCTTGATGTTTGCTTTTATTTTGTGATATTTGTTTTAGTCTGGATGCTAGAATGTATGTGTGTAGAATGAATGTTAGGGCGATCATTAGTCTAATCATTATCTTCTTTAGGGGATTGTGCTTAAGGGGCGCTGTAATAAATAAAAAATTAAAATGCTTTTTCTGTGCAGGTGTTTAGACCCCTAAGCATAATCCAATAGGCCATGTGGACTTAGTCACCCATATGTGGGGTGATAAGTCCAATATATATGCTTAAGATTTATGTGGTTTGTTTAGCTAATCTCTATTTTTGCGTGTTAGCTAGATTTACTTTTCCTTTTCATGTAACTTTTACAATTAGGATTTTGGAATGATTATTATGGGGATTAATATGAGCATTGGTCATTAGATCTCATCTTATGTATCATGTGAAGCCTTTGGAGCAACCACCTTCCCACCATCTAAAAGAAGGAACCAAAGAAAAAAAGAAGAAAAAAAGATTGAAGAAATGAAGCTTGAAGACCCCCATAACAATACGTTTCTTGCTTAATTGTACTTAATTCATTTGTAATCCGGGTTGTATAAGGGTAGAGCTTGGCTACCCGATTTATTTTTTGGGTTATGCGGTGGTGCCAGACCATAAATGGCATCTTATTCTTTTGCATTAACTTTATAAATTGATTAATGATTTGTTTAGCTTGTGCATTAAGATGGCATCCTTTTCCTAGTTTCTTCCTTGCTTGATGTATGGCCTAGATGTGGATTAGGATCTTAGGGAAAATAAATCTTCTACCAAATTTAGCAATTCAAAATTAAAAATAAATAACTCATAACCTCACTTAAAGCTTAGGCTAAAATCAAGATAAAAGAATTAGCAACCTCTTAGTTGGATGAGTACTTCTTTTATAACATCATGCACAAATGCATATTATTTTCACTCTTGGTTGGAGGGCTTCTATCTTTGTCAGAGAAACTTGGCTTGACCTTTAAGAGCCATGCTGAAAACACACCTCCTTCCTTCTCGTTAATTTTGGCCCTCATTTGTCATGCATTAGGCATATGAATCCTATAAGTCCAAGTCAAATGATTGTCTAAAAATGAAAATAACATGTAATATGATTTGCATTATATTTAGGCCATTTTAAGCATATCCTTACATGATCTAGTCTCTTTAGGGTGTGAGTTTAAGGACTTAGTCTTTTTCTAAATAAATAACAGTCTAGCTATCTTGCATAAAGCATATGACTTGCCTACATAAATTTAAAATCATAGGAGGAGTTAGTTGACGGCCACCCCTAGGCGGTTGTAAGTCCAAGCAATCGAGGGTTTTGTCCTCTCTTGTAGAGGTAAACCAAATACCCATTTTTCCTTAGATTTAGGTTGTGCTTTTGTCCCTCTCCAAAGCTCCCTAGATTTAGTTTTGAGGTTGCTCTTCCCTTCCATGGGCCATAAGCATAAATCCTCATCTCTTAGGTATTTTCATAATCTTGTGTTGTGGAATCATAAACCCTAAATTTCTAATAAAAATTCAACTCAAATAAATTAAATCAATTTCAAAAATGTAAAGCCCAACCATAGGATAGTTTGAGATGTTCGTTAGGTATCCTAGCATCATGAACATCTCCCATTTATCTTCCTTTGGCTTTGATAATAACTCCCTCTCTTTGATCAATCCCATTTGATATTCAAAAATGAACTAATCGATTGATAGTCATACCATATTGAAATCTTTGGAGACAATTATCATTTACCTTAATCGAGAGTATTCCTAAGAGATTTCATTCCTTAGAATGTAATTAACTATAGGGGCTTGCCCCTGTAGGGAACATAACGAACCTAGTTTAAAATAAACCCTACTTTACTCTTCCATGTAAAGTAGGGGAAGAATATTCGGTACACATGCAGACCCATTATTCTTAAGAGTCCTTGTTGAGGTGATTATGTCCATTATAGGGTGGTGAATTTTATCTTTAGAGATAATATACCTTTCCTCAATGTCATACCCACCACCCTCAATAAGAACATATGTGGATCTACGTGGTGTCAAAAATGCATAAAATAGAAGAAGTATATTTCGATCTTCATTTTATTCCATATAGAGTGAAGATGGAAGTATATTTATTCTTTAGAAATATAAAATTTCACCATAAAGACCTTAGTTTTCTTTCTAATAATGACAACTTAACCATCTTGTAAATCATATGACTTGCCTACATGATTTTAAAATATATGAGGAGTTAGCTTACTGCCACTCTAGATGATGTTATGTCCAGTAGATGTGTGGTTTATCCTCTCTTGTGGGTAAACCATATACCAATCTCCTTAAATTTAGGTCATGCTTTGGTTTTTTCTAAAGCTCTCTAGTCTTAGGATCCAAGATAGCTATTTCCTTTGAGGCATAAATCCTCACCTCTTAGAAATTTTCACAACCTTATATTGTGAGATTATAAGTATTAGCTATCTAATAAAATTCCAATTCAAATATATTACTCTTCCCAACTTCAAATATATAAAGCCCGATCATAATACAGATTGGAATGCTCACAAGGCCTCCTAGTATTACAAGCATCCCCTACTCATCTCCTTTGGCTTTGATAATAAGTCTCTCCTTTTGATCTTTCCCGAATGATTTTTCAAATATAACTAATTTAGTGATAGTCCTATCTTTGAAATCTTTGGAGATAATGATTGCCTACTTTAATCGAGAGTATTCTTAAGAAACTCACCTTCCTTAGGATGTAACCCCCATAGGGAACTTTAGAACATAATTTAAATAAACCTGTTTTACTCATCCATATAAAGTAGAGAAAAATCTCTAGTATATTCGAAGACCCATATGCCTTAGGAGTCCTTATTAGGTGATTAAGTCCATTATAGTGTGGTGATTTCTATCTTTATAGATAGTTCACCATTCCTTAATATCGTACCCTATCATCTCAATAAGTACACCCTCAGATTTGCATGGTGTCCCCCATACATATCAAAAATAAATACCATAGATTTTTCTGGTGACTTTGTTGGGGATGGGTCCTCTCTCCATCTCTAGTAGACAATTATTGTCTCCAAGCATCGATAGTGAACTTATATTTTATATGAGTCCAATACTATCTTTTCTTCCATTCGCACTTAGCTTATTTCATTCTTAAGCAAAGCTATCCAGCATCCTTTAGGTTTTAGGACCTCACTCCTTGTAAGTCTTGAAACCCCTATTGGGTCTCCCAATAGATGAAAGATAAAATTAACTAATGAAAGGAGATGAGAAAATTTTAGAACATCCTCACCACTAGCTTGATGAGGCAAGGTTCATCTTATATTGAAATAAATAAACTCTTTTTGCAAAATGTCACTTTCCAAAAAAATTTTTCAAAATTCACATAACAAAAGATCTTGCACAAAATTCATAAGAAACTTCCAAAAAAGCACAAAACTCATTTAGCCAAACCTCATCTAACAATCCCTATGATTATTACATGGAGGTTCTTTTCAAAAAATCAAAATCAAAATCATTTTTCCAAAGCACCTTTTTGAAAATAGTTATTTTCATTCAACATACCCAAATTTATTGAATGAAGATTTTATTTTTAAATAATAACATAACATAAAATTGAAACTCCACTTAACATATTTCACATATGTTAAAGTTGTAGTTTCCCTCTTTTTCAAAAAGCACACTTTTGAAAATGTCCATCTTCATTCAACATACCCAAATTTGTTGATTGAAGATTCTATTTTCAAATAAAATCAAGACATAAATTGAAACTCCACTTAACATATTTCACATATGCTAGAGTTGAAGTTTCCCTCTTTTCAAAAGCCAGAAATCACACATGAAATCAAAACACATTTGGACTCTATTTTACATACCCAAATTTGTCAAATGAGAGTCCCATTTTCAAAATTCATAAAACAAATTGAATTCTATTTAACATACCTAAATTTGTTAAATAGATTTCCCTCTTTGAAAAATCATAAATATATTTGGCCTCCTACTTAACATACCAAATTTGTTAAGTGAGAGTTTCATTTTCAAAAATAAAAAATAAAAAAATAAATAAATAATCAAACACATTTGATTTCTACTTAACATATTAAATTTGTTAAGTAAAAGTCTCATTTTCAAATCATAAATACACGTGACTTCCATTTAACATACCAAATTTGTTAAGTGAGAAGTCTCATTTTCAAAAGCAAATCAATCATATTTGGCTCCACTAACATACCAAATTTGTTAAGTGAGAGCCTCATTTTCAAACACATATCAAACACATGATAACATACCAAGTTTGTTAAGTAAACTTTCAAATCAAATTAACACATATCACACACATAATAAACAACCATCACAAGCAAAGATGTTTTCACAAAATTTTCAAACATACAATCAAAACCTTTCTAGCATACCTAAATTTGCTAAATAAATATTTTTCAAATCAAAATTTTTAAACAAGACACACAATACAAATATCTTCAAAGGTCTCTCCAAATATTTGAACCCCATATAACCTACTCAAATTGGTTGAGTATGGGTTCTAAATTAAAATCTTATGGCAAATTCTCTCCTCACATCGTAAACCTCTCCAATAGAATCCCATTTAGCATACCTAAATTTGTTAAATGGGATTTTTAATTCAAAAAGATAAATCAAAATCAACAATTCAAGTCAATATCAAAGTAACAGTCTAACTATCTTGTTTTAACAAATGTAGCGATTCCAATACAGTTAGTCAATATAGTGATCATGGATCCTAGCAAGTTCATCTTTACTTTCCTCTAGTGTATACTTGGCCTTGGATCAAGCCAATCTCACCACAACTGATGCCACACACTTGATCCATTTCGGTGGGGGTGCATTGTCACATGAGTGGCGGTCCCCTCACCATCAGCAAGGATGAGGTGGCAGGATAGATGCCACTCATCCACTTGGATGTCCCATCTGACACTGAGTTTCCTCCACTGAAGATGAAGGCTGCAGTGGTTCCCATGCCCTTCATTTAGTGATAGTTTTAGCACCTGCTCGTCCAATTGTCCCTACCATAGCTCCAGCGAGAGCTGCTACCTCCTCGTTGGTCACCCAAATGGGGAAGGCTATCTTAGCCTCTGAGATCATCTCCTCCACTTTTGAGATAGGTACTACTTCCCGCATTGCCTTGCTCATGTGTACTCAGCGTCGTAATAAAAATTGAAAGATTAAGTGAAAGCATGAGCGAGCAAACAAAGAGCTTGATGCCACTTCGCATTTAGCTGAGAAGGGTTCTCCTCGTGAGACCTATCCACTTCTGAGTGGCAGTAGGTTCCACCCCCTCTTGGCTTCAAATGGAGAGGAGGATTACTTGAGGATCACTACTTCTCTTCCACCACCAGCATACCATGAGACATCAACTAGGGAGCATAAGAGGCCCTATGCTAGACTTAAGACTACTCTACGCCAGGTTGGCAGAGCATATGGATGCTCATAGTACTTCTTTGATTTATGATCGGTGATCCTTAGGAGTGTTAAGGGCTAGATCAACAAAGAGAGAGCCATGGAGGCTCGAGTATCTGCTCAGGCAGGAAGTTGAGAGCGATGGAGGTATGTCAGGCAGTCAGTATCCTCTTCTCTGATGGAATTTTTTGATTGTCACCTAATCAAGGCCGATCATTCAGATATGATTCTTCTTACAGGTGCAACCCACCACAAACAGAGATCTCCCTTTGAGGGGCAGTCGGTGTTGCCATCACACCGCTCCGTCGTCATCCAACATTACTTGTTCAGCTTACAACATCCACCACTCCCGCCAAGGTTCAAAAGCCACCATCTGGGGAGAGATCTTACCCTCTGGTGATCCAGCTATGGCCCAAGGATCCTGCTCCATCCATTCTACCTATTGAGATGAGATAGAGCTCCCCTGCTCAACCCTTTACCTCAGCTGTGGTTAGGCAGGAGTGGCGACCCAAGAGTGTCATCGTCGCACCACCTCAACCATAGCATATGGAGAAAGGGAGAGAGACATAAATACGGTCCCCATGATAGTTGATCCTCACGTTGAGGAATCCATGATATTAGGTAGTGTCCATTGCATTCAAGTAGAGGAGCATAGTCCTATAGCTAGCAGTCAACAGGTATTTGTCCCAACCCTGTCAGGCATAGCAGATCGATCATTAGATGACATATTAGCTGATTACTTTACCAAGAAGAGATAGATTTTTAGGAGTGACTGCTCTGATTAGGATGAGGGTAGGGTTAGATTTGATCCTGATGAGGATGACATGTTGGATGATATAACTACGGGTCCACATGGTTGATACCCGAGCATCTTTCCAGCAGGATCAGACTAGTTAGGAATGTATTGTGCTTGAGGAGGGTGACACTTCTCACTCGAGTCAACACCTCCTTCACCAGCTCAAACAGAGGGATGTTCATATTGACTAGATGGAGAAGAAGATTGAGGAGTTGATGGTAGTAGTTACAGCATTGTAGAACTCAACCCCAGTCTCACAACCTTCTCCCATGATAACAATTGTCTAGAGTTGGTACATACCCTAGAGCATCCTAGGTGCAGTCCCACAGAGGATGATCGGTAGTTTTCATAGGAAGGTTATAGATGGTACCTCCATGCATGAAAAGGATATCAAGCACATGGTAGAGCATCAGGTAAAGGAAGCGATGGTGTAAGCCTGTGGGAGCTCATCTATTCCAAAGGGTAGACCATACCCAGAGAAATTTGATGTAGTTTAATACCCGAAGGGTTTTGTGCCACCTTCCAAAATCATTAATGGTAGTGGAAACCCGTCGTCAGCATATTCCACATTTCAAAGGCGGTTGTTGCAACGTCGGTGGTAGTGATGCATTATTGTTCAAACTTTTTGAAAGTAGCCTAGCAGGGGTTGCATTTGATTGGTATGCCGAGTTTCCCAACGACTCGATTGGGACTTTTGTTGAGTTAGAGCACGGTGATCTTGTTGTAGCGACACAAGCTCCCAACAAGTCCCTTTTGATTATATTCTTAGGTGGCGCAACTAGCATGAAATGTGAGACAGATGTTCGAATAACATGCCATTGAGATTCTTCTCAAGAACATTTATGGCACAGTCGACATCATGCTTTAGGTCTTTTCATCTATACATTTGAGAAACTAATTAATAAGGTGACTAGCTTGTAAGAAGAGGCCAAATAGTTACCTTTCCCGACAATCATTGTAGCCCAAGCCGTAGAAGGTGCTTGAGAAGAAGCTAGGGACAATTGTGTCAATGGATAGAGAGAACCAGCTAGCCAGAGTCTAGTATGAGAGACCTTAAGCTCAATAGCCTCCTTTGCCACCACCACCATCATATCATATAGCTACCATGACCATTCCCCACATCGGCTACCCGTGATATTCTTCCCCACCACCAGGTAGTTATTACCCACGCACTCTTGTTGATTAATTGAATAAGCCATATTCATTCAAGAGGGTGGTAGTTAGGAAAATCTTTAATAATCTCTTAAAGAACTAGAGTTTTAGTTATCAGAGCCCAGGAGGCCAGAAGAAGTGGGTAAGAGTGATGATCGTAAATATTGTCCCTACCACCACATGGTCAGTCATGTCTTAGAGGATTGTATTACATTTAAGGACTGGCTTGAGTGTGGCTATAGGTCAGGCACCATAGTTATCTCCAAGAAATACTTATTAAAATAACCTTCCAGTTCTATTAGGGTAATTGTTGGGAAAGCCTGCTATCCTCTTATAATAAAAGAGGGTTGGGATATTGCCTTATCCCGAACCTCTAAGAAAGTAGTTTCTAAAATTAAGAAACTCTCTTTGCAGGTGCCTGAGATAGCTCAAACTTCTAACACTAAGGAAGGTTTGCAAGTTGATAAAGACAACTTGAAGAAGGTGACAACCCAATAGTAGTTGCAGCAGTCCACCTTACTTGCCCAGGATAGCCCAATAGCGCAACCACCATATGAGTCAAGCACTCCATCCACAGTTGCAGCCACTACATCTTCCTTCACTAGCTCTTCTACTAGTAGGAGTGTTGTATCAGCAACCAAGGGCATTAAATCCCATACCCCGCTCACTTTATCATATTTCTATCATGTACCTCCACTTAAAAAGAAATCAATGAAGAAAGCTTTCATTTACAACTTGACCACTTCTGATACTCAAGATTTTATTCCTGTTGAAAACTCTCTAAGTCAGGAAAATAATAATGATAGCTCTAGTCAATCTGATCCACTCTCTTGATTGATCGGACTTTCTTTATTTAAATCAATCAGGTTCACCTCTTGAGATTGACTTGGAGTCGACTGACTCTGAGGATCCCATAAGAGAAGCTATAGATATACTTGATGAGATGGTAGAACTTTCCACAAGTTCATCATTCTAAGAAGTCATTGAAGTCAACCTGCATAGTGGAAAAGTTCTACCTCCTAGGGTAGCACCTCTCGATAAGGTTAAACAGGTCATTGGTTCCAATGAGCAGATAACCCCTTCACAGGATGCTCCACCTATGGATATGCTTGTGGAGGACCAAATCAAAGTTGATTACAATGTCCAAGCGCATCTTAGAAAGTTGTCATCTAAGTTAAGCATATATGATGCCCTTGTCTTATTCAAAGATATGAGGGAATCTCTAGCCAAGGCTCTCCTTGATTCATAGATATGCTTAGCTCAGCTAACCGCTACTGAAGAGGAGGCACACAGCTCAAGGGATATCTTAGGAGTTACATTCAATGATGAAGACTTGCTTCTAGGAACGACCAAGCACAACCACCCTCTTTATATTATAGTGGACGTTGGCAGATATAGGATTTCAAGAGTTCTAGTTGACTAAGGTGCATCTGTCAACATTATTAGTTTATGAACCCTTGCCTACTTGAGGATTAACATCTCCAAACTCCAAAAAGAAAGGATGATGTTAAGAGGATTCAATGAACAAGGCAAGAGGGCCTTAGGCTCCATAATGTTGCGATTACAAATTAATGATTGAAATACTGAAGCCAAGTTTCATATATTATACCTAGATACATCTTTCAATGCATTGCTTAGGAGATCATGGATACATGAGAACAACATAGCTCCATCCTCTCTACATCAGTGCTTGAAGTTCATGAGAGGTGCAATTGAGTATTGCATTAAAGGAGATCTCAAGCCCTTCACAGTTCATGAGGTCGGGATATATGAGGATGCAGCCTATTTTCTTCCCCAAAACCAACAAGTCCATTCTCGTGAGTTTATTCAAGATCCCCAAGATGGACAAAAAATATAAAAATAAAAAATAATTAGAAAATGAAAAGAAAAAATAAATAGAAAAAGAAAATAAAAGAGAGTGAGACACGGACTCAGGGGAAGATATAGAGCCTGACATTAGGTTCCACCCACAGTTCGTTAATACATTCGAGCATATGGGTAGGATGACCCAACCTCCACCAAGTAGAGGCAGAGGATAGTTCAGAGGCAGCCCCCTAGGTGGAAAGCCTTCCTATTGGCCACCCAATAAGAGGTATGTCCCAGCCACTAGGAGTACACCTGCTATCCACATAGATTTAGAGTCTAGTTCAGAGGTTGAGTCTTATGTAGTTAGCCCACTAGCCAATTCTTCTCAACACCAGATCCCTTTCAAGGTGACAATAGAGCATGTGATGATAAGATCGGGCACCAAAGTAAAGCATAAATGTATCCAAATTTGCATATGAGATAGTCAGGAGTCCATTGGGAACCTTAGCCACTTTCTTCCCAGAAAGTTGAGGGTTTGGTAGTTAAGGAAGCCCCTAAGTCATCCACGGATGCGAGAACTCAGAGGTTCTTTTGGGAGCATCATCCTCAAGTCAAGAAGCTAGTGTAGAACTTGAGGATGATTCATATAAAGATTTAATACAATTATCTTTTGTTTGGTATTCACCTTATGTTCTTAACTTAGCAAAGAAGGGATTAATCCCACATACTTAATCTAAACATAGGTTGGACTACTTTGAAAGGCTATGGGATAACCAAAGCAGACATCCTCAATTAAGAATAGGATTATAATTCAATACAGTGGGTCTAGTTAATGATGATAATTATTGCCTAGTCATCATCAATCATTTGGAATCTGATAGGTTCTATTCCAATCATTCTAACTTATATGAGGAGGTGTGTTTAGAAATTTTAGATGAATCAAATGATCTTGAAGTTAGAGATGCACCATTAGAGTATGAAGAAGAGATCAAATCAATCATCGAGAAGCTCAAAGAAATCAACTTAGGAACTGAAGACAATCCATGTCCGACATATATTAGTTCTTTGTTCAATGATATTGAAATCGATGACTTAGTTAGGCTATCAATTTAATGACTATTTCACATGGAGTTTAATGCCCAGTTTATCTCCTGACATAAAAGTCCATAAACTAGTAATAGAACATAATGGTAACCCTATCAAGCAAGATCCTAGATGCATGTGATTAAACATTGAACAACAGGTCATTTCTGAAGTCAAGAAACTGTTCGATGCTGGTTTATCAAGGAAGAAAAATTTCCTATCATGGTTGGCCAGTGTCATCCCAGCAAAGAAAAAGAATGGTCAAATTCACATATGCATTAATTTTAGAGATCTAAATAAGGCATGTCCAAAAAATAAATTTCCACTACCAATACCAGAACTGATGGTGGACATTGCCTCATCTCATGCAGTCTTCTCTTTCATGGACCTCGATGTGATGAGATTCTCATATCATCTGTCCAATCCATGCACCAACAACGAATTCAAATATGAAGCTTTGATTACCGGTCTAGAGTTATTCTTTACACTATGCATCCAAAATATCAACATCTTTGGGGATTCTCAGTTAGTTATCAACCAAATCACTAGGTCCTATAAAGCTATAAAGCCAATGCTCTATCATTACCACAAGTACACTATGGAGTTGTTGGAAATAGTTACCATCTACAAGATTCTTGAGGAAGAACACGAATGCATTAGTCAAGGCTGCCAAAGAGTTGGCATGTCTGGAAGATGAGTCCATACCAATAAGGGTCCAAAATAGAAAAGTCTTATCCCTTATTGATGTTGAACTCATTGATAGATTTTCTCTTGAAGGAGAGGTTACCGTTGCCAAAAAAGAATGAGAAGATAGATTGAAGGCAACCATTCATGGATTATCTAAATATGAGCAAACTATCTCATGAGAAGTCACTAGCACATGGTGAAGATCCTATGCTCTCATGGATGGCTTTTACAACTATCTTTCGATCATATGTGATTACATTATTTGGGAAAACACGAAGCCCATAGAATCATGATTGAGGTATATTCAGGTTATCCAGTCCGAAGATGAAAGCCAAGATCAAAATATTAGAATACCACTAGTCTTCGATGATCATAGATTGCATGGACATAACTAGGAGATGCCACCGTGCACTGTGTGATCTTACACCAACCACCCAACATTCCACATCTAACATTGGTCTCATGGTTATTTAAGTGTTGGGGTATCGATATTGTGGGTATGATTGATCCTCCTTCTTCCAAGATTCATCAGTTCATTCTAGCTATCACCGATTACTTTTCTAAGTGGGCGGAGGCAATCCCACTCAAAGAGGTCACAACTCAGCATGTGCTCCAATTCTTCAGGAACCATATCGTATATAGGTTTGAGGTACCTTGATGAATTATATTTGATAATGGTACTACATTTAAGAGCACCAAAATCAACACACATAGATTGGAGATACTCTACCATCTACTAGGGAAAATGGCTTAGCATAGCCTTCAACAAAACTCTCATCCAAATATTAAAGAAGACACTTTTAATAAGCAATAGTGACATGGCTTGTCAAGATGCTATCTTTTCCATATCTGAACTCCAATCAATCTCATTCTCCCTTGTGGGTTTGAGCTTCTACCATTCAAAGTCCAACTCCCATCATTAAGGATAGTTGTGGGTAGTAAACTCACAATGGAGCAGAATGCTAAGTTGCAGTTTGAAGAGCTCAAATGTTTGGAAGGGAGATGCCTTCGAGCATGCCAAAACCTCGAGTTGTACAAAGCCAAAATGATTCAAGCTCATAGCAAGTTGGTCCATCTTAGAACTTTTCAAGTATGAGAGCTTATTTTAGTTCTAAGGAGATCAATTATTGCCGTCGAAAGATGAGAGGCAAGTTTGAACCCACTTGGGAAGGCCCTTTTGCCATAGAGAATGCCTATTAAGGAGGATCTTATCAACTTATAAATTGTAAGGGAGAGCATCGTATGCTTCCAATCAACGGGATCTACCTAAAATGATATCCATAAATCTTATTTGAAATCAAACATCAATAAAATTTCTTTCATCTCAAACTCTATCTCTTCCGTGTTAGGAACATCTTTGCTTGTGAATCTGCCATGATATGTTTAGAATAGGTGTAAGAGAACCCAAGCGGCATCCTATCCTTCATGAACACGAACATAAACTACACACAATCCTCCAATGTTATTAGTATATGAGTAAGAGAACCCAAGAGGCATTCTATTTCGACTAGTACAACAAAGTTTGGTGTAAGAGAACCCAAGCGACATCCTTTCTTAATGGAATCACAAATGCCCTTTGTGGCACTATTTCATTTCTTCGATGTGTTTAGGATAGGTGTAAGAGAACCCAAGGGTCATCCTTCTTCTTCTTCCACAACACACATATAAATATCAAATAAACACATATCTTTTGTCTCGGGCTATTTTGATGTGGGATAAAGCCCCTTGTGCCACTCACTCATTAGCTGCTCTAGGTTGGGCTGACATGTTACCTTACTAATGTGTCACCCCAGTGATTACTTATCTAGTAGATGTAAGTCTACAAGCTTTCTTCCTAACTTGACCATTGCAAATTGACAAGCACCTTGTTTGTTTGGTAGGCCTTACTGCATGGCTGGTATGCTACCTCATGTTGACTTTGTTTAAGAGGATATGAGTCTTCATGCTTTCTTCTTGAATAAGCAATTATGCACTAACTAGGTCGAGTATATTTGAGGCTTGGGATAAGTCCCATAGTGGCTCCTTTCCTCCTGAATACTTCAATTTTGGGTTTAGTCTTTACAGGGGACTCCCCACTTTGTAGTCACCCTAGGCCGGATAGTTTATGTCTCACCAATGTCAAACTATCCGATGATCATTTCTATCTATGAAGATGTAAGTCTACAAGCCTTCTCCTCAAGTTGATCTTTGCAAATAGATAGACACCTTAGGTTGGTTGGTTATTGCCATGCTGACGGTGACTTACCCAGTGGATACACCACTCGTAGTTGAACTAAGTCTACAATCTTTTTCCTGTAGTTAGCCACCATATACCTATAGGCTTTCTTTTATAGGATCTTGAATAAATCCCCTAGCAATAGCTCCCCTATGGGCACTCTATTTGGATCACATCCTTAGCGACCCTATTTAGACACTACCCCAGTTACTCTTGGATTGGACAGTCCCCCTTTTCTGGTAACCACCCTTATGGTTGGAGAATTTTTCTTGCAGATATGCAGATTCTCCCTTGGTCCAATAAGTCTGAGATAGGTCTAGGCTGATATAAGCTCCTTCTCAGTGTGGTCCCTCACACACCAACAAGGTCCATGCATATAGAAATAAAATGAAATATATATATCTTCGCTTGTGGATTAAGAGAAAAACCCTCAATGGTTCTTTTTCCCAAGTAGGCATCCTATATTTAGGGCAATGTCAGTAAAACTCCCTATAAGAATCGCTTAACTACTTTTGAGTTGAGATAAGTCCCAATTGACACTCTCTGGTCCCCAGTTTTGAGTTTGACTTGTTGTACCAGTCACCTCGGTCATTGTCCTTGCTTTAGGAGATATAAGTCTATCACGCATTCTCTTAAGTACGACCGTTGCAAATCGATCGGCAGCCTTAGGTCATGTTCAATTTATTGTGTTATCAATTGATCGCCCCAGTGGTTCCTTGTTTAGAAAGTTATAAGTATACAAGATTTCTTCCTAACTTGACCATTTCATATCATAAGGCACCCCTTAGGTTGCTTAGCTCTACCTAGCGACCAGTAGACTATCCCTTTGGATTTGTAAATCTAAGAGAATCTAGGCTGATATTAGCTCCTTCTTAGTAAATCCATCACACACTGACAAGGTGCATTTGAAATTAAATTGATATTGGCTATTCTTAAGTCAATATGAGTCCATAATGGCATTAGCTCAAATAGTCTCCTTAGGTCGGGTTCGATTTATTGTGCTACAAGTAGATCTCCCTAGTGGTTCCTTGTTTATGAGGATGTAAGTCTACAAGTTTTCTTCCTAACTTGACCATTGCACACTGAAAGGCAACCCTTAAGTTGGTTAGTCCTACCTCATGGCTGATAGACTTTCCCTTTGGATTTATAAATCTAAGATAGGCCTTGGATGATATTAGCTCCTTCTTAGTAGATCCATCGCACACCGACAGGGTCCATCTAAATTAAATTGATTTTGACTATTCATGAGTCTATATGAGTCCACAGTGGCATTCACTCAAATAGTTACCTTAAGTCGAGTTTGATTCATTTTATCAATCTTGTTTGTTCTTTTTTACATTCTCAAATTCCATTTCCATTTGAAGGTTCATGCCTGGCGGGATATAAATCCTAAGCTCCTGTGAATATTTTCCTGCCAAATCATCTTTATGATCAAACTCAAACCCTTATCCTCTCTATGGATAATCTGCTTTCATGGGATCACTCATTGGATCCTTCCTTCTTCTCTTATGTCCTTGGCATAAGTTTAGTTGCATTGCCAGATCTTGATTCTCTACATCTCAAGTTTTGGGTTGGATCATTTGCTTCCGGTGTGGTGTGCCTTGTTAGTTACACCACAACTATTGGGTGCCCTTTTGTTGACCTCACTTTTGGAGTGATCAACTCCCTCATCATAGATCTAGGACTATTGTAGATACTAAGAGTCCCTTAGTCTTAAGACACTTCTAGTGATTAGGAGAATACTTAACCTAAGCTTAGAGGCTTAGAAGGATTAGCCATGGGAATAGGTCATTGCCTCGAGGACTTAGGAAAACTTACCTACCCTATAGATCAAACCTAATCCATGCTTTCCTTTCTCAAACTAAACCCCAAATTTAACTCCAAATCATAAATCAATTCTAAATCAAATGATTGAAACTCATGATCAAATTCAAATTCAAATTCCAAAATCCTTCCTAAGCCCTTTGATTTCATCTTATGGACTTAGCTTAAACCAAATTCAAATCAACTCAATTAACTTTCTCAAATATCAATTCAATCTCAAATCAAACTCCAAACCATAAATCAATTCCAAACCAAACAAATCAATCTCAAATCAAATCCAAAACCAAATTTCCTCTTATGCCTTATGAACCACTCTCATAAGCTTAGACAAATTTCAATCCAAACTATCCCAAGCTCAATTGATTTCTCTATAAATCAGTGTTCCTTCATTTATATTCACAAATATAAATAAAATTCACCCTCTAATTACCAACATCAAATCAAACTAAATAGGATTCCTTTCTTAGCCCTTTTGACCTACACCTATAAGCTTGGTAAAATTTGCTTCCATTGGCCAAATTCTATCCAAACCAACTCAAAATCCATGGTTTTATTCATGAATCAATCATCCCTTCAATCACTCATTCAAATATAAACATAAACTACAATCATCAAGTAAAATCAAGGCAACCCAAATCAAACCCAAGTTAGCCTTTTGGCTTGAAAATTTCAAATGAGCCAAAATCCATTGAACTTCAAATTAATTGAGGTTGGATTTATGTTTCAATCCTAAGTTCATATATGTGTTCAACTAAACTTGAATCAAGCGAAACCAAACCAATTGACCCATTTAGGTCCACTTGACCCAAAGTGACCTAAAAGACCTTTTTGAGCCAAGTTCTTATCCAACCCAAATTGGATTGAATTAAGCCAATCCAAAGCTCATACCATGATCAACAATCATCCTAGGTAATCAACTCTCTTGAATTGGGAAAACCAAGTCATCCTAATCCTTTGAACAAGTCAAACTTTAGCCCAAATGAAACCTAAACTAGCCAAATTGCACCATAAACCAAATTGATTGCAACCAATGGCTCAAGTTCATTCCAAATTGATTATTGAACTTGACCAAAGTCATAATTGAGCTCAATTTGATCAATTGGTCAACCTAACCAAACTTAGCCTAAATTGACCTAAAGGATCAAATTGCCAAAATTCAAATTAAATCCAAATTGATTCAAACCAAAGCCTACAATCATTTTTAATTAACCAATTGAACTTGAACCAACACCTAACTCAAGTTAATTTTGATAATTTGGTTAAATTAGTGAACTTGACCCATTTGCCCTATATGAATCCAAAAGAGCCAAAATCAAATCCAAAGCAAATTGAACTAGACCAATTACACCAATACACTCCAAATAGTCATGTGAACTTGACCCAACCCTTGGTTTAACCCAATTTGACCTATTAGTTAACTTGACCCAACCTAACCTAATTTGACCTAAATAGGTCAAATTAAGCCAAATCAAACCAAATGAACTCCAAATCAGTTGAAACTTGGGCTAACCATTTTTGACTCATTTCAAATCTACCCAAATCAAATCTATAGCCAAATGACTACTTTGCCTTTGGGTCTAGGGCATCCCATGAGATAAGACAATTGTACTTTTGGTCATTTCCTCCCCATGGCCACTTGGCACCCATTCATTGGTCCACAGTCACTTGACCACAGCTGACCCAGTGATTGGGTAAGCCATGATTCATAGGGAGTTGAAATCACCTCCCCATTCCCATTGGAGCACTTGGCATTAAGGACACCCACTTCCTTTGCCATGGCAGCCACCTCCCACCCTTCATCCACTCATGAGAGGCCAAATGGAATAATTCTCTTCCAGCCCTGACCTCCCCATCACTACATTGATCCAAAAAGCCAAAATAGCCATTGTCATCCGATCTCAAGAATGAGGGGTATACCCCCCATTCTCACTAAAACCAACACACTCACACACTGATCAACCCCAGCACTCTTCTCTCCCCTGAGCCATTTTCTATTTCTAGCTCCCACTTTCCCTCTCTCAACTTTACATGAAACTGAAATAGGGGAGGATACCACTGATCGTCATTTACTCATTTCACAACCAAAGTATAATTAACTTTGCACACACCATCCTTGGACCTAGACAATCCAAAATTAATTGCCTCCAACTGTCGAAAGTGGGACTTCAACTAAGGTCGATCACTTACATGCCATGGGTTGGTCGTCTAAGTGATATACACCAAATTAAAGCTTGTGTGGTTCAATAGGGCTTCATTCTTTCCAAAGCTTCTTCCTTATTGGAATCGGTCATAAGCTCCGGTGAGGTATGCTATTGAAATCGAGCTTAAGCTTAAAATCAGTTGGTCCTTTGTGAAGAAAATTTCTATGTCATGCGATTTCCACTATTGGATGTGTTTGTCATGCTTCCCTGAAGGTGTGAGATTGATATGATCTCCAATCAAGCTCAGGTAAGCTTAGACAAAGTGATGATCGATGGACAGTCTCCGTCTCTCATCGCTCGAGAGGAGACGGATCACGGACAGTCCATTCCGCGTGATCAAAATGGGCAAACTTGATCTGATCATGCTTAGATCCATCAGTTTAATCGTTTAATCCATATAATCATGGATTCGTCGATCTTAGATCCCCCTGTGCATTCCTCCATCGTCACATTGACGTGACAACTTAAATAATCAATCCCATTATGCCACGTGAAAAGAATGCCACATCAGCTGCTACATGGCACCAATGGGATTAGGGGGTTAATTAGGTTAATTAATTCATTTTTAATGCTAAAACTTCCAAAATTCATAACTAATTGTAGAAAAATCGAAAAAAATTAGGGCTCATTTTTAAGGAATTTTAAAGGGGAATCCATTAAAATTATTATTAATTAATTTTGAACAGTAATTTCTACTTAATTAAGGTTTAATTAAAATTTTAATTATCCTAATTTCTCTCTAATTATTTATTGAATTAATTTCAAACTTTTCAGAGATGTTTAGGGGGATGACCTCTGCCTCCCCTATTTTTCTTGAAATTTATTTGATAATTAATTGGGAAATCAATAGATTAAGCTTTAATTACTCTCTTATATTAATTAATGATAAATAAGCAAATGAATAGTAGATTAATTAATAATTAAGCTTAATGACCTCTTGTAATAGTGAAGAAACTTAGGGAAATGGATTGCGACTCCTCTTCCAATTTTTCCTTTAAATCATCTTCATTCCTTCTTTAAAAATTAATTAATTAAAAAATTATTAATTAATTAATTAACAAAATCAATCAAAATCTAAATCATATCTAAACTTTAATTAACTAATTGAAAGGATTTAGAAATTGAGACTTAGGCTTCCTTCTTTGTCTCTTTCCTTAAATCCATTTCATATTATTGATTAAGGGTAATTAAGACTTAATTAGATAATTATAAACTTAATTAATTTGATTGAATCTATTTTTCTTGATTAACTCTTGGGTAGCTCTTTGCGTGTTCAATAACCTAAAGAAAGAGCTAATGAAATTATGGTTAGCTCACATATGTGAGAAAACCATAAGAGTAATTAAGTGAGCTCCTTAAGCTTAATTATTATTAATTATGAGCTAATTGCATTAGGCCCCTTTCATTTCTTAAGAGCTTTGCTATTTACTTTCTATGTGGTTGCATATCATATTAGCTCATAGTTGTTTAATTGATCACCTTAAGGTGACATAGGTAAGGGTTAATTAATTAATTTAATCCATGCTTAACTTAACCAATTCATAAAATTAAGTTAATTTCTTTTCATTGAATCAAATTAACTCACACATTTGGGAATGGGATTAGGACCAGCAAACCTCTTTCACATTTCATAAATCAAATCAAATATGAAATCAAAAATAGCTTTAAAACTTTGGTTTATTTTAAATAGGCTTGTTTATTGTGATTGTCCTTAGGAATTAGTTGGATTGAATGAGATTGTATGCTTGTCTTTCTTTTCTTCTTTCCAATCATATTAAAATATTATATGCCACTTGTAGTAATGCATTCATTCCTTTCAAAAATTAATTAACTAAAAAATGATTTCCTTTATGTCAAATTTGCATGTGTTGACTTAATTAAAAATATGTGTGGCTATTATCACTACTAAATCTCAAATATATTTTCAAAAGCTTCCTAATGAATAAGAATATTTGTTGTGGCTTTAGATATATACGTATAGGAATTACATGTGAATATAAACTTAGTGTATGAAGTGAAGTTTCTTTCTTATATTCATATGTTGATTTACATAAGTAAGAATGTTAGCAGGTATATTAGTCTTGACATCCCACGGATGCATAGCTTTAAGTAGCCCTAAGGAGGTTCCTACTTTACTCCTTTGGTGGAGAACAATGATGATGTACTTGCTTGATTTTATTCTTATGCATCTTGACATTAGAATTTGGATAAATCTTTAATTCATTTACATAAATAAATCAATTAAATTGAATCCAACTTTTGTATAATTTTCATTTTTATAGTTGCTTGCACATTCACATATGTATAAGAACATTGGGTATATTAGTCTAGACATCCCAGGGACGCACGACTTTAAGTAGCCCTAAGGAGGTTCCTACCTCACACCCTTGGTGCAAAAAAATGGTGCCGTACCTACTTAAAATTCTTATATATATGTGTATGTGTGATTTAATTAGTGGATGAAAATCATAATTTAATCAAATCAATTCTACTTTTGCATGATTCACATTCTTGTAGTTGCTTATACATCCATATGTATATAAGAGTAGTGGGTATATTAGTCTAGACATCCAAGGGACGCATGGCTTTAAGTAGCCCTAAGGAGGTTCCTACCTCACTCCCTTGGTGCAGAACAATGGCGACATGGTTTCTTAAAACTTTTATACATGTGAATGTGTATTTATCTAACGAATGAAAATCTCTCTTTTTATTAAAAAGACATGCATTCATATTTTGTTCAAGTGGTTGGATTGATTAGTCATATAATTTGAAGTTCTTTTCTTATGCTTTTGTATAAGAATTTAGATGTATCTTTAAAATAATATGACAAAATAATTCAACTAAATGAAACATCAATTCTAAATACATTTGCTTACATTCATCATTCAAGTATGCTAAAATATAAATTGAATGCATATGTATGTTCAGGACTTAACCATATGCATGCTATATATGATGGAAAGAAATAAACAAACATGTGTCATATGATGGTAGTTCATTCCAACTAATCTTGAGATGTCTTTCTCATTGAATGAGTTTGTTTAAAGTGAGCCTAAACTAAGGACTAATTAAAATATATAATAAGCCATTCACTAAAGAGAATCATTTAATTAGTTGGCTTTAGAAATGACTAAAGATAGAGATAAAAGAGTGATCCTCTCTTCCTTCTCTTTATAACCAAGTGAAATGAAAGAAAATATTAATTAAAACTTGCCAATCAATTAAAGCACTTGAAGTAAAACCATCCTTTAAATTGAATCCTTTCTTACTTAGAAAATTAAAGAAAACCCTAGTTAAGGCATACCTCATAAGCCTTAATACACACACCTTAGATTAAATCACCACTTTTAGCCTTATATTAGGTGATGCATGGTTTGATGTATATTTTTTTTGTGATGTATTATTTTAGACTGTATATTAGGGTGTATGCTTCATAGACTGGATGTTAGGCCGTGATTATTCTAATTATATTTTCTATAGGAGGTTATACTTAAGAGGTGCTTAAAATAAATATAAATGCTCTCTTTTATAGGTTTCTTAACCCTTAAGCATAATCTAAATTAGGTCAGGTGGACTTGGTTACCTATATGCAAGGTGTTAAGTCCAAATTCTTCATATAACTACTTGGGTTATATGGTGTGTTTAACTAATACTTGTTTGTAGATGTGGTTAGATTTAACTTTTCTTATTTTTAATGTAATTGTGCATTAGGAATTAGGATTAGTGTTATGGTGGGATTAGGATGAGCAAGGCTAGAAGGCTTTATCCTGGGAGGCCTCCGTGATGCCTTTGGAGCAAACCCAAATGAAGAAATGGAGTAGATATG
Organism: Cymbidium sinense; assembly: GCA_021442155.1. NCBI lineage: Eukaryota > Viridiplantae > Streptophyta > Magnoliopsida > Asparagales > Orchidaceae > Cymbidium > Cymbidium sinense. The sequence goes on along the minus strand of CM038221.1, from coordinate 17,395,555 downwards.
AAGAAAGAAGATGAAGACCCCCATAACATGTACTCATCTTTAATTGTAATTATTCTTTTGTAATCTGGATTGTATAACGGTAGAGCTCGGCTACCATTTTTATTTTCGGGTTGTACAATGATACCCGATCGCACCGACCTTTTATTCATTTGCACTAGTTTATAAAATTGTTTGATATTTTATTTACAATTGTGCAATAAAATTACATGCCTTTTCATAGTTTTTTATGCTTGGTGATTTAATGTGTGGTCTGGATCTGATTAGGCTCTTAGGAAAAAATAATTCTTTTACCCAACTACAACTCATAATTAAATTTCTAAATAACTCATAACCTCACATAAAGCCTATGCATTAAATCAAGATAATTAAAAGGTTGCTAGCAACCCTTAGATGTATGGTTGTATGTCTAATATCATGCATGCAACTTCTACCACTCTTGCAAAAATGAGGGCCTCCGTTCTTGCACGCATTGGAATCGCTTGACCTGTGAGAGCAACTCCTACTGACGGAGCTTCACCCTCTTCTCTCTTAATTTGACCCATAACTCATTTCAACATGTATTTAGGCAAATAAAAATTCTATAGCCTTTGTCAAAATGAAGAGTCCAAAATCAAATAAAAATTGAAAAGATTTGCATTAGACTAAGTCTTTACTCATAACACTCATGCTCTAGTCTCTTAATGGAGTGGGTTTAAGGACCTTAGTTTTCATTCTAATAATAATAACTTAACCATCTAGCAAATCATATGACTTGCCTACATGGTTTGAAAGCACATGAGGAGTCAGCTGGCTACCCCTAGAGATAGTATCTCAAGTAACTGCTTCCTTTGGCCTACAAGCATAAATCCTCTCCTCTTAGGAATTTCCATAACCTTGTGTTATGAGATTACAAGTCTTAGCTTTCCAATAAAATTTCAATTCAAATATATAATTCTCCTCAACTTCAAATATATAAAGCTCATTCATAAGATAGATTGGAATACTCACTAGGTCTCCTAGTATCACAAGCATCCCTTACTCATCTCCTTTGGCTTCGATAATAAGTCTCTCCTTTTGATCCTTCCCGATTGATTTTCTAAATATAACCAATTTATTGATAGTCATTTCTTTGAAATCTTTGAAGACAAAATTTCTTATTTTAATCCAGAGTATTATTAAGGAACTGACCTTCTTTAGGATGTAATTAACTATAGGAGCTTGCCCCCATAGGGAACTTTAGAACCCAGTTTAAATAAACCATGCTTTATTCATCCATGTAAAGTAGGGAAAAAATCTCTGGTAAATTCGAAGACCCATCATACCTTAGGAGTCCTTATTAGGTAATTAGGTCCATTATAGGGTGGTGATTTTAATCTTTCGAGATAATGCACCATTCCTTAATGTCATACATGATCATCTCAATAAGTGTACACTCATATTAGTGTGATGTCAACTATACATATCAAAATAAATACTACATCCCCTAAGTTCATTATTTATTCATCAGGGAGGTCATTACTAAATGGGAAGTCGGAAGTGGGTGTGCTATTAGGAAATCTGCTAGTGCTTGTACTTTCACCGCACGGAGGGATTTGAAAGTAATATCAAACTATGACAAAATTATGGAACATCGTACCAATCGTCTGGATAGCATCAGTCATGTCATGAGATATTATAGTGGATTAATCTTAGATATCAAGTTCACCTTATGAGAAAGCATGTAGTATCATAGCTTTTGGGATGCAAAGATTAAAGCTAGGTAGTGCTTTTTAATGAGTGGATAATTTTTCTCAATAGGGATTTAACGACCGTTGAGATAGTAGTGCATTCTCTTTCTCTTCATCATTGGCTCGGGCTAATAAAATGCTAAGGGAGTTGTCTAATGCAGCAGTATATAGTATTAATGGCTTGCCTCTGATAGGGGTAGAACTAGCGGCATCATTAGGTAGTACTTGATGTCTTCAAAGGCATGTTGGCACTTATCATCCCACTTGAACTTAGCATCCTTTTTTACAAGTGTTGAAAATGGTTGGCATCTTTCTGATAGGTTGGAAATGAAGCATCTTAGATACACCAACAGCCTTTGGAATGATCTGAGTTGAGTTAGACTTTTAGGGGGTGGCAATTCTAATATCTCCTTAATCTTCTCGGATCGATTTCTATTCCATGATGCCAGACAACAAACCCAAAGAATTTTTTTGAAGTTACTCCAAACGCACACTTTAGGGGATTCATTTTGAGGTTAAATTGTCTTAACCATTTGAAAACTACTCTCAAGTCAAAGAGATGGTCTTCCTTTTCTCTACTCTTGACTACAAGTTCATCGACATAACATTCAACTTGATGATGAATGAGTTCATCGAAGATCTGAGTTAGGGCCCACTGGTAGGTAGCGTTGGAATTTTTAAGGCTAAAAGGCATGACCCTACAGCAAAAGATTTTGATTGGGGTACAAAAAGCAGTGTTCCTTTCATCCTCAGGGGCCATCTTTATTTAATTATAACTAGATGAGCCATCCATGAAAGAGAAGACTGCATGAGATGAGGCAATGTCCACCATTAGTTCTAGTATTGGTAGTTAAAATTTGTCTTTTAGACATGCCTTATTTAGATCCCTAAAATCGATGCATATGCAAATTTGGCCATTCTTTTTTTAACTAGGATGCCACTGGACAACCATGTAGGTTATTTTTCTTCCCTGATAAAGCCATCATCAATCCATTTCTTGACTTGAAATGATCTATTGTTCAATGTCTAATCGCATATGTTTAGGAGCTTGGTTGATATGGTTAGCACTATGCTCTTTTGCTAATTTGTGGATTGCTACATAAGGAGAAAAATTGGGCATCTCTTCATAACTCCATGTGAAGCAGTTCTTAAACTCAGTCAATAGCCTAACTAAGTCATTAGTTTCAGTCTCATTCAATAAAAAATTGATGTATGTCGGATGTGAATTATCTTCAGTTCCTAAAATGGTTTCTTTGAGCTCATCAAAGGTTGTTCTAATCTCCTCTTCAAACTATGAAAGTGCATCCTTGACTTCAAAGTCATTTGGAATCATCTAAAGTTTCTAAACACACATCCTCATATGAGTTAGCATGATTAAAAAAGAACCTATCAGATTCCAAATGATTGGTGACTGGTAATAATCGGCATCATCGATTGGACCTACTATATCAAATTATAGACTTGGTCTTGATTGAGGATGTCTACTTTGGTTGTCCTATAACCTTTCAAAGTAGTCTTACTTGTGTTTAGACCAAGTATGAGAAATTAATCCCATCTTTGCTAGATTAAGAACACATGGCGAGTACCAATCAAAAGGCAATTGTATTAAATCTTTATATGAATCATCCTCCAAGTTCTACATCATTCCCTCAAAAAAAATCTCTTATTCTTCCCTCTATGGATGACTTAGGGGCTTCCTTAACCAAACTCTCAACTTTTTATGATGAAAGTGGGGTTAAAGCTAAGGTTTCCAACTTGTGTCTGACTATTTTATATGTAGACTTGGATACATTTATGCTTTGCTTTGGAGCCGATCTTCATCATTGTCCTATTTAAGTGTCACCTCTAAAGGGATCTACTACTGAGAAGATCTGCTTATGTGTTAATCACATAAGACTCATCCTCTAAACTAGATTCTAAGTCTATGTGGATAGCAGGTTTACTCCTGGTGGCTACCTCCTATTAGGTGGCCAATATGGAGGCTTTCCACCTTGGGGGCTACCGCTGAGTTGCCCTCTTCCTCTACCTAGTAGAGGTCAGGTCATCCTACCCATATGTTCGAATGGAGTAACAAACTGTGGGTAAAATATAATGTCAGGCTCTATATCTTCCCCTGAGTCCATGTCTCGCTCTCTTTTATTTTATTTTTTTCTCTTTTTTTCTTTTTATTTTCTATTTTTTTTTCTTTCTTTTTGTCCCTCATGGGGATCTTGATTAAGCTCATGAGAATGGAATTATTAATTTTGGGGGAGAAATAGGTTGCATCATCATATATCCCAACCTCATGAATTGTGAATGGCTTGAGATCTCCTTTGATGCAGTACTCATTCCCACCTCTCATGAACTTCAAGCACTAATGTAGAGAGGATGGAATTGTGTTGTTTTTATGTATCCACGATCTCCCAAGCAAAGCATTAAAAGATGTATTCGAGTCTATGATATGAAACTTCGCTTCAGTCTTCCAATCATCTATCTCCAATGGTAACACTATGGAGCCTAGGCCCTCTTACCTTGTTCATTGAATCCTCTCAACATCTTCCTCCCTTTTTGGAGTTTGGAGATGTCGATCCTCAAGTAGCAAAGAGTTCTTAGACACATAATATTGATTGATGCACCTTGGTCGACCAGAACTCTTGATAACATGTATCTGCCAACATCCACTATAATATAAAGAGGGAAATTATGCTTGCTCATCCCTAGAAGTAAGTCTTCAACACTAAATGTAACTCCTAGAATGTCCTTCAAGCTGTGTTCCTCCACTTCAATAGCGGTCAGCTGAGCTAAGCATATCTCTGGATCAAGAAGAGCCTTGATTACAGATTCCCTCATCTCTTTGGATAATACAAGAGCATCATATATGCTTAACTTAACTGGAAACTTTCTAATATGCACTAAGACATTATAATCAACTCTGACTTGGTCCTCCACAAGCATATCCATAGGTGGAGCATCTTATGGCGGAGCTATTTGCTCATTGGAACTAATGACTTATTTACCCTTATCCTGAAGTGCTACCCTAGGAGGTGGAACTTTGCCACTATGTAAGTTGACATTAGTGACCTCTTGGAATGATGAACTTGTTGAAAGTCCTACCTTCTCATCAGGTATACCTATAGCTTCTCCTATGAGATCCTTGGAGTCAGTTGACTCCAAGTCAATCTCAAGAGGTGAACCCAATTGATTCAAAAAAGGAAAGTCTAATTCTAAATCAGAAGAGAGGGATCAGAATGGCTAGAGCTATTATTATTTTTCTAGACTTGGAGAGTTTTCAACAGGAATAAAATCTAGGGTATCAGAAGTGGACAAGATGCAAGTAAAAGTTTTTTCATTGATTTCTTCTTGGGTGGAGGTACATGATAGAAATCCAATAAAGTAAGTAAATTAAGGGATTTAATGCCCTTGTCCGGATATAATGCTTCTACCAGTGGAAGAGGAGCTAGCAGTGGAAGAAGAAGTAGCTACAATGATGGATGGAGTGTTGGACTCAGACAGTGGTTGTGCTATTGAACTATCCTGGGCAAGTATAGTGAGTTGTTGTTGCTGCTACTGGGCTGTCACCTTCTTCAAATTATCTTTAGCAACTTGCAAACCTTCTTTGATGTTGGAGGTTTGAGCCACCTCAGGCATTTGAAAAGAGAGTTTCTTGATCTTAGAAACTACTTTTTAGAGGTTTGGGATAAGGTAATATCTCAACCTTCTTTTGTCTTAAGAAGATAGCAAGTATCCCCAAGAATTATCCTAATAGAACTGGATGGTTGTTCTAATAGGTATTCCTTAGGGATAAGTATGCCTGACTTGTAGCTACACTTAAGCCAGTCCTTAAAAGTGATACAATCCTCTAAGATATGGCTAATCATGCTGTGGTAGGGACAATGGTTAAGATCATTACTCTAGCTCACTTCCTCCGGCCTCTGGTAACTGAAAATCAAGTTTAAGAGATTCTTAAAGATTTTCTTAACTACCTCCCTCTTAAATAAATATGACTTATTCAATCTATTGGCAATAGTAGGTGGGTAATAGCTACCTGGCGGTGGATAGGAGTACCACTACCGGGTATGCTGCTGAGGTAGTGGGAATGGCCATTATGGTAGTTGTGGTGGCTGATATGATGGCCGAGATAGTGGCAGAGGAGGTGGCAAAGGAGGATGCTGAGCTTGGGGTCTCTCATACTAGACTCTAACTAGCTGCGTCCCTCTATCCACTAACACAACTATCCCTAGCTTCTTCTCGAACACCTTATGCGGCTTGGGCCAAGATAATTGGTGGGAAAGGGCAACTATTTGGCTTCCTCTTGCAGGCTAGCTGCCTTGTTGATTAGTTTCTCAAATGTCCTAATGGTAAATCCCTTAAGCATGTAGGTGACCAATCCATGGATATTCTTGAGAAGAATCTCAATGGCATGTTGTACGGATAGCTGCAGCTCGCATTTTATGCTCATATTGCGCCACCTAAGAATATAATCAATAAAGGTCTCATAGGGAACTTGCTTCACTACAACGAGGTCATCTACAATCACTCTTTGCTGAGCTCTAGCAAACCTCTTAATGAAGAGGTGCTCCAACTCAGCAAAAGTCCCTACCGAACTGTTGGTCAATTCGACATACCAATCAAATGCAACTCCTACTAGGCTGCTGACAAAAAGTCTAAATAAGAGTGCATCACTACCACCAGCATTACAACAGTCAGCTTTGAAATGTACAATATACTGACGCGGGTTCTCACTGCCATCAAAGATCTTGAAGGAAGGATGCACAAAACCCATGGGGTATTGAACTATATCGAATTCCTTCGGGTATGGTCTACCCTTTGAATGGATGAGCTCCCCCTGGCTTGCATCATTGCTTCCCTCACCTACTGCTCTACCATATGCTTGATAACCTTTTCATGCATGGAGGTTCTATTTGTAACCTTCCAATGTAAGCTACCAGCATCATCCTTTGTGGGAGTGCACCTAGGACGGTCTAAAGTATGCACCAACTCTAGTCTGTCTGCTACCATGGGAGAAGGCAGTGAAAATAGGGTTGAGGTCTGCAATACTAAAACCATTGCCATCAACTCTTCTACTTTCTTCTCCATCTTATCAATATGATCATCCCTCTGCTTGAGCTGGTGGAGGAGGTGCTGAGTCGAGTGAGAAGTGTCACTTTCCTTGAGCACAACACCTTATTGGCTAAGTTGAACCTGATATAAGGACCCTTATGTATCAACCATGTGGACCATGTGTCATCCAACCTATCATCATCATTCGGGATTAAAGTAAATCTATCCTCCTTCTAATCTGAATGGTCACTCCCAAGAATTCACCTTTTCTCGACAAAGTAGTCCTCTAATATGTCATCTATTGATCGATTTACTATGCACGGCTAGTATGAACACCCTCGACCTAGCAGGGTGTGCTCTTACCTCATGAATCGGATCTTGCTTGATAAGACTTCCTCACTGGAAGGATCAACTGTCATGGGGACTATGTCATGTCCCCTCCCTTTTCTCCCTCTTCTGCGGTAAAGGTGAGTGACCACGATACTCTTGGGTTGCCACTCCTTCCTGACCACAGTTGAAATAGAGGGTCAAGCAGGGGAGCTCAATCTTATCCAATAGGTGGAGTGGATGGAGTGAAATCCTTGGGCCATAACAGGATCACTAGTGGGGATGGTCTTTCCCCGAATGGGGGCTTCGGAAGCTTGGTGGGAGTGGTGGATGTTGTAAATGGAGCAGTGATGATGGATGTGAGGGCTTGTGATTATATACTTATATCCACTCTTTGGAGATCTCCTCTTGGTGGCGGGTAAGAATTGTTTGACACATTGGATGGACCTAACACTGGGATCATGGCTTGGATATCGAGATCGAGCAAGCAGGTACGTAAGCTCTACACGGCATATTGTCCGGAGTTGATACACGAGCCTCCATGGCTCTCTCCCTATGGACCTAACTTCTAATGCTCCTAGGGATCAAGGATATCAGATCAAACAAGGAGAGCAATACGTACCGAACGCTCTCTCGACACGGCATAGAATAATCCTAAGATTGGCATAGGGCCTCTTAAGCTCCCTAGTCGATACTTTAAAGTGTGTTGGTGATGGACGTGATGTTGTGATTCTCTGTAATCCTCCTCTCCATCTGAGGTCGAGAGGGGGTGAAACCTACTGCCACTCAAGAGTGGAGAGGTCTCACGGGGAGAGCCTTCCTCAACTACATGGAAGGAAACATCAAGCTCCCTGGCTGCTCGCTCATGGTCCCGCTTGACCTTCCTAATTTTGTTGTGGCATTGGGTGTAGGTGAGCAAAGTAGAATGAGAGCTAGAACCAACCTCAAAGGTAGGGAGACTATCTGAGAGGACAAGATAGCCTTCCCCTTTGGGGTGACCAAAGAGGAGGTAGTAGGTCTCACTAGCTATGGCGACTAGCAACCCATACTGCGGTGAATCTTGACACTAACACTGAATGGGGTGTGGGAACCATGGTAGCCTTCCTCTTCAATGAGGGGAACTCAGAGTCGGATGAAATTTTGAAGCAGATAAGTGGCATCTGTCTTGCCACCTCCTCCTTACTGACAGTTATGAGGGTTGTCCCCTCACAAGTAACTCGAACTCCCTCAAAACCATGGCCAAAGTAAATCAGATGTGTGGCGACAGTCATGATGAGATTGGCTTGATCCAAGGCCAGTTCTACACCAGAGGGGCAGGAGAAAACAAACTTGCTAGAAGCCATAATCACTGCACTGACTGAAGGCTGAAAAGATTGACTGTGCTAAAATCATTGCATTTGTTGAAACATAATTGAGTCAGACCCTTGCTTTGATATTTATCTTCAATCATTAACTTCTAAACTTAATTTAGAATTTGAACCCACACTTAACAAATTTAGGCATGCTAAGTGGGGTTCATTGAATTTTTGGAGAGATTTTTGACATTTGGAGGAGAGACTTTGCCATATGATTTTGATTTAGAACCCATACTCAACCAATTTAAGTATGTTGAGTGGGGTTCAAATATTTGGAGACTTTAAAGATATATATATATATATATATATATATATATATATATATATATATATATATATATATATATATATATATATATATATATATATATATATTGTATATCTTGTTTGAAAATTTGATTTGGAAAAATTTTACTTAGCAAATTTAGGTATGCTAAAAAAAGGTTTTCAAATATGTATTTGACCATTTTGTGAAAACATCTTTGTTTGTGATGATTTGTTATGTGTGTGATATATATTGATTTGATTTGAAAAATGGGTCCTTTACTTAACAAATTCGGTATGTTAAGTAGAGGCCAAATGTGTTATGATATGTGTTGATTTGATTTGAAAGTATGGCTCTAACTTAACAAATTTGGTATGTTAAATAGGAGCCAGGTGTGTTTAATATGTGTTGATTTGAAAATGAGGCTCTTACTTAACAAATTTGGTATGTTAAGTAGGAGCCAAGTGTGTTTGATTTGTGTTGATTTGAAAATCAGGCTCTTACTTAGAAATTTGGTATGTTAAGTAGGAGCCAAGTGTGTTTGATTTGTGTTGATTTGAAAATGCGGCTCTTAACAAATTTGGTGTGTTAAGTAGAAGCCAAGTGTGTTTAATATGTTAATTTGAAAATGAGGTTCTTACTTAACAAGTTAAGTATGTTAAGTAGGATCCAAGTGTGTTTGATTTGTGTTGATTTAAAAATGAGGCTCTTACTTAACAAATTTGGAATGTTAAGTAGGAGCCAAGTGTGTTTAATATGTTGACTTGAAAATGAGGCCTTACTTAACAAATTTGGTATGTTAAGTAGGAGACCAAATGTGTTGTGATTTTGAAAGAGGGAAATCTATTTAACAAATTTAGCTATGTTAAATAGAGTTCAATTTGTTTTTGTGATTTTTGAAAATGGGACTCTCATTTGACAAATTTGGGTATGTTAAATGGAATCCAAATGTGATTTTATGTTCATGACTTTGGAAAAGAGGAATTCTATTTAACAAATGTGGATATGTTAAATATATTCAATTTGTTTTGATTTTCAAAAGGAAAGGGAACTCTATTTGACAAATTTAGATATGTCAAATGGGGTTCAAAATATGTCATGATTTTTTGTGTGATTTCTTGCTTTTGAAAAGAGGGAAAAACTCCAACTCTAGCACATATGGAATATGTTAAGTGGAGTTTTCAATTTTATGTCATGATTTGAAAACAGAATCTTCATTCAACAAATTTGGGTATGTTGAATGGGGATAGCTATTTTCAAAAATTTTGTCATGTGAATCTTGAAAAAGTGCTTTTGAAAGAGTGTTATTTTATAAAAGAGATTATTTTTGTGAATATAAGGTGAACCTTGCCTCACCAAGCTAGTGGTAAAGAGGTTCTAAATTTTTAGTCATCAACTTTCATTAGTTAATTTATATCTTTTACCTATTGGGGGACCCAATAGGGGCTTCAAGACCTACAAGGAGTGAGGTCCTAAAATCTAGAGGATGTTGGCTAGCTTTGCTTAAGAATGAAATAAGCTAAGTGTCAATGGAAAGAAAGATAGTCTCGGACTCATATGAAATACAAGTCCACTATCAATGCTTGGAGACAATAATTTTCTACTAAAGAAGGAGAGAGGAACCATCCCCAACAGAGTCACTAAAAAAAATTGTGGTGTTTTATATATATATATATGATGGGACACCACACAGATCTGAGAATGTACTTATTGAAGTGATCAGGTGCGACATTAAAGTATGATGTACTATCTTGAAAGATAGAGGCATCACCCTTCAATGAGCCTAATCACCTAATAAGAACTGCATCACCCTTCAATGAGCATAATCACCTAATAAGAACTCCTGAGGCATTATGGGTCTTCGAATATACCAAAGATTTTTTTCTCCTACTTTACATGGATGAATAAAGTAGGGTTTATATTAATTGAGTTCTAAAGTTTCCTATAGAGGCAAGCCCTCATAGTTAATTACATCCTAAGGAAGGTGAATTTCTTAAGAATACTCTTGATTAAAGTAGTAAATTATTGTCTCCAAAGATTTCAAAGATAAGATTATCAATAAATTGGTTATATTTGGAAATCAAATTGGATAGATCAAAAGGAGAGACTTATTATCAAAATAAAAGGAGATGAGTAGGGAATGCTCATGATACTAGGAAACCTAGTGAGCATTCCAATATATCTTATGTTGAGCTTTATATGCTTGAAACTAAAAAGATTTATTTATTTGAGTTGAAATTTTATTACAGAGCTAAGACTTATAATCCTATAATACTAGATTGTGGAAATATCTAAGAGGTGAGGGTTTATGCTTGTAGCCCAAAGGAAACAGCCACCTCAGATCCTCAATCTAGGGAGCTTTGGCAAGGGCTAAAGCACGACCTAAATCTAAGCGAAAATGGGTATATGATTTACTTCCATAAGAGAAGGGTAAACCACCCGACTGCTGGACTTATAACTGTCTGGAGTGGTAGCCAACTAACTCCTCCTTCACTTTAAAACCATGTAGGTATCATATGATTTTGCAAGATAGTTGGTTATTATTATTTAGAAAGAAACTAAAGTCCTTAAATTCACTCCCTAAGAGACTAGAGCATGAGTGGTATGAGCAATGACTTAGTCTAATGCAAATTTTTATAAATTTTATTTGATTTGGACTCTTCATTTTATTAAAGGCCATAGGATTTTTGTATGCCTAAATGCATGTTGAAATGAGTTATGGGCTAAATCAAGAGAGATGAGGGTGAAGCTCCATCGATAGGAGTTGCTCTCATGGGTCAAGCGGTTCTCATATGTATAAGGAAGGAGGCCTCATTTTGCAAGAGTGATTCAAATGATATGTATGATGTAAACATACAATTCAGCTAAGGGTTTAACTATTTTAATTATCTTGATGTAATGCCTTGGCTTTATATGAATTTATGAGTTATTTAGAAAATTTAGTTATGAGTTGTAGTTGGGGTAGAAAAATTAAATTTTTCCTAAGAGCCTAATCGAATCCAAGCCACACATTAAATCACCATTCATAAAAAAACTACAGAAAGGCATGTTATTTCTATTGCACAATTTAAACATAACATCAAGCATTTTATAAATCTAACACAAAATAATAAAAGGTTGGTGCAGTCGGGTGCCACCATACAACCCGATAAGAGAAAATGGGTAGCCGAGCTCTACCTTTATAAAACATAGTATATGAAAGAATAATTACAATTTATAAATGAATAATTATTATGGGGGTCTTCTCATCTTCATTCTTCATATCTCCTTCATTTCTTCATTTGGATGTACTTGCTTCAAAGGCATCATAGGGCCTCCCAAGACAAAGCCTTCTAGCCACTGCTCATCCTAATCCCCCATAACACTAATCCTAATTCCTAAAGAAAAATTATATTAAAAATAGGAAAAAAAAATCTAACTACACCTACAAAATAAGTGTTAGCTAAACACACCATACAACCCAAACAGTTATATGAATAATTTGGACTTAGTACCCTGCACATGGGTAACCAAGCCCACATGTCCCAATTTGGATTATGCTTAGGGGTTAAGCAAACTGCAAAAGAGAGCATTTATATTTATTTTAAGCACCCCTTAAGCACAATCCCCTGCAAAAAATATGATTAGGCTAATCACATCCTAACATCCAGTCTATGAAGCATACACCCTAACATCTAGTCTATAAACATACATCATAAAATCAGACATACATCACTCCATGCACCGTCCTAACATAAAGCTAGAAGTGGTGACTTACTTATAAAGTGTGTATTAAGGCTTTTGTGGTAGGCCTTAACTAGGCTTTGTTATGATTTTCTAAGCATGAAAAAATTTAATTTAAAGGGTGGATTTCATTTTAAGTGATTTAATTAATTTGAGAATTTTGCTTAGTGTTTTCTTTTGTTCCATTTGATTTACACTTAACAACTAAGTGTTATAAAGACAAAAAAAGAGAGGATTACTCTCTTTTATCCCTAGCTTAAGTCACTTACAAAGCATATTAATTAATAAGTTCTCTTTAATGAATGGCTTATTATATGTTTTAATTTAATCATAATTTAGGTTTACTTTAAATACTCTCATTCAATAAGAAAGGCATCTTAAGATTAATCAAAATTAATTACTATTACATGACACATATTCATTTATTTCTTTCCATCATATGTAACATGCACATGATCAAATCATAAGCATACATATACATGCAATATGTTTTTACAACACTTATATGAAAGACATAAATGAATTTTGTAGAAAATGGGATTTTCACTTCTTATCTAAATATGCATTCAAATGTATAAAAGTTTTAAGCAAGTACTTTGCCATTGTGAGCTAGGAAAGTAAGGTAAAAACCTCCTTGGGGCTACTTAAAGTCGTGCATCCCTGGAATGTCTAAACTACATATACCTGCCATTCTTAAATACATATGGATGTACAAATAACTACAAGAGTGAAAATCATGCTAAAGTTGCATTCTTTGAAATATTTATGCATATGGAATAAAGTTGAAAAGGAAAGACTTTCATTCATTAGCCAAGTGCATACATAAGTGTATAAAAGTTATAATTAAGTACTTACCAGTGAGGTAAAAACCTCCTTGGGGCTACCTAAAGCCATGATCCCTGGAATGTCCAGACTAGATATACCCGCTATTCTTAGATATAGATGAATGTACAAATAACTACAAGAAGTGAAGAAGCATGCTAAAGTTGTAATTTTAGAATATTTATGCATATGGAATAAAGTCTTATCTAAATTCTAGTATTGAAGTATGTAAGAATGAAATCAAATGGAGTACATGCTGTTGTTAAACCAAGGAAGTGAAGTAATCAAATGACCTCCTTGGGGATAACTAAAGCTTTGTATTCCTGGGATGTCCAAGCTATATACCCATTAACATTCTTACTTATATAAATCAATGCATGAATGAAAGAAAAGATACATCACTTCATACACTTAAGCTATAATCACATACATCTCCTATGTATTTATAACTAGCATTCATAGCATATATAATCATTCATTTATAAGTTTTGAAAAATAGATTTGAATTTACTAATGATAATAGCCACACATATATTAATTTAAATTAACACATGCAAGCTTGACATAAAGGAAACCATTTAATTTAATTGATTTTGTAAGAGATGAATGCCTGAATCAAGTGACATACAATAATTAATATGATTTGAAAGAAATAAAGAGACATAAGCACATGATTTCATTCAATCCAATTAACTCTTAAGGACAATCATACTAAATAAGCTCATTTAAAATGAACCAAAATTTATTAATGTCATTTTCAATTTCATGTTTGATTTGATTTAGAGATGGTGAGAAGAAGGTTTGCTAATCCTAATCCCATTCCCCATGTGTGAGTTAATATGATTTAATGAAAAGTAATTAGATTGATTTTATGGATTAATTAGGTTAAGGTATGAATTAAATCAATTAATTAAACCCTTACTTATGTTACCTTAAGGTAATTAATCAAATGATTATGAGCCGATGTAATATGCAAATGAATTGAAAAGTAAATAGCAATGTTCCTATGAAATGAAAGGGGGCTGATGCAATTAGCTCACAATCATTAATTAATTAAGCTTAAGAAACTTACTTAATTACTTTTATGGTTTTCTCACACATGTGAGCTAACCATAATTTCATTAAAACTCTTTAGGTTATTGAACACCTTAAACTCTACACATTGATTAATTAAGGGAAATCAGATGAAATTACCCTTTTAATTAGGTTAATCAAGTCATTAATACATTAATCTATTTCTCTTTACTTAATTACCAAATTTAATTCATTATCTTTTTTAAATGAAATGGGCTTAAGGGGAAAAGGTTGGGAAAGAGTCTGAATTTAATTCCATAAGCCTCTTACTTAATCAAACATGATTTGGTATGATTTGAGTTTCAATTTAACTAATTAAGCCATCAATTAGTTAATTAATCGTTAGTTAGCATTTTGGTTGAAAAAGAGAAGGAAACTTAGGAAAATATTAGGAGGGAGGTTCTAATCCAATTCCTTAAGTCTGCCCACTATTAAATAGTGATTAAGGGTTCCAATTTACTGATTAATTATTATTCAAATGCTTAATTATCACTTAATTAAGTTAAGAAGGTAATTAGAGCTTAAGTAATCAATTTCCCAAATTAATCATCCAATATATTCCAACAAAAATTACTGAGGCAGAGGTCATCCCCTAAACATTCTCAAAAAGTTTGAAATTGATTGGTTAATTAATTATGGAGTAATTACGCTAGTTTAAATTTTAATTAAACCCTAATTAAGCCAAAATTACTGTTCATTTTTAATTAAACATAATTTTAATGGATTCCTCTAAAATACTTTAAAATAAGCCATTGTTTATATTTTTGGATTTTTCTATAATTAGTTATGAATTATAGAAGTTTTAGCCTTAAAAACACCTTAATTAACCTAATTAAAGCCTTAATCCGCCATGCATGTATATGTGAGCTATGTGGACCGCGGATTGGCTATTAAAGTAGTCACATCCACGCACTAAGTCAGCTGGTAGTGGACCAAATATTAATCTCTGCCGTCCGATCTCAAATCGAATGGCACTGATCAATCCTACGACGTAAAGAGAGAAAATAAAGGAGATATAACATGATTGAATCCATATTCCAACCAATGAACCGATCCTTCCCACTAATGATGAATGAGAGGCCAACCATGGATCGACTGAAGCTCACCCAAGCTAGGATTCACTCTAAAATCAACCCACACCTTTACGTGAGGGATCCACAAGGATCCAATGGCTAGGATGGCTCACATGCAAATTCTCTTCACAATAGACCATAGAAAATTTCTTATTTCTATGATTTTGGGAAATTACCTCATCGGAGCTCAAAACCAATGGCGGGATCGATGGAGTTAGCTTCGTCTAGTAGAGATGATGCCCTGTTAAGTAGCACAAGCTAATTCCCCTTGGTTCATTCGATGGATCAACTTCCATCAATTTGGAGCTTGATGGTGATCAAACTCCTAACTCTGGTGGGTATAGATCTTGAAGGAAGCTTTGGGTAGCCTTAAGAGGTATGTGGAAGGTGTGTGTAAGAGGATTTGAAGTCTGGTTGAGAAATGAAGAAGTTTGAATAGGGATTGAGCTCCCTTATTTTGGTTTCACGGGAAGGAGAAATGCTAAAGGAGGAAAGCTTGGAATCGCTCAGGGAATTGCAAGGAGGTCAAATTTTCCCTTCAAAGCTTAGATGATTCAAATGAGATGATTTCTCTTGTGAATTGAGGGGGTATACCCCTCCGTTTGCTAAGGTGAACAAATGGGATTGCTTCTCATTTTTTGTTCAGCCAGCCGCTGCCACCAGAGCGCCATTGTAGTTCTCATTAAGTCCACATGGTCAATTTGGTTGGAGGAGTGCTTGGGAGGTGGCTCAAGGCTTGATCTTGCCTGATCTTTTTGCTTGGGTCTTTTGGTTTCTTAGTTTGCATGGGAGGTGAGTTAACTCACCTCCATTTGGTCCAAGGTAAGTCCTAGCACACTTAGGATGGGCTAGCAGGTTTAAAGATGCTCCATTTAGAAGTTTGATGGTTGATAAAGATGAGAGGAGAGTGGACTTTGCCATTAGAGAAAAGAATCTAATGTGGGAGAGGATCCACGGAGGATTTGCATTGGGCTTGGCTCTAAATGGGTTTGGGCTGACCTAGGATGGGTTTGAGTTGAGTTAAGTCAACCTCAAAATGTCCCATGGGTTGGTTTTATGGGTTTTTGACTTGATTCAAGTTTCATTTAACTTATATATGAGCCTAGGATTGAAATATATATTCAACCACAATCAATTTGGAGTTCAATGGACTTTGGCTCATTTGAAGTTAAAAGGGCTAACTTGGGCTTGACTTGGGTTGATTTCAATTTGTCTAGATAATTGCAGGTTTCATTTATATTTTGGATAGATGATTGAAGGGATGATTGATTCAAGAGAAAATCCATTAATTTTGGCTTGGTTTAGGTGAATTTTGGTTAAGTCCAAGAAATTAGCTTAAAGGGTATAGATTGGATTTTGGTTTGATTTTTTATCTGGTTTTGGCCACTTGAATTTATATTTCATTTATATTTGTAAATATAAATGAAGATATAAATGATTCATGAGTAAATCACTTGAGTTTGGAGTGATTTAGGAGAAAATTTGACCAAACTCATGGATGTAGGTCAAAAGGGCTTAGAAGAAAATTAATTTAGTTTGATTTATTTTTTGTTATTAAAAGGTGGGTTTCATTTATATTTATGAATATAGTGAAGGAATAATTTATTTATAAAGAAACCAATTGATTTTAGGCTGATTTGGGTTAAAATTTGGTTAAGCTCATGGAGGTAGGTCCATATGGCTTAAGAAGGGTCTTGGTTTGGTTTGATTTATTTTGATTTAGTTTTGATCATTTGAGTGTGGATTTCATTTATATTTGTGAATATAAATAAAGGAATAATTTATTTATAAATAAATCAATCAAGTTTGGGATAACTTAGGTGGAGATTTGGCTAAGCTTATGAGAATGGGTCATATGGCTTAAGATGGAATTTTGAAACTTGGATTTGATTTTTGGTTTTAATCACTTGGAATTGAGTTTGGATTTAGATTTGATAAATGATTGAGGGATTGAATTGATCTTTGAAAAAAAAATTAATTGAATTGGAATTTAATTGGACTTGGCTAAGGTAAAGGCTATGGAATTCAATCATAAGGTTTATGGAGAATTTTGAGCTTGGATTTGATCATGGGATTAATTAAGAGTTTGGAAATTGATTTGGGTTTGGTATGAATTTAAGGTTTAGTTTGAGAAGGAAAGCATGGATTGAATTTAGCTATTGGTGGTGCCTCTCCCTAAGCATGATCTTAGCTAATTCTGTAGCCTTAAAGTTAAGTGTAATCATTAGAAGTGTAAAGACCAAGGAGCTTAGTGTATAAGAGTCATAGATCATATAAGAAAGTTGAGAACTCACTCCAAAAGTGATCATGAATTCTTTTATGAAGTTTGGGTAATCCTTCTTTGTGAATCCTTACTAGAGTCACCCTATTGGGTTAATCAGAATGGGTTGCAAATTGATCTACTTAGATGATGTAAGTCTATATCATGCTTTCCTAAGTACAAGTAATATATGCAACCCTAGATCAAAGATGTGATAGATGGAGCCAATGACATACAATCCCAATCGCTTTAGGAGATGTAAGTCACACACCTTCTTTATGACACACATAATAAATTTGTTGGGTTTACTATCTACAAATACCCACGATGGATACATCACTCTTGGCAAATGTAAGACTGTTATGCCTTCTCCTTGAGTTAGCCACTGTATACCTACAAGCATTACTTTCTTCATGGATCTAGATAAGCCTAGTGGCTTGTTACTCTACTTAGGTCATGTCTTTATTTAGATATTAATGGGTAGGATTGGACAGTTCTAACCACCCCTTATGGTTGGAGATTCTGCTCCATGGATGATTCTCCCTTGGTCTAGTTTTGAGAAGGTTAGGCCAACATATTCTTCAATGTGATCCTGCACACCAACAATCCATATAAAAATAAACAAAATATATTCACTTATGGATTAGAATTAAGAATCACCTTAAGCATTATCTTAAAAGGTGTAAAAACTCACCAAAGCAATTATCGACACTCTTGAGTTGAGATAAGTCCCGGACACACTTTAGTAGTTGTTTAGGGTTCAACATGTGTTGATATCCTTGCTTTGAAAGATTTAAGACTACGCATTCTTTCTATATGACCATCACTTAGCTAGGTCGAGTTCAATTATTACATCAAGTCAAGTTGATTTTAAGATGTAAGTCTACTATGCTTTCTTTCTTACATGGTTATAAAGGCATTTGGTTGAATAGTCCAATACTTTGGTCGATAGACTTCCCCTTTGGATCGATAAATTTGAGATATGTCAAGGCCGACATACCCCATCTTAGTGCAGTCCATCATACACTGACAAGGTCCATCAAATTAAAAAGAAATTAATCTTGACTACTTTTGAGCTGATGTTAGTCCTCGGTTTATAATATTTAGGTTCAAATGTTGTATTTCCAAATATCATTGTTCCTTGCTTTGAAGATGTAAGTTTGCTATGCATTCATTAGACGCATTACAATTAAATTTTAGGTGTTATATCAAGATCATGGTGATCCTCAAGATGTTCTTATGCTTTTAGACAATGTAAAACCAAAGGAATTGATATTATGGCTATAGACTACCCCTTTAGATTTAAATCTAAGATAAATAAAAGTATGTTTCTTCTAGTGGATCCATCGCAGATCGATGTCCATCAAATTAAAATAAATCAAACAATAATGATCTTGAGTTGGGCAAGATCCTTGACATTGAGTCATTTTCAATTTGTTGTGCATAATCATCAAAGCAATTGTTGCTTTGAAAGATGTAAGTCTTCCTAAATAAGCTGAACATGAACCCTTAAGTTGGATAGCCTACCTTAATGTGTAGACATTTGGATTTGTAAATCTAAGATAGGTCAAAGCCCCATGGCTTCTTCTTAACGGATCCATTGCACACCGACAGGGTCCATCAAATCAAAATAAATCAAATTAATCATCAAGACTACTGAGTGAGGTAAGAGGTGCTCATTAGTCACCCTAAGTTTCAATTTGAGCATCCAATAGATCAATGGCTTTGGAAGATGTACGCTTTGTATCATAATAATCAAAAGAAAATTGGGTTGGATAGCCCTACCTTATTGTGGGTAGACTACCCTTTTGGATTTATAAATCTAAGATAGGCCAAGGCACCCGTAGCTCCTTCTTAGTAGATCCATCGCACAATGACGGTCTAGAAGTCAAATCATAATTAAAATCAAACAAATTTAATCAAGCTCATATCCCTAGTGAATAGGCCCTCAAACAAATCAAATTCAAAACTAAATTTCTCAGTGGAGTCAAATCAAACATAACAAATCAAATTCAAAACCAAGCTCCCCAATGGAGTCAAATCACACTCCTCCCTTAGAGGAGCCCAAATTAAAATAAACTAAATCAATCTCCCCCAGTGGAGCTGAATCAGCAAATCTAAACCAAAAAAATTCAACCAAGCTTATATCCCTAGTAGATATGCCTCCAAATTAGATATTAAATCAACCAAATTAATGTCCCTTTGTGAAATAAAATTAAAACAAATTCATAAAATAAATTAAATCAAAATAAATCCAATCTAGATCCTTAGTGGATTCAAGCCCATATCGCTAGTGGATATGCCCCAAATTAAACCAACAAAATAAATTAAGCAACCCAAACTTTTATCCCTTGTAGATCCCCCTCTCACAAAATTAAATCAAACAAAATCAAACAAATTAAATCAACTTTTCATCCCCAGTGGATCTTCCTCCCAAACAACTCAAATATTTTTTGAGCTATGGTTCACCAATTTCAGAGAAGAAGAGCAACAAACAATTTGTTGAAAATGAAGCATATTTCATCCTCCCAATAAATCATTTGAATCAATTGATTGTCGATTACATTGGATCATCCAATGAAGACAAAATGTGCATTCCCACTCATTCTGGCTAGGAGGAACCAAAAATTGCAAACAAGAGCTTGTTGGATTCATCTTTTCTAGAGGAATCCAACAAACCCAAAATCCCCAAATTTTATTAAATATTTTGAGATTAATTTAAGTTTTACTAAAAATCAAATTTCATCAATTACTCTAAAAATATAAATCAAATTGAGCTGAAATTTTTCGAGATTAAAATTGCTTAAAATCTACCTACCATAAAATCTCAAGTCAAAAGACTTTTGGAGTGGGAGATATTAAATTTTAAAGTTCAAAATGCCTATTTTAGTAAATAAATTTATAAAAATTATAAAAATTGATAAATATGATTCAAAAACATATCAATTAACATTAGAGAGCTAAGATAAAAAATGAGAACCATTCTTTAATCTTTTTTTAAGTCTACTTCATTTGGATAATTAATTAATTAATTCAAGCAATTAATTGAATGATTAACTAATTCATGATCTAATTAGTCTAATTAAAACCTAAAACACATCAGATCCTAATTACATATATGAGGGGTAGGTCTTTAGCTATTTAATAGGCTAAAATCATTTAAGAAAATTATGGTTAGCTCACATGTGTGGGAAAACCATGAGTGTATTGTAATGTTTATTTTTTGTGTTTGGGTGTGTTATGTGAGGGGACACCATGCAGATCCATAGATGTACTCATTAGGTGATCAGGTATAACATTAAGGAATAGTGTACTATCTCAAGAAATAGAAGTCACTACCCTATAATGCACCTAATCACCAAACAAAAACTCTTAAGGCATGATGAGTCTTCAGATATACTAGAGATTTTTTCCCCTACTTTATATGGAAAAGTAAAGCAAAATTTATTTAAACCGGGTTCGTTAAGTTTCCTATGGAGGCAAGCCTCTATAGTTAATTACATCTTAAGGAAAATGAATCCCTTAAGAATATTCTTGACTAAAGTAGGCGATTGTTATCTCCAAAGAATTCAAAGATAGGATTATCAAAGGATTAGATGTATTTTTGAAAATCAAGTAGAGAGAGATCAAAAGGGAAGAGTTCTTATCGAAACTAAGGGAGTTGAGTAGGGAGTGCTCATGATACTAGAAAGCCTGGTGAGCACTTTAATCTATCTATGGTTGGGCTTTATACATTTGAATTTGAGAAGATTTATTTATTTGAGTTAAATTTTTATTAGAAATCTTGACTTATAATTCCATAATGCAAGATTGTGGAAATGCCTGCAAGGTGAGAATTTATGCTTATAGCCCGCAAAGGGAAACATCAATCTCAGATCCTAAATCTAGGGAGCTTTGGCGAGGGCAAAAGTACAACCTAAATCTAAGGCAAAAATGGGTATATGGTTTACCTCCACAAGAGAGAGTAAACCACCCATTATACTTATTGCCCTGAGTGGTAGCCACTAACTCCTATGCTTTAAATCCATGTATGCAAGTCATATGCTTTGCAAGATGGTTAGGTTGTTATTTACTTATAAGAGAAACTAAGTCCTTAAACTCACTCCCTAAGAGACTAGATCATAAAGGGAATGAGTCATGACTTAAATCTAATGCAAGTTTTGTCAAGTTTTTTTTTATTTTAGACTTTTATTTTGACACAGGCTAGGATTTTGTATGCCTAAATGTATGAGAAATTAATTGTGGGCTAAATCAAGAGAGAAAGAGGTGTCCTTCCATCAAAGGCTCTTATAGGTCTCTAACACAAATGGAAGCCCTCTTTTAGGAAGAGTGGAAGAATATGACATGCATGATATTATACATTCATTCATCCGGTTAAGTGATTGCTAAAAAATTTATTATCTTGGTTTAATTCCTAGGCTTTTATGTGATGTTATAAATTATTTTAAAATTTTAGTTATGAGTTATTAATGGGATAGAAAATTTATTTTTATCCTAAGAGCCTAATCGCATCCAGGCCACACAACAATCACCAATAATAAAGAAACTATGAAAAAATATGATATTTCTAATGCACAAGCTAAACAAAATATTAAACAATTTTATAAAGCTATCACAAAAGAATAAAAGGTGATGGTCGGGTACCGCATACCGAAAAGAAATGTGGGTAGCCGAGCTCTACCCTTATACATCCCAATACAATGAAAGAATAATTATAATTATAAATGATAAGTGTTATGGGGTCTTCATTCTTCATCCTCCATTCTTCACTCTTCATCTTTCATTTCTTTTTTGATTTGCTCATTTCTTTCTTTTAGCTTGAGTTTGCTAAAGGCATCACATGGTATATAAGACATGATCTTATAACCAATGTTTATCCTTAATCTCAATAACACTTATCCTAATCCTAATGCAAAAATTATATTAAAATAAAGGAAAGTAAATCTAGTTACAACTACAAAAGAAATGTTAGCTAAACACATCATACAACCCAAGCAGTTATAAGAATAATTCAGACTTAGCACCCCACACATGGGTAACCAAGTCCACCTGTCCTAACTTGGGCTATGCATAGGGACTAAGCAACCTTCACAGCAAAAAGTATTTATATCTTTATTACAGCGACCCCTTTAAGCACAGCCCCTGCATAAAATATGATTAGATAATATCGGCCTAACATTCAGGCTACTCACATACACCCTAATATCCAGCTTAAAATAATACATCACAAAACTAAACATTCATCAAACCATGCACCACCCTAACATAAAGTTATAAATGGCAACTTAGCCTAATGTGCATGTGTTAGAGCTTGTGTGATATGTCCTAACTAGGCTTTAGGGTTAGGATTTGCTAAATGTGAGAGATTTAATTTATGAAGGGTTGATTTCTCTTTAAGTGGTTTAGTGGATTTGGAGGTTTTACTTAGTATTTTTCTTTTGTTTCATATAGCCTACACTTAGTAACTAAGTATTATAAAGAGAATAAAGAGAGAGAGTCACTCTTTTATCCCTACCTTAAGTCATTTCTAAGGTAAGTTGATTAATGAGTTTCCTTTAGTTAATGGTTTATTATGTGTTTTAATTAACCCTAAGTTAAGATTCATTCTAAATAGCTCTATTCAACAAGAAAGGCATCTTAGGATTAGTTAGGGTGGATTACTATACATAACACACACTCATCCATTTTTTTCCATCATGTATATCATGCATATGAATAATCCTAAGAACACCTATACATGCAATGTAAATCTTAGCATACTTTGATGATGAATGCAAAGAAATATATTTTGAAATTTAAATATTTCATTTGTTAATTGAATTATGAATGCATGTCTTTGTTATGTAGAAAGGAGGGATTTTCCATCCATTAGCTAAATATGCATTCATATATATATGTATATATATATATATATATATTACATATATATATATATATATATATATATATATCATAAGTGTAAAGACCTACTTGTAAGGTACATACTTAAAGCCTCAACATTGGGATGTCTAGACTAATATACCACTTTTTTTAGATACATGTAAATGTATGAAAAACTATACAGATAAGAAAATCCATGCAAAAGTTATGTTTTATTTATTTGTTTTTTGATTCTTTATTCATTGCCCACATCACACATGCAAGTATATAAGAGTTTTAAGTGAGTACGGTGCCATTATTTTCTACACCAAAGGCGTAAGGTATAAGACCTACCTAGTGCTACTTAAAACCTCGCAGCCCTAGGATGTCCAGACTAATACACTGCTTTTCTCACACACATATGAATGTACAAAAAGAATCAAATGGATAAGAGATCATGCAAGAAATTATGTTTGATTTGGTTGTATGATTTACATGTGCAATATGAAAATCCTTCCTAAGTCTTAACATGGAGATGCATATGAATAGATTTAGGCAAGTGATGTGTTCTTTTCAAATGAACTATACACTTGCAAATTCTATGTGAATCCATGTTAAGAGAAGGAAATAGAACTTCATAGTACACATCTTATACTATCATCACATGCAAGCTTATAAGTAATTGTAATTAACATTACTTTATTTGTAATAATTGATTTATAGGTTTTGAAAATAGTTTTTGGTTTAATGGTGATAATAGCCACAGATATATTTAATTTTAGCCAGCACATGCAATGTGACATAAAAGGAAATATTTTTATTTAATTAATTTTCAAAAGAAATGAATGCATGATTTCATATGGAAAACAATATTTAGCATGATTGGAAAGAAATAAAGGAATGTAAACACATGATTTCATTCACCCTAATTAATTTCTAAGGACAATCATACCAAATAAGATTATTTAAAATGAATCAAAATTCTTTAAGGACATTTTATCTTTGAATTTGATTTGATTTAAAATATGAGATTTTGCTAATCCAAACCCATTTCCCCATGTGTGAATTAGTTTGGTTTAATGACAAATATTTAAGTTGATTTTATATTTTGATTAGGTTAAGGTATGAATTAAATGAATTAATTATCCCTTACCTATATCACCTTAAGTTTATCAACTAATTAATAATAAGCCAATATGATATGCAACCACTTGAAAAGTAAACTTGTAATGCTCCTAAGAAATGAAAGGGGCCTAATACAATTGGCTTATGATTAATAGTTAATTAAGCTTAAGGGATCTCACTTAATTACTCTTATAATTTTCTCACACATGTGAGCCAATCATAATTTTATTACCTCTCACCTTGGGTTATTGAACACCCAAGCAGGTACCCAAGATCATTAAAGGTTTAGGCGAGGACGAATTGATTTTTAATTTTAATTCCATTAGGCTTTTAATGAATTGATTAAATGTTTGGTTATGTTTTAATTTGAATGATGAAATTAAGTTAGCGGAGAGGATCAAAGGCAAGGCCTCAATCTTAATCCCTAAATCATTTAAACATTCAATTAGGTTTTGATTTTCTTACTTTGAAGATTTAATCACTTAATTAATCAATTAATCATTCCACCCATTAATTAATTTGATTTTTAAAGATAAAGAAGACTTAGGAGATGAATTAGGAAAAATATCCCCAACCACATTGCCTATGTGATCTTACTATTTAACAGGGATAATTATGTCCAAATGGTTAATCAAGTTACTGCTCATTCCTTAACAAATAATTGGATTGAGGAGACTTACTAATTAAGCAATCAATAAAATCCTAGAAAAATAGGGGAGGCAGAGATCATCCCCCTAAACATCCATAAAAAAAATTTGAGATTAATTGAGTGCTTAATTAAGGTGTAACTAAGCTAATTAACTTTTTGATAAAATCTTAATTAAGCTAAAGTCACTATTCAAAATTAATTAATTATAATTTTTCTAGATTCTCCTCTGAAATATCTTCAAAATGAGCCTAAATTTATTTTTTTTTTTTTTGGATTTTTCTACAATTAGTTATGATTCTAAGAAATTTCAGGCTTAAAAACTAAATAATTAACCCCTTAATCTTAATCCTCGAGCATGGTGTTAACGAATGGCCGACGAACGCTTTCACATGACATGATGGGATTGGCTATTTAAGTAGTCACATCTGTGCGCTGACTCAATGGCGGCGGACATGCTTTATCTGTGGGCCGTCCGATCTAAGAGCGAAGGTTGTGATTTAATCCACAGGTAAAGGGGGAAATCAAAGAATCTATCACGGGATTTGATTAGATTCGTTCATCTCAATCACATGAGATGGATGGCTCGTTATCTATCTCATTCACGAGCGATAAAAGATGAACATTGTCCGTCTTTCTTCATTCGATTTGAGCTCACTCGAGCTCAGATTGAGGTCAAATGGATCCTACACCATCTAAGAGAGCACACAATCACATCCAACAGCTAAAATCCCTCGACATGGAGATTTCTTTCACAAAAGACCAACAGATAGAGGCCTAAAGCTACAATTTTGAGGAATTACCTCACCGGAGCTAATGTCTGGCGGTGCAACATCGGAGATAGCTTCGCTTAGTTGAGGCTAGGCCCTGTTGAAGAAGTCCAAGCTTAATTTGGCCTAGGGTGTCGGACCAATCCACCACCGAATTAGATTGAACTCACCGTGCTTTGGAAGGCTTGGAAATGGTTTTTGGCTTGAGTAAGGATGGGTAAAGGAATTTGGATTTGGTTTAGTGGAAAGAGAGAGTATTGCTTGAGGAAGGGTGTCTTATTTGGCTTGCACGAATGGCAATGGAACGAGAGAGGAATCCTTGGATTTGCTCTGAGGGAGTTCAGAATGTTCTTAGGGACTTACATGAGCTGATTCTATATGAAATTGGCTTCAAATTGAGGGGGTATACCCCTCAATTTTCCATCATTAACGGATGAGAGTGTGTGCACATTTTACCCTGGCTCATCAACGCTCAGTTGTTCCATCAAGGTCGCCAGTGGATGTTGGAGTCATGGGAGGAGCCTCAAGGGATGGTGTGTAAAGCTTCTTTTTCCTTTGTCCATAGGGTGCTCGATTTGGCTTGGAAGTGAGTCAACTCACCTCCCAAAGGTTCTTAGGTGCACTAGGTAGGTCAGGTGAAGGTTCCATGTAGTGTAAATGAGCCACCATGGGGATGGGCAAATTGTCTTTAGCTTTGATCCATTGGGTGTAAGGTTTGAATCCTATGGTTTGATGGCTAATTCCCTTGGTGGGGTCCACTTGGCTTTTGGGCTGATTTGGGAATGAAGTAAGGCATGCTTGGGTCACGTTAGACTAAGCCCTAGGGTCCCCATAAATTGGTTTGGATGGATTTGGCTTCATTTGGTCAAAATGGGTTCATTTGGGTTAGGTTGGGTTGGATTGACCAATTGGCCAAATTGGGTCAAACCAAGGCTTGGGTTAAGTTCATATGATGATTTATGATATTTTGGTTCAATTAATTTGAATTGGTTTGGCTTAGGTTTGAATTTGACTCATTTGGATTCAAAAAGGTCAAATTAGTTAAGTTGGCCAATTTGACCAAATTAGGTTGGGTTAGGTGTTGAGTCAAGTTCAATTGGTTGATTAAAAATGATTGTAACCTTTGGTTTGATTTAATTTAGAATTAAGTTGAATTTTGGTCAATTTGACCTTTTAGGTCAATTTGGGCTAGGTCAAGTTGACCAATTGGTCAACTTAGGCTCAATCATGGCTTTGGTCAAGTTCAACAAGTGATTTAGAATGAACTTGAGCCATTGGTTGCAATCAATTTGGATTAAATCTTAATTTGACTCATTTGGGCTTTTTAGACCAATTTGGGTCAACTTAGGTCAAGTGGCCAATTAGAGTTGGTTTGGCTCAATTGATGACTTGGTCATGTTCAATCATTGATTATGAATGGGTTTGGGTCAATGGTTTCAATCAATTTGGCATATGGTAGATTTTGGCTAGGATGAATTTCATTTGGGCTAAATGTTGACTTGGTCAAAGGCTAGGTTTGACTTGGTTTGACCCAATTCAAGGTGGTTGATCACCCCATGATGATTGTTGATCAGGATTAAGGATTAGATGGGCTTAGTTCAATCCAATTTGGGTTGGATTAGAACTTGGCTCAAAAAGGGTCCTTTATATCACTTTGGGTCAAGTGAGCTTAAATGGGTCAATTGGTTTGATCAAGATTTTATTCAAGTTTGGTTGAACTCACATATGAGCTTAGGATTGAAATATAAATCCAATTGCAATTGGTTTGGAGCCAAATGGGTCTTGGTTCATATGACAATTTCAAGTCATAAGGGTTAACTTGGGTTTGATTTGGGTTGACTTGGTTTTGATTTGATAATGGTGATTTATGTTTATATTTGGTTCCATGATTGAAGGAATGATTGACTCATGAAGAAATCCATGAGTTTTGAGTTGATTTGGGTTTCATTTAGCCAAGTTCAAAAGTTTAGCTAAAAGGGCTAAAGTTGGAATTTGGTTTGATTTGAGTTTTTTTTTCATTTGAATTTATATTTCATTTATATTTGAATATAAATGAAGATATAAATGGGTCATGAGAAAATCACTTGAGTTTGGAGTGATTTGGAAGCAAATTTGATTAAGTTGAGGAATGTAGGTTGAAGGGGATAATTTGGGTTTTGATTTAGTTTGATTTGTTTTGATTAGATTTGAAAGGTTTGAATTTAGATTTCATTTATATTTGTGAACATAAATGAAGGAATGGTTGACTTTAAAGAAATCAATCAAGTTTGAGTTAATTTGGAGCAAGATTTGATTAGGTTTATGGAGATAGGTTGAAAGGCCTAATTTGGATTTTGATTTGGTTTGATTTGATTTAATTTGATTTGAAACGTTTGAGTTTGGATTTCATTTATATTTGTGAACATAAATTAATGAATGATTGATTTATAAGGAAATCAAACAAAGTTTGAGTTGGTCTGAAGGAGTTTTGGCTAAGCACATGAAGGTGGTTCATATGGCTTAGGAAGGGATTTTGGAATTTAGAATTTGGAGTTAATCATGGATTTCAATCATTTGGAATTTTGAATTAATTTATGATTTGAAATTTGATCTGGAATTGGATTTTATAATTGAGAAAATCAATTGGATTGAGGTTGATTTAGATTTGCTAAGATAAAAGGGCTTCAAAGGATTTGAGTTTGAATTTGGTGAATTTCAATTGATGATGGATTTGATTTGAATTTGAATTTGAATTTGAGGTTTGGTTTAAGAAGGAAGCAAGGATTGGGTGCCAGGTGGCAAGTCTCTCTTAAATCCCTAAGGCACAACCTATCCCTATAGCTAACTCTTCTATGTCTCTAGGATTAGGTTAAGTGCTCACCTAATTACTATAAGTGTCTTAAGACTAAGGAACTCGTAGTATCTATAGAGTCCTAGACCTATGATGAGGAAGTTGAGAGCTCACTCCAAAAATAAGGTCAACATGTACTTAATTAAAACTCTTAATTTAATTAATCATTAATTATGAGCCAAGTTGCATTAGGCCCTTTCATTTCTTAGGATCATTGTAATTTTATTTTATGCAATTTGATGTTGGCTCATAATTATTTGATTAGTTAAGGTGATTTAGGTAAGAGTTAATTAATGTACTTAAAGCATAAAGATGACTTAATTAACTCATAAAACTTTCCTAATTACCTTTTCATTAAACTAAATTAAATCACAAACATATGAATGGATTAGGATCAGCAAACTTTCCCTCATTTCATTAAATCAAATCATAACATAAAATGAAAGATGGCATTAACAAGATTTGGTTTTTCTTAAATGCTTTTATTTGATATGATTATCCTTAGAATTAGTTTGATTGAATGAAACATGTGTTATGTCTTATTATTCCTTTCCAATCATATTAAATAATATGTGTCATTTGGTTCCATGCATTCATGTTTTCAAAGTGTTTAAATTTAAATAAATTTCTTTTATGTCAAGCTTGCATGTGTTGATTAACCTATGAATAAGTGTGGCTATTATCTCTATTAAATCAAAAGTTTATAAGTCAACCATAATATTTGGAGTGATAATAGTTATAAATATCTATAAGCTTGCATGTGTCTATGGCTTAAAACATGTGATATGGAGTTCTCTTTCTTTAATCTATATGGATTTACATAAAGTTTGAATGTTAACAAGTGTATATCCCATTTGAAAAGGACACAATATTTGTTTGAATTTATTCCTATGTATTTTTATGTTAGAATGTAGAACTTTAGCTCACATGTATAAATAATTCAATTGAAAGAAATACAACTTTTATATGATTTTCTAATCTTGTAGTCACTTGTACATTCATGTGTATTCAAGAATAGTGGGTATATCTAGTCTGGACATTCCAGGGATGCAAGGCTTTAAGTAGCCCCAAAGAGGCGTTACCTCACTCCCCTAGTTAATAATGGTGAAGTATCCGCTTAAAACTTTTATACACTTCAATGTGCATTTAGCTAATGAATGAAAATCTCCTTTTCAACTTTAGCTCACATCTATAAATAATTTAATTGAAAGAAATACAACTTTTGCATGATTTTCCATTCTTGTAGTTATTTGTAAATTCATGTATTCAAGAATGTATTCTACTTGACATTCTAAGATGCGATTTTAAGCTCCAAGATCTACCTCACTCCTCTAAATAATGGTGAAGTACTTGCTTAAAACTTTTAAACACTTGAATGTGCATTTAGCTAATGAGTGAAAATCTCATTTTCTACAAAATACACATATGCATCTTTCATTTAAAGTGCGCTAAAAGAAATATATTGCATGTATAGTTATACTTGGTATTCAATCATATGTATGTTACATGTGATAGAAATGAATAATGTGATGTATGTCATGTGTTAGTAGTTCACTCAAATTAATCTTAAGAAGCCTTTCATGTTGAATGCAATCATTTAAGGTCAACCTAAACATAGGATTAATTTAAAATATATAAAGCCATTCACCATAGAACTAAATCAAATTAACATGCTTTAGAAAGTGGCTTAGTAGGACATGAAGACACCTCTTTTCTTCTCTTTACAACATTTAGTTACTAAGGGTAAGTCACATGAAACAAAAGAAAATATAAATTAAAACTTGCAAATCAATTAAAGGACTTGAAGTGAAACCACTCTTTAAATTGAATCATTTTACATTTATAAAATCATAACCTTAATGCCTAGTTAGTACATACCACACAAGCCTTAATACACATACATTATAATTAAGTCACCACTTCTAGTTTTATGTTAGGACAGTGCATGGTGTGGTGCATGTTTATTTTGTGATGTTTTATTTTAGACTGGATGTTAGGTTGTATGTTTCATAGATTGGATGTTAGATCGTGATTAGCCTAATCATGTTTCCTGCATGGGTTATGCTTAAGGGGATGTCGTAAAAATAAATATAAATATTTTGCCTGCAGATTACTTATGCCCCTAAGCATAATCCAACTTAGGACAGGTATGTTTGGTTACCCATGTGTAGGGTGCTAAGTCAAAATTATAAATATAACTACTTGGGATTGAATGTATGTTTAGCTAACCTTTGTTTTGCAAGTATAGTTAGATTTACAATTTCATATAAAATGTAATTTTATAATAGGAATTAGGATTAGTGCAATAGATTGGATGAGCAATCAAGGTATTCCCTGGGTGCCCTATGATTCCTTTAGTAAATCAAATCAAAAGAATAAAAGAAGACATGAAGAAATGAAGAAAAGAAGAATCATGTATTTTATATTCTATCAATAAGTAGAACTGCTAATCTTTCTTTTTTTTAGATGTCATGAAACCAAATTTTATTCTTTATGTAAATGCAATTTATACATTGATTGATGTTGTGTTTAGATTGTCTTAGAACATGCTTTTCATAGTTTAATGTTTGATGTAATGTGTGGCAGCAAATAGGCTCTTAGGATAAAATAAATTTTCTACCCAACTAATGACTCATTATTAAAATTCTTATCAACTCATAACCTCATCATAAAGCTTAGGTTTTAAATAAAATAATTAAAAGATTTAGCAACCCTTTAGCTGAATGTTGTATATTTCACATCATGCATGCATATTCTTTCTTCCTCAATATGTGGTCTTCCTACTATAATCTAACTGAGGGCATCACTTGGTGGAGAACACCCTCTTCTCATTGATGTTTCTATTTCATCATGCATTTAGGCATAAGAAATCAATCCTTTGTTAAAATGATGATTCAAAATTATATAAAATTTAAAAAGATTTTTTTTATTAAATCATTGTACCACTCATGCTCTAGTCTTAGAGTGGGTTTAGACTTAATCTTTAATAAACAACTATCCTAGCTATCTTATAATTCATAAGACCAATACATGGTTTTGAATCATAGGAGAACTTAACTGGCTGTCACTCCAGGCGGTTTATCATCTCTTGTGAAGATAAACCTTATGCTCATCTTTGCTTAAATTTAGGTCGTGCTTTAGCTTATGCTAAAGTTTCCTAGATTTAGGATCCGAGATTATTGTTTCTTATGGGCTACAAGTATAAATTCTCACCTCTTAGGCATTTCCACAATCTCGTGTTGTTGGATTATAAGTCAAAATCTAATAAAAGTTTAACTCAATGAAATAAATCTCTTCAATTTCAAACATATAAAGCCCAACTATAGTAGATTGAATTCTCAAATTTAAGATCATAAGCATCTCTTACTTTCTCCCTTTGGATTCCAAAAATAAGTCTTCTCCTTGAACTTTCTCAATTGATCGTCCAAATATAACCAAGCTTTGATAGTTTAGCCTTGAAATCTTAAACATAATTACTACTTTAATGAAATTCTAACCCTATTCTGATGTAATTAACTATGGAGGCTTGCCCATAGAAAACCAAAAAAACCCAACTTAAATTAAACCTTGTTTTACTTTTCATGTAAAGTAGAAAAAGATCTGGTATATTCAAGAATTATCATGCCTTAGAGTCTATTGAGTGATGGTTCATTAGTATGATGATTTCTATCTCTCGAGATAGACATCCTTAATGTCATTCATCACTTCAATAAGTACCCTAAGATTGTGGTGAATTCAAAAAAATAAACACCACATTATCATTATAAGTATCTAAGATATTTATATCAATAATCAAATTCAAAATTCTTAAAGATAAATCTGATCCATCCTATTATTAAATTAATATCAATAAAGATCTGAACAATAAACTAAATGATCAAGCAGGCTTATATACCCTAATGATGATTGCGCTGATTATAGATTTTAATTGGAGGGGTTCTATATTAAAAATGAAATTATCAAATTGCAATGTGAATATTCAAATCATTAACTCCCTAATGATGGCTTGGTTGATTGAAGATATCAACCAGAAGGGTCATCATTATCAAAAATATCTAAGGTATTTATATTCAATATTCTTAAATTAAAAATTCTCAAAATATAAATCTAGATCTGATTCTCTATTATTAAGTTAATAGAGTCAATAAGATCTGAAATAATAAACTAAATGATTAAGCAAACTTACCCACCACCCTAATGATGGTTGTGTTGAATGAGGATTTCAACCAGAGGGGATATCACTATCCAAATGCATTTGCAATTTTGGATCAATTTTATTTAAATCAAATATTAATTAAAGGAAAATTCTAACATGTTATTAAGTTGTAAATGCCTAAATGAAATTCATAATGTAAAAAATTTAAAGCCAACTCCACTCAACCCACCTTTCGCAACCGTTTGTCGAAGGTGATAAATTAAGAAAACTCTAGCTCACAAAGGAGTCAATGTCAAGTCAAGTGTATTTCCATATTCACTCTCAATCAATCTCACCAATAGACCTATCTTCTGAATGCATTTTGGCAAGAGCTACATATGATTTGAAAGTCCTGAGACTTGTGAAATGACATTATTATATTACATTCACATATTTAATGCTCAATGCTTCTTTGATAAATTATATAGACTTGATAGGGCACAAAGCCCCTATTAGCTAAGGACTTAAACTTGTCTCTAAACAAACACCATGGATGGTAGCTTGATGACGAACTGACTAACAGGATCATTCTGTGTTATCTACCTCCTTGACAAATACCAGAAGGCCGGATGATGAAACCATAGATCTTGATCTAACATCATTCCTTCAACCATCTTCTTTAAGTTAAAGGATGATGAATTTCATAAATTTAAATTTCAAACTACATGCGCACTATATTCTCATTTAATGATCTAACATCATTTAATGAAAATTTTCTCAACATTGATAATTAAAATTTTATTCATAAAACCAAATTGATCAAAGCACTCATAAAATGATGGAGAAATCTCTAGGCAGTGTCTTATCTACAATTCCATCTGCTTTCTAAAAATTTCACCGACACATAATACACTCTCTTCATTGAGAGGTCGATGGTGAATTTTTTAGAGAGTAGATGTATTAGATTCAGCCAATGTTAAGAAAGGTAGAGGTAGACCTAAAAAGATTTGATTATGAAGCATAAATATCTTATTTTATAAGAATTAAATGAAAATTTGACACTTAAATATAGGATGCAATGGAAAAGAATGATTAATAACTGACCCCATGTAGTGGGATAAAAACTTTTTATTGTATAGTGGGATTTTCTCAAGTGTCATGGATATATGCTTCATTAAGGGCAAGGATTATAAATCTCCACATCCTTTAATATTACTTGATCTTTTTTATGTTTGTATTATTATAATGTTTTGTTTTTGTTGATACTTTCATATTGACTTTTTGGTGTTCTTGCTAGAACACAAAAAATTACACATTCATGACACAATTATAAATTTAGGTAATAGCTCAATTTTTCTAAAATGTTATTCACAGTATTATGATCTTTATTGAGGAGTATATTAATGGTAATTTTCATATGAATAAGACATATAAGAATTCAATAGGAAAAAATAATCTAGAGGTGAATCCTCTTCCTGTGAAATGAAAGCTATTTTTAGCGGAAAATAAAAATATGAATCTTTTGCATCTTTTAATGCTACTCGAAATAAAAATTTCGATGATATTATTCAAATAAATATGCACTATGCATGCGTGTGGCTTTAGCAAGACTCTCTCCACATGGCACCAGTTAGTCAAACAATATAGAAATATCACGCATTTGTAGCACCAAAAATATAGTTTCATGCGTGTTGTAAATTTTATTTTGAAATTAAACTATTCACTCTGAAAACTATTATCCATGAACGAATATTTAAAATGATGTTTCATAAAATAACTAAATTGAACATTAGAAGTTCTTGAAAGAAAAAGATGTCCAACTAGACACTATTACCATGCAAGTTGTTCTTCTCTTTTACAACAACAACAAGCCTTAATCCCACTAGGTGGGGTCGGCTACATGAATCCTTCGCCTCTGTGTCCTATGTGTCAAATTCTCATTTAATTCAAGTATACTAAGATCATTATTTATACATCTTAACCAAGTCTTTTTAGGTCTACCTCTACCTTTCTTAACATAAGGCAAATCTAATGCATCTACTCTCCTAATCGGTCATCTGGACCGACGCTTTATGTGGCCAAACCATCTAAGGCGACTCTCCTAATCTTATCTACCACTGAGCTACAACTTTTTCCCAACATACTCATTTTGCATTCTATCTCTAAGAGTAAAGCCACTCATCCACCTAAGCATCCTCATCTCGTAACACTTAACTTAGTCTTATGCTTCTCTTTTATTGGCCAACATTCTGCACATAAGTCATTGCGTGTCTTACCACCATCTTATAAAATTTTCCTTAAGTTTAAGTGGAACTTTTCTATCACATAATAGGCCAGATGCATTCCTCCACTTCAACCATCCAACTTGAATTCTACTAATAACATCTCCATCTATTTCACCATCATTTTGGACAATAGAGCCTAAATATCCGAATCGCTCACTCTTATTAATGACTTGATCACCTAAAGTCACAACACTATCACTAAAACTTCTACAACTAAAATTACACTCCATATATTCGCTTTAGATCTACTTAAACGAAAAAACCTTTAGACTCTAAAGTTGACCTCCATAATTCAAGTTTCTTTGGACTCCCTCTCTAGTCTTATCAACAAGAAGAATGTCATCGAAAAAAAGCATACACCAAGGTACATCTTCTTGTAAATGCCTCGTAAGAACATCCATAACTAAAGAAAAAAAAAGATAAGGGCTTAATGTTGATCCTTGATGTAATCCAACCAAATAGGAAAATATTTTGTCAATCCTCCTTGTGTTTGGACACAAGTAAACTCTAGTATACATATCCTTAATGACTTGAATATAACCAATATTAACTCTTTTCGTTCTAGAACTCTCCAAAGAACATCTCTTGAGACTTTATCATAAGCTTTCTCTAAATCAATAAATATCATATGTAGATCCTTCTTACTTTCTATGCTTCTATCAAACCTCTTAACAAATGTATAGCATCCATAGTAGATCTACCTGGCATGAAACCAAACTGATTGTGAGAAACTTGTATCACATCGTAACCTATGCTCAATTACTCCCATAATTTTAATGTATGGCACATTAACTTAATTCCTCTATAATTTGCACACTCTTGTGCATCACCTTTATTCTTAAATATAGGAACCAACAAACTCTTTCTCCACTCATCTGGCATCTTTTTAGTCTTTAAAATAACATTAAAAAGATTTGTAAGCCAAGAAATTCCTTGATCTCCTAAACATTTCCACACATCTATTGGAATATTATCCGGTCCTACTGCTTTTCCACATTTCATTTTCTTTAAAGCTTCACTAACTTCAGATTTACTAATACGATATGAAATTCTCTATTGTTTAGGGTATTAAGGTTGCTAAAATCAATCACTTTCAGATCCTTCATTGAAAAGTTTATCAAAATATCTCATCCACCTATTTTCAATATATTTTTCTAAGAAAAGCACTTTTATTTTTATCATCCTTAATACCCCTCACTTGAACTATGTCTTTACTTCTCCTATCTCTTTCTTTAACTTATACATACATCTTTCACCTTCTTTGGTATCTAATCTATTGTATAAATCACTAAAAGCTAAATTTTTGCATCATATATTTTCTTAGAATCTCTACTGCCACTTTATATCTTTCCCAATTCTCGAATTTTTACATCTAAACCAAGTTTTATAACAATGCTTCTTATTTTTATCTTTTCTTGCACACTCCACCACCAACTATTCTTATTAAAAGAAGCTTTTCCTTTTGATTCTCCAAGCACATCTTTAGCAACTTGCTTAATTTCACTTGATATTTTTTCCCACATAACAAGATCTTTATGAACATCCCAAATTCTAATATCTTGTAGCTTGCTCTTAAAAATATTTTTATTTGTGTTCTTTAAATGTCCCCATCTAATCCTAGGATAATAATTTAGTTTATTTTTCTCTTACAACCTTTCATCTTAAAATCTAAAACTAATAATCGATGGGTACTTAAAATTTCAAATGACCTTACAATCTTTACAATTTAAACGATCTATTTTTCTTATCAAAATAATCAATCTGTTTTACTAGATCCATTTTATAAGTAATAATATGTTCATCTCTTTTCTTAAATAAAGTATTAGCAACTACAAAATCATAAGCTAAAGCAAAATCTAATATCTACCTTCTTCATTAGTCCCAAATCCATAACCACCATGAATACTTTTAAAATCTTCTACCACTCTACCAACATGTCCATTTAAATCTCCTCCAATAAATACTTTTTTCTTCAAGAGGTATCTGTATTAATCCTCTAATTCATTCCAAAATTTTCTTTTACGCTTACCTCCAAACCTACTTGAGAGCATACTTATAACATTGATAATCTTAGTATCAACAATAATCTTTAAAGCTATAATTCTATCTCCACATCTATTAATACTTATAACATTATCCTTCAAACTTTTATCTATAATCACACCTACACCATTTCTAGTTCGACTTTTGCCTGGAATACCAAAGTTTAAAACCTAAACTATCAATCTCCTTGGCCTTCTCACCAACCCATTTAGTTTCTTGAACACATAAAAATATTTATCTTTCTATGAACCATAATATCTATTAATTCCATTAATTTCTACTCAAGAGTACCTATATTCCAAGATCCTAACCTAATTCTAGTTTCATGGACTCTTCTTTGCCGTGATCCGAAAATGTGGGAACCTCGCTTATTTAACACGACCGCCACGCATGGCTCTAGCATTTTTTTTTCATCAGATTCAAGTCATACAAATGTCGCCTGCTTCCCAAGATTAACACAATGATTTAAAGGATTCATGTCATGATTATTTCGACAAATTTTACGTGTCACTACCTAACGCAACCCTCCACTTTTTGCATCCGGACTTGGGACCGGAAATGGTAGTGTTCTTCTCTTTTAAAATTAAAATTTAATATTAATAGCTTAAACTTTCACAATTATAATAAATAAAAAGAAAGCTGATTCTTCTGGACAAAATATTGACTTATTTCGGATGTTTACAAAAGTGGCTTCCTTTCAAACACTTAAGTAATCAATACGTACTTTAAAAAAAAATGTTGATTCCAGGATATTTTAGCTGTTTATTGTTGTTTCTGCTTTGCCATTTCGGTTTTTTTGCTCTCTTGCATGTTATTGTTTAAAAATGTCACCAAATTATTAGCACATAGTTGTTCATGTATAAGTTGCAAAGCAGCTTACATGGCCTTCCTTTTTTTTTTTTATCTGGTGTGAGGAAGAGTCTATTGCAATTGAATTATCTGCTGAAACGTTTATAAACAAATGTGTTAGTAATTCTTTAAATTCTTTTGAATATAACAAAGCTATCTAATTCCTATGCATCATCTTGATGTGCATTGCAACTTACTGTTGTCACATAAAATTTTCGCTAAGGAAATTTTCTTTCATAGATTATATTATTTAGATATATTAAAATATAAGATCCATTTTTAAAAGTTTTTATTCCGCTGTAAATTCATATATTTGAGCTGTTAGGTTCAATAGTTTCTTCGATATAATATAATGTTATTTGTGAATAGTTGTTTGAATTGATGTTATCTCTCGCACCTAGATAATTTGAGTACCAGTCAAACTGAATGCTATCTAAATCATCTTTATCTTAATGACCTAAAAAAAATAAAAAGAAAAACCAAGGATAAAATATTGGTTACCTATACCTGCAGCATATGAAGTCTAAACAAATTGATAACAATCTCAATCCAAGAAAAATAAATAAAGAGTATTTAACACTCCAACAAAAAATAAATGCTTAATTGCTTCTCTTACCAATAATCACCACAAGAACAAAATCCATTCTCGAAGTGGTGAAAACGATTCATATCCCTTACAATAATCACACGGTCCACGATTTGTGAAATAATCTTTATAGCATTATGACAGTCTCTGCAAACTCGTAGATTCTTCACAATCCGAATCGGAGTTCCCGAATTCATGTTTATCAAACCAAATGCAATAGCAAGCCTCTCACTGTGATAAGACAAAGCCATTTCCTTGTTCTCATCTTCTACGTCATGAAGTGAGAATTCCACCAAAGGAACATAACCCATTTGCTTCATCAATACAGATAATTTCTCCAGATATGCATATATCTCCCTTGACTGACTATGGGACCTTTCTCCCATTCCAAATTTGTGTATTTGATGGTTGAACTCGATCAAACTGATTCCCTGTTCCTTGCTCACCCTTCTTCCAGACATCTTCTTCCTTAATTTCTCAATATCAGTCCATCTAGAGCTAGCAGCATAAATATTTGACAAAAGGACATAGTAACCAGAGTTTTCTGGATCCAGCTTCAGCATTCTATCTGCAATTTTCTCTCCCAGGTCCAAATCACCATGAATCCTGCACGCCCCAAGTAAAGAACCCCACAGGCTAGAATCCGGCTGCATTGGCATTTGTTCTATAAGTTCATGAGCTTCCTGCAACTTTCCGGCACGGCCGAATATGTCAACCATACATGCATAGTGGTTCAGCTTAGGTGAAATCCCATACTTCAATCCCATTGAAGCAAAGAATCTCTTGCCTTCTTCTAGCAAACCAGAATGGCTACAAGCAGAAAGAAGGCTAGTGAAAGTGGCATGATTAGGCTTCAAACCAGCTTCCACCATCTGATCGAATGTATGGATTGCTTCTTTTCCAAGCCCGTGGTATCCATAACTAGCAATCATGGCACTCCAACACACAACATCTTTACCACCTGCAGTGTCAAAAATGAACTTGGCCATTACTAAACTCCCACATTTAGCATACATGTCTAGAACTGCAGTCGCTACTAAAATGTCTTCCAGAAAACCAGTCTGAATTGCATAGCTATGGAAGCATTCCCCCTTTCTAAGAGCTCCAAGTCGACCACAAGCAAGAAACACACTCAACAACCCGACTCGATTGGCTTTCACATCTGAGTTCTGCATGAGTGTAAAGAAATCCAAAGCCTCAATGCTATATCCATTGTGAGCATACCCAGAGATCATGGAAGTGTAGGAGACAAGGTCTCGTTTTGGCATTCTGTCAAACACCTGGCGTGCAGCGTTTGCATCGCCACACTTGCTGTACATATCTACTAAAGCAGCATCCACAAAGAGATCTTCCTGACATCCAAAGCAAATAGAGTGTTGGTGAAGCTGTCTTCCCTGCTTGAGATTGTTCAGACCTGCGCAGGACTTGAGAGCAAAAGGAAAGGTGAAGTTGTCAGGAGGCAGGTGAGAAGAGAGAAAGTTGGAGTACAGGAGTAGTGAGAGGTAGAACTGGCCATGAGTGGCGGATGACCTGATCATCATATTCCAAAGAAAAGGACATGGATTTGGGATGGAGCGGAATAGAAGTTGAGCAGAATCGAGGAAGCTGAAAGAGAGGTAGGATAAAGTGGCGGCAGTTAGGATGGAGGGAGAACATTGTAGGCCTTGGATGATGATCTTGGCATGAAGTTGTTTGAGATTGCTGGGATGAGAGCTTGCTTTTAGAAGAGAAAGAAAATGGGAGCGAGGAGAGTTGGAAAAGGAAGACAAGGATTTGTGGGTAAGAAAGGGCAGAGCTTTAGAAGATGAAAGGGAAATTAAACGGTATGGAATCATGCAAGAGACAGGCTCTGTGACTGTTATGCCATGCAGGATAACCTTCAACTCAAAACTAGGTGAGGGGAAAATTTTTTTTTAGAGCATTATCATATTTAAAATATCATCATCATTATTATTATTTTAAATTTTAATACATATTTTCATATATAGGTGAAATATTAGAAATATATCAAAATTTAAAGTATTAGATATCTAAATATATAAAAATGATATTCTATGTATTTATTTTTTTTAAGAGGGAACAAGAGAAGGTTGAAGGGCATGAGTAAGCGCAGCAAACATTCAAAGAATTAAAAAAATCAGCATAATCTTTACTCCTTTTTTAATATTCAATGATTGTTTTAAACACTAATATCCATACAGTGTGTGTATAATATGCAGTCAAATAAACAAGGACAATTTTTTAAAAAATGCCATGAAAATACTTCATTTCATAGCGGAATTATTTTATTTTTGAGATTTAAAATAAAAATGAAAAAAATGAGAATGTTCCACGAGTGTTTTCCTTTAGATCGGCAACAGCGAGGAAGAGTTAGTAGTTCACAGTATCTGTAGTTTCCATGATTTTTTATCAGAGGGTAAAAAAAATTAAATGCATTTCACACTGACATTTTTTTCTGTAATCCATTTCCTTCTTCTTGTATCTACGCCATCTTACACCCTCGGCAGCGCTGGGAAGCTTCAAGATTGCTTATTAGGGTAGACGAGATCTCAGTAATTCTCGCTTCATAATCTCATAATGTGTATGTAACTTCTTAATGCAATACAACTATCAATAGGGCTCTCTGCGTTTAAAAAATAATATTAATTTACACTTTTTTTTTTTGTTGGGGGAGTGGGCATTTGAGAGAATTTAAATACAAATGTATCCATACAATGCATACATAAAACCTTAAATCAAAGATCTCATAACCTAAGAATATATTCTTTAATTCATATTTTATAGGTTTAGGCTGACCAACTTGAAATATAATAACTTTAAGGTATGGCTACTCTTAGATCATGGTAGAGAGTTAAGATTTTTTTGGCATCATATATGTCACTCAAGTAATCTTCATTAATCTCCATTGAAGGAGACCACCGCATACCATTGTATAGACTCTTAATTGGTCAAACAAACTTTCTCGCTCATGAACACACAAATGTAATAAGTCTATTTGGATAATAGCAACCTATGATTGGAGTAACTAATGATTTAAA
Source organism: Cymbidium sinense (assembly GCA_021442155.1). Classification (NCBI taxonomy): domain Eukaryota; kingdom Viridiplantae; phylum Streptophyta; class Magnoliopsida; order Asparagales; family Orchidaceae; genus Cymbidium; species Cymbidium sinense. The sequence continues at coordinate 17,353,744 of CM038221.1, read as the reverse complement.
TTAAGTGAAGCACAATAACATCAAGTCTAAGGACAAATCAGTAACAAAGTCCCACCAACTTGCATGAATTATATAATTAAGTATTTTCATATTTTTAGGAAATTTTTAAAACCAAGTTGGTTTAAATAACATTGATTGAGCAATACGTAACTGGAACGGAAGTATTAGCGCCTTTCTCCTTTGAAGTCTTATGAATGACTCTTCTTATATTTCAAGAAGTGGTTGTATAATCCATTGAGTGTTTTGGACTATATGGCCAATGACTCCCACCTATTCTTTCAATTTTCATTTTATTGTTAAATTTTTCATGAATTTTAGATTGAATCACTATCTTCAAAGGATAATTTGGACTTCATGTATATTTGTCAAATTTACTAAAGTATAATAGAATTTTATTTTAAGAAAATTTATATACATAGCACACAATTTTAATGCATTTATATATCTAACACCTAAAGTTTAATATTTATAAATATAACACTTTTTGTATGGATAAAAGGTGCATTTCACTTTAAAAAATTAATGATGATGCTATTTTTATGTAATATTAAAGATTTGTATGATATTTATATAAATAAAAAAATTTAGATGTTAGACATATAAATATATAAGAATTGTGTGATATGTTTGTGATGTTATTTATGCACTCCTTTATTTTATTTAGTTTGGACTTTCTCTTTCTAACTTAGATGGCTTGTATAAACCATTTTAAGAAATGTTTTGAAACATATGGTCAACAAATCTACACCCTTATCCTTCTAATTTAATTCAAATTATAATTGAGTATTTTTATGGAATTTTGAGTTAAATTTATTTTATCAAAGGATAACTTTGTATTTCATGTATATTTATTGGGTTTAGTAATGCAAAAATGAATATATATATATATATTTTTTACTTCAATTATTTTGGAGTCTTTCTTCTTAGCTTGGTGGATTCTTCTTTAGTTAAAATCCTTATATTTTCTCAAACCCTAATATCAAGTCCTATAAGCAAATTTAATTGGCGACCTTCTTTTCTAAATCAAAAATTTTCATTGGAAGTTCTTGATTTTCTATGTCCATAAACCCTAATCTACTCTCTATATTGACCTTAACCCTAACTACTCCTTCACAAACTCTCAATCTAGCTCCTAACCCACCAAGTTGGAGTTCTTACTTTCTACTTAAAATTTCCCATACCACAATATACCTCTTTGTCCTTGTATGAAATTTAGTACAACCCTAGCCAAAGTAGTGTACTGGCTTACCAAAGCCTTTTATCTTCTTTTCTCTTGCCAGCATAAGAGAGATAGATATACAGACTACCTTCTAAAACTTGCTGCAAAATAATTGCCGACTCCACCAATAAAACACAACCATTACCTAGCTCAAATCTCCTGACTTGTGATAGTATGTTCCAACAAAAAAAGAGACCCTGCAAACTGTTGACTTGTCTTAAATTCTTAAGACTCTGAAATTAATTTCTTTTGTCAAGGTCATTTCTATTTGATTTATTACGTATTGCAGAAGACTGTAAACTTTTTCAGCACATAGTTTACATCTTGCATTCAATATTTCTCTAATATTTAAAAGCAAATAACAGTTGGATTTGCTTTTTATCTTATTTTTGTTGCATATAATATAAAATCGATGCATAATCGAAGATCAGCACAAATTCTATCCAAACAATTTCAAATCAACCAATTAAGACAAAATAAGTGCTTCTGGTATGCCTATGGTACACGCATTCTGGTTTGTCTTCTTATTAGCTTTCTGATAATTGATCATTTTCAGAGAAATGTGCTTATTGCCGAAACCTATGCGTTATTATACGCTTTTCCCGATCTACTTGTGTGGCTAATAATCTTGACCATCCACTTAAATATTGCACTAATTTCCTTCGGTGTTTTAAAATTCTATGTAAACTGCTTTTGTGATGATGCATTCACAATGCACGTGAGCATTTCTGTATATAATATCTGTATGTCTTCAATCTTATAATTACAGTAAAATTCTAAAAAAATGATCTTTGAAAGTGATATCAGCAGTGATAAACTTGGCTCAGTATGATCTGTATGTAAATGCACTTAAAGAGATGCGCTAAAGTGATATCCTACCCGATCCTAATCTCACTTTAGGCTTTATTCTCTTCGATTTTTATCCCTAAAATTAAAATTATATAGCATTCATATATATATACAAGTCTAATATGTTAATGACATTATAGTAGTAAATTGATGTTATGATAAAAATATATGTTTTGTGCGATGACTTGAAAATAATATTAAGAAAGCTGTTGCGCGGACTTACTCATTTCACAAAAAATAATATTGTTTAATTAAAACAAGTGAATTATATGATTGCAAGAAGCCTTTGAACTCTATATGTATAACTCAAGAGGTGATTTAAACTACTGCTATTTGGTCTACAAATGTAACAATTTAGATTTCTGCTTAAGCCAGTAATGCGAAAAATATTCTGCAGTCGTTGCAAATGGCTGATAAAAGCGTTTGCAATAGATTGCGACCGCAGCATTCAAACAATGGTATTAAAACAACTGCTCAGGGTCAGTTTGGGATCAATATTGTTATGTATTTTTTTTCATATTATTTTTAAAAATATAGTTGTTTAGGGTTTTTTTTAATATTTTTTATTTTTAATTTTTGAAAATAAATCACATTGTTTTTTAAAAAATATCTAAAATATTTTTAGATATTTTGAGTATTTTTAAAAACAATTATGATAACAAAAATTATTTTATTTTAAATACAAACATAAATAAAATTATATAAAATCTTTAAAAAAAAGTGATCCTAAATAGCCCCTAAACTTTTTTAGGGTTAAAAAATACTGCTAATGCTATCCAAAAACTGCCACTAAAGTTCTACTTTTCTATGGTTTGATTAGTACAATAAGCCTGCTGGCAATTAGAAAGCTGATATTGACATTTTTTTTATATTTCTATTTGTATGATAGATATTGATATCTAAAACATATCAAACTTTCAAACCTTATCCGTTCAAATTTGATATAAATATAAATATCAGTGGATATTATTGTTAAAAGAAAGGGTTTCATCTTTTTTAAGTCAATTATTAAGACGAAGTGTTGCAAGATAATCATTGTATTGCTTGCCTTTGCCATATAATTGTAAAGAGAAAGTTATTCAAATAGCTGTTCACATATAGGAGCTTCACAGCTACTAATTTCAACGATGATATGGTCTATATATATATATACATATATACATACATGTATGTATGTATATATATATATATATATATATATATATATATATATATATAGAAAGAGTGTGTATGTGTGTGTGTGTGTGTGTGAGAGAGAGAGAGAGAGAGTGTGTGTGTGCATGTGTGTGTGTGTGTGAGAGAGAGAGAGAGAGATTTGTAATATGCATATGGATATATCCTACATGTGCAGTTAGAGTTTGTAAATTTTATTCTACGACAAACAATTGATTCAAAATAATATTAATTAACCTTGGATGGAGATTCTAAATTGCATCAGATTAGCTTGAAATTAGGTTGAAATATAGATTTTTATATGCATCTCTATGTGATTGATGTATTTTAGCATTCATGTACGTATCTATGCATTGTCAGATCATGTATATGCATGTAATGAACTTGAACGTATATGCATGGGGATTAAATTTTTTGTCGAAGGTTGAAAATTACAATTAATTTTGGACTGAACAGCTCAAATTTTGTATCAAGAACATACTTGTGCATGGTTTGGTTTGGTTGTTTTTCGTTGTGTTATGTTATGGTGTAAGCAAAAGTTATAACTATTTCTATAGAGGACCAAATGCACTACAAATGTATTCGCCATAATAACAAAATAAAAGCATGCAACTAACAAGAAATCAACACGTAATTACTAAATCTTATATGATAAATTAGATAAAAGAATATCGTATAAGGGGCTGTTTGATTGGCTGAAAAAGAAATATAGTGTAAAAGGAATACAGTGTAAAAGGATTACTTTATAATTGTTTGGTTGAGAGTTTTACGAATTAATGACTTTATTAAGTATTTTGAAGGTTTTGATGCACGTCAGCGTGGGGAGGCCGGGGCACACGGCATCACTTTATATTGGCCGGTGTATTTGGAATTTGCCTAAATCGGGCGAATTCCAAATACACCAAAATGATATATGTAATGTTTTTGGAATACATTATATTACCTTAGAAATTTACTTTACTTCAAGTCAAACAACAAAAAAATTAAAATCTCTGTATTTACTTTATACTGCATTCTAAATTCTTCCAACCAAACAGCCCCTAAGAGTAGATGGTTGAGCAAAGATCATTTTTTCCACCCAAAAAAAAATGCTTGACTGTTCAAAAGAAATTCATATAATATTTTATTTTTATTTTTTTTCTTATGCTTAAAATTGATATTATTATACGCTCAACCCATTTTGATTGAATCACTTACGCTTATGACGCATGAAACAAGAAAATGGAGTTTTATATGTGGATTTCATTACCGAATAAGGCCATATATCGCATAGGGATGGTGTTTAAAAACAATAAAAGTGCGTATAGAAATATAGAATTTAACATATTTGTCATAGAAAGCAAAATTTATTAGCCTTTAGAAATCAAATTAGGATAAACCAGCAATAGGCAAAGCCTTAACTGAATAACTGGGCATCCAGATTGGGTATAACTCCTCACCTTTTAAATCTAACTCAAACAAAGATTGAATCCAAGCTCTCTTAACCTAATTCATCAAAGAGATTTTAGGTTCAGGACGTGTATATGTGCTATTTGTGTGAGTTTAAAATTAAATTAATTTAAATATCTCAAAAAATAAAAATAAAATTAAGATATCTTCCATCCAATCTGTAGCCAATGTCTCTTTTGTTTAAGATTGTATCACAGTTATCACATGTACAATTTCAAGTATTGAAAACACATAAAGCCCGAATTTTAAACTGTAAGGGGAATTTATTTAGATATATATTATGGAATTATTGTGTGTGTGTGTGTGCGTGTGTTTATATATATATATATATATATATATATATATATATATATATATATATATATATATATGCATCGAAAATTTGCACCTCTCGGTGAAAGCGTATATTAAATGTCAAACTTTCTAAGCGGATGAAACAGTAGATAAGACACTACCCAGAGATTTCACCCTCATTTTGTGAGGACTTTAATCTGGTTCAAGGTTTCCTATAGGCTCAAGCACCTATAGTTAATTATCCCTCTCAATGCTGAGAGAGAACTTTCGATTAAGGCTAGTCGTTAGATCGCTTAATGCGTAGTGTACAATAGTAGCATGTGGAGTCACAAAATTTAGAATTTATGAAATTCATTATGTTTAACTTAAAGCGGATGGTTGGGGGAACGATGACGCGCACGATCTAGATCTCATGGTTCCGTCATCCCGGGCTGTCGCGGTCCCTAGTCTACTTAGTCAGAGGAGATAGTCGACCCAACCTGACAGAAGGATCCTTGTCAGCAGTCATGGGTTATGTCATCCAAGGGAACCTTGTAGACCTAGGGTGATGTTTGTCTAAGGTGACAAGCTTAAGTCCACCTTAGCTGACAGAGAGTTTTTTACCCTATCAAGTGTACTCTATAATTCACAACTCAAGGTATAGAGCTATTGGAGAGCATATGAGCTACAATCATGACCGTAATATAATGGTGTCATTTGGCGGCCCACGATCGAGGACTTTGGTCTCGCATCATATCACGAACTCTTGGTCAAATGCAGCAAAGGACACATGCCACGTCCTTGCTTGCATGAGATTGATTGAAAGTGAATATAATTATGTACTTGACTTGACATTGACTCCTTTGTGAGCTAGAATTTTTTCTTAATTTGTTACCTCCGACAAACAGTTGTGGAAGGTGGATTAGGTTAGATTTTACTTTAAGTTTTTTGAAATTGAATTTCATTTAACATGTTAGAACATAGTCATTTATCTGATTTTACATTTGTATTGATACTTGACTTTGATTACTTTGATTTAAACTTGCAATCACATTTTGATGATGAATATCCCCTCTGGTTGAAATCTCCATTCAACACAGCCATCATCGGGGTTTTAATGATTTGAGCATTCATACTATAATTTGATAATTTTATTTTGAGATTGAACCCCTCCGATCAAAATTTATAATCAGCACAATCATCACTAAGGTTAAATCAAATTCTCTTCTTAGTGATTGAGCATTTGAATTAGAATCAATCCTGTCAACTCTTATTTTGCAAGGAGGATTGGATTGATTAAGTGAGACTTACGACTTCACCATATAGATAAAGCGGCCCAATTGAGTTTATTTTTAATTTCACTAAATTTTGTGCAATTTATATAATTTACACATTTTATGAGGCAATAAAGGTTATGCTTAAAACACTCCTTGTGGAACATGTAAATCACTTTATGATTAGCATAAGCTTCAAGGCATCAAACTTAGATACATGCTCATTTGGATATGGGATGCATCGTAGTGCATGTTGTAGATGCCCATTTGAATTAGTGGCACATGTTTCAACATAAAGAACTCATATTATCAAGTAACTTTGAGATATGAGCAAGCCTTTCTTAAGTGATTTGTGTGCATTGTTTACAAATAAGTACTCAAATGTCTTGTAAACTATCTTATATTTTTCATTTGAACTTAATTCTAGTTTGAAGAGAAGTACTCGCATGTGGATTCAACATGCTTCAATTTTGTGTTCAAACGTAGGATCTAAATGTTCTTTGAAAATTACTTTCATGCTTATCATGAGATGTCCAATTTTGTCCTCACTTGTGGATAGATTATCGAATAATGTTCTTGCATGAAAAGAATCCTCAAGATTCTACAAGTTGATGTTTGTTCGACTCTTATTCATGCTTTTAAATGAGCCACTTTATTTCATTCTTGCTTGTAAGTAGGATATCAAGTTTAATTCTTGCTCCTAGACTAACCATCAAATGCAATGTTGCTTTTTCTTGTATAGGTTAAAGAGCTCTTAATGTTATCACAAATTTCACTCAATTTCCATTTTAATTTGCTTTTCCCAGGCTCCCTTTTTTTTAAAGAGTTTACATTTAATATTTGATTTAACATGAATTTCATCCTTTATTTAGGTTTTAAGTGTCTTTTTATTGTCTCTTGTTGGCCCAGATGTTGATGAAATTTTTGCAAAGACACTCCCTAGGAGAGATTTCTACCTAAGCTCACTTCAAAAAAAGACGGTCTTTTACCACCGACCTCTTGACAATTTTTAATATTCAAGAGAGTGATTTGAAAGTGTCGATGTAATTTTCAAAAGGCAGATTTAATAGTAGAAAAGACACTATCCAGAGATTTCATCCTCATTTGGTGAGGACTTTAGATCTGGTTCTAGGTTTCCTATAGGCACAAGCCCCTATAGTTAATTACCCATCTCAATAAGTGAGAGAGAACTTTCGATTAAGGCTAGTCATTAGATTGTTGGATATGTAGCGTATAGTAGCAGCATGTAGAGTTTTAAAATTTAAGATATGAAATTTATCATTTTAGCTTAAACTAAATGGTTGGGGGAATGATGACGTGTCGGATCTAGATCTCATGGTTCCGTCATCCCGGGCAATTGCGATCCCAAGTTTGCTTAGTCAGAGGAGGTAGTCGACCCAATATAACAAAAGGATCCTTATCAGCAACACATGGGTTATGTCATCCAAAAAATTGTTGTAGACTTGGGGTAATGTTTGTCTAAGGAGATAGGTTTAAGTCTACCTTAACTGACAGAGGTTTGTTTGCCCTACCAAGTATACTCTATGATTCAAAACTCAAAGAGCAGAGCTATTGAGAAGCATACGGGCTACAATCGTGATTATAATATAATGGAGCCGGACTGGCCAAACCACCCGATCAGAGAACTCTGGTCATAACTTCTTCATCTGTGGAGCCTATTGGTCAAGCTACACAATCAAGACACGGGCCACGTCCTCACTAGCGTGACATTGATTGAGAGTGAACATAGCAGGACACTTGATTTGACATTGGCTCCTTTATGAGCTAAAGTTTTCTTGATTGCGAAAGGCGGATGGATTGAGTTTGATTTAAGTTTATAATGATAGAATTTTATTTAAGCAGTTTTAGATTAGTATTTGATTTGAGTTAAAATTTGATTAATTTAAATATGTTTAAGAGCTTTGGATCCTATCAACTCTGTTTATAAGCTAGAGGATTAGATCTACTATCACTTGATAGAATTAGTTTTTCAAATATTTCACTGATTTGACACTCTTATTATTGGTTTTTTTTAAGTTTTGTTAATTCGGACCCAGGACTAGACTATGCAAAGATCCCTCAATCACTTGAATTTAAGCATTCAACATAATGTCAGGGCCCATGCAGAAATAATCCACGCAACATCCTTAAACACTTGAATTTAAGCATTCAGCACAGTATCGGGGCCCATGCGGGTGTATTTAATAATTCAGATAATTCTATGTTTGAATTGTGAGGTTAATTTAGATTTTTATTTAATTCTAACTTAGCTGCAGCCCTTTCATACATTAAAATTTGCACTAAAAATCTCTATGTCCGAGCACATGCAAGTATTTATAGCTTAGATAATTTTACTTAATTAGTGATTTCGTTGATTTTGAAAATCATAATTAAAATAAAATTCCTTAATTTTTGTATTGAAGGAAAGTTTCATGATTTTTATAGATTTTGGATCAGTATCGTCTTCTGTCTGCTTGTACAAAGAGTTGCAGATTTAGTGGCGAAGATGGCGTTGTAAATTGATCTAATATCTTCTTAGCTTTTTTTTTTCAGATTAATATTTAATATATTCGAATTTAGCCTGCAAAGCCTTTTCAGACATTAATATTTGCACTTGAAATCTCTATGTCCGAGCACATGTAGGAATTTATAGTTTTAGATAATTTCACATAATTAGTGATTTCATTGATTCTAAAATTCATGGTTTAGAATGAAGTTCCTTAAATTTTGATTAAAGGAAGCCCTATGATTTTATATATTTTGATTTAGTGTCACCTTCTGTCTGCTTGTACAAAGAGTTGCAGATCCAATGACGAAGAAGGCATTTTTATTTAGATTATAGTTTAAAACATTACTTGCACTGTGTTTACTTGTTGAGCTTTTGTAATTCTCCCAACTTGATTATGTTCAATTTACATCACTTTTGAAAATTTATGTCGATTTCAGTATTTATTATTTTAGCCCTACTCAAGCTTATTAGCTAGCATAGTAATTATCTCCATATTTATATAAGAGTTATTAAACCAAATTTGGATTCATCTTTAGACTTTAACTTTATTGCAAGTTTGCTATGAGTTTGGTATTAGTCTCCCCAAATTTTAATTAAAGCTTATTTAATTTTGAAGAATTTACAAGAAAAGAGAACTCACTCATTACTTCAATTTAATCCATAGAGAATCGCAATTAGAGTGTGAGTTTAATATTAACCTCCCCAAATTTTACTTGCATTTTAAATGAGAGTTCTATTCTTTCCAAAATTTTCTTTAAGTGCTCTCCCTCTATTTCTATTTGATTTAACATTTATTTTCATATTTATCATATATTCCTTTGTTTGACTTATGTTTAAGTAATTTCATTTGAATTTGTTTAAGTCTTGAATTTTAGTCTAAATTTCGGTAGCCTCCTGACATCATCCCCGTGTAGGGGTTGCATCGGGGGTGTTTTGGCTTACTAGGTACAACCTCTTGAGCATTGTGAGTGTGTCTTGCAACACCGCAGCTGGATTTCATCTCGTCGCATCCTCTTGAGCACAACGAGGTCTTCAGACCTGAAAGAATACATACAATGCAATATATATTCATCCCCCTTTTTTTTCTAAGTCTAGAAATTAGACAAAACTTTGATTTAGATGGGGGGAGACATCTAATGAGTGTTGGCCTACTTGGTATGCCTGTTGAGCTGTCTTCGCACACCACAACCGGATTTTATCTCATCACCGCAGCACAACAAGGTCTTCAAACCTGCAAAGAAACATAAGCACATATATATATATATATATATATATATCCACATTCACATATCACACATGTTCTGACGCATTTTTTGGTGCGCTGCAATGCTCGGTAAAGGAACGGGTTAGGTGTGCAATTAGAAATGTAAGGCAAGGAGTGGGACAACCGAAAGAAGAATTACCTTGTCGATGTTCTTCCGCTGTGGAGCAAAAATGGGACGCGAAAATGGGACTGAAAATTAAAAGAAGAATTCATCTGTTAATGATGTTCTTTCCCAGTTTGTGGCGCAACGAAAGTTGGAAGGCTAAAGTGAGGAGTGCGACGCCAAAAATCAAAAGAAGAATTCGCATGTTGATGATATTCTTCCCCGGTTTGCGGCGAAGCGAAAACGGAAGACTAAAGCGAGGGGTGCGACGCTGAAATTCGAAAGAAGAATTCGCATCTTGATGATATTCTTCCCGATTATGGAAAAAAATTAGAAGGCGTGAAAATCAAAAAAGAATCTCGACGATGTTCTTCCCGAGTAAAGCAAAAATTGACGACTAAAGAGGAATGATGCGAACCGGAAGAAGAATTCACCTCTTGACAATGTTCTTCCCCAGTTTGTAGCGAAGTGAAAAGTGGAAGGGTTGTAGGCTGGCTAGTTTTGTTGGCTGTAGGAAGCGTTGGGCTATGCGGTTTGTGGGTCGGGAGGCGGAACCACGAGATGCTAAAAGGGTCTCTGTGAATGAATCACGGCTGGATCCATGACAAGTCGATATGGGATACTGAGAAAAATAGTGGGAACAGCTTTTTTACATGGGGGAGGGTAATTTAGGGATTTTTAATAAATTTTAAATTGATTTAAATGGTTTTAATTTGAATTTCACATCGGTAAATGCACATATATATATATATATATATATATATATATATATATATATATATATATATATATATCAATTTAGGATAATTTTGATGTTCCAAATGCAATGGCAAAGTCTGTTCGCCGATCGGAGGTTTTAAGTGACCATTTTCAGTGACGTCTAGTGCATTTCAACATCGATTTGCTCACTGTTACTTCAAATGATACGATATTTTTATAGACTCATCTGAATTGAGTGCGGACAATCTCATTTAATAGATTTTAACATTTTAAAGCTAACAGCATGATCAATTTCATGAACATAGATCATTCAGACATTGTTGCAGCTTCTCGACTCTGATATGTGTGTTGACACTTTGATAGCTCGAGCACTTAATCAATTACTCGTTATATTTTTTAATATTTATATTTTGATCAATTTTGATATTTTAAACATGACGACAAAGTTCGTTCACCAATCAGAAGTCATTTTGACCATTTTTAGAGACGTCTAGTGCATTTCAACCTCGATTTACACGATATCACTTTCGAATTCTGTCGAATTAGACTTATGGGCTAAAGTTAACTTATGGAATGTATGTGGAGGTCAATAAATGCCCCCCAATAAATGTGATTCGTGCATAGAGTGAGTCACATTTGTTGAAAATTGTTTGACCCTTTGGGCTGGCCACAGAACTTGGATCATTTCAGCCTCGATTGCAATAGCTTACGGAGCTTTGATAGTATTTGTTATTAATATGTTGCCTTATTCAGGACATGTTAAATGACAGGATTGACCGACTTGTAAGAATCGACTTATCAAATAAATGAGTTCTTACACCATCTACTATATGCTTCAATGGTTTTGCTGAAGATCTCTTTCTTTTATGTTCTTGCAGATTTGAGTCTCCTCCAACCCTGGCTTCACACTTGGATTTGATGGAGTAATTGGTCTGCTTGTTTTAAAGAAAGAATCCGCTAGGGAATTGGTTTATCCGCTTTGGTGAAATTCCTTGAGCTTGACTTTGACTTGAAGATGATTGACTTGATTTATCCATATTGACTTGTCAAAAAGTGTATGCACTCCATGAATCTTATGCTTACTACTTTGATAGATTCATTGAAGGAAATATACAGATGATCCAGCCTTTCGGCTTATATATGGTTTGAGTTATTAGTCTAGTAATGTATGGTTTAACAGACTGAGTAACCATGAAATTCCTTTAGTCCAGCCATCGTCTTTGTTTGAATTATGGAATTGCTTCATCGGTCCTATTCTTTCTGCTTTGTCGGACTCGATGAGGAGATAAGCTTTGATCTGCGCTTTGAGCTTGATCAGATCATTTGAGAATAGATTGAAATATCACCTTGCAGGTAATATGAAAATTGATTTGAGGTAGCCCTGAATTGAACGTTTCCTCATATTATCTTGATCTATCAATCAAGTAGAAAGATCTATTAGATCCTAGTTACTTGTAATCACTAAGCTGGATCTGGTGTGAACAGTTATTGTCATTGGATTGATGAACAAGGGCTCTTTCACTGCAGCCTTTTCTTACAGCTTGTTGAGCGAGGAGAGCGTCAGCAACTCAGCCATATGTGGGCTTGTTGAGTTTGACCTTTAGAACCTACTCGAGTCTTCCACATAAGCTATAGTGGGTTGGTGATTTTGTCATCAGACTACCAAACGAGGGCTCTTTCACTGCGGCCTTTTCTTGCAGCTTGTTGAGTAAAGAGAGCATCAACAACTCAGCCATTTGTGGGCTTTTTGAGTCCGACCATTAAAACCTATTCATGTCATAAACTTTAGGATATAGAGGTTGATGTTTCTCCAACTTAATTAATTGAAGCCTCCGAAATTGGGAGTTCTTCTAACTTGATCTCCAGAATTTGGCAAATTTGAGAGATAAATTTCTTGACATTTAGGGATGTCTTTTCATGCATAGAAATAGATACTTTTTGTTCCTGTAAGACTCTGAAACTTAACAGTAATAATTATAGATATATCTAAGGATTTTATCGTACAACTCGATGTCAACTTGAATAAGAATATATTTGAGGATCTCGTCTTATGGCACAATGTCAACTCAAATAAACTTAACATAAACTAAAAAAATGCCCCTATCTTGCAGGGAAAATTTTAAAGTACATTTAGGAGAATTTTCAAGATAAAAATACACAAATACATCAATGTTTGAATTGATATACTCTAAAGGGAATTTTAACATATAACATTGATTTCATCTGTATATAAAAAATCTAAAAATGCCCCATATAAAATAAGAGAATTTTCATGGAAAAGTTATTCATCTAGAGTATGTTTATTTTGGGATCTCGGCATGAAGCATGATGTCAACCTAAATAAATATACTAAAAAAATGTCCCCTGTCTTGGAGGGGGATTTCTATTATACCTCGAGAATGTGGTCATCAAGTATAGTACTTTTTCAAGTATCGATCATTAATTGGCATCATTGGCCTTTCACCCTTTAGTCGATGAGTTGGTATGCCCCTGGTATACTTTTTTAATGACAAAAGGGCCTTCCTAGTTAGGCTCAAATTTGCCACCAAATTTTTGATTAGGTATAATTGGTCTTCTCAACACCAGGACCAATTCTCTTTTTTGGAATGTTCGAGGCCGCACCGTATGGTCAAAAGCTCTGGACATCTTTGCTTGATAGACTTGCATATTTTGATGAACTTATAATCTAACTTCATCAAGCACGTTGAGTTCCTCCATTCTCAGATGAGCATTTTGATCTTCATTTAGATTGTATTGGATGGCTACTCGAAGTGAAGTCAACTCAACTTCAAGCGGAAGAATTGCTTTAGTTCCAAATACCAATGAATAGAGAGTGGCTTTAGTCGACGTCTTGTAGGTAGTTCGATGCGCCCATAGAGCCTTTACTAGCTTGGTATGTCATTCTCTCCCATTTTTAGTGAGAATCTCCATGAGCAGTTTGACTAATGTCTTATTGAAGGCCTCTGCCAAACCATTTGCTCTTGGATTATATATTGAAGAGTATCACCGATCAATTTTGTGTCGATCGATGAATCTATAAATCTTTGTACTTTTGAAAGTTGTGTCATTATCAAAAATTATTTGATGCGGTACTCCAAATCTATAAACCACATTATGTATAAATAAGTTAATCATTCGATTGATAGTAACTTCTTTAAATAGGGTAGCTTTATCCCACTTAGAAAAATAGTTGATCGCTGCTAGGATGAAGCGATGTCCAGCTGATGATGATGGATCAATTCGTCCAATTACATATATGCCCCAACATTCGAATGGTCAGGATGCTATTTTTGGGTGCAATGAATTTTGGGGGTGATGGATGAGATTCCCATGTACTTGACACTCATGATACTTCTTAGTGTGATTAATACAGTCTCTCACCATAGATGGTCATTAATAACCCATCCTTTTGATCTTTACTGCCATCTTGGGACCTGACTGATGTGCATTGCAAAGTCCTTCATGAACTTCAACCGTTACTTTGCTAGCCTCATCTACACCTAGGCATCATAGCCACATTTATTCGAAGGATCTACGATATAAAGTATTATTGATGAAAGCATAGCATAGCATTCTCTTCTCGATTTGAGCTACCAGTGATTTATTGTTTGATAATTTGACTTCTTTAAAGTAGTCGATGAAGGCTTGCCTCCAATCACATGACTCTTCTATAAAAAAGGCTTCTCATGGCTTTTTTGAAGCAATGTTAGACTAAGTTCTTCTGGGTATAGTTTCATGTTGATTTTGAGGAGTATGAGGAGCAACCTGAGGCGCATCCTGCTATGTCAAATTTGGTAACCCCTCTACCTGCGGGGATTGATACTTTACTGGCTCTAAGACACGTCGAGTGAATATACCGATCATGACACAATCACCATTCATACTTGTCATTTCCTTAGCTAGTTTTACTAAGTAGTCAGCTTTGCTATTCTCGGATCGAGAGACTCAAGTTAGTGTGATATTTGGTATCTACTTTATAAGCTCAAGAACTCGCTTGTGATAGAAAGTTAACTCAAGCTTGTTAATTCTATAGATGCCAAGTATTTGATTTATAATAAGCTAAGAATCACCAAAAATGTGCAGGTTTTGAATGCCTATGAAAATAGTTTCTTCCAGACCTGCCACTAATGCTTCATATTCAACTTCATTATTAGTTCTTAGCTCGATCAATCCATATGATCATCTCATTATCCCTCCTATTGGCATTATGAAGACGATGCCGATTCCTGCTCTTGCTCTTGAGAAATTTAGATGTTGGACTTATTTGATCGATGAAGCTCCATCAAAGTACATTTCCCAAATTTGTGATTTTTCTCTTTTATGAATGAGCATAATTTGCTTATCGGGCAAATTATCATTAAGAGAAGAGTCTGCATGGATAGGATGTGCAGCTAGAAAATCTGCTAAGACTTATCTCTTCACTGCTTTCTATGGAACGTATGTGATATCAAATTGTAAAAGCAATACTACCCATCTTGCCAAACGACCTGTCAACGCTGGTCTTGTAATCAAGTACTTCAGCGGATCGATCCTTGAGATAAGGGTAATCTTGTGTGATAAAATATAATGATGAAGCTTTTGAACTATAAAGATCAATGCTAAACAGTACTTCTCTATCACGGAGTATCTAATTTTTGCTCTAATCAGCCTCCGACGGATATAATAAAGAGCATTCTCTTTGCTTTCTTCATTGTGTTGTGCCAATAATGCTCCAAGAGGCTCCACTAATGCAACTGTGTATAGAATGAAGGGCTTCCCATGAGTGGGTGTTGCAAGAATTGGTGGATTTAACAGATAGCTTTTAATGCTATTGAAGGCTTCTTGGCACTCCTTGTCCCACTTAAAAGGAGCATCCTTCTTCATTAACCTTGTAAATGGTTAACAACGTCTTTATAGGTTTGATATAAATCGATGGATGAATGTGAGATGTCCTTGTAAAGAACAAAGCTAACGCAGACTCTTCGGTGGAGGCATCTACATAAATGTCATGATTTTGGCAGGATTTATTTCAATACCTCTGTGATGTACAATGTACCCAAGGAATTTCTAGAGGATACCCTAAATGCACATTTTAGAGGATTCATCTTGAGATCATATTTTTTGATTCTCTCTAGTACAATTCTCAAGTCTTCGAAGTGGTTTTCACGATTCAAGCTTTTCACCACCAAATCATCAACATAAAATTCCATCTTTTGATGAATCAACTCATCAAAAATATGTGTCATGGCTCTTTGGTATGTAGCTCCAGCATTTTTCAGGCCAAAAGGCATGATCGTGTAGCAATAGATGTTAATAGGTGTTCTGAATGATGTATATTTTTTATCCTTAGGTGCTAGTTTGATTTGGTTGTATCTTGACGATCCATCCATAAATGAGAACATGTCATAGTTGGCAATGTTGTCCACTAGTAGTTCTGATATTGGAAGTGGAAAGTCATCTTTTGGGCATGCCTTATTTAGGTCCCTAAGTCAATAGAAGGATTTGGTCATCTTCTTTCCTAACCAATATTATATCAATCCATGCATACTTCTTCTTGATGAATCCTTGGTTATTTTTAGTTTCTATCTTCAATCTCCAATCTCATTCACCTAGGAGCTTACTTAATTGCATCTAGTTTAATAACTAGTTTATGAACTACATGGATAAGCGACATATGTCCAAAAAGCAATCCAAAAAAAGTAGCATTTTTAGCTCTTCGACTTTCTCATCAAGCAGAAGGGCACTAACAAAAGTTGGACGGGATCATCCTCAGCCCTTAGGTTCACTTCTTTAAGTTCATCCATAGTAGTTATTTGTCCACCATCTTCAAGTTCTTTAAGTGCAGGCTTGGCATCTACTTCTTCATCATTTTTAAGAAGAATTTCATGGGAATCATCTTCTTCATCACTATGAGTTTCTATCTCAGCTTTTATTATATTATAGCGGGCTCTATTTTGATGAGATTTGTGGATGAACCCCAGACCTTTAGTCATAAACTTATCACTTCTTCGCAATGCTTGGGACTTCTTTGGCTCCGCTTCTTGTTAAAGATTTGGGTTCTATATTTAGTAGTCTTAATATGAATTCTAAGATTATGCATCATTCTTAGTAATTTCTGTGGATAGTATATTGACATTCTTGTTGGTACTATCTCATCAAAACTTTTATGTTGAGCATGTTGTTCAAAATCTTGAGGATGAGACTCTTCAAATTTATAAAATAGAGTTTTTATTTCATCACTCTCACTCAACGGCGGCACATTGAATGTTATCAATTCTTCAATATTATGAACCTCTAGTGGAGTGATTTCTTTGAAGCACTATTGAAGGATGGGTATAATTTTGAGTGAGTCATCTGACTCTACCAAGTAAGATATCCTCCTTGATGCATGACCAACTCTATTTCCATAAGTAGATTCAAAATCATAGAATTAGAATCACTTATTTCATACTGCCTTTCTTGAAAGCTTATAAGTTCCCTTAAGTTTGACAAGAATATCTTCTTCTTCTATGTCACTTCCCAAATGAGGAACCGATTTTCCAGGTGAATCAAGTGCTTTAGGGAGATTTGACATTGCCTTCCTTCTCCCACTTTGCTTCTGCTATTTCACTTTATGAAATTACTTTTTAGTTTCTGAAGTGGATGCTACTGCTTTAAGAGGCTCTGTTAGCTTAGGCTCTTTGAGGATGAAATATTTTGCATCTTCATAGATCTTTGCATCATTGACGAAGAATGGTTGTAGGTTATCGAGAATTCTGAATTCTTCTCCATCTTTCAGATACTTCATACATTGATACATAGTTGATGGGACCATGCCATACCCATTACCGCACCCAAGAGAGCTCTAAATGATGTATCGGCATCGGCTACATGAAACTTGGCTTTTGTATATAAATCCTTAAACTTGAGCAGAAGAATAAAAGAACCCAGAGTTTTCTGCCCCTTTTCATTGAAACCATGAATCATCAACTTATCTCTCCCAAGATGTTGGATATCAAGTGATAATCCTCTTAATACCTTTAGACTCATAAGATTGATAGAAGAACCTGGATCAATCAATATTCGATTGATCAAGACATCATCACTCTCTGCAGTAACATTAAGAGGATGATTGTAATTCATTGTTCCCAACATAAGATCCTCTTCAGAAAATGTGAGTACTTGGAGATCTTGAGTTTACAATGCTTAAGTCATGCATTTTCAGCAACGTAAGCTTCATAATTTTCCAGATCTTTGAGAGTCTGTATCAAAATTTCTCAGAGATCTTTTGACATTTAGAGAGCCTCGTACACACTTAATTATGCAGGGATCTTTCTCAGATGTCATAGAATATTATAATATATCTTCTCGCTTGATTTAAGCTTTATCCTAGGATTTCTGGGAATGATATCTTCATTGACTTCAATTTGTTTGCATTTGTCTTTATTTGCATTTTCCTTCTTTAATGAAGGTGGTAAGACTTTATCACTTCTCAACTGAACTTGAATCACCTTATCTTGCTCAGATTCTTTTGAAGAGGTAGTTTCTTCAAATTTTCTTCTTATTTTGGAAGATTGGCCAAAAGGGCTAGACTCATTTTTCAACGTCATATGTTTCATACGTGATAATATTGATGAGTCTGACTCTTCTCCATGAGAAAACATAGATCTTCTTTTGAACTATCATTATCTTGTTGAGTCATTAAACAAAATTCAGAAATTAATTCCTCAAGCTCTTCTTGCTTTCCTGATAAAAGTTTTGATGGGTTGGTCGAGTTTGTTTAACTACCCTTGTCATTTCGGAGTAACTGATGTTGAAGAATATTTGACATCACGCAGATGATTCGGCATGTCTCTACTGGACAAGTCTCATCATTATCTTCTTCATTTAATTTAGCACTGCAAAATTTAGGCATGAAGTCTACAAGCCTAAATGGTTGTCTTGCCGGCTGGTGATACTCCTCTAGATTGTTAATGATCTTTTGAATTGTAGTTCTTTTCTTAATCTTCCTTTTCTTAGCCAGCTTCTTTAATTTATGAGGCATACGTTTAGTAGACTGCTTCTCATGCTGTGATGAAGTAGCCTTATCAGAATGCTGCTGAGAATCCTAAATGCTTGGTTTAGGCATCTCTCTTAAGTCCAATATAGGTTCAAGTGGTGATTTTCACTTGACACTAGGGACTTCTTTCAGCTGCTTCAGTATCTTCACGATCTTTTTGGAGACCGCTATTTTCCATTCTTCATCGTTGTCAACTCTCTTTTTGGGTTGACTAGAACATTTTTGGATAGTGAAAATTCACCTCGCTGATACTTCCTTTCTAGCCAATCTTTGAAGACATAACAGTCTTCAATAGATGACTGATCATCCGATGATAGGGACAGTAGTTTGGATTATTGACTTGATTCTTAGACCTTTTAATTTCGTAATGTAGCTGGCTACTTGCCAAAATAATTTAGCCACCTTGTCCCTTCTAAAGGAATATTCTTTGTTCATCTTTTCCTTAAGAGATAGCGATTCTCATCATCTCTTGTTTATTTTGAAACCACTTGGATTTTTTTATCATTGTCTCCTAATACTAATTTTGGTTGTGGATTAGAATAAATAGGCTTATTTTCCTTATCATCATTGTACAATGGCTGCTTTCCTTTATCCATGTTGTATATCACTCGCTTTTTTCCATATGAGCTATAGGAAGTGGCATGAATTTTATTTCTTCTTGAGTCTGAAGGTTTGTTATCTTTGCTTTATCTGCATAGACTTCATACTTAGGATGGTTCAACTTTTCGAATTTAGCCACCCTATCGAGCAAGTCCTGGAATGTTGCAATCGACGCCATGCATAGAAATGGTGTCATTTTATCATCCATATTTTCCATTAGCAATTGGATCGCATGTTCTTCTCCCAATTGTTGCTCGCATTTCATACTTAGGTTGCGCCAATGACTTATGAATTTTTTCACTGACTTATCTTTCCTCCTTTTTAGCAAGGCAAGGTCAGCGATTGTGATTTTCTATTTCGAATCTCATCACAAATATGGTTCCAATTCAGAAATATTTTAAGCGAATCATTTGCATACCATTTGAAAGTCATCAAGCCAACGAACAAAAAAGTAGTGCATCATTCCCTTCTGTGTTATCACAAGTAGCCTTAAATTGGGTCAAATATTTCTTTGGATTTCCAAGCCTGCCGAAAGTATTAAATTTCAGCAATGAGTAATCTTTCAGGTACGACACTTGATCATATTCTTGGTAGGACCCACTCATCACCACTGCCTCTAGGCTATGACCGCTTTATCTTTTCATTGATTATTATTTCTAGCTGAGCAGTTGTTATAATTCCAGGTGTGCTAGTCAAATTTTGAATTATTAGCTGGAGAGGTAATGGGTTAACTTCATTCTTTGCTTCATGCATAACATGTACTATAGGAGCTTTAAGTACCATAGTGGCTGGTGGTATATAAGTTGTATTATTAACTGCCTGATGATTAGCAGACAAAATAGGTATTGCACTTGATGTGATATTCTTCTACAACATCTCCATCATGATGTTCATTTGTACCATTATATCATTCATTTTGGTGCCAAGTTATGTAATCTCCTTGTCTTTGACCTCCATTTGACGTTGCATTTCTCTTTGCTCTCTAGCTAGCAACATAGCATCAATCAGTACAGGCTTTTCCTCTTCTTTTATTTCTCGTTGCTATTCTACTCCTTGCTCATTTACAGGGGAAGAACTTGACTGCCCTTCTCCTTGAGCATTTGCGGAGAACTATTGATAGTATGAACGATGATGCGATTATAAAGCGTACCAGTCGATCATTTCTTGGTTCAACCATATAGATAGCTTGGACACCCATGATATATTTCTCATTCTAATCCTCTTCTTCTTCATCTTCAGCAAAGATCAAAGATCCATCCTCTTTTGCTTCTGTGAAGACTCTTCTTCATAAGCATCAAATTCGTGTTGATTCCCTGATTCGCATTCATCGTGAGAGGAGAGTTCATCTATATCTCTGACCATATAGACGACTTTTATTTCCATAGAATCCTCTTCATTATTTTCTTCCTGCACACGAATTTTTGATCGACGTTTCTAGTGGATCTCTGGTTCAATGTGTAGAACAACCACTTCTTTTATTAAAGGACCACGATCAATGTCAACTTTCTCTTATAGGGGTGAAACTGATCGATGATGGGATCCCCTAGAGGATCCTTCAGGGTGTTGACCATCATATCTTTCATCAATGATATCCTTTCTTTTAGGTATCCACTCCTGATGAGTTAATTTCGAGGCAAATTTTTGAATATATGTATCAGATGTCACACCTCTTCCATTCTTCAAAGTTTCATTACGGAGCCTTGGCCTCTATATTTGTTTACCCTTTCGGTGAGAACTTTCAGCAGTGGATTCTTAGACACGAGGTCCAAGTGTCACGCTCTGATGCTCACCATGCGAAGCATACTGAGCTCGCTGGCCAGTTACCAGAAGAGATGGTAACTTTCTTGGTGGAGCTTTAGTATTTTCCATCACCACATGCCTTTGAAATCATCTTTTCATTAGGCCTTTGTTCTTAGCTACTTTGAGAACTTTATATATCCTGACAAACAGTATTTCAGGTTGTCTCCTATGTGGTGGTGGAGCTTGACGTGGTTGGTTCTTCCAGAAAGACTATTTTATTTTGCCAGTAGAGCTATTCCTCTTTACTCACTTTATATTGTCAAAGTTGTTGTGGGTAGAAATACTCACTTCGGTGGAAGTATTGCTTGTTCGCTAGGTCATTCAAAGGGGATCTACTGAGCCCTTAGCTTAGAATTTCTCTTTTTTCTCTATCTTCTGGTTAATTTGCTTTCTGATGAAGAAACTTCATGATCATGTTTTTTGGGTATAAAAGGTTCAGTCGATGCAACAGTTGTACTACGAGGAATTAAAGACACAGTTTATCCCTTGATGATTCTTTTCATCATGGGAGCTTCAGATTGACCTAGCCTTTTGAAAACTGAAGTTCTTTGTCGGGAGAACTCCTTGACAGCAGTTGGTTGTTGAACTGGTTGGTGCATGTGGCTAAAAGGAGCTTCAATAACTTGAGGCCTTCCAGCATGGCCTCGGACAAATGTACCATGGGTGGGTACTTTAGGAGTTGTAGCTACAATAGCCAAAAAATTCAAGCTACCAAATTGAATGGTAGCCCCAACATCTCCTGTATTGATGATGGTGTTGGCTAGGCAAATGTTCGCGCCACGATCTAGCTAAACGGTGAAAGGAGTGATTTGTAGATCCATTTCTACAAAAGTGAAAGATAGGGATTAGTAATTAGTAATTATTATTTCACCCCATACTTTCAAGATGTAGAGGCGCTATAGAACAAAATAATGGTGTAATAAAGATATACTCTACGGAATGATTCATTCTAGATAGAGTTCATATTGAATTTATTACACACTTAGATCATCATTTTTTATTTTAAATTTTCAATAATTTTATTTTTACTATAGCATATATATGACTAGCCAAAGATGGACAGAGAATCTTGTCCCCAATGGAGTCACCGAAAATCTGTGGGCACTAAAAATTTGCTGCCGATCTCTCGATAATTTTTGATATTAAAGAGAGTGATTTGAAAGTGTCAATGTAATTTTCAGAAGGCAGATGGAATAGTAGATAAGACACTACCCAGAGATTTCATCCTCATTTGGTGAGGACTTTATAAAATAGCAGCCCTATAGTTAATTACCTTTCTCAATAAGTGAGAGAGAACTTTCAATTAAGGCTGGTCATTAGATCGCCGAATGTGTAGCATATTATAGCAACATATAGAGTTTTAGAATTTAAGATATGAAATTCATCATTTTATCTTAAACCGGATGGTTGGGAGAATGATGACGTGCCCGATCTAGATCCCATGGTTCCGTCATCCCGGGCAGACTCGATCTCTAGTCTACTTAGTCAAAGGAGGTAGTCGACCCAACTTGACAGAAGGATCCTCATCAGCAACACATGGGTTACATCATTCAAGAAATTTTTGTAGACCTGGGGTGGTGTTTGTCTAAGGAGACATGCTTAAGTCTACCTTAGCTTATAGAGGGATGTTTGCCCTATCAAGTATACCCTATGATTCACAACTCAAATGGCAGAGTCATTGGGGAGCATATGGGCTACGGTCGTGACCATAATATAATGGAGTCGGACTAGCCAAACCACCCGATTAGAGGACTCTGGTCATAACTACTTTGTTTGCGGAGCCTATTGGCCAAGCCATGCAATCAGAGGACATGGGCCATGTCCTTACTGGCATGAGATTGATTGAGAGTGAACATAGCAGGACACTTGATTTGACATTGGCTCCTTTATGAGCTAGATTTTTCTTAATTTGTCACCCCCGATAAATGGTTGCGGAAGGTAGATGGATTAAGTTTGATTTAAGTTTTTAATGATAGAATTCCATTTAAGCAATTTTAGATTGATATTTAATTTGAGTTAAAAATTTGATTAATTTGAATATATTTAAGAACTTTAGATCCTGTCAACTCTGTTTAGCTACTAACAAAAGATTAAATCTACTATCACCTGATAAAATCAGTTTCTCAGATGTTTCATTGATTTAAAACTCTTATTATAGGTTTTTTTAAGTTTTGTTAACCCGGACCCATTCCTAAGACTATACTGGGAAGCAACCCACGTAACATCCTCAGACACTTGAATTTAAGCATTCAGCATAATGACGGGGACCATGCGGGCGTATTTAAGAATTTAAGCAATTTTTATTTCTAAGTTATAAGATCGATTTCAGATTGTTACTTAAATTGATTTGAAAAATTGATTAATTTGAATACGTTTAAGAGCTTTAGATCCTGTCAACTCTGCTTAGCTGCTAACAAAGGATTAGATCTACGTCACCGATGTAATCGCTTAGATATTTACCGATTTGCGCTTTTTTATAAGTTTTAGGTTTTGTTAACTCGACCGCCCTAAGACTAAACCGGAAAATAACCCATGCAGCATCCTCAGACACTTGAATTTAAGCATTCAACATAGTGTCGGGGCCCAAGCGGGTGTATTTAATAATTCAAATAATTTTATGTTTGAATTGTGTGGTTAATTTCAAATTTTTATTTAATTCGACTTACTGACTTTTTCTCTAACAAAGGATTAGATCACTACCTAACAGGTTTAGATATTTCCGATTTGACTTTTTTTTATAAGTTTTTAGGTTTTGTTAACCTGGCCCTGTCCTAAGACTAAATTGGGAAATAACCCATGCAGCATCCTCAGACACCTGAATTTAAGCATTCAACATAGTGTCGGGGCCCAAGCGGGTGTATTTAATAATTCAAATAATTCTATGTTTGAATTGTGTGGTTAATTTCAAATTTTTATTTAATTCTGACTTAGCCTGCGCAGCCTTTTCATACATTAAAATTTATACTTAAAATCTCTATGTCTGAGCACATGAGCATTTATAGCTTAGATAAATTCACTTAGTGATTTCGTTAATTTTGAAAATCATAATTAGAATGAAATTCCTTAATTTTTGTATTGAAGGAAAGCCCATGATTTTTGTAGATTTCGGTTTAGTATCGCTTTCTATTTGCTTGTACAAAGAGTTGTAGATCTCGTGGCAAAGAAGGCGTTGTAAATTGATCTAATATCTTATTACATTTTTCAAATTAATATTTAATATATTCCAATTTAGCCTGTAAAGCCTTTTTAGACATTAAAATTTGCACTTGAAATCTCTATGTCTGAGCACATGCAAGAATTTATAGTTTTAAATAATTTCACCTAATTAGTGATTTTGTTGATTTTGAAATTCATAGTTTAGAATGAAGTTCCTTAAATTTTGATTAAAGGAAGCCCTATAATTTTATAGATTTTGATTTGGTGTCGCCTTCTATCTGCTTGTACAAAAAGTTACAGATCTGGTGGCGAAGAAGGCATTTTGATTTAGATTGTAGTTTAAAAGATTACTTGCACTGTGTTTACTTGTTGAGTTTTATTATTCTCCCAACTTGATTATGTTCAATTTATATCACTTTTGATAAGTTATGTCGATTTCAGTGTTTATTACTTTAGCCCTACTCATGCTTATTAGTTAGCATAGTAATTACCTCCCTATTCGTATAAAAGTTATTAAACCCAATTTGGAATCATCTTTAGACTTTAAGTTTATTGCAAGTTTGTTATGAGTTTGGTATTAGTCTCCCCAAATTTCAATTAAAGCTTGTTTAATTTTGAGAAATTTACAAGAAAAGAGAACTCACTCATTACTTCAATTTAAGCCATGGAAAATCGCAATTAGAGTTTGCGAGTTTAATATTAACCTCCCCAAATTTTACTTATATTTTAAATGAGTGTTATATTATTTCCAAAAAAATTTTTAAGTGATCTCCCTCTATTTCTCTTTGATTTAACATTTATCTTCATATTTATCATATATTCCTTTGTTTGACTTAAGTTTAGGTAATTCCATTTGAATTTGTTTAAGTCTTGAATTTTAGTCTAAATTTGAGCCTCCTCATCGTCGTGGGGCTAAGATTTTGGCTTACTCGACGCCTCTTGAGCATAGCGAGTGGTGTCTTGTGAACTATAGCCGATTTTCCTCTCCTCGTACCCTCTTGAGCACAACAAGATCTTCAAACCTGAAAGAATACATATAATGCAATATATATTCATCCCCCCCCCCTTTTCTAAGTCTAAAAATTACACAAAAATTCGGTAGCATTTCGTCTATGGAGAGCGACATCTAACAAGTGTTGACTTACAGATGCTGTCATGAATGGTGTCTTACACCACACGGATTTCATCTCATCGCTGCTTGTTGAACACACAACGTGATCTTCAAACCGCGAAGAAACACACATATATATATATATATATATATATATATATATATATATATATATATATATATATATATATATATATATATATATATATATATATATATATATATATCCATATTCACAGATCACACATGTTTTGATGCACTTTTCGGCATGATGCAATGCTCGGCAAAGGAACGGGGTTAGGTGTGCAATTGGAAATAGAAGGTAAGGAGTGCGACGCCAGAAACCAAAAGAATAATTCACCTGTTGACGATGTTCTTCCCCGATTTGTGGCGGAGCAAAAATGGGACGGGTTATGCAAGGAATGCGGCGTCGAAAATCAAAAGAAGAATTCGCATGTTGACGATATTCTTCCTAGGTTTGCGGCACAGCAAAAGTTGAAAGGCTAAAGCAAGGAGTGCGACATCAGAAATCGAAAGAATAATTCGCTTGTTGACGATGTTCTTCCCCGATTTGTGGCAAAGCGAAAATGAAAATGCTAAAGCGAGGGGTGCGATGCCAGAAATTGAAAGAATAATTTGCCTCTTGACGATGTTCTTCCCCATAGTGAAACAAAAATTGGAAGGGTCACGGGGAGTTCGACTCCGAAAATCAAAAGAAGAATTCACCTCTAGATGATCTTCTTCCCTCGATTGCAGTGAAGAGAAAATTGGATGGCAAAAGCGAGGAATGCGATGCTGAAAATTAAAAGAAGAATTCACCTCTTGATGATGTTCTTCCGACGGGCGAAGCAAATTGACTAAAAGCAAGAAATATGACCGGAACCGAAGAAGAATTCATCTTGACGATGTTCTTCCCGATTTAAAGCGATGAAAAGTGGAAGGTCTGGTATTTTCAGAAAGATAGCGAGAGGTGCGTTTGTGCGCTAGTTCGAGAGGCTGAGAATGGTGTAGTGAAGGGCTAAATGAACCACGCGGTCAGCTGGATCCATGATGGGTCGATATGGGACATGATGAGCCAGTAGCTGATGGTTTGGCACGAGGTCACGAGTCAGGTGCAGGATGCGGGTGGAAGCTGAACGCCGAAGTGTGAGGAGGCGACCGCGGCATGGAACGGAGAATCAATGCGCGAGTCGAGGAACGGAGGTCCGCTGGGCGAGTCGAGGCATGTCTGGGGCGACGGTCATGTCAACGAACGCAGAATCGAAAATCGAAAGCGAGTCTGAGATCTGCCGATCGATCGCGAATGGCGAAGGCTGGAACGGAGCGGTCCAGGCGCGGAGAGAACGCCATATGGAGGAAGGACGGAATATGAGAGCGAAACCGAGGGTGTGGCATCGGAGTTAGTGGAATGGAATGTGCAATAGGATTATCTGCAGACTGCAGACTGAGGAAACCGAGAGCGGGGAGAATTTTACCTGTCTTTTTTTCAATGAGAGAAGGGAAGGAGATGGGCCGCGAGAGAGGAAGAAATGTGAGAGTTTTTAGAATGGGGAGAGTGGGGAGAAACCTGCTGGAAAAATGGGAGAGAGAGTGGAGGGGTAGTTTTTCTTTTATTTTCTTTTATTTTTTGAATCAGATAAAATAGAAAATAGGGGGAACGATTTTTTTGCATGGGGGAGGGTAATTTAGGGATTTTTAATAAATTTTAAATTGATTTAAACAGTTTTAATTTGAATTTCATGCCGGTAAATGCACATAGTCAATATATATATCAATTTAGGATAATGCAAATGCAATAGCAAGACCAAGTCATTTGACCATTTTAATAATGTCAGTGCATTTCGATTTGTAATCGACTTAAAATCATACGACATTAGCACAGACTCGTCTAAATTGAGCGCGGATAATCTCATTTAATAGATTTTAACATTTTGAAGTTAAATGCATGATCAATTTGATGAACGGAGGTCGTTCGAATATTGCACAGCTTTCGACTCAGATATGCGTGCCGACATATTGATAGCTCGAGCGCTTAATCCATTGCTCGTAAGATTTTGCAATATTTATATTTCGATCAATTTCAACATTCTGAATGTGACGATAAAGTCCGTTCACCAATCGGAGATCATTTTAACTATTTGCAGAGACGTCCAATATATTTTAGCCTTGATTTGCGCGATGTCACTTTCGAAGTCCGTCAAATTATACTTTTGGGCTTAACTTGACTTATGGCACGTATGTGGAGGTCAACAGACACACATGGGAGATGTTTTGTAACATCGCGGCTGTATAAGCTTTAAACCTATCCATCTAAAAAGATGCGCATAGACTCTTCGAATACCTGCATAAAATCAAACACAACATATATTGTACATACACATACATTTAATACATTTGAGAGCATTGCGGAAATTTTTTGCTGTGAAGGCTTGCCAGCGGAGTGGGATGGATGGTCGAGGAGTGAAACGACGCATTCTCCGACCGAGCATAGGAAGCGATGATGTGAGGAGATGGATGACATTCATGGTGCGATTCTTACGCTGAGCGAGTTCAAGGTGTGGTTCGTGGTACAGAGCGTGGTCACAGTTAGTTCACTCACGGAGTGTCATGTAATTCGTGGAAGGAGGTTCACACAAGGAATGGCGAGAGGGAAGAGAGGAAGTCCATGGCTTCCTCTATCATGCCTCGAGATGAGACGGGAGAAGCTCGTGAAGCTCTGGTGGGAGAGACAGGGGAGATCACTGCGTGGAACCGACGAGGAGAGGCGAGATTTTGGGAAGCTCAACCGAGGAGAAAATATTACGTCCGGAACCGCATAGCTTTATGTGCGCATCTAACGCCCGATGCATGTCTAGTGGTTTTTTTTCCTATTTTTAACGGCGCAGTAATGACGAACAGTGACCACATTTATCCTCGACCCAGACACCTCGCTCAAACAAATGCAAAAAAGAAGCATGGTTGGAATGAGCGGGAGGAATTTAAAAGAAATATATAGCTAGATTTAGGGTTTAGGGGTGTATTTTTTTCTTGTAAACCAACCTCAGAGAGAGAAAGAGATTTTCTCATTTCCTTTTTACTAAAGAACCATGAAGATGGAGAACGAAGGCCTTGAGAAAATAGCTGAGGATATATTAAATAAAAATTCATTGGTAATTTTTCTCAACTGTTGTATACGTTTAACTTTTTTATGGTTTGTTAGTGTTATTTTTTGAAATTCTTTTATTTAGTGTATATTTCCTACACTGTTTGGAGTTCTTTGCAAGATGACTTTGCTTATTTTGAGAGATTTTTGCATCTATACTCTCTATACTCTCATGAGAGTAAATGATTTTTTTGAATATTTTTGCAGTTTATTTTACCTGAATGGAGAGAATATGGTCAATGCATTCCATTAGAAGTAATTTTGTGGTTGTTTGGTTAATCTTTATGGGAGATTTTCATCTATACTCTCTGTACTTATCTTGAGAGTATAGAGCATTTTGGGCTATTTTTTTCACTTTGTGTGGCATGTTTGGAGGAAATATATTTATTACAATCCATCATGAACAATTTGGAGGTTGTTTGGTGATTTTTTTAAGTGTTATTTTGCATCTGTACTCTTTGTACTCTCTTGAGAGTACAGATAATTTTGTGGACATTTTTTCCAGCTTATTTGGCCTGGTTGTTCAGATTATGTTCATTACATTACATTAGAAGCAATTTGGTGGGATGTTTGGATGATTTCTAGAGAATTTTTATATTTGTACTCTCTGTACTCTATGTACTCTCCTGAGAGTACAAATCATTTTATGTTGTTATTTTCACTTTCTCTGGCCTGTTTGGAGGGAATATGTTCATTACAATCTATGAGGAATAATTTGCAGGCTGTTTGGTTATTTTTTTAGTGTTATTTTTCATCTCAGAGAGTGAGATGATTTTGGTCATTTTCTTCTTTCTTGGTTGTTGAGATTATTTTCATTATATTTGTACTCTATGTTCTCTCTGTACTCTCTGTACTCTCTGTACTCTCCTGAGGGTACAAAGCATTTTGGTCATTTTTTGTGTATTTCTTTGGC
The DNA here is from genome assembly GCA_021442155.1 of Cymbidium sinense. Lineage (NCBI taxonomy): Eukaryota > Viridiplantae > Streptophyta > Magnoliopsida > Asparagales > Orchidaceae > Cymbidium > Cymbidium sinense. The sequence continues at coordinate 17,324,172 of CM038221.1, read as the reverse complement.
CTATTTAGAGGAAATATGTTCATTAGGCACAATTTGGAGGTTGTTTAGTTGATTTGTTAGTATTTTCTTGCATCTGTACTCTCTATACTCTCATGAGAGTACATATAATTTTGGTCATGTTGTCGCTTTGGCTTTGTGTTGAGAGTACATTCTGTAATAATTTGTCACTGGATAGTTTCTAGTGGATTTTTACATCTGTACTCTTTGTACATTCCATTGCAGCACTCTTTAGTAATGAAGTCATTAACATTTTACAGAGGCTTCATCTGCATCAATTCATTAAACTCCATAAAATTCAGTAAGACTTAATAGCCATGACCTCATTCCTGTCTTGTTGGGACATAGAGAAGCAAGCTTTCTTTTTGGGTGGGCAGTGCATTCCTTTCACCCCATGAAGTTCTGGGTGGGATGCCAAATAGAGGGGAGAAGATCTTATGGAATAGAGATAATGTGCTATCTATGAGGTCAGCACTTTTAGTGAGGAAGCCCTCATTTAGCATCTTCAAGGTAAAAAATACAAATCAAAAGAAGCCTTACAGAAAATGAAAGAAGCCTTAAAGAGCATCACCCCCAATGAAGTTGCATTGATAATAGGGATGCCAAATAGAGGGAGGTCTTATGGCATAGAGGGAATGTGCTATTCAGGAAGTTAGCACTTCCGAGGAAGCCCAAAAGAGCATATTGAAGGTAAAAAATACAAAGCAAAAGAAGCCTTCTGAGCAAGAAGACCTCTCAGATTCTCTCACTCACTCCTGTACTCATACTCTCTCAACCTCATGGGTAACTGATATAATAATGTTTATGTTTCTATGATGATTTCTTTACTTGTCGGAGTTTGGTTAGTTTTTAGTGTTTTTAAGACTCTATACTCAGAGAGTACAAATGATTTTGTAGACATTTTTCCAATTTGGATGCGTTGGATTATGTTCATTACATTACATTGAAGTAATTTGGTGGGATGTTTGGATGATTTTGCATCTATACTCAGATTTAGCTCATTTTTTCCTTTCTTTGTTTGGAGGAAATATGTTTATTTGTGGAGCTATTTTACATGTCACATTTATGTGGAGCTATCTTGGCAGGTAAATGTGGTCAATGAGAAGTGCGATGATGAAGTCGTGATGTCTAATGAACCAAATTTGGGGAAACTCCTTAGCACCACTATTCAGAATGAAATGGAGACGTATGCATTCTACTGTGACTACGCACATCAAACCGCTGTTCAAGGACCATACTAATTATTGGCCAAACTCAAGAAATTGAAATCAAAAGATTTTATGTGCAAAAGCAGTCGAAGAAATCGCCAGCCTAAATGGCTTAGCAAAATTCTAGAAATTGATACAAGTGACTTTGTCCGCCATGATTAGATTCATTGACTTGGAACCGGATGGTTAAAAAATATATAGAAAGTCATAATCATTCATTGGCAAAACCTGCTGACCTACATCTTCTCAGATCACATAGATACATTAGCGATGAAAAGGCTTCCGCATTGAAGATAATGACAGAGGCCAGAATTAGATCAACTGATGCATTCAACTATCTAAGTGAGGAGGTTGGCGGTGTAGAGAATATTGGATTCATAAAAAGAGATGCTTTCAATTTTATTCAGAAAGAGAAAAGATCAGGTTTTTAATGGTGACAAGAATGCATTAATACTGCTCAAGGAAAGGCAAGCATGGGCGGATATTTGCATGGATGTACAAGTTGATGAGTCGATCGCTTAGTAAGTTTTTTTGGAGCAATGACATGTCTAGGATAGAATATGACTGTTGATGTGATAATTTTGATACAAGCTATCGACTCAATAAATATAATCCTCTCTTGTTGGAGTGAATCATCATCAAGTAAAATGTGTTATTTGGAGTAGTCTTTTATCAAAAGAGACGATTGAGTCATTCTCATGGCTATTCCGACATTTCTTCTGATGATGACACACACATCCTACAACAATATTCAAAGATCGCTATGAGCTATCAAAATTATATTACCGCGATACTCATCATAGTTGAGCCAATGGCATATTTCAAAAAAAGCTCCTTCCAAGGTTCACTGCTTTAATAGTAATAAGAGGGTACAAGGGCTATTTTATGCATGCATGAGCAAATGTGACTCAGAGGAAGAGTTTGAAGAAGCTTGGTCTGCCATGCTAGAAGAAGGCAATTTGCATGATCATCCTTGGTTGTCTGAGCTTTATAAAATTAGATTCAAATGGTCCACCTTACGCAAAGACTCATTCGCATGGGCATCTTGTCAACATAGCGTAGTGAGTCAATGAACAACATATATCGGAATCTCTAAACCAACAAGTTCACTCAGATTGTTTCTTGGGGTTGGAGAAGGTTATGGAGACACACCGGAATGAACATGATGAAGACTTCAAGTGTAGTCATCGATTGTTCTGTTAAGACCATCAATTCTAAAATAAGGTGCTATGTTTTATACAAGAAAGTTGTATACTATGTTTGAGGAAGAATTTTTGCATGGAGTTGGAGGCCTATCAGTAACTGTGTCAGATGATAGCCCCATGGAGTATTTGGTGAGAAACTTAGATAATAAAAATTCATCCAAAATATGGACTGTCCATTTCGATGGGACTACCCTAGATGTAACTTGTACATATAAGAAATTTGAAATGATGGGATTACTTTGTGCCCATTGTATCAGAGTTCTTAGTCAGGATGATGTAGTGTGCATTCCGGATAAGTATCTTCTCATGCGATGGTCTACCAGAGCAAAGAGGGATATTTACATCGATAGTGCATATAGAAAATTAAGAGATGTCGAAGGCACAGATGGAAATGCTACTGACATTATTTTTCGGAACCACGTTAGTTGATATGCATATCAAATAAGTGTCAGGGCACAGGGTAATAATAGAGCTGGGGACTATATGCTTCAATCCTTAAAAAAACTATACGATGATGTTGACTCTATACTAAGTGGGAATTCTCTTCCTGATAAGCATAAGAAGAAGAAGTTAACCAGACAAGGAAAAGATATCTTGAAGGATCTAGTTAAGCAACATCCAAAGGGTGTTTCCAACACAAGGCTTAAGGATTTTGGGAGATATCCAAGAAAGCCAAGAGTAATTCTCTATTTGCCTCTTAATTTGTAGTATTTAAAACATTGCTGCTAATCTTCAAACCATCATATTTTTATTGTTATGGAAACCAAAGTTCCGATAGTCGAAAACATGTTTTATCACCCTTGCAACACCTTTCTGTTATGCCGAGTGTTTTTAGGAGATGCGTCTAATAGCACACATCGATGCTATTAAAAATCATTAACTGATATGATGTTCTACCTCAGGAATTCAACTCGAGCTCAACAATCAGTCAGTCGGCTGAAGGGTTCACTAAGTTGATGATGGATATTATTATAGGAAAACATTTCAATGCATGATATCATTTAGTTATGTGTTCTTCGACTATGCAATCATTTCTGCAAAGCTTTAGAGTCTCCAAGATGACTTTTTTTTACTTAACGGTACAATCTACTACGGGATTGGTTAGGAAGGCGCCTTAGTTCTTGACATTAGGATGACCTTCTCATGCTCCAGACTGTGCAATCATTTCTTTTTTAGGATGACTTTCTTCTTTTGAGCAGCTTTATTTTGAAACATACTATTATTATAAAAATGCCAAGAAAGCTCTGTACTCGTAGGAGAGTACAGAGAGTACAGAGATTACAAAGAGTATAGAGGATACATAACTTTGTAATCCTTAGACTGTGGAAACTAAATCTCTCATATTTTACCAAATTACATTATTTGATTGATGAGTCTACCTTGCTTACAAGAATGAACTGATTTCCATAGGAGGCATTACATAGTTTGATATATGTACTCTATAAAGTACTCTACAATTTATGAAAAAGAAAAAAATCGTGATGATTATATTATATTAGTATGATATTAGTAATTATTTATAAATTTATCAATGATATTAATTTAATTGGATGACACTTTCGGTTATTACATTATTTGAAAAATTCATCATATTCAAATATATAATTTGCTCCACGCCTTCAAAATTTATATTTGTGAATAAGAGGCGTAAGTTAAATCATCATTGAGATATTTTTGTATTATGAAGTGGCTAATTTTATTATTTATATTTTTATTTCACTATCTTTCAATTCAATTAAAAAAGTATAATTTAATTAATTTTAAAGATAAATATAACTAAATTATTAGATAAATAATATAGTAATATGCATATGATTCATATTGAATATTTTATTTATGTTAAGAGATAAACATGATGGATGAAAACAAGCATATGAATGATAAAATTAGTCTCATCTTAGCATAATATGTATCATGTTTTTTCTCATTTTGGAGGTTACTCTCTCTAAACTATGATAAAAAAATATTTTAAGAGAGGATAAATCTCAAAACTATTGATTTTATTTTAAAAAATATAATACATCAATTCTTAATAAACTTTTATAGTATTCTCATATCAAAATAATTGAATTTTGGTCAATATTATCATCTAAAAATGTTATCATATTATTTATAAATTAACTATTATTATGTAATAATTATTAAAAGTGTTGATTAAATGGGACATATTTATCATTAAGTTACTTTCCATGCTACGTATATATATATATATATAAGTAATCATATAGATTACTACCAATCAAACTCATAGAGTATATAGAGTATAGACGAAACAGATTGCATCCAACTTTAGCTTCACCTTTTCATTTGATCTGAATTTAAAACATAATATAAATTCAAATGAGAATCTGAAGTATACACATACAAAAGCTCGGAAAACTCATAAAAGGCAAGAGCATCAACTTGCATTAAGGTTATAGTGAACAATTCCTCTTTGTCCTGCAAAGCAAAACAAAGTGGAAATGGGAAAAAATAGATTGTGAAAAAAAAAATAGAGAGTACAGAGAGTATAGAGAGCACAAATAGCATAAACAGCACACAGAGTATAGATGAAACACATCTCAGTAGAGCAATCCAGCTTCAAACAGGTTGTTGCAGATGTTCTCTGCTAATCATAATTTATCCAAAACTGTCAAGGAAAATTGAAGAAAAATAGATGAAATACTGTGTACTCCAAGTACACGAACGAGATGAAACACATCCCGAAAACATTCCATATCAACCAAATTCTGCAGTGTTCTCTGCTAATAATAAAAGATCCAAACTGCAGGTGTTCTCTGCCCAATAATATTAAAAAAATGAAATACCTTGTACAATTATTTCCTACTTATCAAACTTTAAATGTATAGTTCTTAGCTTGGCTTTTTCATTCCCAAATAAAAGATAGTGTAAGCGAACTTGGCACTAAAGCAATTCATCTTCTTAGGCCAATCTTGGTGGTCAGCCCAGTTAAGTGGGGATTTCTAATTGCTGCCTCCATGTACTTAGACAAACATCCCGATCAACACTATTATCTTGAATGGCGACCCTCACCATTTTGATTGGCCATTTGTGGGATCACTCAAGATTGGTACATCTTCAACAAGTAATTTGATCTGAATAGCAAGAAGTATAGTATATAAGGGAGGTAAAAAAACCAGTTTACGAAAACCAAATTGAAAATAACTCTTACAATCTCTAGAAAAATGGCCTTATGGGTTAGTTTTGGTAATGAGTCATAAAAATACAAGGCCCCTAGCTTAATATGCCCAACCAGGAGTGTCTAGTGTTGATTATCTATAATTAGAAGTAAGAGTAGCTCAGCCCTTGACACACTATCTGCAGTGACATGTTGGATGAACATTTTGCTTTCCTTGTGTAGGTCATATTTTGCATAGCTCTATAAAAAAAGAAGAGAATGTTTATAAATTATAGTTTCTATCTATACAAATAATGATTGAATTGTAATACCCTGCATATTTATGGGGTAATTTACCTAGTGTAAGCATGAGATGTACAAATAGGGGACATCTGACCCTCTGAGTACTCTCACAATAAGAAGCGAAGCATCATGTATATCGAGATATTGATCTGTCGAACTCATCGATCGCCTCGTGCAATAATGATATTCACCGTGAATGTATCACCCTTGCAAGTGATAAATATTTTAAAGTGAGCTTAATTAAATGAATAGGTTATTTTATGTATGAAGGAGCTGATTGAAGATTGACTTGTCCTCGAATCGAGAGCATGACGTGTCAATAAGATGGAGCATCGACTTAGGAAGAATAGCTCTGGATGAGAACTCAATAATGATGTGCCTCTGCTGGCTGCAACAAAATTACTGACAACTAAAGTTAATGATGAAGAGCTAGATTCACTATGAATTAAGGATCGATCTCGAGATGATTCATACCTCCGATGCTCCTCCACCACAGCGATAGCGATCATGGGTGTCGACCTTTACTGGCTCATCTTTGCGAACCTATAAAAAAATTTAGTGAAATCTATTTATATTATCTCAAATTTAAAAGAAAGTAACTTAATACCTCTGTTGCCGGCTTCTCATCTTGAGTGGAGGCCACCACATCACTTATTCTTGCTCATGACTTCCTGTAAGTGTGTGTGAAGGGGGAACTAACAGCTTTCCTCTTCCTTATCTATCGAGCTTTCACAACATGCTTAATCTGTCAATTAAAGGATTCGAAGCATCCTCATGTGCATTGGAGGCCTCCACAATAGCTTCCCCTATGCTGGACTCAACAGGGGCTTCACTAGTGGAGGCTGCCTCAGGGGCTTCCCAAGTGGAAGTATCCACAGGGGCAGCAGTGTAGTTGCCTCCACAGGAGACTCCCTTGTGCTAGCCTCCATAGGGGCAGCTCCTCTGGTAGCCACCATAGGTGTTGCCCCTGTGACTGCCTCCTTAAGAGTTCCCCCTGTGGTGACCTCCATAGGAGCTTCCCCAATAATAGGGATGGTAGGACCCCACTACCCAGCAAGAATCTCCTCGATAGCAGTAACCCGTAAATCAATCCCATCCATTCTCTCTGTCATTGTTGCTTGAAAATAAGATACTATATCTTTCAAGTCCCTAAAACCTGCAAGTATCCTCTCTACCACAAAGCCTTACGTGGGGTAGTAGCGAGCTGATACATAGATGGGAGAGAATATCGAGGAGAGACAAATGGAGATTCAATGGGGGCTGAACTTAGTGGACTTAGAATGGGACTGCTATCGGGTTCAACATGTATTGCATGTTGGGCAGGGGAAAATGATTCAAGGAGCCAGGTCTCCTCTTCTGATATGTCCTCGAATGAAAGGCAGATATGTGTTAAACTGATAAGAAAATGTGATGACTATAATATAGATAAATACATAATTATAGAACTAATTGATATTATTATATGTTACATGGTGTCCTCCTAAACCAGTGAAGGCTTCATCTGAAAACTTTATTTTTGGCCATCGCAATATACGTGGCTTTGCAAATGGAGATGGAGGTCTCATGATACTTATGTGCTCAGCAGCCCAGATCTACAATTAATATTTATGTAAGTTAACTTCAATGCATCAAATAATACATAACCGAAGATATAAAACATACCATAAGAAGAGTGGAAAATCCACTCATGTACCCGGGTGTCCTCTGGGTATGAATCTTTGATGTAATACCATCAAATTATAAAATTATGATGCCCAGATGGCCTCTGCCCAGTTGTATTCAGCAAATTTATCTATCTCATTGATGCAGGCAATCAATTTCGATGCCACCCTATAGTTGTGATATACAAAAAAAGATTTGACGAAAAAATGTACAACTACAAACTGTCTGTGAAACGAAGCTATCCGATGCTCAAGCATAGTCTTATACCACCGAATCAATATGCAAAAGGAGGATTTCGCCATAAGACCTTTTCCCTGTTTGCATCCCTACAATTACTACAACTTCATCGGGGGTGAAAGGAATGCACTGCCCACCCAGAAAGAAAGCTTGCTTCTCTATCTCCTAGCAAGATAGGATTGAGGCAATGACTATTGAGTCTTGCTGAATTCTGTTGAGTCCAATGAATTGATGCAGATGAAGCCTATTTAAAATGTCAATGACTTCATCATTAAATCGTGCTGCAATATTATCAAACACCATTCTAACGGTGGTAGGCCTGCATCTCAAAGTTATCTTTCCAAATATTATAAATTTCAAAATGAAATGTCAATTAATGAAAGTAATCTGAACAACCAGGCCAAAGAAACTGGAAAAAATGTCCACAAAAACATCTATACTCTCAAGAGAGTACAGAGAGAACGTATGCAAAATAACACTACTAAACCAACCAAATAGTCACCAAATTACTTCCACTGGAATATAATGAACATAATCTGAACAACTAGGCCAAAGAAACAGGAAAAAAATGACCAAAATTCTTTGTACTCTCAAGAGAGTACGGAGAGTACAGATGTAAAATAACACTACTAAACCATCCAAACATCCCACCAAATTACTTCCAATGTAAATGTAACATAATGAACAATGCCAAAGAAACTAAAAAAAATATCCACAAAATAATCTGTACTTTCAAGAGAATACAGAGAGTATAGATGCAAAATAACACTAAAAAATCAACCAAACAGCCTCTAAATTGTTCCTGATGGATTGCAATGAACAAAATTCCTCCAAACAGGCCAAAGAAACAGAAAAATGTCAAAATACATACTCAAGAGAGAGAGTACAGATGCAAAATAACACTACTAAACTAACCAAACATCCCACCAAATTACTTCCATTGTGAATAACATGAACAATCAACAACTGCCAAAGAAATGGAAAAATCCAAATCATCATTCTCTTGAGAGTACAGAGAGTACAGATGCAAAAATCTCTCAGAAATCATCCAAACATCTCACCAAATTACTTCCAATGTAATGTAATGAACATAATCTGAACAACCAAAGCAAAAGAAACAAAAAAAATATCCACAAAATCATCTGTACTCTCAAGAGAGTACAGAGAGTACTGATGCAAAATAACAATAAAAAATAACCAAATAGCTTCCAAATTATTCCTGATGCATTGCAATGAACAAATTTCCTCCAAACAAAGAAACAGGAAAAAAATGTCCAAAATGCTCTGTACTCTTAAGAGAGTACAGAGAGTACAGATGCAAAATAACACTATTAAACCAACCAAACTTCCCACCAAATTGCTTCCACTGGAATGTAATGAACATAATCTGAACAACCAGGCCAAAGAAATTGGAAAAATGTCCAAAATCATCTCAGTACTCTAGAGAAAAACAGATGCAAACATCCCACCAAATTGCTTCCAATGTAATGTAATGAACATAATCAACAACCGCCAAAGAAATGGAAAAATATCCAAAAATTATTTGTACTCTCAAGAGAGTACAAAGAGTAATGCAAAATAATAATAAAAATAACCAAACACTAAATTATTCCTAATGGATTGTAATGAACAAATTTCCTCCAAATAAAGCCAAAAAAACTAAAAAAAATGACAAAATGCTCAGACTCTCAAGAGAGTACGAGAGTACAGATACAAATAACACTACTAAACCAACCAAATACCAAATTGCTTCCACTGAATGTAATGAACATAATCTAAACAACTAGCCAAAAAACGGAAAAAATGTCCAAAATTATCTCAGATTTGAGAGTAGAGTACGATGCAAAATCCCCAATCCAAACATCCCACCAAATTATTTCCAATGTGTAATGAATATAATCTGAACAAAGCAAAGAAACTGGAAAAAATATCCACAAAATCATCTGTACTCTCAAGAGAGTACATAGAGTACATATGCAAAATAACATTATAAAAATAATCAAATAGCTTCCAAATTGTTCCTGATGAATTGCAATGAACATATTTCCTCCAAACAGACCAAAGAAATAGGAAAAAAATGACCAAAATGCTCTGTACTCTCAAGAGAGTATAGAGAGTATAGATGCAAATTAACACTACTAAACCAACCAAACAACCACCAAATTGCTTCCACTCGAATGTAATGAATATAATCTGAACAACCAAGCCAAAGAAACTGAAAAAAAAAATATCCACAAAATTGTCTATACTCTCTTGAGAGTACAAAGAGTACAGATGTAAAAATCCCCCAGAAACCATCCAAACATCCCACCAAATTGCTTCCGATGTAATGTAATGAACATAATCTGAACTACCAGGCCAAAGAAACTGGAAAAAATGTTTACAAAATCATCTGTACTCTCAAGAGAGTACAGAGAGTACAGATATAAAATAACACTAAAAAACTAACCAAACAGCCTCCAAATTATTCTTGATGGATTGCAATGAATAAATTTTCTCCAAACAGGCCAAAGAAATAGGAAAAAAATGTCCAAAATTTTGTACTCTCAAGAGAGTACAGAGAGAGTACAGATGCAAAATAACACTACTAAATCAACCAAACAGCCACCAAATTGCTTCCATTGGAATATAATGAACATAATTTGAATAATCAGGCCAAAGAAACTGGAAAAAAATGTACAAATCTCATTTCTTGAGAGTACAGAGTCGATGCAAAAAATCTCCCAGAAACCATCCAAACATCCCACCAAATTACTTCCAATGTAATGTAATGAACATAATTTGAACAACCAGGCCAAAGAAACTGGAAAAAATGTCCACAAAATTATCTATACTCTCAAGAGAGTACAGAGAGTACAGATGCAAAATAACACTAAAAAACCAACCAAACAGCCTCCAAATTATTCCTGATGGATTGTAATGAACATATTTCCTCCAAACAGGCCAAAGAAATAGGAAAAAAATGACCAAAATGCTATGTACTCTCATGAGAGTACAGAGAGTCCAGATGCAGAAATCAGGCCACAGAATTTTAATTCCATCGACTGAACATATTATCATCCCTAATCAGGCCACAGGATTCATCTTGAAACATGACCAAACATCCTATCATGTGATATTCTAAACATTTCACAAGGCTAATCAGTTCAAAAATTTGAAAATAATGGCGTGTACCATCTTGACAGTACAGAGAGTATACATGCAAAACATCTCTAAAAACTTCTAAAATATATCCCGTTCATTTAAAGAACTCAAATGTTCTAAAATGTTCACATACTGGATGGTGAGAAGAATAGAGAAAACCCTAAATTCATTAAAGTTCGAAAACATAGGTGTAAATACCTCATGTTGTCACCTACAATACCTCAATGGAAGTTATTAAAGACGTACAAACCAGAGCAACGTCGGACGTTCGCTATCAACAAATTTGCGAGAATGAGAAAGCACTATCATAATGGGAGGAATGTTGAACGACGCACGTCTCATTTTTTTCTCCCGTTTGAACGGTGGGTCGAAGGTCGCTAGAAAATGGCGTGGCGCCTAGTTCTGTTTAAGCTAAAACAGGAAAAAACTATGGACACTCATTAAGATTGGAGTCCGCACATAAAGCTATGTGTGGACTCCGGACGTAATATTTTCTCCCAACTGAGAGCTCCCATGCATGCGTGGAAATAGGGTTAGGGTCAGCTGGTTTTTTTTCTATAGGTATATATATATATATATATATATATATATATATATATATATATATATATATATATATATATATATATATATATATATATATATATATATATAACGATTCATACAAATAAAAATTAATCCTAATTTCGACTTTTGATATGACAAAATCATATATTCAATATATATATCAATCTTAAGTTATTCCAATATTCCGGATGCAACGGCATAGTCCATTTCATGAGCAGAAGCCGTTTGGTTCGAGTCAACGTCGGATCGGGTAAATTTCAGTTCAAAATTGCGCGTCGTCACTTCTGATTTCTCGATATTCATGTAGACTCATCCGAATTGAGCGCGGACAGTCTCATTTCATAAGTTTTGATATTTTGACACTAACAATGTGATCAATTTTATGAACAAAGGTCATTTGGGTAATATTGTGGCTTTCCAACCTCGATATACGTGTAAGCGCATCGACGGATTTTCTTCTTGATTGGTTGGCCGTCGAATTGTCCAATATGGGGATTCTAATCAATTTCGATGTTCTGAACGTGACAACGAAGTCTGTTCATCGATCGGAGATCATTTTGACTGATTTTTAATACCATCGAGTGCATTGCAACTCTCTCTTTAGAATTTACCTTGTGAGCTCGACTTTATATAGCATGAAAGTATATATATATATATATATATATATATATATATATAATTTTATTTGAACTAACTTATCTAAAGTAAAATGTATGTTTTCATATATATGATCTGATTGGATTTAGAAACAAAGGGCTTGCTTGAGATCACTTTATTCTATGTTTTTATTTTTTATTTTATTTATTTATTTTAAATAAATCAAGTTAGATCTAAAAAATTTAATTAATTTAGTTTGATCAATAATAAGTTATATATCACCTGTAGCTAGATCTATTGTAAATCAAAATTAAATAAAATCAAGTCAGGCTCCACGTATCTTGAGCAAGGTGTTGACCTACATGTATGCTCAATCAGTCAAGTCGAGCTCACGAGCCGAATTCGACGGACTTCGGATGCAATGATGAGCAAATTTCATGAAGGCGAAATCTCTTGGTGGTGTCTTATCTACTATTTCATTTGCCTCCTGAAAATTTCACCGACACATAAATCATATACTCTTCATCGAGAGGTCGATGGAAAATTTTTGGAGCCCACACAAGATCCGCTTAGATAAATGGACATCATCATTCATGATCCTATTATCAGTATCATTTAAAGTTAATTTTAGTGTTATATATATTGATATGATACTGAAAATTCTACTAGTCGAAGTACAAATCTTGATGTTAAAAACAAACTGATCCGAAGTTGAAACTGGTCGAAATCAAGAACTTAAAATATCATTGGAAACTTTGGGATATCGATTAAACCCCTAAAAAGCTCTCAAACATGGAATGTTTATAGTCCAATCGAGTGTGTCGATGAACCAAATCTAACAAGCCTAAGATCTCAAATTCTTATTTCATTTGAGCATTCAAATATTAAAAATATATCAAATGATCAAAGGGATCATTTTGAGCCGTCCTATGAAGTGGAGTGGTACGGGTTTTGCATGTATTTAAAGAGACGCCACTCTTCCAATCTATAAATAGCCCCTCATTCCTCATATGAGGGGAGCCCAAGCAAGAGAGAGGAGAGAGCCCTAAAACTTGAAGATCCTCCAAGCACAATCATGCCACCACTCGACGGTCGTCAACCACCGCCACCGGTAGCCGTCGTTGATCCTCGCCATCATCAACCTCTGCCAGTCTCCATCATGATGACCTTCATCGCCCGCCTCGTTGTCATCATCGCTACCACTAGCAATTGTTACCACCAACGCTACATAGTCGTTGTTCCTTTCTCATACAATTCTATAATCCCATAGGGAAGATTTTATACTCAAACGATACATAGTGGAAGTTTTTTTATGCCAGCTGCGGATTTTTCCCTCTGAGGTTTTCATGTGAAAATTTTTGGAGTTTTCTTGTTCACTCGTTAAATACATGTGTGTGTGCTGGATTTCACAACAAGGCTAAGGCGTAAACTTTTACTCTACCGCAACTAGTTTTCTAGCACATAACAGTTTGGCATCGTCTGTGGGAGAAGAACTCATCAGTCATAATTTTTGTGAACACCCGCATTATGGCCAATAGGCGTAATACCCGTCACAACGGAGCCTCCCGCTCCAACTCCTGTCACTCTCAAAATCAATCCTTGAACCAAGGATGCCAAGCTTCTTCCTCACTCCCCCTAATAGACGTGACCCTGTCGGTGAAGGTGCGATAGGGATCTCTTTAGAAGTTCATATCCTCTGAATGGAAGAGTCTCAAAAAGAGATGATTCGACTTTTGAGAGGAACACAATAGCCATTACCACGACAAACACACCTCCCCCAAGATCGATCGTTAGCCATGGGAGGTCAAAATGTCGATCTCCTTAACAATGAAGTTCCTCCGCTTCCTGACCATGATGCTGATCTCCTTGACACTACTAGTTCTACTCATCCATCACGTGCAGCTCAACCGACTGCTAATCCACCAATTATTGCTGGTAGCTTGACACATTATCATTCTATTCCCACTCATCATGTTATACGTGTAATTATGATGCTTAATGCAAGATGAATTTCACCTTCAAGAGAAATCATCTTCCCCTCACCGCGCTATGAGGAATCTCACCTTTATAAGCTATTCTTCAACATCCTATTCCCGTGGGTTTCAAGCTTAGCATTGATTCCTATGATGTGACCACCCACATGAACACATCGACCATTACTGTGACTATCATTATCCAACGAGCGACACACGCTTTGTCGTCTTTCCATCCTCAAGCAAGCTCGCTTTCTACTCCCTTCCAAGGGGATCCATCCATACCTTTGACAAACTCGCCAAGATTTTTGTGGAATAGTTCATTGCAAACAAGAGGATCATTAAAGATTCCTCCCATCTCTCTGGCATTCGTCAGAATGAGGGTGAATCACTTAAGGAATACTTCCAGAGGTTCTCCTTAGAAGCTCGCCAAAGTAGACCCGAACTATTAAGAGGAGTTTTCCATGGAGGACTCCATCTGTGGCCTTTTACTGCCACTAATGAGACACGGTCCACTCATGCCGAATTCTTGGTTCATCGTATGGAAGCACAAATCTCTACTGATGAGGCTATTACTGTCCATCACAAATAATTTGAGCAATCTATAGAAAAACATAAAAGCACCGCAGAGAATGTGGACCGACAGTCCTATCAAAAGAAGCAACAAAACAGTCGTGATCTCCCTCCACGACCCCCATATCAACGACGTGAACCACGACCCGAAAAGGAATACACGCCACCGAACACATCTCGTGTTAACCTCCTAATGGCTATTCGAGATGAAGAAAATATCAAGTGGCCGCATCCACAAACCAAATTCAGAAATTAAGACCAATATTGTCACTTCCATGAAGTCATGGACATACTAGAGGCATGCAAACAACTCAAAGAAGAAATTGAGAGGCTCATTCAACAAGATATCTACGCGTTTTGTGAAGAATCAATGTCGACTCAAACAAACATACAACTAGGGGCAACCAAGACAATCATCAAAATAACAAAATAATCATCAAATAGTTGGAGAAAGAAACAATGTCAGAGGACCAATACTATCTAATCAAGTTCACCATCTCAAGAGAGTTAAAGAAGTCTTCTTGATCATTCCATCTCAATGACTCGGACTTAGAAGGAGTCATGTTCCTCATCAAGATCCACTTGTATCATAAATCGGGATTGGTGACCCATGCTATAATGTTAAGAGAATTTTGATTGACAATGGGAGTTTTGATGTCTTATTTTACTCCACATTTCTTAACATGGGGTTAGGGAAAAGCTCCAACTTCCGGGATATATGGGTTTGATAATCTGTCAAGTAGAGGGACAATCACCCTTCTGTCCTTGGTGAATTTTCTCAATAAGTTCATTTAATCCAATTCATGGTGGTCAAGTCGATTCATATAACGCTATCTTTGGAAGGCCTCCAATCAATTTTTCATCAGATCTCATCTTAAGATGAAATTTCCAACCCCTTGGAGTTGGAGTGGTCTGTGGAAATCAACAGATAACATAATCATGTTATCTCAGACAAGCTCAACCACACCCTTCTGTGACCTTCAGCATCGAAGATTTTAATTTTCGAGATGAAGAAGTACCCCAGAAAGCTTCACCTGTAGAAGACTTGCTCTCTGTTGCATTATCAAATGACCAACCACTACAAATAATCGCAAGTAGGATCTTTGCTCTCAGACGAATAAAGGAAAAAATATACAGACTTCTTGCAGAAATCAAGACATCTTTGAGTCGGCGGATATGCGGTCGACCCCGATGTAATCATGCACTCCCTCAAGATTGATCCGACATTCAAATCATCCAAGAAGCGAAGTTTTTGATCATCAGCTATTGAGCAAGAAGTTAACAAGCTCTAGAAGGATTCATGAGAGGTACATTACCCTACATGGCTAGCAAATGTTATCATGGTTAAGAAAACAAATGGAACATGAGAATGTGTATTGATTACACCCTTAACAAGGCTTGAAAGATAGTTTTCCTCTTCCTCAATTGATCAATTGGTTGATGCTACGTGGACATCAAATGCTCAATTTTTTGGATGCTTACTTACAAAAATAAAAATGAACAACGGATGAAGAAGCTGACATTTCAAACATATAAAGGTTTATATTGTTACCAAGTTATGTCATTTGGATTAAAAAATGCTTTTTATCAACGCCTTATGAATAAGGTTTTAAAGACCTATTAGGCGCACAATGGAGGTATATGTGGATGACATGTTAGTGAAAAGCTTAGAAAAAATCATATTTCGACTTAGAAATATGCTTTAACCTTCTTCGACGTTATAACATGCGAACCCAAAGTATGCTTTTGGGGTTACGTCGGAAAATTTCTTATTATGGTAACCAGGTGGGATAGAGGCCAACCAGAAAATCAAAGCTCTCAAAGATATGACTCCTCAAAGAATATCAAGTTCAATGTTTGAATGGATGAATTGCTGCGTTATCAGCTTCTAGCCGTTCGGGATAAATACTTGCCATTCTTTAAAATATTAAAGGGAGCTAAAAATAATAATTTTTAATGGGCTGATGAATGTCAGTCTGCTTTTGAGCAACTAAGGAGTATTTAGCATCTCCACCCCTACTATCCAAGCCTATTCAAGGAGAGATATTATACTTATATCTCGGTCTCTTCCTACGATAAGCTTTAGTGTGAAGAAATGGGATACAACGACCAATTTATTATGTCAACAAAATTCTCTCGATATAGAAAGTCATTATCCACTTCGATAAGGTGGCTCGGCTTTAGTTTTCTCGAAAAAATTAGTCCATACTTCCAAGCTCACCTATGTTTTACACTCATTTACCATTAAGGGCCATCTAAACCGAAGCATCAGGAGGTTAATCAAGTGGTGCAGAGGGAGAGTTTGATATAAATTTTCTACCTCTATAAAGTCTCAAGTACTGAGACTTTATAATGGAATACTAACTCCGGAGGAATCTCTGCTACTTGCCTTTCGTCTCCTCAATGGACCCTCTATGTTGATGGAGCTTGAGAAATCTTGTCTTTGAGCGAATCTTACTTATTTCCCCACAAAATACCTTAGAGTATGGACTTCACCAAATTTTTTGCAACTAATAATATGGTGAATATGAGGCTCATGTAGGGGTTGAGACTTATTGGTGTGAAGCTCGACTTAGTGATCCCTGACTCTCAACTTGTGCCTCCCAAGTTAGGGAAACTTTTTACTCATAATCTCAGCACAATACCTCCACTTGGTGAAGTCTCTTCTTGCCCATTTCAAGACACATCAAATCATTCACATCTTTGAGAAGAATACTCAGTGATGCTCTCTAAGCTTGCTACATCTACTAGGGATCTATTTAAGAAGGCATGTTGAAGAAATATATTTTCCTAGTATCCAAGGGTCATGGGTAATTCAAGCAATTTAATGAGATAAAGGAACATTTGTGGATGGACCCCATCTGTCTTTTCTACAAGAAGGAACCCTTCACGAAGACCCAACTTCTCATCTCAAGATAAGCTTCAAACTTTACTATTATTGAGGTGAACTATACAAATGAGCTTTCTACCATACCCTCTCTCACCTTGAGGCCATTATGCATTAGAGAGGTTCACTGGGATATGTGGAGAACACCTAGGAAGGGTGCCCTTAAAATTATAAAAGGAGTTCTATTGGCCTGATGAAACAAGATGCCTTGAGTTCACAAAAAAATGTGCAAGTTGTCAGTTGCACTCTAACCTCTCTCACATGCCACATACAAAGCTCTCATCCATTCAAAGCCCGTGACCTTTTGCTCAATGGGGAATTGATATCATGGGACCTTTTCTGATAGCATCAGGGCAACAAAAGTTTATCATTTTAGTCGTCGACTACTTCACTAAATGGGTGGAAGTCAAACCACTCGCTAAAATTATGGAGGCAAATGCTAAATAATTTATTTGGAAAAATATAGTATGTCGATTTAGTCTTCCTACAAAGATCATCACTGACAATGGAACCCAATTTACTGGAAAAGTCTTTACGTCCTTTTGCAAAGATCTTCACATTCATTCTTTGCATATGGTAGCACATCCTCAAATTGCGGTGAAGCTACCAAGCTATACTCAAAGGACTAAAAAAAATATCTTGAGAAGGTCGGGGGCAATGGGTTGATGAGCTTTCTGTTCTTTGGGCTTACGCTACATCGCACCGGGTGAGACACCATATAACTTGTGTTTTCCGCTATTATACAGTAGATATCGGGTTCCAAGTCCAAGAGTTCAATTATTCAATCATGATGGTAATGAAGAAAAACTTCGACACCACCTGGACCTACTCACCGAAACTCGTGACATGACCCTACTTGTTCGCCAAAGGGTAGCTCATCACTTCAATAGAAGAGTAAAACCTCATCCCATATCTGGTGACTTGGTCCCTAAAGTCTCAAGCTAGGCAAAGGCCCTCAATGCAATAAACTCTCATATCTTTGGGATGGCTCATATGTGGTTATAGTTGTGGTAAAGCCAGGAACATTCAAGCTCAATGATCTAGAGGAAAAAACTTTACCTCGAACTTGGAACGAGAATCTCAAAAATATTATCGTAATTCTCGCATAATTATGTGCACTTTTATTTTATCTCATTTATCATTTCCTCTTCATGTACCACACTTAGATAAAGACTTATTGTTGTTGTCATCATTTCTCTTGAAACTCATATCCGTGTTAAAATCATCTTATGATTGTATCGAACTTATCGAGTAATGAATTTATAGCTTTTTTTACAAGCTTATTTCTTCTTCATTTAATCCTCCACTTTAGAAATATACAACTCACGTTGTATCTTAATGAGCATAATCAATCCCAGGGGACTTGATCGGACCTCTTCTTCCATCTGGTAAGAAGTCAAGTAACACTTTGGCTAATACATAGGATAGGTCAAAAGGTCCTTGGTAGACATTTTGCGACCTCTTCCATATAGGTTAACATCATATAACACTTTGGATGATACCTAGGATAGGTCAAAAGGTCCTTGCTGGACATTCCGTGACCTCTTCCATACAGGTTAACGTCATCAAGTAACGCTTTGACAAAAAACCTCGGATAGGTAATCCTCGATTATTCAATTGACCTCATCCATATAGGTTAGCGTCGAATAATATTCTAACCAATTACAGATATGTAAAACAAAAAAGAGCATATCATAAAAAATGATGCCATTAACATGATGATATAAGAAAGAATCAAGATTGATACACACTAATAACATATATATAAAAAAATGCATCCTCAAGTGATCTCATATCAGTTGGTGATATGAGCGTCCTCCTCACCACTAGGAGATGCTCCTTGGACTCACTCTCAACTCCTTCATCTCTGAAAAGTCTTGAGATACTTGGCGGGGAGATAGATCCTCAATACTAGCTCGGTCTTGCGATGCACTAAGCGATTCCTTTAAGAACCCTCGATGAAGCCCTCCTCAACATTGGTGCTCCAAGTCCTTCACTTCAACATCAAGAATATGATTGAGCTTCACGAACATGGTCTTGATTATCCGATAAGCCGGAGAGTTCTTAAAGTCTTCCACTACCTTCAAGGAGATTTCATTTGCTTCCGCTTGACATTATGCTCCTTCTCGAAAGCGATCTTGTAATGCTTTCTTCTCCTTCGAGCTCTCTTCTCCACAAGTGCCTTGAGTCTTTTCTCTTTTTTGAGTCTCTCCTCACCTCAATCACTCATCATGAATCTCCACCTCGACACGGAGAGAAAGAGAAGTCGACATGTTAGCTGTTCGCATTGGTGATCCTCCAAAGTGCCACTTCTTTGGCTTACTCATCTTTCTCATACATGCCTTGCAGATATTTTACCTTCACAAATTCAGTATTCCACTCGTCTAAAGAGACACCCAAATGAGTCATCATCCCTAATGTTTGAGTTACCTATAAAGAAAAAAAATCATCACATATATTACACAAAAGAAAAGGAGGAAAAGAAGAAAGAAGGGAAGACAACGTACCAATTCATCTGCTCGTTGACGCCCAGTGCATATGTGATTTAACACCTCTTTAGAATGTGGCTTGAAATGAACTCCCCATCATGAGTTGAAATAGCTAAACTCTAGATGCCAGGGTGAACATCTTCTTGAGATATCGGCGTAGTCACTTGACATGTCTTCTTTTTTTTTTAGGGAAGAAACATTGCCACCACCTCATTGTGGCATCTTGAAAGAACCTATGAATATGAGGAGACCTTTCATCACCTTTACTTGACCTCTTTAGTGGAAAAGAATGAGATCTCCTTGGATGGAAGGGCCAACCTTGAACATTCTATCTTCAACTATATATTTGCTAATGCGAACTCATGTTGTAAGCTTTCTACATTAAGAACATTAAGAGTTGCCAAGATCTTATTCTCTTCAATGGTAATGGATGGTCATTCAATCTTCCCCATCTCTCGAAGGCCCCACTCATTTTTCACAAAAAGAATCCATTAGACCAATTTTAGAGGGATCCGTCTTTGAAATTCTATCAAATTCTTTATAGTCGATAAGAAACACGTCCCCAGTATCACATGTGAATCTACACATTACACAAGTATTTGATGTTCAAAGTAACACCATGCTCTCTAAAAGAAGATAATCAAACCAATGACCACTTAAAAATGAAAATTGTGACAAAGTACACCACATATTTTGAAGATCTCAATCACTCAGGAGCCAAAGGGAATCAGTCCGCATGAAGAATCATCTCGAGTAAAGTACCACGAGGTGGAGGTGAGCTCAATCGGACTTTTTTAGCAACAATGACCAACTCATTAGGGAAGTGAAATTTTCTGGAACACCATTAAACTATCGATGTGATAGTGGATGATATCGTCTGTCAGTCACGTTATGGGTTTTCTTCGCCATCACCACGTGAAAATACATGATAAAAAGAGGAAGAAATGACAAAAATCAAAATTTTGTGAAGCACTTACTTACCCCAATACTTGGTATCCTTTTGACTCTCTGCTCGGATAGCTTGGATAAAATTTTTTCTACTGATCATGAAAGATACATACATATGAGAAAAGAGAGAGAGAGAGAGAGAAGATACTCCCCTCTAATGATGCTCGAAAATTACCTGCCAAACTTTTGAAGTCATTCGAATGATGGTTCCTAGCTAACGCTTCTTAGCCATCTTGGCGATTATCAACTACTGAACCATCCATTGAAGTTTCAAGTCAATTTCCTACAGAGGAAGTCTTGATCTCCAAATCGTTGATCAGATAAGGCGACACCTCTTTCGAGGGAAAATAGCCTGTAGGTATGAACTACGCCTTGATCGCCTCCCGGTCGATCCGAGGGTAGTGCCTCTTTCGAGGAAAATGAGCCTGCCAGTATGAGCTACACTCTTCGCCCAAACCGGTCCGACAGGATCAATGCCTCTTCGAGGGAAAATAGCTCGCCATATGAGCTAAGTCTTGATCGCTCCAAACCTTGGTCAGAAAGAGCTTACGCCTCTTCGAGAGAAAAGCTGGAATCTCCATAGCTGAACCCGGTGCCCCGAATGAACCTCAAGAAAAAGAAAGCCTAAAGCATTTAAGAAGTGTGCCTTCTCCTGTGGGGTTTTATAGACCCCAGAAAAGGGTAAAATCATCAAAATCACGCCAAAATAAACCATCAAAACCTATTTGGGCAGCAGGCCTTGCCCTGGCGCCGCCACTGCCACTCAGCGTGGCCAGCGTTACGCCATACCACCTTCATGACGCCGTATCCAGACCCATGGCGCTTATTCGCCCGGCCCGTGGCCCGCGACAACATTGCTGGGCCTTCTGCCATACGCCATGGTTGCCGCAGTATGCGTGCCGTAAGGCCGGAATACTCCGTAACCTCAAAATCTCGTGCATTGCATATGTCAGCGATACATCTCATAGTCATAATTTTGTGCTCATGAAGATCGTTCTCAAATTGTATTGTTAAAGGACAAATTTTATTGAAGAATTTGTTATTTTCAAGTATATATATATTTTTGGATGATTGAGATAATGTCATCCAAAATAGAGGACAACCGATATGACACGAAAATTCTTTAAAACCGAATCTTGACGTTAAAAGCAAGTCAAAAGTTGGCGTGAAATCAGAACTTAAAATATCATTAGAAACTTTGGGATATCGCTTAAATCCAAAAGCTTTTAAACATGGAGTGTTTATAGTCAAATCGTCTCGACAAGCGGATCTAACAAAGATCTCAAATTTACTTCATTTGAGCATTCAAATATTTAAAATACATCAAATGATCAAAGGATCATTTTTTAGCCCAGATGAAGAGTAGTGGTTTTGCATGTATTTAAGGCGTCTCACCTAAATAGTCTCATTTTATCATATGAGGAAAGGAGAGGAGAGAGCCTAAAGCGAAGATTCTCCAAATTGTGCCACCTCGGCGTCGCCAGCCGTTTCATCGCCGTGTCCTCCTTGTCGTGGCTTCATCATGTGACGACCTTCATGGTCACATGTTCTCGTTGTTTGCCATCATCTTCTCAGCATTATTACCATGGATTACTGTATGCGTTGTTCTTTCCTTCTCTCAATAATCCGTTATCGGGAAGATTTTGTACTCTAAACAGATACATAGTGGAAGTGGCTGATTTTCCTCTTTTGAGGTTTTCCATGAAAATTTGAGTTTTCTTGTTCTCTTTAAATATATTGTGTCTTTATTTCATAAATAAGCAAATATATATATATATATATCCAATTAAATTTGGACTTCTCGACGCTAAGCCTGCAGCATATATATCCAGAATCACTTGCCTACGCTCCCGGATTTTCTCTATCGTGGATCAAAATTAACGCGTTTTTTATTTTATTTTAATGTCGGTGGTGTTTGCCAGTCGAGGGAATGCTGGTTCAACTTAAAGACTATTTATTTTTCATGTAGTTAATTAACAGTTCCTAGTCGTAATTATCTAATATATTTGGTAAATATAAGTATATAATATGAAAAGATTAGTCACGTGCACACAATGAATCTCGAGTTGAGTTAATCTTGTTACAATGCTATTAATTTTTAACTTGATTCAGTCAATCGGCAAGCGGTTGGACAAATTCAATCATTAAGAGTTTTAAGGTTGTCAGATAAGGAGAAAATTCAATTAAAGGACTAAATCAACTTGATACTAAGTTAAATGATCTATTTGCTGATGAATTCAATAAATTAAAGTCATCAAGGCAACTCGTCCATTCAGAATTAACTCAGCACGAATCAAGTGAAGAGATCTCGTCTTAGTAATAGAATTTGTCATTAGGAGTTAACTTTGAAAGATTTAGATATTTTTATAATAAATAGCATTGTAACATTCCTTCGAGATAGACTAAATGATTTAAATAAAATGTGGACTAATTTAAAATCAGAGTGGTCAAAAGAGCTAAAGCTCCTATTTTGCATAGGTTTATCAAGAGGAAAAATATATAAATATGATAAATCTAAGTACATAATATTAAATGCTAAAATTATGCTCGGTCATTCGTTCTATCCAAACAGCTCAATAACTTGGCAAACTCAAAAAGCCAAAGTTATAGTTACAATTTGCAATTCTTGAATTCAATTTTTATACAATTCTCGCAAATTAAAAATTATTTAGAGGTTAAAACTAGACTTAGAATTTGGATTTTGGACTCTCCTATTCATGATAAGGTCAAATATTGAGAGCATGGAAAGTCTATTCTAATGGCAAATCTAAAAAGGACTTTTCTCATGAAGATGATAATTTTTTTGTGAAATGAGGCACATTCAAGTTAATAACATGTCTAATAAAAATACTACTTAGGCAGAAAAGACTTGAAAACATTCAAGTGTACGCAAGGGAGAACTTCTCAAACAAACTCATCTTTTGTACGTCACTATGTCAATGCAAATATCGTCCTCCTCAGCTCAACTCGTTGGAATTTTTCACTTTAATTCTCGGCAGAATAGTAAATTAATTTGAGTCATTATCAACAGTACTTGCGGTGGATTCCTTTTTTTTTAAAATTTTTTAAATTTTTTTTTAATTTTTTGGGATATTTGAGTGAATTTTATTAACTATTATTTCGTGTGTAAAAAAATGGTTAACATGATCTTTCGCAAATTTGTAAGATCGTTGTATGATAAATTGTATTCAATTTGATAGAATCAGTTCAATTGAACTTTGACTTTTTTAGACATTTATATTCAGAGAATCACTTGCCAACACTCTAACATTTTATCTTGAACTTGAAATTCATGTATTTTTTTAAATTGTAAGTGTAGAGAATGCTCCTTAAACTTGAAAGAAAATATATTCTCCATTTAATTAATTAAAATTTACCTATTTGTAATTACCATGCATTATGCATGCTAAAATTTATGATTAATTTAATTTTAAATAATAATAGTTTAACTGCATGATATATATTTTTAAATATCAATAAATAATGTGAGATTATTATTTTCATTATAACAAATAATCTACTTATATTCATGTTGATGAGAAAAATCATCCATATTATCTGAAATTAACAAAATACAATCTGACAATGGTTAAAATTTCGGTTCATTAATTTATATACTTATTTTAACCAAATCGGCATATCAAACACTCTTGAGAGCCACGGTTTTAATCCCGTATTAACACCTATGCCAAGGTTAATTTATTATTAACTAATCATAGCTATTAAAATGAAATTTGCATAGTGCATGCGAATAAAGGACAGTTTAAACCAATTATACAAGTAATTTATATCTAAATAATACTTTTGGATGTGCAACAACTCGAAGAAAACCTTGCTCCCACACCCTGCCTGGCCTTCCTTCTCACGTCATAATTTATTATTTAATGGTTCAAACGAAGACAATTTAGTTTAGCTAATCCATTGTAATTTATTAAAGGTATATAATTTTAAATTTTAATCAAAGAATGATGCAACATAGATGGTGGAGATGCTATTAGTAGAATTCAAGTTGGATTGAAGTGGAGAATCTACAGCTTATATGATAGAAAAATTTTTAACAAGGAAAATTTTATAAAATGATGGTAAGACAATGACTTATGATGCAGAATGTTCCATAAAGAGAAGCGTAAGACAAAGTTAAGTATTATAAAGATAAATGCTCATATGAGTGGTTTTACTCTTAGAGATAAAATGCAAAATCATATGTTGAAAAGGTCAAGTAATCATTGGCATAAGATTAGAGAGAGTCTAGATGGTTTGGTCATAAACGTCGATTGTCAGATGACATTAGAAGAGTAAATCTTAGATTTGTCTTTATGTTAAGAAAAGATAAAAGCCACAAAAGACTTGGTTAAGATGTATAAAAAAAATAACCCAGTATCTGAATTTAATGATGATCAATGGACACAAGATGAATGATTCTATAAGAAAACTTATGATAAAAGCTCATTGTTATTGTTGTTATAATGATGCAATAGTTTCCTTTAATTTTTTTTCATGTTCCTCTGATATCAATTAATTAATTAATTATGTATTTATAACTCATTAATTTTTTACTATTTATAAAAGTAAATTTTATTTACACTTATTTTAAAATTTTAATCCTTATTTTTTAGTATTTATTAAATTTTAATAATTTAATTGTGTTATGTGTAAATATATGAATTTAGTAATTTAAAAATATGATTTAATATTAAGTATGTGAATAAAAAAATTAAAATGATATGTATGTAATAAAAAAAGTTTATAAAATAATTATAAATCATAAATATTTCATCTTCATTTGTCAAGCTCCCTTTAATAGGGATCCAATCAATGAGACCGACAAGGAAAGTGAACGCCGATCAATATTAATTATATAAAAATGGGTGGATCAGATATGCATTAAACAATGCTTGCCATATAGATATGGGAAAATCTCTGACAGAATTTATTTATTTTTATATAAAAAGATTTTCTATTATCAATTTATAGTTATTAAATATTTTTTTTCATCAACCACTGCTGCAAACACTTTTAAAGATCGGCATAAACATTTTTTTTTCTGAAATATGATTATTCTTAGATTCTTGATTGATCCCTAAATTTAAAATATTAATAATGTTAATTAATAAATTACATAGATTAAATAATTTTTATAACATTCTTCAGCCACAAGTATAAAATTTCGTGCAATAATATATAAATTTAAAATATTTAAAAAAAAGTTCAAAACTCGATAAAATGTAGAACTTATTTAAAAATGAATCATGCAATGTTTAATATTTCAGGAAGAAATTATTTTAGGTGGGCGCGTGCTCTTCTTTAAGAATTTCATTATTATGTCCCTTTAATTTAATTATTAAGATTATTTTTAAAACATAAAATAATATATTTTTATAAATATATATTATAAATACGTAATTATCTAAATAAAAGTATTTATTTATTATTTTTCTATCTATAATAAATAAATTAAAATTTTATTTTTACTTAAATAATTTTACATCAATAGATTTAATAATTTTTTATAATAATTGAAAACTTGCATTATAGATATACTGATTGATAAACAAATTTTATTCCTAGAAATAATAATAATAAAATAATCATAAAAAAGATATTATATTTTTTTTTCAAATTATTAAAATTAACATATATCCTACTAGTTGTTATAGGAAGAGTTGAAAGTGCATTTTTCACTATAAATATTATAAACAAATCAACTACGAAATAGAATAGATGAATGCATATTTAATAATTTATACTGAAAATCATCACCAACCTAAAACTGCCAGAGTGAATCACCTATTATTTAGAGTTTTATAATGTAAGGTGATCTAAAAGCTATCACCCTCCCGGGCCTCCCCTGGTCTTATCAAGTACTCACTATCGCATCAAACAAACTTTCGTGATGGTTCCTAATTAAAAATATAAAGAATGTTGTGTTACTCATTATCTCTTAGCTCAATTAGTGAGCGGCGAATCTTGATCGAGTTCGAATCCTCTTGCGGGCCTATCTTTAGGTAGAAATCAGTAACCGCGTGTTGATGAATGTGGCGCATAGGATTAGTCACGATATCCCCCGATGGGTGGGGTGTTAGGTGGATACCCATTTCAAAAAAAGAAAAAAAGTATGTTGTGTTAGATATAGGACCATATATTAATTATGCATTAAATGCTATATTGTTTTTAAAGATATTAAAATTATGATCAAATAAGAATTAATTATTTTGATTTTTAAGATATCTAATTAATTTTATATGAAATTTATTATATATATAGAGATTACATATTTTATTTAATTTTTATGATAAATTAAAATAAAATGAAATAATTCAAATATAAATAAGATCATGATCTAGATTATAAAGTATTAAAAGTAAGCTTTATCTTAAGAATACCATAATTAAGCATTTCATTTGGGTGTATTTCTAACTCTGAATTAACATTATAAATGAAATTACTATATTAAGTATCTTATGAGGGCTCATCTTAATTATTTTATGTCAACCATATGTATTATTACTAACTTGTTTAGATTGTATGCGCATAAAGAAAGTATACTATCATTAATTATGAGCTTATATTCTTATTTTCAATTAATATTTCTGTGAGCTCCAAAAATTCGCCACTAACCTCTCCGATGAAGAGAGTATAATTTAAATGTCGGTGAAATTTTCAGAAGTCATATGAGATAGTAGATAAGACACTACCTAGAGATTTCGCCCTCATTTTTGTAAGAATTTTAGATCTAGTTCCAGGTTTCCTATAGAGCACCTATAGTTAATTACTTCTCTGTGAGAGAACTTTCGATTAAGGTTAGTCGTTGGGTAAGCAGTGTAGCGTATAATTGCGACATGAGTTTTGAAATTTAGAATTTATGAACTTATGTTTAACTTAAAGGGGATAGTTGGGGAACGATGGCCCGATCTAGATCCCATGATTTTATCATCCGTTGTTGTCCCAGTCTACTTAGTCAGGAGGAGGTGATTGACTGAAGGATCCTCATCAGCAATACATGGGTTACGTCGTCCAAGAAATCCTTGTAGACCTGGGGTGGTGTTTGTCTAAGGAGGCATGCTTAAATCTACCTTAGCTAACAGAGGGTTTTTGCCCAATCAAGTATACCCTATGGTTCACAACTCAAAGGGCAGAGCCATTGGGGAGCAACTGATCGTGATCATAATATAATGGTTCCATTTGGCGGCAAATACGTCGAGGACTCGTCATAATCGTATCTTGTGGAACTCTTGGCTATGCGTCGAGGACAGTCACATCCTTTGTTGGAGATTGTCGAGAATAAACATAGTTGTGTACTTGATTTGACTTTGACTCCTTTGTGAGCTAAAGTTTTCTTAATTTGTCACCTTCAGCAAATAATTGTGAAAGGTGGATTAATTTTTAGCTTTAAGTTTTTAAAAAAATTGAATTTCATTTAAGCATTTATAATTTGGTGATTTATTTGATTTTATATTTACATTGATACTTGAGTTTGAGTAATCCAATTTGAGATTGCAAGCACATTTTTATAGTAAGTATCCTCTCCGGTTGAAATCTTCATTCAACACAACCATCATCGAGGTGGTTAATTGATTGAATCAAATATATTTGAGAACTTTAGATCCTGTCAACTCTGTTTAACCCAATAGGATCGATCTCTTGTCACATGGAAATTTTCAGATATTTTACTAAGTTAAAATTCTTATAATAGATTTTTATATTTTGTTAACCAGGACTCAGTTCTAAGACTAAATCAGGAATCATCCCGCACAGCATCCTTAAACACTAAATTTAAGCATTCAGCATAGTGTCAGGGCCCATGCGAGTGTCTAAAACATATGTGCACTTTTAAGGCATTATATTTTTATTTTAATCATGTATCGTAATGTGTGCAAAGCTCACTTAATTAAATTATTTAAATGAATCTTGATCACAAATCTAAGTATTAGATTGCCCACTGATTTGTGTATTATTTATTTTATTAAAATTTTGATTATTTGCATGCATTTTGAGATGATAAATTTGAATATAGGTCTACTTCAAAATGTATATAACAGTTCAATTGAAGCTTTAATTAACGTCTTATGTTCGCTTGTATAATACGTTGCAAATTCGGTGGCGTAGAAGATGTTTAAGATTGATCTAATATCTTATTAGATTTTTTAGATTAATATTTAATTGATTCTTATTTAGTCTACGCAGCCTTTTTAGACATTAAAATTTCCACTTTAAATCATTATGTTCGAGCACATGCAGGTGTATCTAAGAATGTCTTATTTAATGCCTTCTGTTCGCTTGTATGATATGTTGTGAATCCAGTGGCGTAAAAGATGTTATAGATTGATCTAATATCTTATTAGATTTTTTAGATTAATATTTAATTGATTACAATTTAACCTGCGTAGCTTTTCCAGACATTAAAATTTACACTTTAAATCTTTATGTCCGAGCACATGCAGGTGTATCTAAGAATGCCTTAATTAACGCCTTATGTTCGCTTGTATGATGTGTTGCGAATTTGATAGTGTAGAAGGTGTTATAGATCTTATTCAATTATTTAGATTAATATTTATTTGTTTGCATCTAGGTCCTTAAGTTTCAATGGAGCTTAGTTCGTGATCTCTAAGAAGCTTATAGACTCATTCTTATTTAAAGGCCTTTAGAATTTTTTGTGAATAGGTTTGGCTTCGATTCATCATTTTTTATTTAAGTTTAGTTTAAGCTTATTAATACTCTTATTTAATCATATTTAAGTTTTATGTCAATCCAAATTTTTGTAGCCTCCGTCTTCCCAGGTAGATGAGGGCTATTCGCCTTCCGACTCTACGAGCATAACGATCAGTGTCTTGCGACACTACGGTCGTGATCTACTACCCGTTAGCTCTCCTGAGCATAACAGTCTTCAAACACCGCATAAAAAGAGCATATATGTAGGTTTATTCTTTAATTTATCATTTTCAAATAAGTTCAATTTATGCTCATCAACACTTTTATTTGATTTTGTTTAAGTTTCCCATCAGTCTAAATTTCGACAGCCTCCCGGCGTCGTCCCCTCATAGGGGGCTACATCGGGGGATATTTGGCCTTCCCATCATCTCTACTAAGCATAACGGTAAGTGTCTTGCGACACTACAGTCATAGTCTGTTACTTGTTAGCTCTACTGAGCATAACAGGGTCTTCAAACACCTGTAATTTTAATTCAGATTTTAATTTTGAACTTCGAGTTCATTTTGCATTAAATTAATTAAGTTCTCTATCTGAATTTTGACCTCCCGATCTTCCGCATAGAGTCGTATGGGGCTATTCGTTCCTCACTCTACTTGAGTATAATCAAGTGTCTTTGCGACCTTCTTCATAGTCTTCTAACGCCATTTCGAGTATAACAAGGCTTCAAACACCTGCAATATCAATTCATATTTTAATTTTGAGGTTATAATTCATTTTGTGTTTAAATTAATTAAGTCCTCAGTTTAATTTCAGTGACCTCTCGCGTCTTCCCCATAGGCGTTGCATCGGAGTCTTTGACCTTCCTCATTTCTTGGCATGTGATTCATGTCTTTGCGACACTACGTAGTCTTCTAGATTCTCTTGGCATGATCTTCAAACTCGTCAGCTCTACTAAGCATAACAAGATCTTCATATCTGCATAACACAAAATATACATATATATTTTTGCATGTTGATTTTTATCTTCTCCTCGTAAGCTCATCTCAAGCTTAGGTCAGCATCATCTTCATCTTCAATTTCTTGCCCATTGGATGTTTTAATTCTCTTTCCTCTCTTAAAGAAATTCTCCCACATTTCTTTGGCTTCGAATCTCAAGGATAAACATTAGTTGTATTAATGTATTTCAAAGCATGCAATAGTTGATAAAGAAAGAACTGGTAATGCTCCTTTGTTAAGTCATCATTAGCCTTAATAGCTTGATGAAGATTAGACTCCACAAGTTCAAAAACAACATAAATATCTCTAAAATCTTTTTTTTATGGCAGTAGCAAGATTTGCTTTATCTCAACAATGTCAGGATGTCAGAGAAGGCTAAGAAGTTTGATCTCACGAAGAATTCGAGCAACATCAGAGATGTGTTCAAAAATATCATGCATCATCTTGATCGTCATTTTTTTTCAGTATAGGTGTTTGTGGAAGAGCATACGACTCCATAACTTCCTTTGCTAATGACCTCAAGTATTTTATATCTGTTGGCATCCCCATATTCAGAGGAGAAGTCCATGTCATGTGCACTCTTCTTCTGCTGATCGTACTGCATCTCAATTCTCGTCGCAGATCTCAGCACCTAAAGTCTGCAAGCCCTTCAGATTTCCATCCCTCAAAACACCCTTCCTCAGAAGAATCTTTGCAAATCCAGATCAATATCAAACCAAACCAAAATAGATCTAAGAAGAAGTCATCTGCATTTTTTCCATCTACCTCTGCTCCACATAACAAGCTCGCTTTCCCTTCCTCCGCTCCACCAGATCACCGTTGGCACAAAGAAGCAAATAGATCCCTCATGCACTCTCTACACCCACTTCTCACAAGAACACCGCTCCACACGATCATAGATAGGAGAAGAAGCAGCTAAGCATCCTTCTAACCACCTGCATCGCCACCGCAACAATCTGATTACGCCGACCGCATGCTCCTCTCAGATGTTTAACCACGTGTGAGGAGGAGAGTTGCCCGAGAGAGTTGCCACTTGCTCTATTTCTCATCTAAGGGAAAAATATGAGAGCGGCCAAGAGAAAATCTAGAGCCGCGTGTGGCTACGCAGAGAAAGAAATGGACGGCTCGAGAGGGATAAGGAATTGGAAAAAAAATTTCATTTCTTTTTTTTCTTTGCCGCATGGATTGACAAGACATAAAGAAAAAAGGTTCAGTCGTTCCAACATGGAATAGATGATGTGGCGGCATCTTATTAGTCGAATGGGAGGTGGAGCATGGAAGATAGATGGCTGTAAGTTCTAAGGTGTTGACTGGGTGTAATTAGAGGATTTAAGTAGATTTACTTGAAATGTGTACTAATTTTGATAAAATTTTAAGCAATAACATTAGTCAAATTGGATGTCTATTCTAGGTAATTTTGAAATTTTGGACGTAATGGCACAGTCCATTTTACAATCGGAGGTCGTTTGGTTTGAGTCGCCGAAATTAAGTAATTTCAAAATGCATCACCGCTTTGGCCTCGACATTCGCGAAAACTGCGAATTGAGTGTGAATAGTCTCATTTGATAGTTTTCAATATTTCAAAGCCAATGGAGCAATCAATTTTATGAATGGAGGTCATTTGGATATCGTCGTAGCTTCCCAACTCTGATATACGCGTCGTGATAAGTGGTAATTTCTGTTTATTGAGTTGGCTGGTGAGAATATTTCTCGTGTCACGCCGGTTCGTTTGAGTTCGCTTTTCCCGGTTTGGTCCGTCGGCTTAGTTTAGGCTTAGTGCGAAGTTGACTCGGTTACATGCTTGGAACCCGTTTGAGTTGAGTTGCTAAGAATACGATCGGGTGAGATCTGAATTGGATGGCGCTTTTAACCCCGTTGAATGTTAACACACGGATTGAGTGTTTCTTGAGTGGCCCCTTGAACGGTCGGATTGCCTTGTTTTCTGATCTGCCCTTGGATTTGGTTTTGGATCATGCGGTTCTTGATGCTTCTAAGGTCGAAGTGGATTACACGCGTTTGTTTCTGCGTGGTTTGATCTCTGGCTTGAATCTGAGCCGTGGATTGATAATGGCGCGGCTGTTCTTGGTCGTTGGATGAAGCTTGGAGAATAACCTAACCTTATCTTGCTTTGAATTATTTTGTTTCGACAGTTCGAGCCGTCGAGGAGCTCCAGAGAAGAACGAGAGCGGTGGGATGTGAGGCGAAGTTTCTCTCGGTGAAATGCGGTGGTTTCCGTGAGGAAACCGAGAAGAACGAGCGGGAAGAGAAGAGAAGAAAAGGGCGAAGAGCTAAGTTTCTTTCTGTAAATTCTTGATTATCTCTTTGTTTGGCTTTTGATCTCTATTTATAGTTTTCTGCTTTTCTAGAATGTTCATCTCTAAGCCTCTTGTAACAATTGTTAGAGATCATATTACTCTTCCTTCCCTCTCCGGAAAATGGGTCTAGTGCTCGAGCTTATTGAGTTCTTGAAATTATCTCTTTTTCGCTAAAAAAATAAAAAATTGTTATTTTGTTGACTGGTTTCTTGACTCTCGAGTTCTGGTTCAATTTCTTTTACTGTTAACTGCAATGTTCTATCTTGATTTCTGCTGGCTTCTGTTGTTCCCTTCCTTTATATAATAACATAAAATTGTTTATATTATTTATCGTTCTGACTGATCCCGCTTGGTTAATCCGGATTTATTATCTATCTTCAGTTGTGATATCCTTTTGGTGGTGCCATCTTGGAATTGTAAATGTTGTTGCATTTGTAGTCACTGTAGTTGATCCTTTGGCTCTGGTGTTATTACATTGTATTTGTAGTCGTAATAACCGTATTTGTTTTATGCTCTGATTTGTAATATTTTCTTCTCTGTTATCATCAGTGGTCTCTGTATATTGAGTTTATGAATTATTTGTGGTTGTATTTGGTGCTTTGAGGATTTGGGATCATATCATTATCCTCACACCGACCACCTCGGTCAAAAATCTAGATGCTTCGTATTTCTTTACTTGATATCGAAGCTTATAGAAATCCTCATTTGCCTTGATATTTCTTTAATTTGTGGCTCTCCAGTTTTCTTTGATCTAAACTTTTAACAAGCTTGATTACTATCCCCATCTTTTGAGTGATTTGGTAATTTTATTGTAGTGTAAAAGCATGTTTGTATTATCTAAGTCTTGGATTGAAGCTCTCTCTATATTATCGGCCATTTGTTTCATGTTGTTTGTGAGCTTCTGCGGATTTATATGGGTCTCATCAACCTATCGAAAATGAATCCTCCTTTGTATGTGGTAGATATGTGATAATGCTGCTTGTCCACTGTTTTCGCTGGATGAAGCTTGGAGAATAACCTAACCTTATCTTGTTTTGAATTGTTTTGTGACAGCCGATCGAGGAGCTCCAGAGAAGAACAGGGAGAGCGGCTGGGATCGGCGGAGAACTGAAGTTTCTCCGGTGGAATGCGGTGGTTTCCGGTGAGGAAAACCGAGAAGAACTTGAGCAGGAAGAAGAGAAGAAAAGGGGGAAGACTGAAGAGCTAAGTTTCTTTCTGTAAATTCTTGATTATCTCTTTGTTTGGCTTTTGATCTCTATTTATAGTTTTCTGGTTGCTTTTCTAGAATGTTCATCTGCTAAGCCTCTTGTAACTAATTTCTGTATGGATTGTATTACATGCTTCCTTCGCTCTCCGGAAAATGGGTTAGTGCTCGAGCTTATTGAGTTCTTGAAATTATCTGTTTCCTCTTGTTACAAAATAATGTAAAAGCTATTTTGTTGACCGTTTCTGACTCTCGAAGTTCGGTTCAATTTCTTTTACTGTTAACTGCAATGTTCTATCTTGATTTCTGCTGGCTTCTGTTGTTCCCTTCCTTTATATAATAACAGAAAATTGTTTATATTATTTATTGGGTTCCTGGATTCTGATCTTCCCACTGTTTATGGTTAACTGCTGCAGGATTTATTATCTATCTTCAGTTGTGATATCCTTTTGGTGGTGTCATCTTGGAATTGTAAATGCTATTGCATTTGTAGTCACTGTAGTTGATCCTTTGGCTCTGGTGTTATTTTGTACCTGTTGTATTTGTAGTCTGTAATAACTGTATTTGTTTTATGTCTGTTGTAATATTTTCTTCTCTATCATCGTGGTCTCTCAGATATTGAGTTTATGAATCATTTGTGGTCGTATTTGGTGCTTTGAGGATTTGGGATCATATCATTACTCCTCCTCCGACCTTGTCCTCAAGGTCAAAATTTGGAGATGCTTTCTGTATTTCTTTACTTGATATCCCAGAAGCTTCTGTGGCTAGAAATCCTTCTATTTGCCTTGATATTTCTTTAATTTGTGGCTCTCCCGTTAGTACTTTTCTTTGATCTAAACTTTTAACAAGCTTGATTACTATCTGCCCATCTTCTGAGCTGATTTGGTAATTTTACTGATTGTAGTGTAAAAGCATGTTTGTATTATCTAAGTCTTGGATTGAAGCTCTCTTCTATATTATCGGCCATTTGTTTCATGTTGTTTGTGAGCTTCCTGTGATTTATATGGGTCTGTCCAACCTATCTGAAAATGAATCCTCCTTTGTATGTGGTTGTATTATGTGATACTGCTCTGTTTGTCCATCTTATTTGAGGCTGTAAAGGATTTGTGCCAGCTGACTTATTGCTATGGACTATCTTATTCTATATAATTGGGTTACATCTGACATAAAATCTAAGCTAAGTTAGTGGTTAGAACTATTTATCATGTGTATACTTATACAATCTCTGTCATTTTCCTTAGCCTGGATTGAAAGGTTGATAGTTGAAGCTTGCTTCTAATGCTTCTTCTTGAATCCACGCTTTCTAGTATCATGTCAGTAATTGATACTCTTGGTCCTCATTGATTATCATGATGGCAAATAATTTGGCTTGAAATATATGCCCTTTGTGATATTTTTCCTCACAATTAAAACACAATCCTTTCTTTCTTCTTTCTTCTATTTGGTAGTGTCACCGAATTGCTAAAGGTCGCTTACTTTGATTGTTGCTTTGTTGATTGGTGTTGTGTGAGGAGGCGATGGGTCATTGTTGTAATTGAGGTTGTTTTAGTGCTTTGGAGATTGGCTGATCTTGTAGTTTCTTGGCATTATTACATCATCAGCTAGCCTGTCCTCCATCGATTTAGCTAACTGGAAGGCTTGTTGTAGGGAACTAGGCTACAATGTTCTTACTTCCCTTTTTATATCTTGTCTTAAACCAGATTCAAACAACTGTAAGAATTGTGTGGAATACCGATATCGATTTGCCAATTCCTCAAACTCATTATAAAATTGTATGAGATTGCTTGTAATTTAGTAAGTTCACCCCTTAAATCTCTGTACAAGGATGGGCCAAATCTCTGAATAAGTTGTTCTCTAAATTCTGTCCATGAGTGTAGCTGTTTATTAAGATGCATATATTGATACCAGCTAAGTGCAGGTCCATCCATGTAAACTGAGGAAATTATGAATTTCTGATCCTCTGTGGAGTTATAATACTGAAAAAATTGCTCTACTTTAAAGAGCCATCCTCTAGGGTCTTCTCCATTAAATCTGGGCATATCTATTTTAAGAGGTGTTGACATGGGTGTGTGTGTATGTGGTCTGTTTGGAGAATAGGATTCTGAATGGGATGCATCACATACCTGGATTTGAGGTTGTTTTTCCAACTGCTTTTCTATAATGGTTTTTTTTGATATTTCCCAATGCCATAGGATCGAGGTCATTTGCTCTTCTGTTTTGTTTAATCTGGTAACACATTCATCTAGGGTTTTGGATGTGTATCTTGTGCCTTCTGCCATATTTTTTGATTGAGGATGTAGTAATCAACGAGAGCACCAATGATAAGTGGTAATTTCTAAAGGTGAGTATTGGAGTTTTGGGAGTTTGATTTCGGTTTGGTTTAGGTTTGGACCTGAGTCGATTCTTCTTTTTCCCTGACCGGTTGGATGGCTTTTAACTTCGCCGTTGGATGCTAACACATTGAGTGTTTCGAGTGGCTGAACGCCTGGATTGCCTTGTTTTCGACCGCCCTTGGATTTGGTTTTGGACCATGCGGTTCTTGATGCTTCTAAGGTCAGTGGATTACACGCTTTGTTTGGTGGTTTGATCTCTTGAAGAGCCGTGGATTGATAATGGCGCGGCTGTTCTTGGTCGTTGGATGAAGCTTGGAGAATAACCTAACCTTATCTTGCTTTGAATTGTTTTGTTTCGACAGTTCGAGCCATCGAGGAGCTCCAGAGAAGAACAGGGAGAGCGGCTGGGATCGGCGGAGAACTGAAGTTTCTCCGGTGAAATGCGGTGGTTTCCGGTGAGGAAAACCGAGAAGAACTGGCGGAAGAAGAGAAGAAAAGGGGAAAGAGCTAAGTTTCTCAGAATTCTTGATTATCTCTTTGTTTGGCTTTTGATCTCTATTTATAGTTTTCGTTGCTCTTCTAGAATTTTCATCTAAGCCTCTTGTAATTTTTAGACTAGATCAGATACTGTTGCTTCCTTCCTCTCTCCGGAAAATGGGTTAGTGCTCGAGCTTATTGAGTTCTTGAAATTATCGTGTTTCACATTTACAAAATAAAAAACTGTTATTTTGTTGACTGGTTTCTTGACTCTCGAGTTCTGGTTCAATTTCTTTTACTGTTAACTGCAAGGTTCTATCTTGATTTACACATTTGTTCCCTTCCTTTATATAATAACGTAAAACTGCTTATATTGTTTATTGGGTTCACGGATTCGATCTTCCCACCGCTTTATGGTTAACTCACGGATTTATTATCTATCTTCAGCTATCCTTTTGGTGGTGCCATCTTGGAATTGTAAATGTTGTTGCATTTGTAGTCACTGTAGTTGATCCTTTGGCTCTGGTGTTATTCTGTACCTGTTGTATTTGTAGTCTGTAATAACTGTATTTGTTTTATGCTCTGATTTGTAATATTTTCTTCTCTGTTATCATCAGTGGTCTCTGTATATTGAGTTTATGAATCATTTGTGGCTGTATTTGGTGCTTTGAGGATTTGGGATCATATCACATCGATACATTAATAGCTCGAGCACTTAATAGGTTGCTCGTTAGATTTTGTAATATTTATATTTTGATCAATTTCGATGATCTGAACGCGACGACAAAGTCCTCTCATTAATTAGAGATCATTTTGACCATTTTCGGTGATGCACAGTACATTTTGAGCCCCGATTTGCACTATGTCACTTCTGAAGTCCGTCGAATTCGATTTGTAGGCTTGACTCGACTTATGACACATATATGGAGGTCAACAAATGCCCCCCAATAAATGTGATTCACGCATAAAGCGAGTCACGTTTGTTGAAAACTGGTTGACCCTTTGGGCTGGCCATGGGTCTTGGATCACTTCAGTTTTCAACTTCCCTAGATTCACTAAA
Organism: Cymbidium sinense; assembly: GCA_021442155.1. Lineage (NCBI taxonomy): Eukaryota > Viridiplantae > Streptophyta > Magnoliopsida > Asparagales > Orchidaceae > Cymbidium > Cymbidium sinense. Next base: position 17,286,229 of record CM038221.1, on the reverse strand, counting down.
GAGCTTCTTCCACCATCTATTTTCTACTTCAATGGGTTTGCTGAAAGTCTCTTTCTTTTTTTAACCTCATAGATTTGGATTTCCTCCAACCCTAGCTTTGTGTTTTATCAGGTTGGATGGAGGAATCAGTTTGCTTGCTTTGAGATTTGAAATTCCTTATGTCCTAGCTTTAAGCTTGACAGACTTGATGAAGGATTGACCTGATTTGTCCATATTGAGTTGTCAGGAAGTGTATGTATGCCCTAAGTCCTGTGCTTACTACTTTGATAGACTCGTTGAAGGGTGCATACAGTTGACCTAGCCTTTCGACTCATATTAGATCAATGTTGAGTTATCAGTCTAGCACTGTCTGCTTTAACAGACTGAATAATCATGAAATTCTTTTAGTTCAGTCATTGCCTTTGTGTGAACTATAGAATTGCTTCCTTGGTTCAATGTTTTCTGCATTGGCAGACTTAATGAGAAAATTGGCTTTGATTTATGCTTTGTGCTTCATCAGACTGCTTGAAAAGAGGTTGAAATATTACCTTGCAAGTAATATAGTGATTGATTTGAGACAGCTCTGAATTGAGAGTTTTCTCAGATTGTCTTGATCTATCGATCAAGTAGAAAGATCTCTTGAATTTTGGTTTCTTGTAGTCACTAAAATCTAGTTTGAGATTGGACAACTATCATCATTGGACTGATGAGCATGACCTCTTTCATTATGGCCTTTTCTTGCGGCTTGTTGAGTGAGGAGAGAGTCAGTAACTCGACCATTTGTGGCCTTGTTGAGTCTGACCTTTAGAACCTACTCCGGCCTTCGACTTAAGATGTGATGGTTGGTGGTCTTGTCATTTGACTGACAAACGGGGCTCTTTCACCGCAGCATTTTGTTGCGGCTTGTTGAGTGAAGAGAGCATAAGCAACTCGACCACCTGTGGGCTTGTTGAGTTAGACCTTTAGAACCCATCCATGTCTTAGAGTTGAAAATATAAAGATTGATATTTTTTCAACTTAGTTGATTGAAGCTTCCAGAACTGAGAGTTCTTCTAGCTTGATCCTCAAATTTTGATGAATATTGGATAGAAACATTTGATATTTAAAGCTTTCTTTTCATGAAGATAAATAGATTCTTTTTGTTATTATAAGCGTCTGTAATTTTAACGATAACAGTTATAGATATATTCAGGGATCTCGGCATAAAGCTCAATGTCAACCTGAATATATATAAGAAGACCTCCTATTTCACAGGAGAAGGTTGAACAATCTTGATCACGAAAACTAAAAAAAAATGTCCCCTGTCTAACAGGGGAATTACAGGCTAGTTCAAAAATATATTATAGGATTTGAACTTCTTTAATATAAAAAATATAACATATTTTGATCACCATATATATTTATTTATCTAAGGATCTCGGCTTGAAGCACGATATCAACTTAGCTAAATATATAAAAATGCCTCCTGTCTAATAGGGTGGCTTTCACAATAACTGTTGAGAGAATTTGAAATGTCTTTGGCCCTATGCTTTGTGCTCTCGGACTTGTTAAAGACTTTCTCTTGAGAGTTTGGAATTTATATTTTCCTCCTGTCTTAGCTTTGTGCCTTGATGGACTTAATGGAGTTGATGGTTTTTTGTTGAGATGAGAACATCTTCGATCCTATGCTTTGTGCTTTGGCGAATTTATTGAAGATTCAATCTCAAAATTTGAAGTTTATATTTTTCTCCTATCCTAGCTTCGTGCCTCAACGAACTTGATGGAGTTGATGAGATGAGAATGTCTTCGGTCTTATGCTTTGTGCTTTGATGGACTTATTGAAGATTTCATCTTGAGGATTCATATCTTATGTCTCCTTTTATCCTAGCTTCATGCCTTGATGGATTTGATGGAGGAAAGTCTTGAATTATCTTAAAGACTTGTTAGGTGATACAAAATTACCTTCTACCCCAGCTTTATGCTTTCGTGGGCTTATAGAAGAATGTTTGTGATGACCTAGCCCTTAGAGCTTATGTTGGGTCAATGGCAAATAGTCATCAGTCATATGCTTTACGCATAACGATCATATTGATGACATAACTCCCTTAGTTTAGCCATTTGGCTTTGTATGAACATTGGGGTGACTTACTCGGCCCTTTGCTTTTTTGCTTGGTTGGACTTGCTGAGGAAGAGTTTCCTTTGGTCTTTGCTTTCAACTTTAACAAACTTGTTGAAGGAGTTGATATTTCTCATTTGATATTGATACCACACTTGGCTTAGTGCTTTCTCTAGTGAGGATCTTCTTGTTGGATTTTGGAAAAAAAATGACCTTATGACCATTAGGTGTGATCTCCTAGTCTGGGCCACTTGAACTCACCAAGTTGGAGGGATTTGGAGATTTGGATGTTATGGTCTTTGAACTAACAAAGTAGGGGGGTCCCTTACTATGGCCTTTGTGGCGTATTGAGTAAGCATACCTGTCAGCGACTCGACCATATTTGGGCTTGTTGAGTCTGACCTTGTGCACCTACTTGAGTATTGAACTTGAGCAATTGATGGAGGATTTTATTATCATGCTAATAAGGTGGGGGATCTCTTACTACCTTATGGCATGTTGAGTAAGCAGACCTGTCAGCAACTCAATCATATTTGGGCTTGTTGAGTCCGACCTTATGCACCAACTCGAGCTTTAGACTGAATATATGAATGTAAGATATGTTTCCAACTTGATTTGTTGTAGTTTGCAGACTTAAAAATTTCTCTTTTTGGCTGGTAAGACTTTGAGACTTATGAACTTTGAATACATAATTTGAATATGTATATGGGGATCTCGGCCTTAGGCGTGATGTCAACCCAAATACAACAGAAAATTTCCATGTTTCACAGGGAGAGCCTGATAATTTGCTATAAAATTTTAAAAATGTCCCATTCTCTAACAGGGGGATTTTTGCTTCATTTCAAAAATGCATTATAAAGTTTGAAATTTTTTAAATATAAATAAATAGAGTTTATTCTAATTATGATATATATTTATCTAAGGATCTCAGCTTGAAGCATGATATCAACTTAGCTAAATATATAAAAATGCCCCCTGTCTAATAGGGGAATTTTTTCTTCATTTCGAAAATGCATTATAAAGTTTGAACCTTTTTAAATATAAATAAATAGAGCTCATTCTAATTATGATATATATTTATTTGAGGATCTCGGCTTGAAGCACGATATCAACTTAGCTAAATATATAAAAATGCCCCCTGTCTAGCAGGGGCAGGCTTTCGCAGTAACAAAAGAATCTTCAAGTGATATTACATGTGTACTTGGCATGAAAGCCTCACTAGTGCAAAATTCACTTAAGTATTTATATACTCATATGCAGTCAGTTGTGATATTTCTTGAAATATCGCCCATTAATTGGTGGCATCGGTCGTTGACCATTCTTGTCAATAAGCTGGTATGCTGTTGAAACGAATATGAATTTGTATAATAATAAGCCATTCTTTAACTATAACTATTTACATTGTATTTTAAGTCAGACATTGATATGAACCATTATGCATAAATGAAAAAGAAGTTGAGAATAACAATATAACTAGGCAATTCTACCCTGTCCAAGCTCCAAGAAGAAGAGACGGAAGTGAGCATCAATAGAGAAGGGGATAGAAAATTATTATTTATTATATGCTCCTCCTTCGTACACCTTCTCTATGATGTAAGGACCTTCCCAATTAGATGTGAATTTACCACCGATCTTTCGATGAGGAATGATTGGCCTTCTCAACAACAGAACCAATTCGCCTTTCTAGAATGTTCGAGGGCGTACTGAGCTATTGAATGCTTTAGACATCCTTGCTCGATAAATTTCTAGACTTTGTTGAGCTTGGAGTCTAACTCCATCAAGCACATCCAATTCTTCCATTCGCAAGCGAGCATTCTCATCTTAAGTAAGATTGAATTAGACGGCTACTCGAAGTGATGGTAGCTCAACTTTTAATGGTAGAACGGCTTCAACCCCAAATATCAGAGCATAAGGAATGATCTTGGTTGGCATTTTGTAAGTTGTTATATATGCCTAGAGCGCTTCCATCATTTTAGTATACCACTCTCTTTTATTCTTCATGAGAATCTTTTTGAGCAACTTCACTAGGATTTTATTGAAAGCCTCTGCCAAACCATTAGCCCTTGGATTGTAGATTGATGAGTACCGCCAATCAATTTTGTGTCGATCAGTGGATCTGTATATCTTCACACTCTTGAAAGCCAGGCTGTTGTCTAAAATGATTCATCGTGGCACCCCAAATATATGCACAATATTGTTGGTGAAGAAGTCAATGACTCGATCACCAGTGACTTCTTTGAATGGAGTGGCTTCTGCCCATTTGGAGAAGTAGTCGATAGCTGCTAAAATGAATCGATGTCCGGCTGGCGTTGGAGGATCGATCGGGCCGATTATATATGTGCCTAACTTTCGAATGGCCATGACGCTATTGTTGGGTGTAAAGGATTCGGAGGTTGATGAGTGAGATCCCCATGGACTTGGCATTCATGATATTTTCTTGCATGATCTATGCAGTCTTTTACCATTTATGGCCAATAGTATCTCATCCTTTTGTTTCTCGTTGCCATTTTAGGACCTGATTGATGTGCTCCAGAAAGTCCTTCATGAATTTCGAACATTACCTTGTTAGCTTCATCTGTCCCCAAACATCACAACCACATTTGTTCAATGGATCTACGGTACAATGTGTCATTGACATAAGCAAATTGTAAGATTCTTTTGATAATCTGCATGGCTAGTGATTTATTGCTTGGCAATTTACTTTCCTTGAAATAATCAATGAAAGGTTGTCTCCAATCATTAGGCTCCTTCACTATGAAAGCTTCGCATGATTTCTTTATAGAACTATTGAGTTTTTCTCTCTCTTGTATTTGTCATTCTTTGGGAGAGTGAGGAGCAATTTGAGTTGCTTCTTGATGGCTTGAGTTTGATGTCCCCTCTACCTACGGGGAATATGGGTTTGTAGGCTGTAAAACTTGACGAGTGAAGACATTAATCATCACATAGTCATTATTCATGCTAGCAATTTTGTTTAGCCAGCTTTGCTAGGCAATCTGCCTTACTATTCTCAGATCGAGAGACTCAGGTCAGTGTGATTCTTTGAATCTCTTTCATCAACTCGAGCACTCGTTTGTGATAATAGGCCAATTATAAATACCCAAGACTTGATTAATGACCAATTGAGAATCTCCAAAAACTTGTAAATTCTTTATACCAATGGTAATGGCTTCTTCAAGGCCTGCTACTAATGCTTCATACTCAGCTTCATTATTAGTTCGGGGTTCAGTCAGCCCATACGAGTGTCTCATTATTCTTCTTTCCGATGTTATGAAAATGAGGCCAATGTCAGCTCTTGCTCTTGGAAGATTTCAAGGTTGAGCAGGCTTGATTGATGATGCTCCATCAAAATACATCTCCTATATTTGCAACTTCTCTCTTTCATGAATGAGCAAGATTTTCTCATCTAACAAATCATCATTAAGTGGAGAGTCTGCTGGGATAGGATGTGCCGCAAGAAAATCTGCTAGTATTTTCTCTTTTACAACTTTTTGAGGAACATATGTAATATCAAATTATAGAAGTGAAACTGCCCATCTAGCTAAACGACCTATCAACATTCGTCTCGTCATCAAGAACTTCAACGGATTGATCTTTGAGATGATCGTTATCTTCTGAGACAACATGTAGTGGCGGAGCTTTTGGGCTGCAAAAATCAACGCTAGACAGTGCCTCTCAATTGAAGAGTATCTTACTTCTACTCCTATCAATCTTTGATTGATATAATACAGCACATTTTCTTTACCTTCTTCATTGTGTTGTGCCAATAATGCTCTAAGACACTCTTCTAATGCATACAAAATAAGGGGCTTCCATGGAATTGGTGCTAAAAGAATTGGTGGATTTAATAGGTATTTCTTGATGCTATCGAAAGCTTCTTGACACTCTTTATCCCACTTGAATGGAGCATTCTTTTTCATCAACTTTGTGAAGGGTTGCATCTGCTAGATAGATTTGATATAAAATGTCAAATAAATGCAAGTTTTCCTTGTAACGAGCAGAACTAACGCATGCTCTTCGGTGGTGGCATATCAACAATTGCCTTGATTTTGTTGGGGTCAATCTCAATTCCTCTGTGCCTTACAACATATCCAAGAAATTTTCCTGAGGAAACACCAAAAGCATATTTGAGGGGATTCATCTTTAGATTATATTTTCTTATTCTCCCAAATACAATCCTTAGATCACTAAGATGATCCTTGCAATCATGTTTTTAACGACGAGATCATCAACATAGCATTCCACTTTTTGATGGATCAACTCACCAAAAATATGAGACATAGCCCTATGGTATGTAGCTCCGGTATTCTTCAATCTGAAGGGCATAACTGTGTAACAATAAATGTCGATTGGCATTCTGAATGATGTGTGTTTCTCATCTTCAGCCGCCATCTTGATTTGATTATACCCTGATGATCCATCCATGAATGAAAACATGTCATAACTGGATGTGTTGTCCACCAACAGTTCTGATATTAGAAGTGGAAAGTCATCTTTTGGGCGAGCCTTATTTAGATCCCAGAAGTCAATGCAGATGTAGATCTGACCATTCTTCCTCCTAACTGGGATAATGTTGGCTATCCAATCTGCATACTTCTCCTCCTGGATGAAGCCTTCTTCGATGAGCTTTTTAGTTTCTGCAATTATCTGTTCTTCAATCTCCAACCTCATTCGCCTAGGAGCCTGTTTAACTAATATTGCATCTAGCTTAATGGCTAATCTATGAACTACCATATTAGGGGATAAGCCTAGCATTTCTAGATACGTCCAAGCAAAGCAGTCCCTAAATTCATATAATAGGGCCTTCATTTCTTCAACCTTTTTGTCAGGTAGAAGGGCACTGATGAAGGTCGGATGGAGATCAACTTCTGTCCCCAAATTGATTTCTTTCAGTTCATCCATGGTAGCTACCTGTCCATCATCTTCAAGCTCTTTCGGTGTAGGTCTGGCTCCCATCTCTTTATCATTTGTTGAGTAGACCTCATAAAGGTCATCTTCATTTTTAATTTCAACCTCAACTTTATTTCCTGTTATTGTGTAACAAGCTTTTTGATGAATCTTACATCAGATGTATCCAAGACCTTTAGATGTATGATTATTAAACTTTCATGAGGTCTATGGACTCTTTAAATTCCAAAAAGTGTCAAAATGGTGAGCTCGCCATTTATCAGTTCTGACATCAACCCCTAATTTGTGCATCATCTTACGGATTCTCGAAGGATAGTATTTTGGCATTCTAGTTGGCATCGTATCATTAGATTCATCAAATTGCATGAGCCAATTAGAATCTTGGTGATAACACTCTTCAGATTTGTAAAATGAGATTCCATGCTCATCACTTCCAGGAAAAGGAGGTACATAGAAAGTCTTTAATTCTTCGATAATGTGACCTTTATGCGGAGTAATTTCTTTGAAGTATTGAGAAGGGACTGGCATGATCACAAATGAATCTTCTGATATTAGTAAGTTTGCTTCCCTTATTGTTGAGGTACATTGTACTTGACCTTTGTAGATCAATTCAAACTCATAATCTGAATCAAAGTATTCTACTTTCTGCTTTCCTTTCTTAGAAGATTCACAAGTCTCCTTGGGCTTGACAAGAATTTTATCCTCATCCTCCATATCACTACCCAAGTGAGGAACTAACCTCTTTAGCTTGGATGGTACTCCAACCATTTTAGGAAGAATTGACATTACTTTCTTTCTTCCTTTTAGTTTTATTTCTTCTTTCAATTATCTTATAGTCTTTGAAGTTGATGGTGTAGACTGTTGAGGCTTGGGCTCTTTCAGGAGAAAATATTTTGCATCTTCATAGATCTTTGCCTCATGAACTATAAACGGTTGAAAATTGCCCAAGATTTTGTGCTCCTATCCATCCTTAAAGTATTTTATGCATTGATGCAAGGTGGATGGCACCATTTCATATTCATGGAGCCAGGGACGTCCCAATAACGCCCTGAATGAAGTATCAGAATCTATCACATGGAATTTGGCTTCAGTGTATAGCACTTCAAACCTGACTGGCAAAATGAGGGACCCGAGGGTCTTTTGTCCTTTTTCATTAAAGCCATGAATCATTAACTTATCCCGCCCGAGATGTTGAATGTTAAGGGATAGCCCCCTCAGTGCTCGTAGACTCATGAGGTTAACCGATAAGCCTGGGTCGATCAGGATTCATTTTATCATAACACCATCACTCTCCGTACTGACATACAATGGGCGATTGTGCTCTGATGTTCCCAGCATAAGGTCTTCTTCAGAGAAACTGACTGTTGGGAGATCTTGAGATTACAGAACTTCAATCATACACCGTTCTGCAAAATATGCTTTGAATTTCTCTGAATTATTTAGAGCTTGAATTAAGGTTTCATGAAGATCCTTCGACATTAAGAGGGCCTCGTACACACTCAATTGTGCAGAGATCTTCCTCAAATATGATAGGACATTGTAGTCAACTTCCTTACTTGGATCAGATTTCTTATTGAGCTCTTTAGGAATGATGCTTTCATTAATTTCAATATTTTTATCTTTGTCTTTATTTAGTGGCCCTTTCCTTGGTGGCGGTGGTAGCACTTTACCACCTCTGGGTGCCTTTTTTGGATCAAACTCTTCTGAAGAGAAAATCCCTTCAAGATCAACATTTACTCCTGAATGTTCTGAGTCACATAATTTTAAGCATTCCATTCAAGTTTTCATTGATGATTCTAAGTCATTTCCCTCGGGAAAGCATAAATCTTCCTCTGAACTATTATCTATTTGTCTTGCCATTAAGCAAAACTTGAGTGCTTCATCTTCAATTATCCTTCTTCTAATTGAGGTAAACCCTTGAGTTTATTTGAACATTCTACATATATTGAGGGTGTTTAGCAATAAATATCATAAGGGCACGAGCTTCATTGAGAAGTGTTTAATGATACTAAAATAACTCAACATGTTTCTCTAAGAAGTGATTCATCACCTTCTTTAGTTGGTTCAATAATTTGGAGTCTAGCCATGAAGTTGGCAAGCTTGATAGGTTGTCTCATTGGCTAATGATACTCTTCTAGATTGTTAATGATCTTTTGAACTATAGTTCTCTTTTTAATCTTCTTCTTCTTATTACCTGACTTCTTTGATGTATGTGGTTTGTGTTTGATAAGCTCTTTCTTATGCCATGATAGAGTGTTATAGTTAGAATCTTGTTGAGAAGCTGATGTGCTAGCTCTGGACATGTCTTTTAACTCCAACATTAGTTCAAATGGTGATTTCCACTTGATGCTGGGAACATCTTCCAGTTTCTTCAACATTTTGATAGTTTTCTTGGAGACTGTAGTCTCCCATTGTCCTTCTTGTACTTCATTTTCTTTCACAGTATTCTCAATCAGAGGCACGAAAGAGGATGTGATCATCATTACAGCTTCTTTCTTTGGGTGAATAAGAATACTGTTGGATAATGTGAATTCACCTCTCTTATATTTTCTTTCTAGCCAGTCTTTGAATACATAACAATCTTCAATTGAGTGGCTAACCAGTCGATGATATGGGCAATAGTTTGGGTTATCAGTTTGATTTGATTCTTCTGGTATTTTGCATTCTGGTAATTTCATCCCTTGCCTTAAGAGCTTGGAAAAATAATTTGGCCACACTTTCTCTTTTAAAAGAGTATTCTTTGCTCATCTTTTCTTTGAGAGATGGTTGTATGTGTTATGTGTCTCTCATTATTTTCCTTAGGTGCTCTTCACCACCTGAGCAGTTTCAAGGTCTATCATTGCCTCAAAGGACAAGCTTGGGCTGAGGATTGACTAGCTATTTGGTCCTTTCTTCAACATAAATGAGTTGTTTCCCTTTATCAATATTATAGACTCTTCATTTTCTTTTTACCCAGGCTATAAGAATCTTTACTTTATCTGATTGACTCTCAGACTTAGAAAATTTTAATTTTTCAAATTTTGATACTCGATCGAGCAGCTCTTGAAAAGTAGTGACGAAAGCCTTGCAAAGATACGGTGCCATCTTATCATCAATATTTCTCATCAATAATTGGATTGCATGCTCTTCCTCCAACTGTTGTTCATACCTCATGCTCATATTATGCCAGCGTGTAATATATTTAGTTACCAACTCGTCCTTTCTTCTTTTCTCTAAGGCGAGGTTAGCAATAGTTATCTTTTCGACTGCACTTAAGAATCTTTTGATAAACATTATTTCTAACTCGCCAAAAGTCTTGACCGAGTCATTTGGTAATTCAATGTACCATTCAAAAGAAGTTACAATTAAACTATTAACGAACTGACGAAATAACAATACAACATTGCCTCCAGTATTACCACAGGTCGCTTTGAACTGCGCCAAGTGCTGCTTAGGGTTACCGTTGCCATCAAATGCATTGAACTTCGATACTAAATAGCCTTTTGGGTATGGCACCTGATCATACTCGGTTGGATATGGGCGGCCTTTATTTACTAACTTTTTTACTTGCTCTACAGCAATAACAACTTTAATCTTCTCATTTAAAATAGTTTCCAGCTGAGCCACTATCACATGCTCTGATGTACTAGGCAAGTTTTGAGGGGTTGGCTAGGAAGCCAGCTAATTAATTTCATTTCTCCCCTCATGAGTACTATGAGCTCCAAAAGTTTGAGGTGTTGGCTCCACTGGTGGATTGGTAGAGATGATATTAGCTGTTGGAGGATTAATGGGCAGAACGGATAGTGGTATTGTCACTACATTTCTCTGCATTATCTGTATCATGAGATTCATCTGAGCCATCATCTCATTCATTTTAGTGTTAATCTACTCAATTTCTTTATCTTTTGTCCTCATTTGGCATTGTATGTGCCTCTGCACTTGGGCTAGAGTGGAAGTGTCAGTGAACACAGGATTCTCTTCTCTTTCTGACTCTTCTCTTCGCTCATCATCTGAGGAAGAACCTAAGTGCTATTCTTCTTCTTGTCTTTCAGGAGGAGCAGTGGGTAGGATGGTACATCGATGTTGATTATAGAATCGAGTACCGGGCTGATCATCACCTTGACCTATCATATAGACCACTTATATTCCCATGGTCTCATCATCATCATCATCATCTTCTTCTTCTTGTAGCCTCACTTCTGAGCATCGTCTTTAATGAATCTCAGGCTCAGGCTAAGGCATGAACATTTCTTCAATTGGAGGGCTTCGATCAAAGTCAACTACCTCATGAGAAGATCAAGCTATTTGGTGATGGGATTCCCTGAAGGATTCTCCAGGGTGTCGACCATCCATTGGCTTATTAATGGTAATCTTCTTTTTTGGGACCCATTCCTGTCGGGCCCTATCGTTAGTGGATCTTTGGGAATATAAGCCAGATGTCATGCCTTTGTTCTTTTCCATAGTGATTTCTTCTCGAGGCTTTGGCCTCCAGATTTTTTTTTGTTTCTGTCAGGACCTTTCGGCGGTGGATTCTTGGACGTGCGATCCAAGTGTCACGCCCCGATGCTCACCGGGCAGGGCTTCTTTGTAATGCTCTTGAGCTCTTATTACCTCTGTTGGTAGTCTCTGCAGTAGATCATTATTAGTTTCTCTGATTATTGGCCACTGATAACTCTTTTTCATAAGACTTTTTTCTTTGATAACTTTTAGTACTCTGTGCACTCTAGAGGATAGAGTCTCGGGATTCCTCCTTTGTGGGATTAGAGCTTGGTACCATTACTCCCAGAATGATTGCTTAATATCACCAGTAGAGCTGTTCTTCTTCACCCACTTGATATTTTCAAACTTGTTGTGGGTAGGAACACTCACTTATGGTTGTAAGGCTGGTTGTGTAATAGAGGGGTCATGTGAGAGCTGATGGGCTCGTAGCTCAGCATTCCTTCTTCTCCTCTACCTTCTAATTAGCTTTCCTCCATATGAGAAAGCTTCAGCATCATGTCTGGCTTGCACAAAGGGCAAGGTCAGTAGGGAAGTAGCGTTCGCATGCACCACTGAAATTGTCTGCCCAGTGATAATTCTTTTCATGGCTGGAGCTTCGGTATATCCCAGTCTTTCAAATATCGAGGCACTCTTTCGAGGGACCTCAATAGTAATAGAGATAGGAGCCTCGATAGACTTAACCAGCTGAATCAGTTGAGGTGCGAGTCATGCATGATAGTCTTGTATGGGTACAACAATAGTTCTGGCAGCAATTGACGGAAAATCCACACTACCAAATTGTATGGTAGCTCTAGTATCTCCAATGTTGATGATGACATTAGCTAAAAGAATGTTAGCTCCGCGGCCTAGCTATAAAGTGAATGGGGTATTCTGGAGATCCATTATGTTTAAATGAAAGATGGAGATTAGTAATCAATAATTGATATATATTACCCCACACTTTCAGAATGTAGAGATACAGCAAAAACAAACATGGTAGCATATAAGAACAAATTATGTATATAGAAATATTTTAAGAACTTCGTAATTATATTCATTATAGAAATAATTTTAGACATGGGGTGGTGTTTATCTAAGGGGATATGCTTAAGTCTACCTTAGCTAACAGAGGGATTTTTGCCCAATCAAGTATACCCTATGGTTCACAACTCAAAGGGCAGAGCCATTGGGAAGCATACGCTACAGTCGTGATCATGATATAATGGCTCCTTTTGGTGACGACCACCCGATCAAAGCATCTAGTCGTAACTGCAACTTATGGAGTCTACTGGCCAAGCTACGTAGTCAGAGGACACGGGTCATGTCCTTGCTGGCATGAGATTGTTTGAGAGTAAACATAGTTGTGTACTTGATTTGACTTTGGCTCCTTTGTGAGCTAGAGTTTTCTTAATTTGTCACCTTCAGCAAATAATTGCGAAAGGTGAATTAATTTTTAGCTTTAAGTTCTTAAAAAATTGAATTTTATTTAAACATTTATAATTTAGTGATTTATTTGATTTTACATTTGCATTGATACTTGAGTTTCAGTAATCCAATTTGAGATTGCAACCAAATTTTTATGGTAAGTATCCCCTCCGATTGAAATCTTCATTAAACACAGCCATCATCGGGGTGGTTAATTGATTGAATCAAATATATTTGAGAACTTTAGATCCTGTCAACTCTGTTTAGCTCCAAATAAGGATCAGATCTGCTGTCACATAACAGAATTAGCTTCTCAGATATTTTACTAAGTTGAAATTGTTATAATAGATTTTTAGGTTTTGTTAACCCTAACCCAATCCTAAGACTAAATCGGGAATCAACCCACGCAGCATCCTCAGACACTAAATTTAAGCATTCAGCTTAGTGTCAGGGCCCATGCGGGAGTATAAAACACATGTGCACTTTTGAGGCATTGTATTTTTATTTTAATCATGTATTGTATTATGTGCAAAGCTCACTTAATTGAGTTATTTAAGTGAATCTTGACATCACAAATCTAAGTATTAGATTGCCTCGTGATTTATGTACTATTTATTTTATTAAAATTTTGATTATTTGCATGCATTTTGAGATGATAAATTTGAATATAGGTATACTTCATAATGCATACAACAGTTCAATTGAAGCTTTAATTAATACCTTCTGTTCACTTGTACAATATGTTATGAATTCGGTGGCATAGAAGACATTTAAGATTTATCTAATATCTTATTAGATTTTTCAGATTAATATTCAATTGATTCTTATTTAGCTTGCACAACCTTTTCAGACATTAAAATTTGCACTTTAAATCTTTATGTTCGAGCATATGCAGGTGTATCTAAGAATTTCTTATTTAACACCTTCTGTTCTCTTGTATGATATGTTATAAATCTGATAATGTAGAAGATATTATAGATTAATCTAATATCTTATTAGATTTTTCAGATTAATATTTAATTGATTCTAATTTAGCCTGGCAGCCTTTTCAAACATTAAAATTTGTACTTTAAATCTTTATGTCTGAGCATATGCAAGTGTATCTAAGAATGCCTTAATTAATGTCTTCTATTCGCTTGCATGATGTGTTGTGAATTTGATGGTGTAGAAGGTGTTATAAATCTTATTCAATTATTTAGATTAATATTTATTTGTTTACATCTAGTTCTTTAGTTTCAATGGAGCTTAGTTCATGATCGCTAAGAAGCTTATAGACTCATTCTTATTTAAAGGCCTTTAGAATTTTTTTGTGAGTAGGTTTTGCTTTAATTCATCATTTTTTATTTAAGTTTAGTTTAAGCTTATAAATACTCTTATTTAGTCATATTTAAGCTTTATGTCAATCCAAATTTCGGCAGCCTCCTGACACCTTCCATGGGGCTACATCGAGGCTTTTCCCGCTTTCTTGAAAGATATGTTTCGCGACACTATAGTCGTGATCTTCTACCCGTTGGCTCTATTGAGCATAATAGAATCTTCAAACACCTGCATAAAAAGAGCATATATGTAGGTTTATTCTTTAATTTATCATTTTCAAATAAGTTCAATTTATGCTCGTCAACACTTTTATTTGATTTTGCTTAAGTTTCTCGCCTAAAATTGACAGATATCGCCCCGATAGGTCGAATCGGGATATTTGGCCTTCCCATCGCCTCTCATGAGATTGAAGTGTCTTGTGACACTACAGCCATGGTCTACTTATTAGCTCTACTGAGCAAAACAGGGTCTTCAAACACCTATAATTTTAATTCATATTTTAATTTTGAACTTTGATTCATTTTGTATTAATTAATTAAGTTATCTATATGTCTAAATTCCTGCCTTTCCCCACATAGAGTTGCATCGAGTCTATTCACCTTCCCACGCTCTAAAGCATAATGGTCAATATCTTATGACACTATGGTTGTAGTCTTCTACCCGTTAGCTCTACTGAGCATAACGGGGTCTTCAAACTCGTCAACTCTACTAAGCATAACGAGATCTTCATACCTGCATAACACAAAATATACATATATATTTTTGCATGTTGATTTTTATCTTCTCCTCATAAGCTCATCTCAAGCTTAGGCCAGCATCATCTTCATGCTCAATTTCTTGCCCATTGGATGTTTTAATTCTCTTTCCCTCTCTTAAAGAAATTCTCCCACATTTCTTCGGCTTCAAATCTTGATGATAAACATTAGTTGTATTGATGTATTTCAAAGCATGCAATAGTTGATAAAGAAAGAACTGGTAATGCTCCTTTGTTAAGTCATCGTTAGCCTTAATAGCTTGATGAAGATTAGACTCCACAAGTTCAAAACAACATAAATATCTCTAAAATCTCTTTTTATGGTAGTAGCAAGATGTGCTTTATCTCAACAATGTGATGTCGAAAGGATAAGAAGTTTTGATCTCACAAAGAAAAGCAACATCGATATATATTCAAAAATATCATGTATCATCTTGATCGCCATTTTTTCATGAGTGTCGTGGAAGAGCATACGACTCCATAACTTCCTTTGCCAATGACCTCAAGTATTTTATATCTTGGCATCCCCATATTCGAGGAGAAGTCCATCTCATGTGCACTCTTCTTCCCGATCGATCGCATCTCAATTCTCATCGATCTCGCACCCAAAGTTCGTAAGCCTTTCGATTTCCAACCCTCAAAACACCCTTCCTTTAAGTCATCCACATTTTCCCATCTACCTTCTTTGGCTGTTGAAGTAAAGATCCCTTATGCACTCTCCACACCAAATTCTCATGAGAACACCGCTCCACATGATCATAGATAGGAGAAGAAGCAGTTAAGCATCCTTCTAACCTCTTGCATTGCCACCACAGCAATTTGATTACGCCGACCGCAGGCTCCTCCCAAATGTTTAACCACGTGTGAGGAGGAGAGTTGCCCGAGAGAGTTACCGCTGGCTCTATTTCTCATCTAAGGGAAAAAAACATGAGAGTGGCCGAGAAAATCCAAAGGATGTATGTGGAAAAGAGAGACGCTTGGAAAAAATGATGAGTCCGTGACGTACGCCGGACCAATCCGACACGCGTCAGTTTTTTTCCCATTTTAGTGCTTAACGACGCTAATGGACCGACGGCTGCCATTTATCCTGGCGACTGCCCGCTCATTCAAACAGAGGGAGAAGAAAAATGAGATGGGCGTCATTTGACATTCCTCCCACGCATGACAGTTTAGGGCTTTCTCCGCTAGCTTAGCTCCCTCTCTCGATCGGTGAACGTTTGGCCATCGCTCAGTGGTTTAGCAAATCTTACGAATAACTTCTATTGAGGTATTGTAGGCAACTACTTGATATATTTACACATGTGTTCCTAAACTTTAATGAATTTAGGGTTTTCTCTGTTCTTCTCACCGTCCAGTATGTGAACATTTTAGAACATTTGAGTTCTTTAAATGAATGGGATGTATTTTAGTAATTTTTAGAGATATTTTGCATGTGTACTCTCTGTACTATCAAGATGGTACACGCCGTTATTTTCAAATTTTTGAACTGATTAGCCTTATGAAATGTTTAGTATATCATATGGTAGGAGGTTTGGTCATGTTTGAAGATGAATTTTGTGTCCTGATTAGGGATGATAGTATGTTTAGTCGATGATAATTATCTCAGACTCTCAGACTCTCATGAGAGTACAAAGCATTTTGGTCATTTTTTTCAATTTATTTGGCTTGTTCGGAGGAAATATGTTCAGTGCAATCCATTAGGAATAATTTGGAGGCTGTTTGGTGATTTTTTAGTGTTATTTTGCATATGTACTCTTTATACTCTCTTGAGAGTACAGATAATTTTGGCCTTTTTTTTCCAATTTTTTTGGCATGTTTGGAGAAAATATGTTCATTACATTACATTGGAAGTAATTTGGAAGGATGTTTGGATTATTTCTAGGAGATTTCTGCATCTGTACCCTCTGTACTCTCATGAAAGTACAGAGCATTTTGATCATTTTTATCCTGTTTCTTTGGCATGTTTGGAGGAAATATATTCATTACAATCCATCAGGAATAATTTGGAGGTTATTTGATTGGTTTTTTAGTATTATTTTGCATCTGTACTCTCTGTCTCTCTTGAGAGTCAAATGATTTTGTGGATATTTTTTTCCAGTTTCTTTGGCCTGGTTGTTCATATTATGTTCATTACATTTCAATGGAAGCAATTTGGTAGCTGCTTGGATGGTTTCTAGGAGATTTTTTCATCTGTACTCTCTATACTCTCATGAGAGTATGGTCATTTTCGCTTTCTCTCGCTTGGAGGAAATATGTTCATTACAATCCATCAAGAATAATTTGGAGGCTGTTTGGTTATTTTTTAGTGTTATTTTGTATCTGTACTCTCTGTACTCTCTTGGGAGTATAAATAATTTTATGGACATTTTTTTGAGTTTCTTTGGGCTGATTGTTCAGATTATGTTCATTACATTCCAGTGGAAGCAATTTGGTGATTGTTTGGATAATTTATGGGCAATTTTTGCATATATACTCTCATGAGAGTACAGAATATTTTGGTCATTTTTTTCCAATTTCTTTGGCCTGTGCGGAGAAAATATGTTCATTACAATCCATCAGGAATAATTTGGAGGCTGTTTGGTTGGTTTTTTTAGTATTATTTTGCATCTGTACTCTCTATTTGGATGGTTTCTGTCTGTACTCTCTATACTCTCATGAGAGTATAGAGCATTTTAGTCATTTTTTCCTATTTTTTTGGCCTATTTGGAGAAATATGTTCACTATAATCCATTAGGAACAATTTGGAGGTCGATTGGTTTTAGTTATTTTGCATCTGTACTGTACTCTCTTGAGAGTACGATAATTGGCCAATTTTTTCGCTTTGACTTTTGGAGGAAATATGTTCATTATATTCCATTGGAAGTAATTTGGAGGGATGTTTGGATGGTTTCTGGGGCATTTCTACATCTGTACTCTCTATACTCTCATGAGAGTACAGAGCATTTTGGTCATTTTTTTCTAGTTTTTTTGGCATGTTGGAGGAAATATGTTCATTACAATCTATTAAGAATAATTTGGAGGCTATTTGGTTAGTTTTTAGTATTATTTTGCCTCTGTACTCTCTGTTTGGATAATTTTTGAGAGATTTCTACATCTGTACTCTCTGTATTCTCATGAGAGTACATAACATTTTGGTTATTTTTTTCCTATTTCTTTGGCCTGTTTGGAGGAAATATGTTCATTACAGTCCATCAGGAATAATTTGGAGGCTGTTTGATTGAATTTTTAGTGTTATTTTGTATTTGTACTCTCTTGAGAGTACAGATGATTTTGTGAACATTTTTTCCCAATTTCTTTGGTCTGTTTGGAAGAAATATGTTCATTACAAATCAATTGGGAATAATTTGGATGCTGATTGGTTATTTTTATGGGTGATTTGCATATGTACTTTCATTAACTGACTTTTTATTTTGAAGTTTACCATGTCTGGGAAATTGAGATGCAGGCCTACCACCGCTAACTGCGAATAATAATAAGATTTATTTGATGAAGTCATTGACATTTTAAAGAGGCTTCATCTACATCAATTCATTAGACTCTGCGGAATTCAGCAAGACTCAATAGTCATTACCTCAATCCTGTCTTGTTGGAAGATAGAGAAGCAAGCTTTCTTCGGTGGGCGCATTCCTTTCACCCATGTTGCAAAGAATTGTAGATGCCAAACAGAGGGGAGAAGGTCTTATGGCAAGAAATTCTCACCGCCGCAGTCAGGACTATAAGACTATGTTTGAGCATGCGATAGCTCGTTCGTGGAAATAGGCAATTGTATATATTTTCTGTCAAATTTTTTTTTTGTATATCATAACTATAGAGTGGCATCAGAATTGATTTCCTACGCTGATGACATAGATAAATTTGCTGAATACAACTGGGTAGAGGCCATTTGGGCCTTCCTGGTTTCACAATTTGATGGTATTACATCAAAGATTCATACCCATAAGACACCCGGGTACATGAGTGGCTTTGTCACTCTTCTTATGGTATGTTTTATATCTTTGGTTATATATTATTTGATGCATTGAAGTTAACTTATATAAATATTAATTATAGATCTAGGCCACTGAGCACATAAGCATCATGAGGCCGGCATCTCCATTTGCCAAGCCACGTATGCTGCGATGGCCGAAAATAAAATTTCCAGATGAAGCCTTCACTGGTTTAGGAGGACACCAGGTGACATATAATAATATCACTTAGTCCATATAAGAATGTATTTATTTATGTTGTAATCATCACATTTTTCTTATCGGTTTAACACAGGTCTGCCTTTCATTCGAGGACATATCAGAAGAGGAGACCTGGCTCTTTGAATCATTTTCCCCTGCCTAATATGCAATACATGTTGAGCCTGATAGCAATCCCATTCTAAGTCCACCAAGTTCAACCCTCACTAAATCTCCATATATCTCTCCTCGATATTCTCCCCCATCCAATATTTCATCTATTTTTCTTCAATTTTCTTTGGCAGTTTTGGATGCTCTTGGGTTACTTTTTTATGAGTTTTCTGAGCAGTTTTGCATGTGAACCCTCTCTATACTCTCTCACTTCTCAGATTCTATACTCTCTCAGACTCTATGTACCCTCTCAGACTCTCTCTCATTCTATACTCTCTCTCAGATTCTCTATACTCTCTCAGACTTTATCTACCCTCAGATCTCTTATGCTCTTTATACTCTCTATTCCATTGTGTATGAATGACTATAAGAATATTTGAGGTGTTCTGTAGCTTAACTCTTTGTATTCTCCTCATGGTATATATTATTTGCTTATTTTTCCCATTTCCACTTTTGCTTTGCAGGATGGAGAGGAATTATTCACTATAACTTTAAAGCAAGTTGGATGCTCCTCGGTTGCTTTTTATGAGTTTTCTGAGCAGATTTGCATGTGAACCCTCTCTATACTCTTTGTATCATATATACTCTCTCAGTTCTCTCTCAGACTCTCTGTCTCTATACTCTCATACTTCTTTATACTCTATTCCATTCGGTGTAGTTTAAAGGCTGACTATAAGAATATTTGAGGTGTTTTGTAGCTTAACTCTTTGTATTCTCCTCATGGTACAAATTATTTGCTTATTTTTTTCCATTTCCACTTTTGCTTTGCAGGACGGAGAGGAATTATTCACTATAACCTTAAAGCAAGTTGGATGCTCCTAGGTTGCTTTTTTATGAGTTTTCTGAGCAATTTTGCATGTGAACCCTCTATACTCTCTCAGACCCTTTACTCTCTCACTTTTGTACTCTCTATACTGTATTCCCTCTATACTTTTTACTCTATACTCTCTATTCCATTGTAGATAGTTTGAAGGCTGACTATAAGAATATTTGAGGTGTTTTGTAGCTTAACTCTTTGTATTCTCCTCATAGTACATATTATTTGCTTATTTTTTCCCATTTCCACTTTTGCTTTGCAGGATGGAGAGGAATTGTTCACTATAACCTTAAAGCAAGTTGGATGCTCCTAGGTTGCTTTTTTATGAGTTTTCTGAGTAGTTTTGCATATGAACCTTCTCTATACTCTCTGTACCCTCTGTACTCTTTGTACTCTCTGTACTCTCTGTACTTTTTGTATCCTCTGTACTTCTTGTACTCTTTATACTCTGTATTCTATTGTAGGTAGTTTGAAGGCTGACTATAAGAATATTTGAGGTGTTCTGTAGCTTAACTCTTTGTATTCTCCTCATGGTATAGATTATTTGCTTATTTTTTCTCATTTCCACTTTTGCTTTGCAGGATGGAGAGGAATTGTTCACTATAACCTTAAAGCAAGTTGGATGCTCCTAGGTTACTTTTTTATGAGTTTTCTGAGCAATTTTGCATGTGAACCCTCTCTATACTCTCTGTACCCGCTGTACTCTCTATACTCTTTATACTCTCTGTACTCTCTGGACTCTCTATATTCTATGTACCCTCTGTACTCTCTGTACTCTTTGTACTCTCTAGACTCTCTATGTACTCTTCTCTACTCATGGGTAGTTGATATAATATTATTTACGATTCTATGATGATTTCTTTACTTATTTGGAGAAAATAAGCTTAATTTTGATATTCAAATTATATCATATTTTAAATTTGGATCAACTGAAAAAGAAGTTAAAATTTACATTATCTAAAATCTACGTTATACTCAGCCATATTTAGAATGCCTTAATCTGAAAGTATGCAGGAGAAGCAATATGAACTACTTAGCATGTGAACGTAATATAAGTGGGTACGATTATTAAACTTAACTCTTTAGTAAAGGAAATTATGAACTTTAAAAATATGGTAGAATTTTATGAATGCATAAAATTACTTTCTACTAGTCAAAATTATGCTTCTTAAAACCTAATTTCTAGTGAAACATGTGCATAAAATAGATAAATAAATTATTGATGATGCGCCTTACCAACGTCTTATTCAGAAATTTAAATTTTGAAGGCAGAAAGTAAATTATATTTTAAGATGAGGAATTTTTTCAAATAATGTAATAACTGAAAGTATCATCTAAATTAAATTAATATTTTTGATAAATTTATAAATAATTACTAAACTAATAACATGAGTACTAAGATCATCTTCATCATAGAATTTTTTTTCTTCGGTTTCTACTAAACTTGTTGATAGGAACATACGGGCTTATCAAAAATTATAATGCATGCAATAAAAATCATTTCATAAAATGTAGAGTACTTTATAGAGTATATATCAAACTATGTAATGCGTGCAATGAAAATCAGCTCATCCTCGTAAGTAAGGTAGACTCATCAATCAAAAATTGCAATTTGGTAAAATATGAGAAATTTTATTGTCACAGTCTAAGGATTACAAAGTCCTTAATAAAAGCATGCCGCTTTAAGAGCAACAAACAACAGTGAGGAAAAAATCAAGTAAAATAATTGACCCATATTAAAGTCCATTTGGACCTTCCCGTGTCAAACAAGTTATGTACCTCTACTCTCTCAGACTCAAAAAAATGATTTTACAAATAAAAGAACACATAACTAAATGATATCATGCATTAAAATATTTTCCGTAATAATATTCCATCATCAACTTAGTGTACCCTTCACCGACCGACATTATTGAGCTCGAAGTTGAATTCCGGTAGAACATCATATCGTTAATGATTTTACAAAGATCGATGTGTGCTATTCTATACTCAAAATACCGGCATACAGAAAAGAATGGGTGATGAAACACATTCTACGACACTATCGTTTGTACTTTCGTAATAATAAAAATAGGATGGTTTGAATATTAGCAGTAATATTTTAAATACTAAATATTAAGAGGCAAATAAAGAATTACTCTTGGCTTTCTTAGATCTCTCCCAATATCTCTTAAGCCTTGCATTGGAAACACCATTTGGACGTTGTTTAACTGGATCCTTTAAGATGTATTTTTCCCTGTTTGTTGTGGTTGACTTCTTCTTCTTAGCTACTCTATCAACTGAAAGAGAATTCCCACTTATTATAGAGTCGACATCGTCATATAGTTTTTTCAAGGATTGAAGCTATAGTCCCCTCTATTATTACCTGCGTCTCGACACTTATTTGATATGCATATCGACTAATGTGATTCAAAAATAATGTCAAGAGCATTTTCCATGCCTTCCACATCTCTTAATTTTCTATATGCACTATCGATGTAAATATCCCTCTTGCTCGGTAGACCATCGCATGAGAAGATACTTATCCGAATGCACACTACATCTTCTGACTAAGAACTCGATACAATGGGCACAAAGTAATCCCATCATTTCAAATTTCTTACAAGTATAAGTTACATCTACGGTAGTCCCATTGAAATGGACAGTCCATGTTTTGGATAAATTTTTATTCTTTAAGTTTCTTACCAAATACTCCATGGGGCTGTCATCTGACAGAGTTACTGATAGGCCTCCAACTCCATGCAAAAATTCTTCTTCAAACATAGTATAAAGCTTTCTTGTATAAAATATAGCTGCTTGTTTTAGAATTGGACTGGTCTTAACAACAGGAACAATCGATGACTGGCTACACTTGAAGTCTTCTTCGTGTTCATTCCAGCGCCATGTCTCCATAAGCTTCTCCAACCCCAAGAAATAATCTGTGAGTGAACTTGTTGGTTTAGAGTTTTGTGACATACGTTATTCATTGACTTACTACATTGCGTTGATAAGATGCCCATGCAGAATGAGTCTTTGCTGAATGCAGTGGACCACTTGGATCTAATTTTATAAAGCTTAGATAGCCAAACATGATCATGCAAATTGCCTTCTTCTAGCATTGCAGACCAAGCTTCTTCAAACTCTTCCTCTGAGTCACATTTTCTCATTCATGCATAAAATAGCCCTTGTACCCTCTTATTACTATTAAAGCAGTGAACCTTGGAAGGATCTTTCTTCAAAATATGTCATTGGCACAACCTATGACGAGTATGCGATAATACAATTTTGATAGCTCTCGCCATAGCCTGATCTTGATTAGTGAATTTTATTGTAGGATGTCTGTCACTCGTCAACTAAAAAAATATCTAGAATAGCCATGAGAATGACTTAATCGTCTCTTCTGATAAAAAGGCTACTCCAAATAATAGATTTTGCCAGTGATGATTCACTCCAATAAGAGGGGCACAAACAAGATTATATTTATTGAGTCGATAGCTTGTATCAAAAATTATCACATCACCAAAGCAGTCATATTCTATCCTAGACATGTCATTGCCCCAAAAAAAACTTACTAAGCAATCTAACTCATCAACTTGTACATCTCATGCAAACATCCCCACGCTTTCTCTTCCTTGAACAGATAATGCATTACTCATTCAATCCTCAATCTTTTCTCTTTGTGAATAAAATTGAAAGCATCTCTTTTGTGAATCTAATATTCTCTACGCCGCCAACTTCCTCACTTAGATAGTTGAATGCATCAATTGCTCTAATTCCAATCTCTGTCGTTGTCTTCAACACGGAAGCCTTTTCATCACTAATGCATCTGTGTGATCTAAGAAGATGTAGGTCAGCAGGCTTTGCCAACGAATGATTATGACTTTCTATATATTTTTTAACCATCCAGTTCCCCTCCAAGTCAAGAGAATCTAATCATGGCGACAAGCTTTTGTATCAATTTTCAAGAAATTTGCTAAGCGCTTAGACTTGATTCGACTTTTGCACATAAAAAAATCTTTTGATTTTAATTTCTTGGAGTTTGGCCAATAACTAGTATGGTCCTTCCAAACACTAAAGCCAGTTTGATGTGCATAGTCACAGTACAGTGCATACGCCTTTGTTTCATTCTGAACAGCGGTGCCAAAGAGTCTCCTCAAATTTGGGTCATTAGACATCACGATTTCATCATCGATCGCTTCATTGCCGATTCACCTACCCTGCATCCACAAAAAATGTGACATATAAAATAGATCCATAAATAAACATATTCCCTCTAAATAGGCCAAAGAAAGTGAAAGAAATGAGCTAAATACTAAGAGTACAGAGAGTACAGATGCAAAACTCTCCCAGAAATCATCCAAAGAGCCACCAAATTTCTTCCGCTGGAATGAAATGAATATAATCTGAGCAACCATGCCAAAGAAATTGAAAAAAAATGTCCACAAAATCATCTGTACTCTCAAGAGAGTACAGAGAGTACAGATGTAAAATAATACTAAAAAATCAACCAAACAGCCTCCAAATTATTCCTAATAGATTGTAATAAATATATTTCCTCCAAACAGGTCAAAGAAACAGAAAAATGACCAAAATGCTCTGTGCTCTCATAAGAGTACAGAGAGTACAGATGCAAAATAATACTAAAAAAGCAACCAAACAGCCTCCAAATTATTCTTAATGGATTTGTAATGAATATATTTCCTCCAAACATTCTCATAGAAACTGGAAAAAATGCCCAAAATACTTTGTACTATACTCTCGTGAGAGTACAGAGAGTACACATGCAAAACTCTCCTAAAAACCAACCTAAATAACCTCCAAGTTGCTTCTAATGAAATGTAATGAACATATTCTCTCCAGACAGGCTAGTAACTCATGAAAAATGATATGAAATTGG
This sequence comes from Cymbidium sinense, assembly GCA_021442155.1. Classification (NCBI taxonomy): domain Eukaryota; kingdom Viridiplantae; phylum Streptophyta; class Magnoliopsida; order Asparagales; family Orchidaceae; genus Cymbidium; species Cymbidium sinense. Next base: position 17,261,269 of record CM038221.1, on the reverse strand, counting down.
TCAGTACTCTCATGAGATTACAGAGTATACCCATGCAAAGCAGATCCTCAAACAAGCAAAGTCCTCTTGCAAAGAACTTCAAACAGTGTAGGAAATATACATTAAATAAAAGAATTTCAAGGAATAACACTAACAAACCGAAAAAAATTATACATATACAACGGTTGAGAAAAATTATCGGTGAAGCATAAACAGTATTATATCAAGTTACCCATGAGTTGAGAAGAGTACAGAGAATACAAGAGAGTACAGAGAGTATAGAGAGTACAAAGAGTACAGAGAGTACAGAGAGTATAGAGAGTACAGAGAGTACAGAGTACCGCAAGTAGCTTCTTTTGTTTGTGTTTTTACCTTCAAGATGCTCTTAAGGGCTTCCTCACGAAGTGTCGACCACAGATAAAGACATTCTCTATAACATAAGACCTTCTCCCTCTATTTGGCATCCCTATTATCACTACAACTTCATCTGAGTGAAAGGAATGCACCCACCAGAAAGAAAGCTTTTTTTATGTCCCAAGAAGACAGATTGAGGTAATAGAATTGAGTCTTTTAATCTGGAGTCTAATGAATTGATGCAAATGAAGCCTCAGAAAATATCAATGACTTCATTACTAAAGAGTCAAAGATATCAAGCATGTAGTAGGACTACATGTCGAAGTTATCCTTTTCCCAGACATGGTAAACTTCAAAATGAAAAGTCAGTAAATGATAGTACATGTGCAGATCAACCATAAATCCAACCAAGTCACTAAAATTACTACTAATGATTATAATGAACATATTTCCTACAAACAGGCCAAATAAACTGCAAAAATATTGGCAAAATTATCTATACTCTCAGAGAGTACAGAGAGTATAGATGCAAAAATCTCTTAGAAACCATCGAAACAGCTGCCAAATTGCTTCCAACGGAATGTACTAAACCTAATCTCAACAATCAAGCCAAAGAAATTGGAAAAAATGGCCAAAAATTATATGTACTCTCATGAGAGTACAGAGAGTACAAATGCAAAAAAATATTAACAAATCAATCAAACAGCCTCCAAATTGTGCCTAATGAACATATTTCCTCCAAACAGGCTAAAAAAATAGGAAAAAAAATGACCAAAATATTCTATACTCTCAAGAGAGTACAGAGAGTACAGAAATTACATAGAGTACAAAGAGTACAGAGAGTACATAAAGTATAGAGAGTACAGAGAGTACAGAGAATACAGAGAGTACAGAGAGTACAGAGAGTAATGAAAATAATCTCAACAACTAGTCTAAAGAAACTAAAAAAAATGTCCAAAAATCATATGTACTCTCAAGAGAGTACAGATGCAAAATAACACTAAAAAAATAACCAAATAGCCTCCAAATTATTCAGATGATTGTAATGAACATATTTCCTCCAAACAGCCAATGAAAATTATTTCTAATGGAATGTAATGATCATATTCTCTCCATCCGTGCAAAAAATAAATTGCAAAATATTCAAAATCATCTCAGTACTCATGAGACAGAGAGTACAGATGCAAAAAATCCTCAAAATAAGCAAAGTCCTCTTAACTCCAAACAAGAGAAGAAATATACACTAAATAAAAGAATTTCAAGGAATAACACTAACAAACTATAAAAAATTATAATGATCAACGGTTGAGAAAAATTAGATGAATTTTTGTTTAATACATCCTCAGCTATTTCCTTAAGGCCATAACTTCCAAATTTGTTCTCCATCTTCATGATTCTTTCGTAAAAAAAAAATGAGATTTTCTCTTTCTCTCTCTGAGCTCTATTTGAAAGAAAATAATACACCCCTAAACCCTAAATCTAGATATATATTCTTTTAAATTCCTCCCACGCATTCCAACGATGCTTCTCCATTTGTTTGAAGCAGAGTGGCGGGTTGGGCCAAGATAAATGGTGTCCCGTTAGTCATTCTGACGTTAAAAAAATGAGAAAAAATCCGACACGTGTGGGCAGATTGGAATCCATAAGCTAAATGCGAACTCCAGACATAATATTTTCTCAACGGCTCGAGAGGGATAAGGAATTAGAAAAAAAAAAAATTTTCTTTTTTTTTCTTTGCTGCAGGGATGGACAAGACATAAAGAAAAAAGGTTCAGTCGTTCCCATATGGAATAGATGATGTGGCGGCTTCTTATTAGTCGAATGGGAAGTGGAGCATGGAGATGAACTACTGCAAGTTCCAAGGTGTTGACTGGGTGCAATTAGAGGATTTAAGTAGATTTATCTCAAAATACGTGCTAATTTTGATAAAATTTTAAGCGCAATAATCTTAGTAAAATTGGATGTATATTCTAGGTAATTTTGATATTTTGGACACAATGGCGCAGTCCGTTTTGTAATCGGAGGCCGTTTGGTTTGAGTCGACGTCAAATTGAGTCAATTTCAGCTCAAAATGCGCGTCGTCACCTTCGACCGCTCAACATTTCCGCATACTTGTCCGAATTAAGTGCGAACAGTTTCATTTGATAGTTTTTAATGTTTCGAAGCTAACAACGCAATCAATTTCATGAACGGAGATAATTTGGAGATCGTCGTAGCTTCCCGACTCCGATATACGCGTTGACACATTAATAGCTCGAACGCTTAATCGGTTGCTTATTAGATTTTACAATATTTATATTCTGATCAATTTTGACTTTTGAACACGGTGGCAAAGTCCGTTCGTTGATCAAAGGTCGTTTCGACCATTTTTGGCGACACACAATGGGTTTTGAGCCCCGATTTACGCACTGTCACTTCCGAAGTCCGTCGAATTCGATTTATAAGCTGGACTTGACTTATGACACATATATGGAGGTCAAAAATTTCTTCTATATCTGTCAATTTAAATAACATTTAGTGCTAAATGATACTAATATTTAAAAAAAATTTGAAAAGTGTACATTACTATCACTCTTGGATGTATGTATTTAGACTGCTATTCATATTAAACATCTTTTATTGCAAAAAAAACACTATTAAATAAACAACTAATATTATAATCATATGATTCTTATGATCATGAGCATTTTATTATAAAATTTATAAGAGAAATAATATTTGAAGAGTAATGTGTTAAAATTTTTTGAAAGTAAATAAGAGATCATTTCATTGATTTCCAAAAGATCAAAATAAGCATTATTCTTAAAAAGAATAAATTTCAATTTGATATGTAGGTGATGAACATATAGGAGAGTATATTATGAACATATCTAATTTTGTTACTAGATCGAGAGTGAAGTTATAATTCTATGTTGATATTTTTATATACTTAATTTTGTTCTCTCTTCTTATAGAGTTCAAGCTATTTAAGATAAATTATAATATTTAAAAGTAAGAATATTCTTAATAAACTTATTACTCAGTGTGTTCATAAAGAAAAGTTTAAATAAGAGAAGACAGAATGCACTCACTTAACTACTTTCTCTCATCATATTATTATTAAACAGAAAAGAAAATATAAAAGAAATTATACTACAAACAAAGTGAGTTCACAACATAATGTACAACAAAAATAAAATAATATTATCAATTATTTCTTTTGCAAGAATATTGATCACAGAAAGAATATTTATTTTTAGTATGCTAATTGGCTCATCAAAAAGATTTACCTTTTAATTTTATTTATTCTGAAATTAAGATATCATTAGTATTAAACCACACTTGATTGATAAATATAGATATACCTACTCATTCAAGTGTGACTATGCAAAATTGTCTAAGTAGTAGAATGTCAATTAATAATGTAAATTTAATTTATATGAGAAAAAAAACTCATATTGAGTCAATTTGCCTATATTATATAGAGTATATTTAGAATATGATTGTATTTTATATTTGCATGAGGCTTTTTATGTACCATCAAATTTTATTTATATTTCTTATTTGGACCAATCTAGTTTCTATTATTTATTTGAAAAAAAAAAAAATATATATATATATATATATATATATAGCCTCTTTAAGCATTCAAAAATTATTAGTATTAATATTTAGTTGATACTCAATATAAATTAGATATTTTTACTTCACGAATTAATCAATTTTATATGTAAGTAATTTTAGTACAAAATAAAAATAAAAATAAAATCAGAATTTTCTTATGTTATAACACAAATATTTAGGATATATTTCTATACAAAGAATTAAAAGACTTGTATGAGATAGAATTTTGACCCTCTTGATTTTGTAGATTTTAAAATCTTTATTGAATGTAATAAATGAAACAAATACTTTCATGACTGATTATTCTTGTTATGCACACTTATACATAATATATGAGAAGTTAAACAACATGACGAATTTAAAAATTTTAAAGCTAAAATTAAAAACTAACTTGATAAAAAGCAATTATCAAATTTAATCGAGATGGTGAATACTATTTTAGATATGATTGATTATGTAAATAATGTTCAAGTCTTTTTATCAAATATTTAATATAATCTAACATCATTCTTCAATACACTGTTAAACTCTAAGAAAAAATTATATAGTTGAGGGACAAAATAAGAATCTAATGGATATAGGTAGAAGCATGATATATCATTCTTTTTTTCTATAATCACTTTGAAAAGAAACTTTAAAAACTATACTTTACATTCTAAATAATCAAGTAGCATCAATTCAATAGGTTTTGTTGTTTTGATGACCCAAACCTAGTCCTAAAACTCAATTAAAAAAAAAGCTACACAACATCAAGAATATGATAATAATATAATTCGATTTAAATGAATTATAATGATCCAAACATAGTCTTGAGATGAGACCAAATAGATAAATTAGACTCAAAAGTTATTAGCTGCTATTTTATTGGATATTAAAAACAATTGATGAGTTTAAGTTCTATAAATCCTTTAATAAATCCCTTTTCAAATGGGTAATGCTACATTTATTAAGAATGTTGAATATAGTGAGAGTAATAATTTCAGAAATTTTATCTTTATGATTTAGTGATTTTTATCTCATAAACTTTCAATATAAGTAAATAGTTATTTCACTCGGTTATAATGTATTTTGTGGATAATTAGTTTTAAAGCATATATAATCTTATTAGATTAACAATTTTTGAATAATTATTTTTCTTTGATATTAATTCAGGTAAATAAACATACAACTATGCCATCAACAAAAGTGTCTCTTGAAAATGTATTTGAGTGTATTTAACTTTAGAGAGCTTAGTCTTTTTAGGAAGTTAGCTATAAACAAATTCTTTACTTGATTTTGATAATATAATTTCTAGTGAAGAATGACTTAAATGACCACTAATCGTTTCTCAATCATTTGCTTCCCTCATCAAGCATCACTCAATACATAACAACAATTGATGTCTAACTTCTATCTACCACTCATATTTGATGCCCTTGGTCTAAATCATCGGGCCTCATCACTTATTAGGAAAAAGATTAAGACTACTATCAACCATTGCCACCAATTGATGTTTCTTGTTGACCATCACTTGACGCCAACTAATAAATGATATCAAATGCTCATCTTCTCTATCATCTTATCTTTTTATTAAGAGAATGAGTAAGTTGATAGTTGTCTAGCTTCTAGTATTCTTTGTTAAATACCATCTCAATATATTTGGGGTCTTCCAATCACTGATTTTTAATGCCATTTTATCTACCCTTAGATCTCCACTCTTATCACCAGAACAACTAAGTCAACAACCCACCATCATCTAATGACAATTCTATCACTTCAAGGATTGCCGTATTATCCCCACAATAGATATCTTTCATAATTTATATTTATTAAGTTGTATTAACACTATCTTTAAATATTGGAAAAGGTGTTTTTAGACTTAAGCTATTTAATTTTTTGCCCGAACATCCTACTACAAAAATTTTCCGAAGTAAATTACTTTATATAGAAGAAAAATAGTCTCTACTTTTCTTCTCATTTAAAGGTCTCGATATAAAATTATTTATTTCTATTTTCTTAGTTTAAACAGTTTTATCTCAACTCGACTTTCAAAGAAAAGGCAGTGCCATTAGGAAGGAGGGCAGAGAGAATTCTTCTGCATAAAATAACAGTGGTATTATAGATTGTTTAGTAGAGAATTATATATATATATATATATATATATATATATATATATATATATATGAAGAAGGCGAATCAAGTCAAAGCTGTCGAAAGAATTTTGTTTTTGTTTGAATAGTATCTTCTTAAAATATCAGTTCAATACAAAGAGAATCGTCATAAGCCCCATTTTCGAAGTAAATTAAATTTTAACAATGCATTATTTTCTGGCAATTAAGCAATTTTTTTAAGATGGAAATGGAATTTAATGTCAAGCGCAAGAAAATTTTGAAAAAGGATAAAGAAAAAAATATAGAAATAGCTAACGTTCATCCTGAATCAAATTAAATTATTCATTAGATTTTTAATCGTATTATTTATAATTTTTTTTCATCAACCAAATTGAATCGGAATTGTTTTTCACGCCGCTGATGAGAGTTGCCACAGAGAGATTCATAACAAGTTTGAATTGACTTTCCCTAACATAAGAAAGAATAAAATGCAGAAATAGTCATACTTGAGAGACCGTAAGAGTTATTAAGAATGAGGTTTAGAAAAACTAATAGAATAAATTGTAACGTTAAAATAAATAAATAACCCAAAAAAGAAACATATTAAGAAACTTGACAAAGCCAAAAATAACTTTATAGAAATTATCAAAAGAATTGTATAAATAAAACAACGGACACTTAAAGTCAAAGTGACTGAATGGCAATGGAGGATTCCGAAAGCTTTTCGTAAACAATTGAGAAAAGACAAAGCGATAAGCATTGTGAGGTTTGTTGTCATTATGTTCGATTTAACACCTTTGCACGCTTCGCATTGTCTTTATTTATTCTAAATTAAGGTTGTTTTCTGAAGTCACTGTTAACAGGAAATTCAGCATCCAAACAGCACACGGGATCAGGTTTATTTACTTATTTTAAATAAGTTGCATTTGTTTATTTACTTATTTTCTACTAAGTCATCTAGCAAATTAATTATGCTGAATAGAGTCAAAACTAAATTGAATCAAATTTAATTTCAATAGAATTAATTTAAATTATATCATACTATTTTATACATACATATATATATATATATATATATATATATATATATATATATATATATATATATATATATATATATATTACATATACATACATACATATAGACACACAACTAACACATGCAGACAAGTATTTATATATTTTGGGAGTAAATTTAAACAAAAGTAATAATTATTATGCATTATAATACATCACATATGATCAATATATATATATATATATATATATATATATATATATATATATATATATATATATATATATATATATATATATATATATATATATATATTTGAATTGAAGCTTTTATTAACATGCCAGAGTTAACATGAGATTTCAACAGGGATACCGAATACCATAAGTTGTTAACAAGTAAATGTGGCTAATGAGAGTTCAAGGAGAACTTAGGTTCAGGTCCTTGTGATCCGACGAGGAAGGGATAGGAAGAAAATTTAAGCCTTTGAGCTACTTACTTTGGGTTGATGGAAAGTGATAATCGAAGAATGAGAGAGAGAGAGATGAAGCACACAATAAAACAACACAATATAAGTGATTCAATGGTCTTCACATACATTCAACATAAAATTTTACTAATTCCGCATTTTATAATGACAATTGGGATATAAAAAATATACACTAATGAAACCAAAAAGAAAATTAGTAGTTAACATCATTGGATGAAGGAGACGGAGTTAGGGAAAGAATTATGAGTTCCCCACTGAAGTCAAACTCTTTTTTTTTCATTTTTTTTTATCCTTAGATGATATGGGTCAAGTCATGAATCCAATTATTGTGCAAGTCATGGATCAAATTGCTATGTCTCTGTGTGTGGCAATCTCTTCCTTCTTTTTATGGATATCATCAAATACTTTTTGATAAATATGTTGTTTAAGCGTGCTTGACTAGTATTCAAAAGTGAAGGGAGTGTGGTGATAATATATGACATTATATCTTGATTAATGTGCCGTTACATCTTAGCAGATAAGCTATTGTTTTGGCATGTCTTACCAATTGATCAGATGGAGTGTTCATGGTTATTTGAATAAATGTTTTGATAGGTCCATGCAATTTTGAATTGAACTTGGGTTGGTTTTTTTAAGAAGGATGATTAAACTAATCTTTTGGAAGTCATTGATTGGGCTACCAAAATTATGACATTTTGGCTTAATGTCTATTGATATAGTTGCCTCCTCAAGAACTTAATAGGAGTTCTTTGAGTGAGTTGGAAAGAGAATCTAAATAGATGATTTAAGCTTTCAATGTAATTTTTAGTTCACTTATCATGAGCATAGAATAAAATAAGCAGAGAGAAATTAACTAGATCATAATTGATCATATTAAGTGTCACCTAGATGATAGAGATTTATTCAGAGAAATGCAACCTTATATTTACCTTATTACTTCATTAGGCTCATTTACGAGGCATTGGTGGAATGAAAAAATAGCCTCGATCACTTTCTCAAGGCATTCTATGGCTTATTTAATCTTCCAGCCTTAGCCTTTTTATAATTTACTATGTTTATAAGGAAAGAAAAAATAACATCAGTGGTGGATGAAAAAAATGTAATTATAAAGTGTCACTATAACGATATAGGGTTACACGATAAATATATTGATGGAAGAAACTTTATATTCCATAAGAGGTTCGTAGGACTACTATGATGACTATTAGTTGGGCAAAAGAAAGTAATTTGTATAGGATCTTGTGTTAGAGGCCTAAGCAATTTTCTCTAATATTTGTGGATGAGTCATTCTTTTTCTTGAGAAGGTTACCTTAGTTCTTTTCTTATGATTACCACACTATAAAAATGTTTAACTCTTATGATGATAGAGTGTAGAAGCTTGAGGGGTACTTATTAGGTGTTGAGTTTGTCTACCTACAATTATAGTGGTCACAAAAGAAGTCCTCTAATGCAATGCTTTCGATGGGAGTACTATGATGGTGCGACTTTTTAATGATTAGATATCACTATGATGTGATGGAAGTATGAAATCCCATTTAACCATTATGTCAGATTAGAATGGCAAGAGAATTTTAAGAATTCTAAGAGGCTGAAGAGTTGTGTGTGTTAGTAGTTTTAGTCATATTTAAGGAGGTCTTTAGCATAGCAAAGACCAAGGTACTTAATAAATAGATATGTTTGCCCTCCCTTGTGTTTCCTGTAAGGTTAATTCTATGCAAATGAAAGACTTTAAGAATATACTAAATGAGGCAATATAAGTAGATCAAAGGATCCCATTAAATTGGTCTGGTTCCTTAAGGCTAACTTGACGAGATGAAGCAAAAGGTATTCACATTTATATCTTTGAAATGTCTCATGATTAATACGTATATGACTTTTATGAGCAGTTTCTTTTAATTTGAATAGTTGCAACCCAATTCATGGTGTTGAGGGCTCCGAAAATTCACCACCGACCTCTCGATGAAGAGAGTACTTTAAATGTCGATAAAATTTTCAGAAGGCGGATGGAATAGTAGATAAGACACTACCCAGAGATTTCATCCTCATTTTGTGAGGACTTTAGATCTGGTTTCAGGTTTCCTATAGGCGCAAGCCCCTATAGTTAATTACCCCTCTCAGTGCTGAGAGAGAACTTTCGATTAAGGCTAGTCATTAAATCGCTAAATGCGTAGCATATAGTAGCAGCATGTGGAGTTTCGGAATTTAAAATTTATGAAATTCATTATATTTAACTTAAAGCGGATAGTTGGGGGAACGATGACACGCCCGATCTAGATCCCATGGTTCTATCATCCCGGGCTGTCGTGGTTCCTAGTCTACTTAGTCAGAGGAGGTAGTGGACCCAACTAACCGAAGGATCCTTGTCAGCAACACATGAGTTACATCGTCCAAGGTGTCCTTGTAGACCTGGGGTAGTGTTTGTCTAAGGAGACAAGCTTAAGTCTACCTTAACTAATATAGAGCTTTTTTTCCTATCAAGTATACCATATGGTTCACAACTCAAAGGGCAAAGCCATTGGGGAACATACAGGCTATAATCATGACTGTAATATAATGGTGTCATTTAGCGACAACCACCCGGTCGGAGGACTCTGGTCATAACTGCATCATGTGTGGAGCCTACTTGTCAAACCACGCAGAAGACAGACCCGCCACTTCGGTATGAGATTGTTTGAGAGTAAACATAGTTGTGTACTTGATTTGACTTCGGCTCTTTTGTGAGCTAGGGTTTTCTTAATTTGTCACCTCCGACAAACAATTGTGGAAGGTAAATTGGATTTTTAGCTTTAAGTTTTTAATATTGAATTTCACTTAGACATTTATAGCTTAATGATATTTCAAATTCTGCATTTAGATTAAGATTCAATCTAAGTTAATTTATTTTAAAATTATAATCATATTTTTATTGAAGTATCCCCTTCGATTGAAATCTACATTCATCATAACCATCATCAGGATAGCTAAGCTTGTTTGATCTTTTAGTTTATTATTTTAGATTTTGTCAACTCTATTATTTTAATAATAGAGGATCAGATCTACTGTCATATGACAAAATTAGCTTCTCAGATATTTCATTAAGTTGAAAATATTATAATATTATTTTTTGAATTTTTTTTACATTTTGTTAATCTGGACCCCTAAGACCCAACCAGGAAGCAACCTACGCAGCACCCTGAGACATTAAGTTTAAGCATTCAGCATAATGTCGGGGCCCATGCAGGTGTATTTTTAGATTGCTTGCATACTTTTAAGGTATTGAATTTAAGTTTTAACCATGCTTTAAAATGTATGCAATAATTCAACTAAAGTCTTAATTAACGTCTTCTGTTCGCTTGTACGATGTGTTACGAATCCGGTGGCATATGTTGTAAGTTTGAACTCTTGTCCAGTTATTTAAATTAATATTTATTTATTTTCATATAGTTCATAGCTTATTGAGCTCTTTATTTTAATGGAACTTAACTCGTGATCGTTGACAAGCGGTAGGCTCATCACAAGTCTCATTCAAACTCTTTTTTGACTCTGAACGGTTATATTTGATCCTTGTTCTGATTGAAGGACAAGCTTTCAAATCCAATGTAAGTTTTGTTTGTGCTCGTAGGCAACTATCAAGATAACCAGAAGCTTTACTTGAATTTTATTATTGTTAGGAGACAAATTCTCAAGTTCGTTAAAAGTCTTATTATGATCGTCAAATAGTTATCGAGATTATTCTTATTTAAAAACTTTCAAAATTTTATATGTAGGTTTATTCTTTAATTTATCACTTTCAAACAAGCTCAATTTAAGCTCATTAACACTTTTATTTGTTCTTGTTTAAGTCTCACATCAATCCAAAATTACGACCTCTCGGCGTCTCCCGTAAATGCGTGAGCTATTCAACCTTCGTCTTATTGAGTATAAGCGGTCGGTGTCTTTGATCTATGACCGTGGTCTTCTATCCCTTAACTCTACTGAGCATAGCAGGGTCTTCAAACACTTGCATTTCAATTCATATTTTAATTTTGTGCTTAGAGTTCATTTTTTGTTAATTTAATTAAATCTTCTGTTTGAATTTCGACAACCTCCCGGCGTCGTCCCCATATAAGTCGGGGACTCTTTACATCTTCTAAGATCGGTGTCTTATGACACCATAGTCGTAGTCTTCAAACCCACCATGCTTTTCTGGCGCAAAGGGGTCTTCAAACTCGTCACTCTCGCATAATGAGGTCTTTCACATAAGATAATATATATACATCTTACACACATTCAATATCCTTTACTATATCTTATTGCCGAGCCGATTGAAGCACACAAAGTACTATCATTCTCCGGACACTCGTTAGTAATTCAATAACCATTAGTCTTCAGAGGCCTAAAAAAGGATAGCTCATCGCATAGCCCATTCTTATTGGCTCCTCTACTTCTTCTTCTGCTTCCTCAGCATGCTTCCTGACATCTAACTTAAGTGAAAATCATTTAGCTTCTAACTTAATCATGTTGACCTCCATATATGTGTCATAAGTCGAGTCAAGCTCACAAGTTGAATTCGATGAACTTTGGAAGTGACAGAGCACAAATCGAGGCTCAAAATGCATTGGACGTCACCGAAAATGGTTGAAATGACCTTTTATCGATGAACGGACTTCGCCGTCGTGTTCAGAACATCAAATTGATCAAAATATAAATGTTGCAAAATCTAATGAGCAATCGATTAAGCACTCGAGCTTTTAATGTGTCGACGCGCATATCAAAGTCGGGAAGATGCGACGATAACCAAATGGCCACCGTTCATGAAATTGATCACGTTGTTAGCTTCGAAATGTCGAAACCTATTAAATGAGACTATTTGCGCTCAATTCGAATGATTCTGCGCAAATGTCGAGCGGTGAAAAATAATAATGCACATTTTTAAACTGAAAGTGACCCAATTTGATGATGAAGTCGCTTAAACGACCTCCGTTCATAAAATGGACTATGCCATTGCGTCCGGAATATCGAAATTACCTAGAATAAACATCTAATTTGACTAAAGTTATCGCACTTAAAATTTTATCAAAATTAGCATGCATTTCGAGATAAATCCATCTAATTATCTCTTAATCACATCAAGTCAACTCTTTGGAACTTACAGCCACCCTGCTCACCCACTCCCATTTGGCCAATAAGGAGCTGCCACCTCATCTCTCCCATAGCATACTTACACCTTATCCCTGTTGCAAGCCGAATGGACAAAGGGGATAGCTGACGGAAACCTTACCAAAAAAAGGATGATCTCTCTTCGTCTCGACGACAAAAAAGCCGCATAATCACTTTCTCTACTTCTCCATCTCTTCCTCCCTCCCGATCGAGTTGACAGCTATAAGCATCGAGCTGCACGTCACTCCTGTTCGTCCGATTGAACTCGCAGCAGGTTGAGCAACCCTCCCACAATAACTATTGTGTGAGCTACGCTAGCAGGACCTACGACCGTAAGTCTTCCACGACGTCCACCTCTTCATCTGTGTCTCCCATCCTCCACCCGTGCTACGTTAGGCGGCGAGAAGTCTCAATCGCGATCATTCTGCCTCTTCTACCACACCTTCGCATGCCCTCAACAAATACCTGCCCATATTTCTAGGTTTCGGTGTTCCTTTTTTTTCCCGTGTGCAAAGGAGGATAGGTGTTCTAATGGGGAAGCAGAAAGGAGGAGGCTTAAGGAGCAAGAATCATCCTTCGAGCAGCAGTCTTGCGGATTCGTTGGTCCCGGTGGGAGCGTCAAGCATTGGATTTGGAGGTACCTTGGGAATTCCAAGATCGAATCTTCTTCCTCAAGAGAAGAATATCCATCATTCTTGAACGTGGATAATGAAGTGGCACAACACTTGAAAAGGCTTTCTAGAAAGGATCCTATAACAAAGGTTAAAGCTTTAACTGCATTGTCTTCACAGTTCAAACAGAAGTCTTCAAAGGACCTTGTACATATTGTACCACAATGGGCATACGAGTGCAAAATGCTAGTGCTTGACTACAACAGGGAAGTAAGGCGAGCTACACATGATACTATGACTGCTCTTGTTGCTATTGTCAGGAGGGGTTTGGCTCCACATTTGAAGTCTCTAATGGGGCCTTGGTGGTTTTCTCAATTTGATCCAATTCTGGAGGTTTCTCAGGCAGCCAGGTGTTCCTTAGAGATGACATTCCCTGCATCAGAGAAAATGAGTTTGAAGACCTTATGCTCTAGAGCTACGGGATAAGTAGTGTAGAAAGCCAGTTATGCTCAAGAGTTGGCGAAGGCAAATAGACTCCGATCATTATATGTAAGATGAGAGGCTGAAATTGAACAAATTTAATACAAAATAAATCTAAGCACAAAATTAAAATATGAATTGAAATTGCATGTAGAATATAGTTATGCTCGATAGTAACAGTTTGAAGACCGTTATGCTCGATAGAGTTACGGTAGAAGATCCGCATGGTGTATGCAAGACACGGCCAGATTATCTGATAGATCGACAAAGTTCAAATCACGTCGACCCTGCGGAAGATGATGAGGCTATCAAATTGGAATGAGGACTTAATTAATTTAATACAAGATAAAAGCTCAAAATTAAAATATGAATTAAAATTAGGTGTCTAGACATTATGCTCTAGAATGATGAGTTTGAAGACCAGTTATGCTCATTAGAGCTAAGGTAGAAGACCACGTGGTATGAAGAAATGACTCAAGAGAGATGGGAAGGTCGAATAGCCCGATCACGACTATGACACTAGGAGGCTCTGGATTGATGGGAGACTAAATAAGAATAAATAAAAGTGTTGATGAGCTTAAATTAAACTTAAATGAAGATGATAAATTGAAATAAACCTACATATACAAAATTCTAAAAGTCTTTAAATAAGAATGATCTCGACAACTTGTTGACGATCATAAATAAGACTTTTAATGAACTTGAGACTTTGTATCCTAACAAGAATAAAGTTCAAGTAAAGCTTCTGATTATCTTAATAGTTGCTTAAAAGCATAAACAAAATTTATTGTGGATTTGAAAGCTTGTCTTTCAATCTAAATAAGGATCAAATATAACTGTCAGAGCAAAAAAAGAATTTGAATGAGACTTGTATGAGCTATGAGCTTCTTTGCGATATAAGTTCATTGAAACAAGAACTCAATGTGTTATGAGCTAAATGCATATAAATGAATATTAATCTAATTGAACAAGAGCTAAGCATCGGTAATTCACAACATATAAATATCAAAAGGCGTTAATCAATTCAATTAAACTCTTGACACATTATAAAGCATGATTAAAACTCAAATTTAATTCCTCAAATTTCTTAAACACTGCATGGGCACGACACTATCTTGAATACTTAAATTTAGTGTCTGAGGATGTTGCACGGGTTAATTCTCGATTTAGTCTTAGGATTGTTAACAAAACTTAAAATCATTATAAGAATTTCAACTTAGTGAAATATAGAAGTTAATTAATTCTGTGATAGTAGATTTGATCCTCTATTAGATCTAAACAGTCGGCGATCTAAAGTTCTCAAATATATTTGATTCAATAAATTACCACGATGATCGTGTTAAATAAAATTTTTAGGAGGATACTTCAATCAAAATATGATTACAATCTCAAATAAATTAACTTAGATTGAATCTCAATCTAAATGTAGAATTTAAAATATCGTTAAGCTACAAATGTCTAAATGAAATTCAATCTAAAAAAAACTTAAAGTTAAAATCAATCCTTCCAATAGTTTATCAGATGAATTAAGAAAACCCTAGCTCACAAAGGTAAAGTCACTATGTTTACTCTCAAATAATCTCATGCGAGGGGATTGGCGTGTCCTCTATTTGGTGGGATGAGCTCCACATGATGCGCTATGACTAGAGTCCTCATTCGGTGGTTGCCTAAAATGGAACCATTATATTATGGTCGCTATGTATGCTCCCAATGGCTCGCCTTTGAGTTGTGAACCATATACTTGATAGCAAAAGTCTTATAGCTAAGGTAAACTTAAGCTTGTCTCCTTAGCAACTACCTCAGTCAAAGGATTTCTGGACGGCGTAACCCATGTGTTCGACAAGGATCCTTGGTCGGGTTGTCACTACCTCCTCTGACTAAGTGGATTAAGGACCACGATAACTTGGGATGATGGAACCATGGGATCTAGATGGGTGTCATGTTCCAACCATCACTTTAAGTTAAATATAATGAATTTAATAAATTCTAAATTCAAACTCCACATCGCTTATTATATGCACATACCTTCGATATAATTAGAATCAGTTCTCTCGGCATTGAGGTGTAATTAACTATAGGTGCTTGTACATAGAAACTAGAACCAGATCTAAAGTCCTCACAAAATGAGGGCAAAATCTCTGGGTAGTATCTTATATACTATTTCATCTTCCTTCTGAAAATTTTATCGACACTTTAAATCATACTCTCCTCATTGAGGAGATTGACAAATTTTGGAGCCCACAAATTTCGACAACTCCTGGGATGTTTCTCTTTCCATCTTTGGCTAAGAATCTAATATAGTAATATGGAGTATAATAAAAATTGAAATAAAAAAGAGAATCAATAATCAATGAAATTAAATCTAAGTTAATTATGTCATTATGACTAATTTGTTTGTTATGTATATCAATGGATCTTTAGAGCACTCTTCATCATCTTAGGTGTGAGCCAATATCATCAATGTAATCAATAATGATCTTTGGAGCTACTATTCAATTTGGTAGTGTAAACTTCCTATCCTGCAAATAATCCTCTACTTGGAAACACTTGCATATGTACACACCAACCTGCAAGGGAGGAGGTTGGAATGGCCACTCTACTAGGTTCCTTAGAGAGCTTTGTGTTCAAAATATTGGGTTATTAGTCTCATGAAAAGAATCATTAATAGGCAGAAAGTTTCAATCATATCTATGAATGTGACTACTTTGTCAGTTGAACCTTTTGCATTAGGCTAATATGATGTTGAAGCTTCCTCATATGGAGGGAAAATAACTAGAAGATAAAGAAGAGAAAATCGAACTTCGAGCTCAATTGTTGTCAATTATCATAGATGTAGACTTGATATCGGAGTGTTCCCACTCACAATAAGTTTGAAAATCTAAAATGGGTTAAAAGGAATAGCTCTACTGGTGATGTTAAGCAGTCTTTTTGGGCTCAATAGCAATCGCTTCAACTCTTAAGAAATAACACGAAACTCTATCGCAGTACATGAGTCACAAGGTTGTCAAGGAAAAAGGCCTTATAAAGAAGAGATATCAAAGGTCAATTATTAGAGAAGCCAAGAATGCTCCACTACAGAAACTACCACTAGTGGTAGTAAGAACTCAAGATCATTCTAAACAAGTTTTGCATGATGAGCATCGAGTGACACTTGGCAGCGTTGAATCCACTCAAAGGTCCCAATATAAAGAAAAAAAATTTGGAGAGCGAACCTCGAGAGGAAGTCCTGCACGGTGAACATCGGGGCATGACTGAACCATGTTGAATCCTACAAAAGGTCCCATAAAAAAATAAACAAATATATGAGCTTCAAGAAAGTAATGCAAAGCTTCCTCATTTGGGATAACAAGCGGGAAGAAATATTGACTGCGTGTACAATGATTATTAAAATAAAAATTGTACAACCAACTATGGAACCGAAGTGAGTGTTCCAACCCAAGTTGACTAAGATGGGTAAAGCGGAACAACTCTACTAGTCAAATCAAATAGTCCTTCTGGACTCGATAATGTCAGTTCCAGCTTCTCCAGTGAGGAAATACTAACGTATATGCAAGAGTGTATCGTCCTTAAAGTTGCTAAAGAAATGGCGATGAAAGAAAATATCAAAGTCTATCATCAGGAGGCTAGGCTTCTCCAAGGAGACCTTCTCCTACAACCCATAAAATGTCAACCAATTCAAGTCCATACGGTGAGCATCGAGTGACACTTGGATCACAGTCCAAGAATCCTTGAAAGGTCCACAAAATGTAAGCAAATTTGGAGGCTAAAGCCTCAAGTGAAACGCTTTAAAGAAGGATAGCGGATGACATCATGTACTCAGAGATCCACCACAAATGAAACTTGTTAAGAACGTGTACCTAAGAAAAATATCCTATGTGATGAGATTTCTAACGGTCGACACCTTGAAGCTTGTCGCCAATCATCTCCATATCTTTGAGAAGAGGTCAGGTTCGATCGTAGTCCTCCGAGCTAGAATTTATTGGAGGCATCGATCATAGTTCTGCGTCCAAGAGGAAGAAGCTGATATAAAAGGATACTCCTTTCAAATAGGACAAAAAATGTCGAGAGGCTTTTGATAGTATCAAGAAGTATCTATTAAATCTACCCATTCTCGCAGTAGAAATCCTAGGAAATATGTTATTCTATAATTGAGAAGCATTATTTGACATTAATTTTTGCTTTTCAAAAGCTATGTCATTATATGTTATCTCATAAAATTACTGTCATCTCAAGAATCGATCTGCTGAAGTTCTTGATGACAAGACTAGCATTGACAGGTCGCTTGACACGATGAGATGTTATTCTGTTACAATTTGACATCATATATGTTCCCAGAAAGCAGTGAAGGGGTAAATTCTGACAGACCTCCTTCTTGCACCTATCCCGGCAGATTCATCGTTCATGATGATCTTCGACAAACATGTCATATATATATATATATATATATATATATATATATATATATATATGTGGGATTGTATTTTGATGGAGCTTCATCCATCAAATGCACTCAACCCTCAAATCCCAAAAGCTTGGTGGCATCATCATCTTGATCACGCTAGAAGGTAGTATAATGAGAAATTCCTACCGATTGATTAAGCCATGAAGCATACTATGAAATGTTGGTGGCAGGTATTGATGAAGCCATCTTCATGGGAGCTCAAAATCTACAAGTTTATGGTGATTCTCAGCTCGTCATTAATCAAGTGTTGGGATTTTACAAAATCAACAAGCTTGAATTGACCCACTATCATAAGTGAGTTCTCGGGCTCATAAAGCAAATCCCAAATATCATTATGACTCGAGTTTCCAGAGCACAAAATAGACTGTTTAGTTAAGTTAGCTAAAGAAATGATGACTATGTGCTAATTAGTGTTTGCACTTGTTGGGTCCTAAAGCCAATAAATCAAAAATCCCCACTGGAAGAGGGGTCATTAAATGCAAGCTAGCAGGATGCAACTCATGTTGCTCCTTACACTCCCTTACAAATTGCTCATCGAAATCAATAAGATGAGGCTCAGACTATTCAGGAGGCAAGACCTCAATCTAAAGAAACTCCAAGACCACAAAGTGAAATCCTTATAGTAGAAGAGAAGGAAGATTAGTGACAACACTTCGTCGACTACTTTAAGGAAAGCAAATTACCGAGCAACAAGCCGATGGATGTACAACTTGAGAAAAGGCTTCGACTATATGCTTGATCATTCGAGCATATGTGGCTATGATGTTTGAAAATAAAAGAAGCCAATAATATCTTAGACAATGACCTAGCCTTTAAAAGCACTAAAATTTATAAATTTACTGATCGACATAATATTGATTAACGATACTTGTCGATTTATAATCACAGAGCAAATGGCTTTGCTGATGCTTTCAACAAAACACTAGTTAAGCTACTCAAAAAAATTCTTACAAGAAATAAAAGGGAGTGGCATATCAAGCTTGTTGAAGCTTTATGGGCTTACCGCACCACCTATAAAATTCTCACAAAATCCACTCCTTATACTCTAGTATTTAGAGTTGAAACAGTCTTCCCACTTGAAGTTGAATTACCTTCACTCCAAATAGCCATTCAACACAGTCTCACTCAAGATGAGAATGTCCATCTACGGATAGAAGAGCTTGATGTGCTTGACAAAGCTAGGCTCCAAGCTCAATAAAATTTAGAAGTCTACCGAGTGAGGATGTCCAAAGCATTCGATCAAAAAGTAGGTCATCGAGCTTTTCAAGAAGGGGAATTGGTCATGGTACTGAGAAGACTAATTATTCCTCACTGTCATTATATGTGAGACTTTTCTATTGTATTTGGGTTGACATCACGCCTAAGGCCTAGATCTTCATATACATTTCAAATTATGTATTCAAAGTTCAAGTCTCAAAGTCTTACTGACCAAAAAGAGAAATTTTCAATTCTGCAAACTACAACAAATCAAGTTGGAAACACATCTTCCATTCATACCTCAAATCTAGGGCTTGAGTGGGTGCATAAGGTCAAACTCAATAAGACCAAATATGGAGTCAGTCTACTTACTCCAACATGCACAAAGGTCGTGATAAGTGATCCCCATCTCATTAGATGATAAAATCCTGTTCAAGTCCAATACTCAAGTAGGTGCATAAGGTCGGACTCAACAAGCCCAAATATGGCTGAGTCGCTCACAGGTCTGCTTACTCAATATGCCACAAAGGTCGTAGTAAGGGATCCCCCTACTTTGTTAGTTCAAAGATAAGAGCATCCAAATCTCCAAATCCCTCCAACTTGGTGAGTTCAAGTGGCCCAGACTGGGAGATCATCCTAATGGTCGTAAGATCATTTTTTCAAAATCCAACAAAAAGATCCTCACTCGAGAAAGCACTAAGCCGAGTTTCATATCAATATCAAATGAGAAATGTCAACTCCTTCAACAAGTCTATTAAAGTAGAAAACAAAGACCGAAGGAAACTCTTTCTCAGCAAGTCCAGTAAAGAAAAAAAAGTAAAGGACCACCGAAGAAGTCACCCCAATGTTCATATAAAGCCAAAAGTTGAACTAAGGGATTGATGTCATCAACATGTTCGTTACGCATAAAGCACAGGACTGATGATTCTTTGCCACTGACCCAACACAAGCTCTGAGGGCTAGGTCATCAACAGATATCCTTCTATAAGCTCATAAAAATAGAAAACTGGGGCAGAAGGTAATTTTGTATCACCTGACAAGTCTTTAAGACAATTCAGGACTTTCCTCCATCAAATTTGTCAAGGCACAAAGCCAGGGTAGAAGAAAATACAAGATACGAATCCCCGAGATGAAGTCTTCAATAAGTCCATCAAAGCACCATGCATAGGACCGAAGATGTTCTCATCTCACCAACAAGTCATCAACTTCATCAAGTCCACTAAGGCATGAAGCCAGGATAGGAGGAAAATACAATTTTTTAAATTTTGAGTTTGAATCTTTAACAAGTCTGGCACAAAGCATAGGATCGAAGATGTTCTCATCTTATCAAAAAAAAAACCACCAACTCCATTAAGTCCACCAAGGCACAAAACCAGGATAAGAGAAAAATATAAATTTCAAACTCTCAAGAGAAAGTCTTCATAAGTGCAGCAGCTAGGACCAAAGACATTCCAAATTCTCTCCAGTTACTATCAAGCTCCCCTGTTAGATAAGTGATATTTTTATATATTTATCTAAGTCGACATCGTGCTTTAAGTCGAGATCCTTAGATAGATATATATTATGATTAAAATTAAAAAAATTAAAAAAAAATATCCTATCTATTTTGCAGTAAAGGAAATCAAACCTTAGAATATATTTCTGAACTAATATGCAATCCTCCTGTTAGATAGGAGTCTTTTTTTTAATAATCAAGTTTGTTCAATCCTCTCCTGTGAAATAGGGGGCCTTCTTGTATGTATGTATGTATATATATATATATATATATATATATATATATATATATATATATATATATATATATATATATATATATATATATATATATTCAGGTTGACATCGAGCTTTATTCTGAGATCCCTGAATATATCCATAATTGTAAGCTGCAGGTTCTTGCGAGAACAAAATGAATCCTATGATATGCTTATGTTAATGACACATTATACCATAGATCCTTTGAGCAAATATGGTTGCGGTGCTTAGGGATGGATGAATCCAACAGAGTAATGTGAAATTCATGAAGGACTCTGTGGCGCGCACCAGTAAGGTCCTAAAATGGTAACAAAAATTAAGAGAATGGGGTACTATTGGCCTTCAATGGTGAAAGACTGCATAAATCATGCTAGAAAATGTCACGAATGCCAAGTCCACGGGGATCTCATTCATCAACCTCAAAATCCTCTACACTTAATAATAGCGTCTTGGCCATTTGAAAGTTAGGGCACATGTATAATTGGACTGATTGATCCTCCATCATCAGTGGAATATCGATTCATTCTAGCAGCTACTGACTACTTCTCCAAGTGGGCTAAGGCCGCTCCATTTAAGGAAGTCACTACTTATTGAGTTGTTGACTTCTTCACTAATAATGTTGTCTATAGATTTGGGGTGCCAGGACGAATCATTTCAGACAATGACCCAGCTTTCAAGAGTGCAAAGATATACCGATTCATTGATCGGAACAAAATCGATTGACGGTATTCATCAATCTACAATTCAAGATCCAATGGTTTAACAGAGGCTTTCAATAAGACATTGGTAAAGCTACTCAAAAAGATTCTCACAAAAAATAAAAGAGAGTGGCACACTAAAATGATGGAAGCACTCTGGGCATACAAAATAACTTATAAAATGCCAACCAAAGCCACTCCTTATGCTCTAACATTTGGAGTTGAAGTGATACCACTAGAAGTTGAGGCACATCACTTGAGTAAATCTACCTACCTGAATGGAAGAGTTGGATGCGCTTGATGGAGTTAGACTTCAAGCTCAACAAAGTTTAAAAGTTTACTGAGCGAGGATGTCCAAAGCATTCAATAGTTTAGTATGTCCTCGGACATTCCAGAAAGGTGAATTGGTTATGGTGCTAAGAAGGCCAATCATCCCTCATCGTAAGATCGGAGGTAAATTTGAAGCTAACTTGGAAGGTTCTTATGTCATAGAGAAGGTGTGTGAAGGAGTAGCCTACCAGCTTATTGATAAGAATGGTCAACGACCAATGCCACCAATCAACGGTCGATATCTCAAGAAATATCACAATTGACTATGGATAAGTAAATAAATACTTAAATGCATCTTGCACTAGTAAGGCTTTCAACTACATATGTAATATCACTTGAAGATTCTCTCAAAAATGAGCATTTTCAAGTTCGAAAAAAAACCTCCCCCTGTTAGACAAGGGGCATTTTTATATATTTAGCTAAGTTGACATCGTGCTTCAAGTGAAATCCTTAGATAAATATATGTATAATAATCATGAGCTCCATTTATTTATATTAAAGAAGTTCAAACTTTGTAATACATTTAGTGCAATCCCCTGTTATTAGGGGGCATTTTTTTAGTTTTATAAATCAAAGTTATCAATCATTCCCTATGAAATAGGGGTCTTCTTGCATATGCATTCAGTTGACATCGAGCTTTATGCCAAGATCCCAATATATATCCTATTATTGTTAAAGTTGCGGGTCTTACAAAAAGAATATATTTCAATGCATGAAAAGATAGCCATAAATCTTGAAAGTTTATCTCAAATTTGTCAAGTGAAGAACTCTAATTTTGGAAGCTTCAATCAACTAAGTTGGAAAAATGTCAATCTCTATTTTCAAGTCTAGGACGCAGATGGGTTCTAAAGGTGGAACTCAACAATGGTGGCGAGTTCGGCGCTCTCCTCACTCGCAAGAAAATGTCATAGTGAAAGAGCCCCCGTTCGTCAGTCTAATGATAAAACCGCTAAGCTATCATAGCTTAAGTCAAGAACTCGAGTAGGTTCTAAAGGTTGGACTCAATATAACCACAAATGGTCGAGTTGCTGACACTCTCCTCACTCAACAAGCCACAAGAAAAGTCCGTGGTGAAAGATCCAATCCTCGTCAGTCCAATGATGATAGCTGTTCAATCTCAAACTAGATCCAGCTTAGTAACTACAAGCAACCAAAATTTAAGAGATCTTTTCGCTCGATCGACGAACCAAGAAAATTTGAGGAAACTTTAAATTCAGAGCTGCATCAAATCAATCTATATATTGTGTGCAATGTGATATTTCAACCTCTTTTCAAGCAGTATGATGAAGCACAAAGCACAGATCAAAGCCAATTTTCTCATCAAGTCCACCAAAGCAGAAAGCACAAGACCAAGGAAATGATTCTACAGTTCGCACAAAGGCAATGGTCGAACTAAAGGAATTTTGTGGTTATTCAGTCTATTAAAGCACACATTGCTAGACTGATAACTCAACGTTATAGACTAATATGAGCTAGAAGGATGGATCATCTATATGCACCCTTCAATGAGTCTATTAACACAGCAAGCATAGGACTGAAGACATACATATACTTCCTAACAAGTCAATATAGACAAATCAGGTCAATCCTTCATCAAGTCTATCAAGCTTAAAGCACAGAAAAATATGAGAGGGGAACGGTTACTGCTCGAATGAAGACGAGGAGCATTTTGGTTTTAGGGAGATCCCACGTAGCTTGGAGGGAACAGTTGAGGAGCCTATGCGGGAGTGGTTGCATGCGAACCATATGTGGAGGAGGAGCGGGTCAGTGGCTGTACACATTAGGATTAGGGCTGATTTGAATTATTAGGAATTAATAGATTTTTAATTAATTTTTCAAATATTAATCAATTTTAAAATAAATTTTATACCGACATCATTATATGGCCAATATATATGTTGATTCAAGATTATTTCGATGTTCTAAACACAAAGGCACAGTCCGTTTCATGATTGGAGGCCGTTTGATTTGAGTCGGCATCAAATTAAGTCAATTCAAAATATGGCTTTCAACCACTCGATTTTGCAGTTTGTCGGTGATGAGAACAATCTTCCTTGATAGATTTTGACGTTTTAAAGCCATTGGCACATTCAATTTCATGAACGGAGGTCGTTTGACTTGCATCGGTGCCTCCTGACCTCGATATGTTGCTTATTGATGACTCGGCGCGATCGGTTGATCAAATGCCATGCAATATTTATATCCGACCAATTTCGATGTTTTGAATTGATGAGTCCATTCATCGATGGAGATCATTTGAGTTAATTTTCGTCGGTGCTTGACCTCGATTTACCTTCTTCAAATCGTTTCATTTTAGACTTCGAAGTTGAGCGGACAATCTCATTTGATAGTTTTTTATATTTTAAAGCTAACGGTTGATCAATTTCATGAACGAAGGTCGTTCAGACATCGTCGCAGCTTCCTAATTCTGATATGCGTGTTAACACATTTATAGCTCGAGCGTTTAATCGATTGATCGTTTGATTTTGTAATATTTATATTCTGATTGTTTTCGATGTTTTGAATGCAACGGCAAAGTCCGTTAGCCGATCGAAGGTCATTTTGACCATTTTCAAAGACATATAGTGCATTTTGAGCCTCAATTTGCGCACTATCACCTCTGAAGTCCGTCGAATTCGATTTGTAGGCTTGTCTTGGTTTATGACACATATGTGGAGGTCAATTCCCAACAAATATGATTCGATTGCATGAGTAAGTCATTTGTTGAAATGGTTGACCATTTGGGGGCGAGCCGATTATTTTAGCCGATTGTAATAACTTACTTTGGCTTTGATTATCATTAGTATGCTACCTTATTCATGACATGCTAAATGATGGGCTTGACCGATTTATCATAATCAACTTGTCGGATTGATAAGAGTTTTACACCTATCTTCTCTATGATGGCTTTCTTTGAAGATCTCTTTCTTTTATGTCCTTGAGATTTGAGCATCCTCCAACCCTAGCTTCATGCTTGGTTGGGTTTGATGGAGGAATTATCTTATTTTGATGAAGGACTCCCTTTGGGAATTAGTTTATCCGTGCTTGGGATTTGAAATTTCTTATCCCAGCTTTGAGCTTGGAGACTTGATGAAAGGGCTGATTTGTCCCTATTGACTTGTCAAAGTGTATGCACTCCATGAATTATTCTTGCTACTTTGAAGGATTATTGAAATACATCTGATGACCGCCACTTATATAGGGTCAATGTTGTGTTATTAGTCTAGTAACGTGTGCTTTAACAGATATCACCCTGCAGGTAATATATAGATTGTTTTGAGGCATTAGATTGAGCTTCCCTTGAGGCTTGATCTTGATCAATCAAGTAGAGATCTCTTGGATCTGGTTGCTTTAATGTTTGGATATGGTTTGAGATGAAAGATCATCATTATCTGACAGCGGGGCTCTTTCACTTGGCCTTTTCTTGTGGCTTGTTGAGGAGAGCGTCGACATATATTTGGCTTGTTGAGTTCGACCTTTAGAACTACTCAAGTCTTTGACTTAAGCTGAGGGTTTGTGATTTTGTCATCAGTGACGAGCGGGCTCTTTCCGCTTTTCTGGCTTATTGAGTGAGGAGAGCATCACTGACCTTTATGGCTTGTTGAGTTTGACCTTTAGAACCTGTTCGTGTTCTAGACTTTAGAATGTAGAGATTGATGTTTCTCCAACTCAGTTGATTGAAGCTTCCAAAAATGGGAGTTCTTTTGACTTGATCTCCAGAATTTGGCAAATTTGTGAGATAAATTTTTTGACATTTAGGGCTATCTTTTCATGCATAAAAATAGATTATTTTTGTTCTACAAAGAACTACAACTGATAATGAATTATAGATATATTGATTTATTTGCTAAACTGTCGACTGAATAAGAATATATTTGAGGATCTATCTTATGATGTCAACTCAAATAAACTTTATAAACTAAAAAATTGCCCCATGTCTTTGCGGAGAATTTTAAAGTACATTTAGGAGAATTTTCAAGATGAAAATATACAAATACATCCATATTTGAATTGATGTACTCTAAAGGAGATTTTAACATATACAACATTGATTTCATCGTATATAAAAATCTAAAATGCCATTATAACGGAGAATTTTCACAAAAAATTCTTCATCTAAGTATGTTTATTTAGGGATCTCGGCATGAAGCGATGATGTCGACTAAATAGATATATTAAAAAAATGCCCTGTCTTGTAGGGGATTTCTATTGTACCTAGAATGTGGTCATCAAGTATACTTTTTTTGTATCGACCATTGGTGGCATTGGTCTTTCACCCTTTAGGTTGATGAGTTGGTATGCCCCTCCTTGGTATACTTTTCAATGACAAAAGGGCCTTCCCAATTAGGCTCAAATTTGCCAATTTTGATTGGGAATAATTGGTCTTCTGACAGGACAAATTCTCCTTTTTGGAATGTTGGGCACCATATGGTCAAAAAACGGACATCTTTGATAGACTTCCATTTTGATGAGCTTGTAATCTAACTTCATCAAGCGCGTTCCTCCATTCTCAATGAGCATTTTGATCTTGATTAGATTGTATTGGATGGCTACTCAGTGAAGGTAACTCAACTTGAGAAGAAGCCTTGGTTCAAATACCAATGAATAGGGAGTGGCTTTAATGGTCTTGTAGGTGGTTGATATGCCCATAGAGCCTCTTAGCTTGGTATGTCATTCTCTCTTTTATTTTTAGTGAGAATCTTCTTGAGTAGCTTGACTAATGTCTTATTGAAGGCCTCGCAAACCATTTGCTCTTGGATTATATATTGAAGAGTATGCTAATTAATTTTGTGTCGATCATCATAAATCTTTGCACTTTTGAAGGCATTATTATCAAAATTGACGTAGCACTCCAATCACTACATTATGTGAAGAAGTTGATCACTTTCGGTCGGTAGTAACTTCTTTAAATGTTAGAATAAAATAATGTCGTTGTTAGGATGAATGATGTCGCGATGGATTGGTTGATTGTTATGTTCCCCAACATTGAATGGCGGATGCTATTGTTGGGTGTAATGGATTTGGAGGTTGATGGATGAGATTCCCTGTACTTGACACTCATGACACTTCTTAGCATGATTAATACAATCTCTCACCATGACCAATAATAACCCATCCTTTTGATCTTTGCCATCTTGGGACTGGCGGTGCACCACAAAGTCCTTCATGAACTTCAATCATCACTTTGCTAGCTTCATCTACACATCACATATTTATTCAAAGGATCTATGATATACTGTGTTGTTGATAAAGCATAGCGTAACATTCTCTTTTCGATTTAAAATTTAGTGATTTATTAATTTGTCTTCTTTAAAGTAGTCGATGAAGGCTTGCCTCCAATCATGTGACTCTTTACAAAGGCTTCACTACTTTTTTTGAGGCAATGTCATTCTTAGCTCTTCTTGGTACAACTTCTTGTTGATTTTGGGGTATGAGGAGCAACGGTCATCCTATTTGCGATTTGGTAACCCCTACACGATTGATACTTTATTGGTCTAAGACTCATCAGTAAATATGATCATGACATAATCACCATTCATACTTCATTTCTTAGCTAATTTTGCTAAGCATCTTTACTATTCTCGGATCGAGACTTCGAGTTAGTGTGATATTTGGTATCACTTTTCTCAAGAACTCATTTGTGATAGAAAGCTAACTCAAGCTTGTTAATTTATAGATGCAAGTACTTGATTTATAATAAGAATCACCAAAATATACAAGTTTTGAATGCTATGAAAATAGCTTCTTCAAGACCGCCACTAATGCTTCATATTCAGCTTCATTATTAGTTCTTGGCTCGGTCAATCCATATGATCGTCTCATTATCCCTCCTTCTGGTGTTATGAAGATGATGTTGATTCCTGCTCTTGCTCTTGGAAAATTTAGATGTTGGACTTGTTTGACTGATGAGGCCCCATCAAAGTACATTTCTTAAATTTGTGATTTCTCTCTTTCATGAATGAGCATAATTTGTTCATCAGAAAATCGTCATTAAGGAAGAGTCCAGAGGATGGGATGTGCGGCAGAAAATCTGCTAAGACTTGTCCCTTCATTGCTACATGGAATATATATGATATCAAATTGTAAAGCCCATCTTACCAAGCGACACATCAATTGGTCTTGTCATCAAGTACTTTGGATCGATCCTTGAGATGAGGGTAATCTTGTGAGATATAATAATGAAACTTTTGTTTAGATCAATGCTAAATAGTGCTTCTATCGAATATATCTCATTTACGCTCTATTAATCTTTGATATAATAAAGAGCATTCTCTTTGCCTTCTTCATTGTGTTGTGCCAATAATGCTCCAAGGGACTCTTAACGTATTTGTATAGAATGAGGGCTTCCAGAGTAGCCTTTGGGATTGGTGGATTTAAGTAGCTTTTAATCTTTGAAGGCTTCTTGACATTCTTGTCCCGAATGGAGCATCCTTCTTCATTAACCTTGCAAATGGTTGACATCGATATGTTTGATATAAATCGTGGATGAATGAGTTTGTCCTTGTAAAGAATGGGCGGCATAAACTCTTGGTGAGGCATCTCCACAATTGCCTTGATTTTAGGATGATCAATTTCAATACCTCTGGCGTACAATATACCCCGAATTTTGGAGGCACATTTTAGAGGATTCATCTTGAGATCATATTTTGATTCTTTCTAATTCTCAGTGAAGTGGTTTTCCAAGCTCTTCACCATGATGTCGACATAACATTCCACCTTTTGATGAATCAACTCATCAAAAATGTGTCATGGCTCTTTGGTATGTAGCTCGGCATTTTTAAGAAAGGGCATGTAGTGTAAATATACAATAGGTTAGAATGATGTATGTTTTCATCTTTATGCCATTTTGATTTGTTGTATCGATGATCCATAAATGAGAACATGTCATATAATTGGAAGTGTTGTCCTAGTAGTTCGATATTGGAAGCGAAAAGTCATCTTTTGGGCACGCTTATTTAAATCGAAGTCAATGAGAGAGATTTGGTCATTCTTCTTTCTAGGACAATAATGGCTATCAATACTTCTCCTCGATGAAGCCTTGATTAGCTTTTTTAGTTTAAATTACGTTCTTTTCTCAATCTCATTCCTAGGAGCTTGCTTAATAGGCATTTATCACGGTTTAATAGTTTATGAGCTGTTACATCGGGATAAGCACGGCATTTTGAGAATATGTCGCAAAGCAATCTAATTCACAAAGTAGCATTTTAGCTCTTCAACTTTCTCATGAGAACCTTGCGAAAGTTGGCGGATCATCCTCGACTCTAGGTTGACTTCTTTAAGTTCATCCATAGTATTTGTCCACCATCTTCAAGTTCTTAGTGCAGGGCTTACTTCTTCATCATTTTAAGAAGAATTTCATAGAATCATCTTCTTCATCACTAAGACTCTCGATCTATTATATTATAATAGACTATCTTGATGAGATTTGCGGATGAACCTTTAGTGATAAACTTATCACTTGATTCTTGAGGACTTCTTTGGCTCCACATCTTGTTAAAGATTTGAGTCTATGTTTAGTAGTTGATATTGAACTCCAAGCTTATGCATCATTCTTAAATTTTGTGATAGTATATTGGTATTCTTGTTGGCACTATCTCATCGAGTTTTTTGTGTTGAGTAGGTTGTTCCAAAATCTTGGGAGACTCTTGGATTTGTAGAATAGAGTTCCTATTCCATCACTCTCACTCAACGGTGGCACATAGAATGTTATCAATTCTTCAATATTATGAACTCCCAGGGAGTTGATAGAAATCTATGGGCTCCGAAAATTTGCCACTGACCTTTTTGATGAAAAGAGTAGTTTAAAGTGTCGTAATTTTCAAGTAGCGTGATAGTAGATAAGACACTACCCAAAGATTTCATCCTCATTTTATAGGATTTAGATGGGTTCTGTTTTCTATGAAGCTCTTATAATTAATTACCCCTCCCAATAAGTGAGAGAACTTTTGAAAGGCTAGTCATTAGATTGCTTAATGTACGATAAGAAGATGTAGAGTTTTAAATGTTGAGATATGAAATTCATCATTATAGCTTAAACCGATGGTTGGGGAATGATGACGCGCCCAATCTAGATCCCATGGTTATCCCGCAAATCCGGCCCCTCGGTCTACTTAGGAGAGGTAGTCGACCCAAGATGGATTCTTATCAACAACACATGGTTATGTCATCCAAGAAATCCTCAAACTGGGATTATGTTTGTCAAGAGACCTTAAGTCTACCTTATGACAGGGTTGTTTTCCCTATCAAGTATATCTATGATTCACAACTCAAAGAGCCATTGGGAGCATACTGCTATGATCGTGATCATAATATAATGGACCGGCCAAACCACCAGAGGATTCTCATAAGCCATCATGGAGCTATTGGCCAAGCCAGGGAGGACACGCCACGCCCCATCGGCAAGAGATTGAGAGTGAACATAGTAAAATACTTGATTTGACATTATCTTCTTTGTGAGCTAGAGTTTTCTTAGTTTATCACCCCTGATAAATAGTTGCGGAAGGTGGATAGATTGAGTTTGGTTTAAGATTTTAGTGATAGAATTTCATTTAAATAGTTTTAGATTGATTTGAAAACTTGATTAATTTGAATATGTTTAAGAGTTTTAGATCGTGTCAACTCTGTTTAGCTATTAATAGATTAGATCTATCACTTGATAAAAATTAGTTTCAAATATTTCACCGATTTGAAATTCTTATTATAGATTTTAGGTTTGTTAACCCGACTCGCCCCTAAGACTAAACTAGTAACCCACACATCTCAAACACTTGAATTTAAGCATTCAAAGTGTTGCAGCATGAGGTGTATTTAAGAATTTATGTAGTTTTATGTTTGAATAAAGAGCTTTAGATCCTATCAACTTTGTTTAACTATTAATAGAGGATTAGATCTACTATCACCTGATAGGATTAGTTTTTCAGATATTTTACTGAGTTGAAATTCTTATAATATATTTTTAGGTTTTGTTAACCTGCACTAAGACTAAACCGAAGCAACCCGCAAAGATCCTCGATACTTGAATTTAAGCATTCAGCATAGTGTCGGGGCACATGCAGGTGTATTTAAGAATTTAGGTAGTTTTATGTTTGAATAAAGAGCTTTAGATCCTCCAATTTGTTTAATGTAAGAGGATCGATCTACTATCACCGATAGGATTAGTTTCTATATTTCTTGAGTTGAAATTCTTATAATAGATTTTTAAGTTTTGTTAACTTGACCCTACCCCTAAGACTAAATCGGAAGCAACTGTAAAAGATTCTCACACTTGAATTTAAGCATTCAGTAGTGTCGCCCATGAGTGTATAGTAATTTTAGGTAATTTGAATTATGAGATTGATTTGATTTTTCATTTGAATTTTTATCATGATTTAGACATTAGAATTTGCACTTAAAATCTCTATATCTGAGCACATGCAGGTATTTATAGTTTAGCTAATTTTATATAATTAATGAAATTATTGATCTTGAAATATCATAATTATGATGAAATTTGTTAATTTGATTAAAGGAGACCCATAATTTTTGTAGATTTTGATTTACTATCGCCGCTTATACAAAGGGTTGCTGATCAGGAAAGAAGTAGAATTAATCTAATATCTTATTTGATTTTTTAGATTAATATTTAATATATTCAATTTAGCCTGCGCACCCTTTTCGGACATTAAAATTTGCACTTGAAATCTCTATGTCCGAGCACATGCAGGTATTTATAGCTTAGCCAATTTCATCTAATTAATGAAATTATTGATCTTGAAAATCATAATTATGATGAAATTCCTTAATTTTTGATTTAAAAGGCCCTATGATTTTTGTAGATTTGGATTTAATATCGTATTTTGTCTACTAGTACAAAAGTTGTAGATCCGGTGGCAAAGAAGGCGTTTTGAAGTTATAGGTTCAAAGGATAATTTAATTTGTCATTTTAAGAAAAGATTTACTCCTCAAAGTAATTCTCATTTTCCCCCTCTTTTACTCAAATTTGATTTTCCCTCTTTTATTCAAATTTGATTTTCCCCATCTTCTTTTGTTTTACTTCTGTGTTTATTGTATGCTATTTTTCCTCCCCCTTTTTGTTATTTAGAGTTTTTAATTTGAATTTTAGCTTTAGATTTCATTGTTGACATTCTTAAGTTGATTATTTTATTTTCTATTTTTTTTTTTAAGTTAAAAAGATTTGGCTCAATTTGGTTCCATCATCCTCAGTGGGGTCAGACGGAGTGTTTTGGCTACCTATCACGCTCGATGAGCATGTTGGTGTTTTGAAGCACTGACCATCACCACTCATGCCCGAGCATAACGAGGCCTTCAATTACCTGCATAAAATCAAATATATACATACAAATAGTCTAAATTTTAACAGTATTTCGGCATAGGGGATGCCACATTTGATGATGATTACTGGACACCCCGATGAGCATGAGAGTGGTGTCATGACATCACGTTTTCATGCACCCACTATACCCTAATGGGCATTAGTGGGATCTTGAAGCCTGCAGAAAGAAATATAAACATATTTGTATTTTTACATTCACATTTCCTCGCTCCCCATAAGAGTGCTCTCCAACAACAGTTACATCTCCATTTGAAAGGCCATAATGAGAAATACCATTTACAAGATATCCATCATTTAAATGTATGTTTGAAACTCCTGAAGTCAGATTCTCCATAAGATCAAGATATAATTTCATTCCCCCACCACTGTCAAAAATGTCAAAATCTTTCATTTCTTCTATTTGGCCAAGCAACTTGCTGAGATCAAAATTTTCCAACACTCCAGCCAGAAGTGATTCCTCATCATTAAGAAGCAAACTCCCAATCACGTGAACATTATAGTCATCCTGAACCGCATCCTTATTTTCTTTTCTCAACTCAGATGATGCATCGACAAGGTCTTCATCTGGAAAGATCAATTTCTCATGTGGAAGTACAGGTAATGAACTTGAAAATAGAGTGGCATCACTTGATCCTTTGTACATATTAGATTAGATGGAATATCTGGATGCTTAAGCAGTTTCAACAGCTTGATCTCTTTCAAAATCCGTGTAGCATTCGAGACATGTTCGAAGACATGATTAATCTTTTTAATAGACACCATCTCTCCCGTGTGCATGTCGATCACAGCACCAACCACTCCATAGCTTCCCCTCCCGATGACTTCCAGAATTTGATATTTGCTAGCTTCGCCATATTCGGTTAAGAATTCAGAATCGAGCATGCACTTTTATTCGAATCAACGGCAGTTAAATGGCGCCTTGGGACGCGGATCAATCGAAGGCTAGTGAGATCCAAGTCATCGGAGTCATTGGCGGCGGCACCCAGGACTGATTCCTCCGTTGTCGCTCCAAACCACGAGATAAGGTCGTCGATTAGAATGGCGGACGAGGAGGCGATAATAGGAGAAGCTTCAACGATGGTGGATGTAGGCAGCGACGGAGTCGGAAGAGGAAGCAGACGGCCCCAGTGCCGTGTGAGAAAAATCCTTTTCTCCTTGCCCACCAGAAAAATATGAGAGAGGGGAACGGTTACTGTTCGAATGAAGACGAGGAGCGTTTCAGTTTTAGGGAGATCCCACGTAGCTTGGAGGGAATGGTTGAGGAGCCTACGTGGGAGCGGTTGCATGCTAACCATGAATGGAGGAGGAGCGGGGTCGAGTGGCTGCCTGTGCACATTAGGATTAGGGCCGATTTAAATTATTAGGAATTAATAGATGTTTTTTAATTAATTTTTTAAATATTAATCAATTTTAAAATAAATTTTATGACGCCATCATTATATGGTCAATATATATATCGATTTTAATTTAATGCAATCGATTGCACATCGAGGCCATTTGATTCGACCAAATTAAGTCAATTTTCAAATTTCAAAATATCGTCAATCAATTAATTACTAACAATCTTACTTGATAGATTTCGATGTTTTGAAGCCAATGACACGTTTAATTTCATCAATCGTTTGACTTGATCGCATACGATCTCATCGCGGATTACTGAGCGATGGCTGATCGAAGTTGTAATATTTATATCAACCATTTTATGTTCAACACGATGGTGAAGTCGCTCATCGATAAGGTCATTTGAGTTGATTTTGAATACGGAGCCTCATTTATTAATTACCACTTCAAATCATTGACATTTGCACACTCGTCAATTGAGCGCATGATAGTTTCCAATGTTTTGAAGCTAACATCATGATCAATTTCATGAACGGAGGTTTCGCATCGTGATTCACTTTGATATACGTGTTGACACATTGATAGCTCGAGCGCTTAATCGATTAACTCTTAGATTTTGTAATATTTATATTCTAATCAATTTCGATGTTTTGAATGAAACGGCGAAGTCCGTTCGCCAATCGGTTTTTACCATTTTTGACATAGTGTATTTTGAGCTCACTCATCATATCACCTCCAAGTCAAGAATTCAATTTGTAGGCTTATCATGATTTATGAAGCATATGTGGAGGTCAACACTCACTTTTTTACATGCAAACCCAATTTTGACTTGATTTTAATCCGATTTTTGACCTATAATGTATGTATAAATAGATCATTCGGGTTATGTTTTGATTAATTGGGTTAAAGGTAAATTTAGTTTGGTTTGAGGTTTTTGATCAGTTTAATAAACGAGTTATTAAACGGATCGACTTTGAGTCAAACCTATTCATATCGTCAATTTTGGGTCAAATCTGAACTCAACCCGCAGACCCAAATTGACATCCCTACTTGCACAATCCTAAACTCATCGGTGATAATTGGTACTATGGAACGAAGCTTACCTCAGGGCTTGGAGATGAAAGCTTCACAAAATTGATCTATATCACACTTGAAGCCAGCGATTAATGTTCCATCCCTCACCATCCAAATGTCGGACCTATGTCGAGAAATCTAATTATACATTTGGCAATTGAGCTCTATACTGGCAACTAGCTCTTCCATCTCAGTCACAAAATAACTTGCTTTTCTATCTATCCCCTCAAAGATCTCTCCTTTCTCACATTCAACCCCCACAACCTAAATAACGCTAAATTAAGTCATATCAATGCGCTTGTTGGCGGAGGTTTGAAGCTTACGCCGTCAAATGCAAATGATGGAGGGGATGATGGAGTTTAGTATTTGGGTCGTTTGTTGTCATTAATGTAATCGATTTTAAATGCATGCTTATTTCAAGCTTGTAAATAAAAATTTAAATGTAATGCATTTCAAATACACTAGAAATTTTATGTGTATTTGAATTCAAATTTAAAAATTAAATATAAATGTAAGTAATATAAGAATCTGATTATCGCCACCACCAATGCCGCATATCATCCGGTCATAGGCCGCCTCATCACTATGTCAAAACCTTTACATTACATTTTGTCAACAAAAGTCGAATTAAATCTCAACCAAATAACTATAGTATCCTTTACAATCAATTTTTTTTGATTCTTTTACAGAGATTCTAAATGCAGTAAAACCAACAAATTTCAACAGGAAAATATTAGATCCAGTCATAGCTTTACTCCAATCCATACGGAAGATTTTTTACCCATTTTAGCGTTAACGGAGAGAATATAACGAAGATGGCGATTCAGATTTTGCTTTCATTTCCGCATTTGCGTCGTTGGAATGCGCAGAAGGAATTTAAAAGAAATATATAGACAGATTTAGGGTTTAGGGTTAGTTTTTTCAAGCAAAATGAGCTCATAAGAGAAATAGAAAATCTCATTTCCTTTTTACAAAAGAACCATGAAGATGGAGAACATTGAGGAAATAGCGACCAATTTAGCTGAGAATGTATTAAATAAAAATTCATCGATAATATTTCTTGTGCATTTTTTCTTTAGTGATATTCTGGTCTGCAAGAGAATATGTTCATTACATTCCATTAGGCAATTTGAATGCTTTTTTTGTTGAATTTTACTTTATAGTGTTATTTTGCATCTCAGATTCTGGAGGCATGATATTTAGGACTTTTTTTTCGACCTGCTTGAGATAATATTCATTACATTATAACAAGTAATTTGGGTCGCTTGGATGATTTATGTGAGCTTTTTTACATTCTGACTCTCTTTTCAAGCTCAAAGCATTTGGGACTTCTTCCAGTTTATTTTACCAACTTTTGATTATATTTAGGCATTCTAATGGAAGCATTTGGTCGTTGTTTCTGTGGTATTTTACATCTAGACTCTCAGATCTGGAGGGTACGAGCATTAGGACTCTTTTGCCGCTTTATTTTGTCTGCTTTCTTGAGATTAAGAAATTCCAATGGAAGCAATTTGATGTGCTTGGATGATTTTGGTTTTTTTTTTATCACTCTCTGCACTCTTTGAGGGCAGAGCATTAAGACTTCTTTCCGCTTTATTTTGCCTACTTTTGATTATGTTGGCATTCCAATGAAAATATTTGAAGGCTTTGGATGATTTATGAGGGATATTTTGTAGATCTGTACTGCACTTTGAGGGCATCATTTAGGACTTTTTTTCATTTTATTTTGCTTTCTTGAGATTATGTTTAGGAATTCCAATGGAAGCAATTTAATGGTCGCTTTGATTTCGGGTATTTTTTGCATCAGACTGCATTCCTCTTTGAGGGTACTGACCATTAATGGACTTTTTTTGCCGCTTTATTTGTCTACTTCTTTTGATTATGTTTAGGCATTCCAATGGAAGCATTTGGAGGTCGCTTTGGATGGTTTCGGAGATATTTGATCTCTCTGTACCCTCTTTGAGGGTAAATCATTTATGGCCTTTTTCCGCTTTATTTTCCCTTGAGATTATGTTTGGAATTTCCAATGGAAGTAATTGATACTACTTGGATGATTTTGGTATTTTTTTGTATCTATACTGCACCTCTTGACAGTATAAGACTTTTTTGCCGCTTTATTTTGCCTACTTCTTTGATTATATTTAGGCATTCCAATGAAGCATTTGGAGGTCGTTGGATGGTTTCGGGTATTTTGCATCTCATTTTGTACCTCTGAGGGGTGATCATTTATGGCCTTTTTTCTAGTTTATTTTGCCTGTTTCTTGAGATTATGTTTAGGGCATTCCAATGGAAGCAATTTGATGGTTGCTTGGATGGTTTATTTGTTGTATTTACATTTGTACTCTCTATATCTCTTTAGAGGGTACAGAGCATTTAGAGACTTTGCCGCTTATTTTGCCTACTACTTTGATTATATTTAGGCATTCCAATGGAAGCATTTGGAGGTCGATTTGGTGGTATTTTGATCTGATTCTCTGCACTTTGAGGGTACATCATTTAGGCTTTTCTAGTTTTATTTTGTCTGCTTTTGAGATTATGTTTAGGGCTTTCCAATGGAAGTAATTTGATGGATGCTTGGATGATTTTTGGGTATATTTTGCATCTGTACTCTCTATTCCTCTTTGGGGGTACAGAGCATTAAGGGACTTCTTTTGCCAGTTTATTTTACCTATTTCTTTTGATTATGTTCATTATATTCCAATGGAAGTAATTTGATGGCTGCTTGGATGATTTCTGGGTGATTTTTTCCATCTATATTTTATAACATATTTTTGTATTTGTTTGGCCAGGTAAATGCAGTCAATGAGCTATGCGATGACGAAGTCGTGATGTCTAATGACCCAAATTTCAG
The DNA here is from genome assembly GCA_021442155.1 of Cymbidium sinense. Classification (NCBI taxonomy): domain Eukaryota; kingdom Viridiplantae; phylum Streptophyta; class Magnoliopsida; order Asparagales; family Orchidaceae; genus Cymbidium; species Cymbidium sinense. The sequence goes on along the minus strand of CM038221.1, from coordinate 17,223,491 downwards.
AAAACTCCTTGACCACTCGTAATGAAACGAGGCGATACACTATCGCGTGACTATGCACATCAAATTGGCTTGTGATTCTAAGGACCATACTAGTTATTGGCCAAACTCAAAGAAATTGAAATCAAAAGATTTTCTATGTGCAAAAGTCGGTCTAAGAAGTCTGCCAGTCTAAATGGTTTAACAAAATTCCGAAAGTTGATACAAGAACTGGTTGTCCGGCCATGATTAGATTCTCTGTTGATTTGGAGAATTGGATGATTAAAAATACAAAAAAAAGTCATAATCATTCTTGTGAGCTCGACCTACATCTTCTCGTGATCACACGATGCATTAGCGATGAGAAGGCCCGTGTTGAAGACAATGAGAGGTCGGTATTAGAGCAACCGATGCATTTACTATCTAACCGAGGAAGTTGCGTAGAAATATCGAATTCACAAAAGAGATGCTTTCAATTTTATTTAAAGAGAAAAGATCGAGGATTGCGAATGGTGAAAGTAATGCATTAATACGCTTATTTAAAGGAAAGCAAAATGGATGGGATGTTTGTATGGATGTTGATGAGTCGATTGCTTAGTAAGTTTTTTTTTTGGAGCAATGGCATGTCTAGGATAGAATATGATTATTTTGGGGATGTGATAATTTTTGATACAAGCTATCGACTCAATAAATATAATCTTGTTTGTGCCCCTCTTGTTAGAGTGAATCATCACTGGCAAAATGTATTATTTGGAGTAGCCTTTTTATCAGAAGAGATAATTGAGTCATTCTCATGGCTATTCCAAATATTTCTTCGGTTGATGAGTGACAGACATCCTATAACAATATTCACTGATCAAGATCAGGCTATGGCAAGAGCTATCAAAATTATATTATCGCATACTCATCATAGGTTATGCCAATGGCATATTTCAAAGAAAGCTCCTTCCAAGGTTCATTATTTTAATAGTAATAAGATAGTACAAGGGCTATTTTATAAATGCATGAGTAAGTGTGACTCAGAGAAAGAGTTTAAAGAAGCTTGGTCTGTCATGCTAGAAGAAGGTAATTTGCATGATCATGATTCGAGCTTTATAAGATTAGATCCAAGTGGTCCACTGCATTCAGCAAGGACTCATTCTACATGGGCATCTTGTCAATGCAACGTAGTGAGTCCACGAATAATATATATCTCGGAATATCTAAACTAACAAGTTCGCTCACAGATTATTTCTTGGGGTTGGAAAAGGTTATGAAGACATGGCATCAGAATGAACATGACGAAGACTTCAAGTATAGCCAGTCATCGATTGTTCCTGTTGTTAAGACCAGTCTAATTCTAAAACAAGCTGCTATATTTTATACAAGAAAGGTTTACACTATATTTGAAGAGGAATTTTTGCATGGAGTTGGAGGCCTATCAGTAACTAAGTCAGATGACAGCACCATGGAGTATTTGGTGAGAAACTTAGAGAATAAAAATGCATCCAAAATATGGACTGTGCATTTCGATAGACTACCCTAGAAGTAACTTGTACTTGCAAAAAATTTGAAATGATGGGATTACTTTGTGCCCACTATATCAGAGTTCTTAGTCAGGAAGATGTTGTGCGCATTCCGGACAAGTATCTTCTCATGCGATGGTCTACCAGAGCAAAGAGGGATATTTACATTGATAGTGCATACAAAAAATTAAGAGATGTGGCAAGCACAGATGGAAATGCTACTGGCATTATTTTTGGAACCACATAAGTCGATATGCATATCAAATAAGCGTCAGGGCAATAAGAGAGCTGAGGACTATATGCTTGGATCCCTAAAAAAACTATATGATGATGTCGACTCTATAATAAGTGGGAATTCTCCTCCAGCTGACAAAGCAGTTAAGAAGAAGAAGTCAACCATAACAGATAAGGGAAAAGACATCTTAAAGGATCCAATTAAGCAACGTCCAAAGGGTGTTTCCAACTCAAGGCTTAAGGATATTAGAGAGATCCAAGAAAGCCAAGAGTAATTTTCTATTTGCATTAGTTTTAGTATTTTAAATATTAGTTAATCTTCAAACCTTCTACTTTTTTTTTGCGAAACCAAAGTACGATGATAAGTGTTGTCGAACGGTTTCATCACAAGTAAGTTGCATCACCTTTCTATTATGCCGAGTGTTTTCGTATGCACGTATCACACATCGATGTTGTAAGAAATCATCAACTAATGATGTTCTACATGCGTGAATTTAACTCGAGCTCCACAATTAATCAGTCGGTTGAAGGGTACACTAAGCTGATGATGGATATTATTTCAGGAAAATATTTTGATGCATGAATTATCCAATTTTATGTTCTTCAATAGTACAATCTTTTCTGTAATGCTTTAGAGTACCAAAGATGAGTCTCTTTAACTTAACAGACACACCAAGATGTTTAGACTATATTTAGCTAGAATTTTCTCATTGACTATTTGTAGCTAAGCAATAGTGATTGAGTTAATCCCCTCAGGACCTTAATCATTGGATGTAGCAATAAATATGTGCAATATATATTTTGTATATGTACCTTCGAGGGTACGTGATTTATTGCCTTTTTTCCAGTTTATTTTGCCTGATTCTAGAAATAATGTTCATTAGATTCCAGTTCAAGCAATTTGAAAGCTGTTTGGATGATTTTTGGGTATTTTTTCCATCTGTACTCTGTGTACCTCTTTGAAGGGTATAGATCATTTGAGTCTTTTTTTTCAGTTTATTTTGCCTGTTTCTTGAGATTATGTTTAGGGCATTCCAATGGAAGCAATTTGATGGTCGCTTGGATGATTTCGGTATTTTTTTTAGACTGCATTCTCCTCTTTGAGGGTATGAGCATTTGAGAATTCTTTTTCATTTATTTTGCCTAATTATTGAGATTATATTTAATGCATTCCAATGGAAAGCAATTTGATGGTCGCTTGGATGATTTGGGTATTTTTTGCAGACTCTCTGCATCTTTGAGGGAGCATTTAGAGTTCTTTTTTGCTTTATTTTGCATGTTTTTGAGATATGTCATTACATTACAATGGAAGCAATTTGATGGTCGCTTGGATGATTTATTTGTGTTTTTTAGATCAGACTCTCTTCTTTGAGGGTACGAGCATTTAGGACTTTTTTTCATTTTATTTTACCTAATTATTGAGATATTTGGGCATTCCAATGGAAGCAATTTGTCGCTTGGATGATTTGATATTTTGATTCAGATTCTCTGCACTTTGGAGGGTACGAGCATTTGTGAGTTCTTTTTTCAGTTTATTTTATCTGTTTCTTGAGATAATGTCCAATACATTACAATGGAAGCAATTTGATGGCTACTTGGATGATTTATGAGTATTTTTTTGCATCTGCACTCTTTGTACCTCTTTGGAGGGTATAAAGCATTTAGGGAATTCTTTTTCTAATTTATTTTGCTTATTTCTTTTGGATGATGTTCATTACATTACAATGGAAGCAATTTGATGGCTGCTTGGATGATTTCGTGTTTTTTTTGCATCAGCACTCTTTGAGGGTACAGCATTTTGGATCAGGTCAAGTTTATTTTGCCTGTTTTGAGATTATGTTTAGGCATTCCAATGGAAGCAATTTGATGGTTTGATGGTTTATTTGTGTTTTTTTGCATCTGTACTGCATTTGAGGTAGATCATTTATGGACTATCTAGTCTGAAAATTTAGTTGGCAAATTTAATCTCATAATGTGGTGACAAATTTAAAAAACCTCTTAATCTATTGTATTTACAATATTCAGTAATTGAAAATAATTATTATATAATTAAATGTTAAAAGTTATCTACAAGTTTCATTACGCTTATAATGTAATTAAATTTTTCATATTGCAATGCTAAAAAAAAATACTATTTTTATAATAGATTAACTTATTTTGTTTTGTTTCATCTAAATAAATATACAAGTGTTCTAAGTATTCAACTTCATTTCACTGAGCATGAGTATACTAAGAATACATATGAGTTAATTTTTTAACCGCTTTATTTTCATATAAAAAAATAGCTAACAACAATCATAATCATTTTAATACATATGAGTTAAAATTAAAACTGTTAAAATATATATCATGATTTTACAATCAAAATTTACTTACACCAACCACAATAATTTTACAATGAAACTTTAAAAAAAAAGATAATCCCTAATGGCCAGTAATCCCTAATTTAATTTTATGCATTAATTTTATGCATTCTGCTGGATAACATTTATTTTATGTATTCGGCTGCATTAATTTTATGCATTCTGCTCATAACAAAATGACCATACCATAAAAAAATGATTTTAAATGCAGATTTCTTTCAAGAGTATAGCCCCCAAAAACTAAATCCAGAAGATAAAAATATGATTGCTGGAGTAAAATATCATCCCAGTAAAATATCTGAAATCAAACTATATGATAATGAGAGAAAAGAAGTTACAAAAGCAGTAAAATATCATCCTGCATCCATAAATGATCCATTCACTTCAACAAAAAAAACAACTAAGTCTTCAAGCCACCAAACCGATGCATTATACAAAATTCTATATCAAACTAAATACTATTGTTCTCAATTTGATTTTAAGTCCCAAATAATATAGTTTAACTCAAAATTCTAAATATATTCATCTTTGGCCAATCCCGGTCTGGTCTACCCACCTGAGGTTTGACATCCTCCATGTATTTGGTACAAAACATTCCAAGACACTATTTTCTTGACCGATTCCCACTCACCATTTCAATTGGCCATTTTCGATCGCCAAAAGATCAAGATCTTCAACAAGTAATTTGATTTATGTAACATAATCTCAACAAGTTGGCCTAAAAAAAATATAGTTAAGAGGAACCAAATTTGAAAACTGTCTACAATCTCGTGAAGAATGCTCTATGGTTGGTTTTAAAAGTCAATGAAAAAAATCAATTTCATGCTCAAGTGTCCAAAGATTACATCTATAACAAGTAAGATTAACTCGCCTCACACAATCAAGTGACATGTTGATAAATATTTTGCTTTCCGCCTTTGGCCGCACTGCATAACTCGCAGAAAAGAAGAGAACGATAGATTATAGCTTTTATCTAAACAAACAAGAATTGAATCGTAATACCCAACATTCTTATGGGGTAACATACCCAATGCAAGCATGAAATTTAAAAATAGGGACATATACAAATACTTTCGCCAAGAATAAAAGGCATCAATGTGTCCATCCGAGATATTGATCCGCCGAACTCTCATCTAATGATATTCCCAACAATGAATATATACCCCCCCCAAGTGATAAATATTTTAGAGTGATGTTAATTAAACGAATATGTTATTTTATGTATGAAGGAGTCGATTGAGGATCGACTTACTCCTCAACCTGGGAGCATGATGTGTCAATAAGATCGCATCAGCAAAAAAATGCTCGATGAGAACTCAACAACATGAAGTGCCTCTAATGGTCGCAAGGAAATTATGTCAAAATTAGAATGAAGATCTAGATTCACTTATGAATTAAGGATCGATCTACGAGTATTTTTCATACCTCCGATTGATGCCTCCACCACAACGATGTCCTGTGGGTAATCGACCGACCGCCTTTCATGAACCTATAAAAATATTTAGTGAAATCTATTTCTATTATCTCAAATTTAAAAGAAAGTAACTTAATACCTCTACCGACTTCTCATCTGGTGAACCACCACATCACTTATTCTTGTGGACTTTCCAAGTGTGTGTGAAGGGGAACTAATAGCTTTCCTCTTTATCCTGCCGAGCCACACCACGCCAATGTTGCCGACATCTGAGCATCGCCATGTAGTGGAGACCTCCACAAGAACTTCTCATACCCCAATTCTACATGGGCTTCCCTGGTATCCAACTAAGAAGCTCGTGGTAGCCTCCACAAGAGCTTCCCTGCACCTCGGGGCTTTCCAAGTCAGCCTCCCTGTGGGTACCCTCCACTGTGGGAAGCTCCCAGCCTCAAAGAGTTTCCCCTGGTGACCCCCACAGAACCTCCCCCACACTCAGGACCCCACCGCCCGGCAAGAACTTCCTCGATAAAGAACCCACAAATCAAGCCCATCCATCCTTCTCCATTGCCATGAAAAGACGAGCATTGTATCTTTCAAGTCCTCAAACCGCATCCCTCCACCGCAAAGTCATGGAGGCGTGCTGGGATACACACTGACGGAGAATACAGAGACATATGGAGACTGGGGTCGCACTAATCGGACTTAAAATGGGCCGCATGTAGATGTAAGGGGGACACCGATCAAGGAGCCGCTCCTTCTAATATGTCCTCAATGAAAGGCGCACTGCGGATAAACCGATAAAATGTGAAGACATACAACATAAATAAAGACATTCTTATATGAACTAAGTGATATTATTATATGTCACCGATTTTCTCCCAAACCAAGAAAGTATTATTTGAAACTCTATTTTGCCCATCGCAAAGATACGGTTTCAGATGGAAATGATGATTATGTGCTTACCTCACCATATCTACAATCAATATTTTAAACAAGAAACTTCAACGCATTAAATTACCCTGAGATATAACATATCATAAGAGTGACAAAGCCACTCATGTAACCTACTTGCAATCTTTGATGTAATAACATCTCAAATGGCCTTCAGCCATTGTATTCAAAGAAATCTATCTATGTCAGTAAATCAATTTGATGCCACCCTGAATTGTGATATATAAAAAATAGATTTGATAGTAAAATGTATAATGACAAACTAAGCTACGCAAAGCCATCCAATTCTCTGATTCAGTCCCATGAACTGAATCAATGGATTACCATATGACCTTCTCTCCTCCTATCATCAACTTCATCGGGTGAAAGGAATGCACCCAACAAGAAAGCTTGTTTCTATATCCCAACAAGACAAGGAAGCCCCGCTTTTAATTCTGGAGTCTAATGAATTGATGGAGATGAAGCCTCTAAAAAATGTCATCAAGAAATGTAATATTATCAACAGCCTAAAGTGAAAGAGTATCATGCAAAATACCCAAAAAACTATCCAAAAAGCCTCAAATGCTTCCATTGTGCCCTAAACATAATCAAAAGAAGTTTAAATAAACCGCAAAATAAGTCCAGAATGCTTTACTCCAAAGAGGTACAGAGAGTATAGATGCAAAATACCTCAAATAAACCATCCAAGTAGCCATCAAATTACTTCCATTGGAATGCCTTAAATATAATCTCAATAAACATGCAAAATAAACTCTAAAGAAGGATTATAAATGATCAGACCAAAAGAGGTACAAAGAGTACAGATGCAAAATACCCCTTAAAACCATCCAAACAAATTTCAAATTGCTTCCATTGTAATGTAATGAACATTCATAATCGATAAAATCAACCAAAGACTATAAAATGATCCAATCCACCAGAGAGACATTATCTCAAGTAAAATAAACTAGAAAAAGAAGTCCCAAATGCTAAAAAATACCCAAAATCATCCAAAAGCCATCAAACAGCCCCATGAATGCCCAAATAAATTCATAAAAAGTAAAATAGAAACATCAAATACTCTCCAAAGAGAGGTATGTAGAGTACATAAAACATAAATAAACCAAGCAAGAATATCAAATGCTTGCAAAATAATCCAAGTAGTAAAATATGAGACTCCTGCCTCCAGGTGAGACATGAAAATGTATCCATCCAAATAGTTCCAAATATCCAAATGCCCATAATCAAAAGAAGTAGCAAAATAAACTAACAAAAGAAGTCTCAAAATGATCCAGACCTGTGAGGTAGAGTACAGAGTACAAAAATACCCAAATCATCCACCTCCAAATGCTTCCATTGGAATGCCCTAAACATAATAAAAGAAGTAGGCAAAATAAACTAAAAGAAGTCCATATCTCATCCTCCAAAGAGGCCAGAGTAAGATGCAAAATACCCACAAATCATCCAAACAAATTTCCAAATGCTTCCATTGGAATGCCCTAAATATAATCAAAAGAAGTAGACAAAAAACTCCAGAAAAGAATAAAAATGCTCACCTCCAAAGAGATACAAAAGTACTGATGCAAAATACAAATAAAACCATCCAAGCAAACATCATTGAATCGCTCCTAAATATAATCTCACAATTAGGCAAATAAACTAAAAAAATGATAAATTATCCAGAATTCTCCAAAGAGGTAAGAGAGTACGTGATGCAAATATCCCCTAAACCATCCAGCAAATTTGCTTCAAATCAATAATGAATGAACAATATCACTAATCGCAAAATAAACCTAAAGCAAAATGATCTCAGAATTTACGTGAGAGGTACAAAAGAAATCAACCATCAAGCCTCAATTACTTCCATTTAATATAATGAACATTATCTCAAGAATAGGCAAAATAAAGCGGCAAAAGAAATTAAATGCTGTACCCTCGTGAGAGTACGATACAAAATATCCCCTATCCAAAGCAGTTTTTTAAATTGCTTCCATTTATAATGTAATAAATATTATCTCAATAACAGAAAATAAATGAAAAAATGACATAAATGATTTGCCTCCAAAGAGTACTGAGAGAATACCTCTCTCGAAATCATCTAAGCGACCTTCATATTGCTTCCATTGGAATGCCAAATATAATCTCAAGAAGAGGCAAGATAAAAAAAAGTAGGCTAAATGATCATACTCAAGAGATGCTGAGTCTGATCATAAAAAAACCAACATCATATCAAATTTGACATTTGAATGTAATGAGCATAATCTCAAAGCATAAAAAAGAAAAAAAGCCTAAATATGTACTCGAAGAGGCAGTATAGATCTGAAAATAACATATAAAAATAACCAATCTTTCATGGGCGGTGAGAAGAACGAGTAAACCCTAAATTCATTCAAGTTGAATGCATGTGTAAATACCTCATGTAGCCACCTCAATACCTCAATTTTTGATTTGCTATATCAGCGAATAAGGCGACGTCGCCGTCGAACGGGAGCTAAAGCGAGAAAAATTCTTGTCGAAAGAAAGCACTGTTACGGCGAGGAATAGTAATATCGTCGTTCTTCTTTTTTGAGCGACCGGGTGGTCGGGCGGAGGAAGTGTAAGCGGCGTCTACGCCATCCCTTTACAACCGTCGTTATATTCATCCGTTAGCAGGGAAAAAAATACGGATCGTGTGGATGGACGCGAAAGTTAAATGGACTTTTTTCTCTAACAGAGCGTTAAATTTGATGATATTTATTATCTTTGATGAGCTCCAAGCCTAGGATGCTGTCATTTGAGAAAAGGATATCTTTCGATGAACTCCTTAATCAGATCAATAACAAGTTTTTTTTTTGGCAAGTTTATTTCAGAGCGGGTGCATAGCTTTAGGAGACTTTAATGACTACTTCTGTTGAGTTTTAAGAGTGAATTTATTTTATTTGAACAATATTAACTAAACGGGAGTTATTCTAAATGACTATAATGGGATTATTTTTCAATTGGGTACTTTAAAGTTTTTGGCAAATTAGTTCAAATACTTAGTCACTTGCTAAGCCAAACTCATTATAGCAATGCCATTAATTTGACCATTGGGATATTGCATGCACAAAATTATTTAAACACACAAAAATTTTAAATTTGCTAGCACGAGTGACTTCCCTTAGATTTGATACATATGCACATTGTATTAGTTTTGGAGAAACAAATTTGATCTTATTATAATCACCGTATATGCTTTATAATAAGTGCAATATATATCTATTTAATCAAAATTTGTATTCCATACAATATACAATTTTTTCTAATTTTTAAAGATTTTCTCATGCAATGTACATATTTAAAATCTTGCACCACAAAGATTTCCTATTTGGAGAAATAGTATGTTGCTCACCTAGAATTAAAAAAAGAGAAATTTATATACATATCATAGAATGTTTATATATTTATATATCTAATAATAAATCTTTATATTAACTTATATAATATCTTAGTATCTAAAGCACGTCAAAATATATGTATAAAAATATATTTTTTATTTTAGATATTTAATATTAATGATATTTTTTATGTGATTTAAAACATAAAATGTTATATAAAAAATAGAAAAATTTAGATCATAAGACCAATGTGGTAATTATATAAACCCCTTTTAGAAAACACTTGATGTATTTTCAATAAAATAAAGATTGAATTAAGGGGAACTCGTAATTCGTAAATATGTTGGTGTACTCGACTGAGTTTGTTCCAAACCTACTGATCTTTAAAATCAAATTGAAATTAAAATTAAATCATCATTACAACAAATCAAGTAAAAGCAAGCCAACGCAGCTACAAATGTTCAGATCATAGCATTCTAATTTGTATATATTCTACAAAATTAATTTTGAATTCTTTTGATCTTAAAAACTTTCTCTGCTAAAATAAAAATTTCCAAGCCAAGAATTTAAATCACTTTTATTTATGATTTATTGTTCATCAATATGAAAATATTTAACTAAGATAAAATGTTAAATAGAAATTAAATTAAATCTAAACTGAATTAAATCATTTAGTTTGATTATAAATTTTGGATTAATTAATTTGTTTGGATACCTATGCTTAAAAATTCCCATGGGATCATGCATGCATTGCACTCTATTCTTTTATGCTCTCAGCTATTAAATATCAAAACTTTTTAGAACGATGAATAAGGCTATGCATCATCACTGATCTTCTACTGATAATTCTTGTTATATGCCTAAGTTTAGCTCAAATAAATTTTAGCCACCCTTTATATTTGCACCCACAAATAAAGACTGACCTTATGAAAGAATATTATGGTGGTAGGACATGGCTGCTTATTTGACTGTCCATATCTAATGATGGTTATCTTAGTAATTTTTATATCTATAAAGGATAAATTTGATGTTATATATGTATGTGTGAGCATGTACTAACATATTCATATATTATTATAATATTTAAGTATTTTTAATAATAAATGATAAATTATAAAATATATTATTTAAATTTATGATCAAGAAAAAATTTATATAATAATTGTGTCTTCTAATGCGATTTATCTCCGAAAAAATTAGGAAATATATTCTCTTTAGCTAAGAAAATTAAATTTAAATTATATTTTTAATCATTAATTATTAATCTAATTATCATTAAGGTGGAACTTTCTCTATATTAAAAAAAACTGAGCCTATTCATATTCTCAGGGTACTCATTAAAAAATAATAAAAAGAAAAGCTGATAAACATACCGATAAGGATGAAGGGCAGTTACGTCATTTCGTCCAGACGCGAAAACCCTAACCCCAACGCTCGCTCCTAGTGGCGGCGGCGCGCCAGCCGTGGCGACATCTTAAGCGCCACGTATGCGTCGGATTGGATCCTCATCAACCGACTGACGTGTTACGGAACTGCATTCTCCGGCTATAAATACCTCGCTTTTCCTATTGTTGGATTTCTCCCGACCTGGCGGTGAGCAAAATAGGGAATTCGGACACAAGAGCGAGCCTAGGGAGTGACGAGGGAAGAGGTAAGACGAGTGAGGAGACGGAGATCGCGTTTAGGGTTTCGCAGCGCTTCTTCGTTTGGAGCAACTTGTTCTCTGTCTTGGCTCGAGATTCCCGAGCCAAGACGAAGAACCCCTATGATCGCTTAATCCTGAAGGCAGTGATCGAACAATTTTTCCAGGGCATTTGCACTTCACTGTTCTTCTCCAAGAGGTAATTAACGATTGTCGGTAGCGTTCGGTAGTTTGATCCGCCGGGATCTGGTTTGGCCTGCGTTGTTTTGTTGATGCATCTGTGCTGATGTTGGTATTAGGTTGGCGACAAGGGGCGATGTCATCTCCAAAGAAGGGTTTTCTAACCGATGAACAGAGAGAGGTGCTGAAGATTGCGTCGCAGAATGCGGAGGTTCTTTCTTCGTCTCCGAGATCGCCGACTGGGCTGGCCTTGCTGCTACCGGAGCATAATAATAATAAGGGCGGAAGGCCGGTAGCTGCAGGAAACTCTGTGAGGCATGTCCGCCGCTCTCACTCTGGGAAAGTTGTGAGAGTGAAAAAGGGTGAGCTCTCTTTTTCAATTTTTCTCTCTCTGTTGTGCTGATGAGTTGACCGGGGTTTTTAAATTTGTTTGGTTCGTTTAGGTTGCGGAAATTGTTCATCTGAGGTGCTTTTAGTCGAAGATTAATTATCTTTTTAGCTTGAGTTACATATGGATGGCATTTGAATGGCATCATACGATAATTGTTGATTTGTTTGCCAATTTCTATTCCTGTGGCCTTATGAAAAGGTAGTAGCAAAATTTTAACTAAAGAGAGAAAGATCATTCAGTTCCGTGTCTACTTTTGAACCTTAATGATCCGTAAGTGAGACCTGCATAAGTGTTGCACAAGATTAGACGAGTTCATCATCAAGGTGTAACGTTCCCAGGACATGCTTTTTCAAATGAGGCATTAGATTTCAAATAAAATGCTAATACAATTTTAGGCTAACCAAAAAGGTTGGTAAGCATACCATACTCACTAAGAATAGCAACTGCTATTTTCTAAAGCATATCTACCTATTAAGTTTTTATTGAATTATTAACTTCAGTTTTTTTGCTTTGTATTTTTTTTAATTAAATAAAAGTCAGGTTCTATAACAATTCAGTGGACATGCACAAATAATGCTAAAATGATTAGAATGATATCATTTAATAATTTTAAGTGAAAATTGTTAGCCCGCCAATGTAATAATTGGATGCATGGATAAAAAATGTGCCCATGCTGGTGTTCATGGATTTTTATTGTTACATGCAGGAAACGTAGCAACATCCAGATAAAGGATCATTTTGCTATATTGTTATTCATTGTTGAGTTAAAGTTTTTGGGATTTCTCTATCTTGAAAAAATTTAATGAAATGAAAACTTAAGTGTTGCTATTTGCTAACTCCACACTTCGGTAGCATAATTCAACTTTTTAATCATTGATTGAGTGCTTAGCATGGCATGCTCATTTAGAATGAAAAAGCAGTTGGTTGAAGAACTTTGGAATGCGATAACTATGAAGGAAAAGAAATCTTGGAAGTGAAAAAAGGATGCCTGAACTAAGCTATCAAATCTTATGATTGCTTGTGTTTTGTTACTGTTTTGATTATGATAATTTTGCCATTGGCATTTAAATTTCTATAGATTTTTAGTGATAATTTTGATAATATTTTATGTAGGTGTGTAAACAAGTTGAGCTTGAGTTGATTATTTGCTATTCGCTTGTTCAAAAATTTATTTGTTCTAATTTAACTCGTTTCCAATTTTTTTGGTAATTTATTGTTCACTTTCGATTTGTATTAAACATGATGATCTCGTTTGGCTCATTTAATCTTGAATTGTCTTGTTAATAAATTTAATAAATTTTAATTTCTTTTTCTCTATGACTTTTTTATAAGTTATAACAATAAATTTAATTTAATTAGAACTTTAGTAAGTATTTAAATCATTTTAAAATAATACAAAATTAATTTCACAAGCATATATATATATATATATATATATATATATATATATATATATTCATTTTGATCTAAAATGAGTCAAACACGATCTAGTTGATTATTGCATCTGTTCGACTTATTTATAAATTAAGCTCAAAATATTTTTTTGGCTTTGGCTCATTTAACAAATAATTTGAATATGAGTTACTTAACTAATTGAACACGAGTTGTTTGTGAATAAGAAGCTATTTTGACAATCTAATTATACCCAAAAAATGCTTCTTATTTTATATGCCTTGTTTTCACAGTGTCATGTATGTTTTAAGAACATCACATCATTTAATTTTCTTTCTAACTTATAATTTGCAATTTATTGGATGGTTTAATAATTTGTTGGATTGCTTAGTAGAATCTGCCTTGCTTTTGTGTTTAAATAGTTGTGTAAATTCTATATATGTTTATGCATTATAGAAGCATTTAGAGTGACATCTTTTGAAGATATGGTGATTAAAAATTGATTTAAGTATAGAACAAGTTTAAAAACGGGCAAAATTTTAACAATTGGACAAGTATATAAGATTTGAATAAGAGGATTAGATTGAGAAGGGGTGAACTTAAGGTAACATTGACATGCTAAGGAAAAATTATACATAACATTGAATATATCTAATCCATAATCACTAATGTCTCCCACAGATGAATTTCACTTTAAACAGACCAAGCGTTGTCAAATTATGAATTGAAACGTCAAAAAAAAAAAAATCTAAAATAAGATTGCTTTGATCTTTGCAGTAATTTGGCAACTTGCCAAGTACGTAAAATAGAATGAGGACACCAGAAATAGCCTATACTAGATGGCATGACTTGAATGCCCACTTCTCACAACGTGAAAGGCAAACTAACTCAGTTTTAAATAACTTCTCAATAATGTTTCAAGAGAAAAAGGTAAATCTTGATCCAGACAAAAATTATAAGCTTTAAAGCTGTTGACTAGAGCATGCTCAAGCGGTTGACCTAACATGGAGATAATTTGTTGGAGCTTATATTCTAGCTAGAAAAGAAGCAGCTTCCTAAAAGCACCAATATCATAGACATAGTTGTATCAATTCAGGAATGCTGATGCCCTCAAGACAATTTTAAAATCTGAATAGGCTCAAGGACAAGGGCTCAACTCCAAGAATTGCCACATATATTGAAAATGATCACATACACTTAATTGCCACATGGTTTTACTCAGATTCTTGATGGTACGAGCTCAACATTATCTCAAGGGGAAACTTGGCAAGGCGATCTAACTTTGTAGCTTTGCTCGCTTGACCAAACTCAATCCTATCTGAATTGATTGAACATACCACATACCACAAATCCTGGATATTATAGGTTTTAGATCAATTATGCCCATTTTATTTGCATCATCAATGATTCCAACAGTCACCTGAATTGCTTTCTTGATCCTCTCTTATAATCAATATGCCAGGGTAATAAAACCCGTCAGACTAGGGCCCTAACAACCAAGAGTTATTGATTCAATCGTGCAAATAATTATTCCTTTTTTATGGTAATTGTATTAAGTCTTCATTTGGTTCTATTTTTGCTTGCTTTATGGTAGAAAGCAGCCAACAAAATGCTTTGTTTGTTCCGATGAAAAAATTGAACAAATGATTCTCTATTTTTTCCCGTAATTTACTTTTAAAAAGCTGTTTGTGGAAAAATAGAATTAGCTTTTGGCTCATAAAATAAATTTATGAAGTTTTTCAAAAGGGGGAAATCCATAATTCATACCAACCGAGGCCTGAATGTCATGTTGGCTTGTTTCCTGCAGAGGGGACATAACCAAAACAAATTGAATTGTTTTATGTGTGGGTAATTAACGTATTTTTCTAGTTTAAATTCGCTTATTTATTGAGTGTTAGTTTTACTTTCCGTTTTGTTTCTTCTATTTAAATTTTTGGTTATTTTCTCTCATATTTTTAAATTTAAAATTGTAAAGGTAGCATATAACACTTTTTTTATTTTTATTCATGATTATTATAGGCATAAAATGCATTGTAGTGTGAAATCTGGTTTGTTTATGGCTATTATTAACATCATGGGCATTCAAACATGTAATGCTCTTTACTTATTTGTATGATATGATAGACATATAACAATTTTTGAGAGAAGGCGTCAGCTTGGGGCATAAAAGCTTGGCAATGATGGCTGATGCCAGATTTTCCGGCATTATCAATTTGGGGAATAAAGAATGCTGGGAGTTGCTTCTGATTTAGCCTTCCTTTGGATTTTTTTTTTTTCCTTCATCATGTTTAGAGCCCATTTTATTTGGTTTCTTGCTCTTGGGGACTAATTAGGAAGAATCTTTACTTAAACGCTTGATATCTTTTTAAAATACTTGCATGTAAAGATCAATAATTTTAATTTTTTAATTGTAATTGTGGATTTTATTTGTAGGTATTTTAATCTTTTTTTGGGCTTTTTAGAACACAAAATACTACAATCAAGCAAGGAAAATCAGCTTCTGTTTAGAAATAGTAGTATGGTCGGAACCCATTCATTTGAGGGGAGAAACTGCCCCCTGAATTTTATAATTCTTTTATAGGAGGTGGACAAATTAAGCATTTACCTCTCCCTAAAATTGTTTTTTACCTTCTGCTTTTGTACTAACATGTAAATTTATCTTTTCTAAGAACAGTAGCTGGTTCCTCCCTTGAATAGAAGCTCAACTGTATGTCTACCTTTCCAGTAATAACTCTTCATCATAGTCTTTCTAGCTGCAGCTTAGCACTTGATTGTTCAAATAACAACTATACCAATTGAAAGGTCTTTTTTTTTTTCAAATTCCATGAGACTATGTGAATTTTTTTTGTTCTTGGAATGTTTATTTTCTGAGATTTAGGACTTAAATGGATCTGGAATGCATTAAAATGATTTAATCTCTCAATGATTGGAGGACAAGAGAGTCAAATAAATATTTCTGAAAACTGGAATGTTATTCATTAGCTTTGTTGTTGTGCTTGGCCCATAATTAGAAATTATTTTTGGCCATTTCGTTAACCAATTTCTCGGATTATGAATTGTTATTTTTATCTTATTTATTGATATCTCTCAAAGTCTAATGACAATCTTATTTTTTTCTTTTGTGCCCATATGCTATATGTTGGCTGATATTATATGTAAATTGGATTTTTTTTAAAAAAAGATTGTCTTCATGGTGATGGATTGTAGGATATGTTGCTTTTGATATGCCATTTAAAAGATCATTGTTTTGCTTCATCATATGATTAGTGTTATCCTAACTATTTAGAATTGTCTTTATAAATCCTTATTTTTCATTCATTGTTGGTGAGTGCTACTTTAGGTATTAACTTTTCTTCACAAGTGATTTTAAACTATTGTTGAATTTAGATATAAATTGAAAAATTATTAATAATCTTCATTTTGAAATACACAAAACATGAAATTATATAATGCTATAGAATTAAAAGTTTTTATTTACCTAGCTTGGAATACAATTAAAGCAACTATAATAACAAGCCTTTATCCCACTATGTGGGGTCAACTACATGAAGTTTTTTTTTCTTTCTATTCTCTTAAATGTCATATTCTCATTTAACTCTAATAAAATAAGGTCTTTTTTATACTTTATAATCAAGGCTTTTTAGGTCTGCCTCTATCTTTTCCAACATATGCCGAATCTAATACATTTACTCTCCTAATTGGGTCATTGGATGATCGACGTATTATGTGACCAAATCATGTAAGGTGGCTCTTTCTAATCTTATTTGCCACTAGAGCTACTCCAACCTTTTCACATATTTGGCTTTACATTTTTTTCTCTAAGTATGAAGCCATTCATCAACTAGAATACAATTAAAGCATTCCTAATATTTTTTTTAAACAAACATTATTCATGTTATCTTGAATTTATCTCTTATACTTTCTAATTCTCTTACACCAATTTTATCTATTCATCTAATTATTATATTTTATATCATTTATTCATGATTAAACATGTCAGCTTATTTTTAATTATCTAATGCTCACTAGATGTCACTCAAATCATTTCTCTAATACAATTATATCTTAATCTATTGTTGAATTTTGAGAGATATTGGAAAATTATTTATATTCTTCATTTTGAAATGCATAAAATATGAAGTTATATATAGCTAGAGGACTTAAATCCTTAGCTGTCCAATCCGGAATACAATTAAGTATTTCCAAAGTATGCAACTAGAAAATAGGAATTAAAAGAGAGGCAAGAGATTTGGAATAACTTTACAAACTCCGCTTATCTGGCACAAAGCTTTCCAATAATGGAAGATAATTTCAATTACCTTTAAAGAGGGAATAAAGGCAAAATTTCTGCACTCCCTCATGTTAGTTGTAAATATTGATCATCTGCAGCATTGAATTCAAATTTTCATGGTTGGTATGTTAAAGGGGGATTTGTTTGAATTTCTATCATTTGAAAATTCATAGGAATGTACACAACTCTTATAATCTCTTTTTCTAGTTTTGCTTTACTGCAGTGATGATCGATGTCTATATTCATCATGATGAGTAGGATTCTTTGCAATGCTTATGACTTCTTTGTTATCACAGAACATATTGTTAAGCACAATCCTTCACATATTACTTTGGGACAAAAGCTATTTAAACTCAACTTTACTTTTACTACAACAGAATGTTTCTTGCTCTACTAGGTTCTCCTACATATAACTATAGTACCTTGTAGTTGATCTTATAACTTTAATATATTTATTTAAAGCCTTTTGGAAATGCAATCCTATTTAGGAACTCTTTAGGCATTATAAAATTTGATATGCATTCCAACTGTTTAGTTGGATTGTTCATGAAATGACTTACCACACTTATCAAAAAGCCAACATTTGGTCTTGTGCGAGGAGATAAACCAACTTTCTAACTTGTTTCTAGTATCTGTCTTTATTCATTAGAGACTTCCATCTTTTATCCAACTCTTTAATCTTGAACTCTTTAGCAAGAAGAGGTTATTTTCTCGTTCTTATTATTTCTAGTGAGGATAATATTAATGTGGGTGGCTATTTTCTCTTTGAATAACAATTTGACAAACATGGTATGATTTGCTTGACTTTGAAAAAATTCAATATTTTATTACATGCACGTGGAGGATGCTTGAGGCAATACAATGACTTTCAGAGCTTTCATATATTGTTGGCATTGTCCTAGGTCTCAAAACATAGAGGAAACTACATAGACTATATAAGTCCCTATTTTAGTAACGCAACCTTGACATATAATTGATGTAGTGGATAATATAGATTTGCTTCCAACAATATAAAAACTCAAATTTAATTCACTATAGATATTTTGGCGAACATCCCTTCATAATCAATTCAGTAGGATTAAGTAATCCCTTTGATAACAAGTTGAGCTTTGAACCTGTCCATATTACATTCAACGTTATGTTTAACGGTAAAAAACTATTTGCATCCAACTAGTGTTTTTGCCAATTGGATATTTATGAATTTTCTTAAGGCCTTTTTTTTCAATGCTTTAATTTATTATTCCAAAATAGCAGTTTTATTCTGTTGGCTGAGCGCTTCTTGTATGTATGTTGTCTGGTATATGCAACTTTGTTAGTAGTGGTGGCAAATGTTAAAATAATGGGCGACAGTCTTTCATAAGAAATAAATTGTATGCTAAGTATGAGATTTTAACCTCTTTCCTCATCTAGGCTGATTAAGATCATTGGTGTCTCAATAGAATCAAATTCAATTAGAGTGTCAGCTGGGCAAATTTCAGGAGTCATTGAAATCAGCTAGGATTCACAATTTTGTTTGGGAGGTGTTGATTAATCCAAGTTCTTTTGGGTTTTCCATTTCCCTAAATAAATAAATAATTATTGGTTTGTTCTTTCTTGTGTGATTCTTGAATTTGGTGTTTAAAATCGAGGTGTTTAAGGATCTGAATACAGTTGCTATTGTGGCTAAATAGTGTGGTTTCTTGTGGTGTTTGGTGTTGGCTGATCATTCTCATTTTCCAAGGCTGATATTCCCGTGTGATATTATTCTCCCCCTGTATTGATTTGGGATAGTAAGGTTGATTCAAAGATTAAGAACTTGTTCTTCCGTTTCCATTTCAGTTTTGAGCGTGATCAGCTTTATGAGTAATGTGTTTGCTGCATTTTTCTTTGATTTTTTTTTCCACTGATTTGCAAGAAATACATTTTTAATGTGAAAAGATAGAAGAATTCGTTGACTCCTGGATTCTGGGCTTCTTTGAGTCTAGGTCTTGAAAAGAACTTTTACTCAGGCACTAGCAGTTAAATTGTTGTTTCAAGCATATGATTATTGCTTTGAATGGTGATGTTGAACTGCTGCTATGTTGTATGCTGTGTAATGGAGTCTCAGAGTTCTCTTGCATGATCTTGAACGCTGATCCTAGTGCCTAATAGCTTTGAGTCTCCATGCTAGTTCTTTTGTCTATGGAAATCTGTAATATACATTGCACTCTTTTGCATTATCAGCATTCTGAAACTGCTATAAATAGTTAATTATCTTCAGTTGGTCCCTCCCTATTTGCCTTGAGATATCCTAGCATGATGTTTTGGGAGCCTAATTGGCATAAGAGCCCTGGAAATTATTTTGGTTTCCTCAATTTGCTATTGCTTATACTGGTTTTCAGATCTGGATTAATTGTATGTCTGAAGGGTTATACAGTTGTTATAATGAGACAGCATGCTGAGATTATACAATTTTTTTTAATAATTCAGACTACTTTACAGTCAGAGTTGCCTGCAGTGAATGAGCCTTATTGAAGTTGCAACTTCTTTTATTCTGGTGGGCGCTAGAATTTATCATTTTTTATTTGTGGAGTATGAATTGTTGTTCAGTTATTCTTTGGGGGTCAAACGTGTTTTAACTTGATATATATCTGGTGAGGCTCTTTACAGTTGTAATTATTAACGTGGCTGTATTGTGCATAGGAGATGAAGTAGGAAGTCTGATATTTTTCTTATGGTGAAAGAAAGGGAACGATCATGGCTCAAGTAGTTCATTGTTTTTAAAATAAATAGATGGATAAATAAATAAAGTGCTTGGCTTCACCATCAATTTGTGACCAGTAATTGGCAATCGTTGATGCTTGACTCATTCCTGTCTATTAGATGTATAAACCAATTCTTATCACTTTCATACCAAATCTTTGACAAATTTGCACTGATTCAATTATTGTGTGTGATGTTGGACTGCAAATTCTTATTTGTTTGGTTAATACTAGTGTTTGGAATTCCAATGACATTTTCTTGTTTGTATTGCCTGTGCATGGAAAAAGCCAATGCCTTTTGGAGTTCTTAGCCTAATTCTACCAATCCATTTACAAGTTGTATGGTTTTAATACAATTCATAGCTCTAGCCTGTACTCAAATGACAGAGAAGTTCAAGGATGCCTAGCTTCTAGGAAAGTGATGCAAGGTAAGGACAATTGAGTGTTTTGACTTTTCTTTGGGCTATATAATTAATGAAATCAAAAGACACGAATGCAAGCTTAAGAACACACCGAAGAGTTCAAGAGACCTATTTTTGCAAGTTATTTTTGGTGGGGCCTGTGTGTGTGTGTTTAGGGGGCAGAGGGTTTATATGCATCATTACTTTTATTTTGCTCTCTATACTTGTTAAGTCAATCATTATGATAGATAGGTCATTTGTAGTCGAGTCATGTAAACTTTGGTGTTCTTATACATGTTATTATCCTTGTTTAAAATTGCAAAATAAAAAAACCCACCTTAACATTTTTTTGGAAAAAATCACAATGAGCTTACACCTCATTAGTGTTAAGTGAGGCTTACTCCTCACATGATGTGAGGCCTACCTCACCTCATTTTTGTGAGTCTTACGCATTTAGATTTATGTTTAAAAAATCAAATATAAATTTTAATAACCCAAATAATACAACGCATACACACAACCGATCTCGAGATAAACATTACCCAAGCGTCTCTCCTCTTGTGCCCTCTTCGTTCCTTATGCACAGTACTGACCACTATTGCCACCATCATTACTTGTGATACCCATTGATATTGGATAATTAGAGTGGGAGATAAAAATTTATTATTTTAATTAGTATAACACTTCATAATTCGATGTCAAGATATTAATATGTTACTTTATATGAGGCTTACATCTCAAAACACTTTGAAGTTTACGCCTCATCTCATGGACGAAAAACTCCTTAATGCCTAATTGTGTAATTTTGATATTTGGTTATTATTTTATTGTTTGATATTTACTTGCATATTTGTAGTTTTGTTTAACCTAGATTGATATTATTTGCTAAGAACACTATTAAATGTGAATATGAGAACTTTAATGAGAATAATGACTTTAATATTTGGAAAATAAAGATGAGAGTATCTTTCTTCAAGGAGGGATTGCTTAAGGCTTTAAAGGGGAAAAAATCTTTATTGTACAAATGATGAGTCAGTGGGGATTGCTATAAAAGCTTTCAATTAATTATTCTTTGTTCTTCATTTTACTACATGCCAGGGTATCATACAGGATTTATGACAAAGACTAAAGTCTCTTTAGACGTTGAAACACTCATCATTTATCTCTATTTGATTCAATAATTATTTGGATTCCCAAAAAATGATGGTACATCACTACAAGAGCATTTAGATACCTACAACACTCATCATTTTTTTTTCTGATATAGCACCTTTAATATGAATATTGAAGAAGATAAAGCTTTGATATTATTATTGCTTTTTAGTCATTCCCTTACAAGCACATCATAAACTTGCTATATATGAATGATTTCTATGATAGAGATGAAGTTCACTCTTCTAATGAGTTGAGGAAGGTGCAACGAAAACCTTGATTGAGGGTATTTTTGAGGGCATGTTTTAAGGGGTTGCCTTGGTTTTGATGAGAACAAAATAAGAACTTGGCAATCTTTATATCATTAGGGTAGCATGATGACATGTGCAATATCATTTTGTCTCGTATGATTCAACTGGACTATCATAGTTAGATTTAGGTATATATTATAGTGAAGCTATCAAAGTTGAGCAAGAGGATTGCTTTGTGGTTAGATGCTGGAATTATAGTTATTATTAATTCAATTCAACTCAATTCATCTCGATCTTAAGATTGACTCAAAATAGTTGTAATCAAGCTCAAAGCAAGATATGTCTACTTATATGTTGGCTTGATCTGATCTGATTATTTTTTAGTCTCGGGAGAAAATTCTTAGCTTTAGATATATACATATATATACTTATCTAGATTCATATATATAAGTGCATAGATATATAAATACATTTCTAATATATATATATATATATATATATATATATATCAATTCAATCTCAAGGTAGTATCTTAGGCTCACTTCAAGTTTGATTTGAGTAGGCAGTTTTGCAAGCATTATGTTTTAGGGAAGTATAAATGATAGAAGTTACAAGAGCTTATAGGACTCTTGACATCTAGGACTACATTCATTTTAACTAATGGAGTCATTCTAGTTTTTGAGTTAAGGATTGATCTAGATTAAGGCTTACTTTCATAGACAATTTCTTAAGGAAAGTATTTGTTTATTTGTTGAAATAGAAGTGGTGTATTTGATATATAGTTGTAAAGCACATTATTGATTATTGAACATGCAAAATAATTACTGGTTGATGAATGCAATAGTTTTAAATTTTGTACTTCTATGTTTGAAAACTTTTTTGTTAAGGAAGTCTCCTGGAGATATGGTCAGGTCCTCCAATAGATTATTCAATTTTAAGGGTTTAATTTATGGTCATATGAAAGAGCGTAAAGGTAAACTGGAAAGCTAAGAAAGTGAATAATTCTTATATATGTTGTTGGCTTGGAAAAATGCATACTTTTGTGTATTGGCACCAATTCACCTAGTTTTGTTATCATGGATGCCAAATTTAATGAGTTTGTGATGCTTTATTATAAGTCATCGTACGTTGATTATTTGGGAGATCAAAAAATGGTAAGACATGAATAGTTATATGGTAGCTTGCTACATCAGTCTAATGTATTTGGATCATAGGATGCAACATTACTACAACTAGAAAAAAACTATTACTTCTCATAAGTCTATGAGATGGATTAAATCACCTAAGAGATATGGTTATAAGAATTCCTCTTTGTAGTTTCTTTGTTAGTTGCAGAGCTTTATTGATGAACAAAAGTCTTCCACTTTATGATCAAGCTATTAGTGCAAGTGAATTGAAGTTGTGGTTCACAATTTTAGTTGAAGAGACAGAAAAAAAAAACTTAGGTTTTGATTCAACTCCCTAATGGCAAATGGTCTTTAAGCATGACCAAATAGTCCATGGTGAGGATAAGACTTGCAAAAGGTTATAACCAAAAGGAAGGTTTTGACTTCAAAGAGGTTCAATCTTTATTTGATTAGCAGTTGTTTTAGTGCATTTGACCAACATGTTTTAAATTTGCATGGAAAGAAGATCATGTGTATCCACTGAAAATTTACCACAAGAAGTTATAGTTGATTTTTTATTTGTTTGCTCTTGTATATTGATGATATGTTTGCCTCATGTATATTGATGATATGATAGATTCAAAAAATTTAAAGTTAAAATGAAAGATTTTGATCATGTAAAGAAATTTTTGAAGATGATGGATGATAAGAAATAAAGATAATAGATTTATGTTGAGAAGTTAAATATATTTAGTTTGTAGGATGTGAAGTCAATTTTTTTTTAAAGATTAGCTAATCATTTTTGTTTGCCAGCATGTTCTCATTAGTTATCAAAATAGGAGGAAGTATATGGCTGTAGTGCCCAATGTTAGTTGTTGTCAAAGCATTATGATATGTATTGTATAATGTGCAAGGACAAATTTGGTTAGGCTCATTATCAAGTAATATATTAAATTTTGGGGTATCTCAGTCACTATAAGTTATTATTTGATGTTTGTGAGAGATATCAAATTATAGTGTTTTGGGATTTTCCATTTATTATATACTAGTGATGTTTTATAGGAGATCATATGCTAGTTATGGCCTTTAACCTCTAGGTGTCACAAGTTGGAAGGCTTTTCTTCTCAATGGCGAGTAGCACAGCACACTATATTGCAAAGATCCTTGTAAAACATAATGCATGACTTTTGGCACGACGTGTGCTATTTTAAAAATGATGCAAAATATGAAAATTATAAATAAAAAACATTAAAAGTCATTTGAAAATTTGATAAGCACATATTTGGCATCAAATAGCATTATTTATTCTTCTAATCAATAAACAAGTGCATGAAAGTCATTGATACCTAATAGTTCATGTAGTATTTGATTCTAATTTATAGAAAATAATATTAAATTTTATAGCAGTTATTTTACAAGCATAAGAGTGAAATAAGAAAATGAAACTTTCATGAATTTGCAAGTAAATTAAGAAAATAAAATTAAGGCGTAAACCACACTAATTAACATAAAATATAATAAATAAAGAAGATATGTATAATATTAAAAATGATTTTAAGCTTTTATTAAAATTGAGCATGTCATGGCGCATTGTGCCATTGCCCATGAATAGTGAAATAGTGTGCATCATTTTATCCCTTCACATCGCATCGTGCTCCATGCCGCACAGCTTTTGACGTTATTGACATGGATGGACTTGATTTAGAGTTATTCATGAATCACAACCTGTGAGCATTCTTAGCAATGTGATCTTTATTTGGAAGATAGTTAACACTGAATGGGTTATTTTTACTCTTTGATGGTATGAATAATTTGATTTTAAGAAGGATTTATATATATTATATCAAATTTTATGATGATATATGTAGGTCACACTTTAGGCCCTAGCTTTTATTTTAATTTGATCAGGCAGGTTCATAGGCCACATTTGATAGAGTTGGAGCAAAAAAGCTAACATAAAACATGAGCAAGTGAGGAAAGAGAATTAATTGTGGATTTCTCTTGGTAGTTGTCATTGAATATATAATAGGGTGGGGGAGAATCGAATGCTAAAACTTATTTTGGTTGTAAAAACAAAGCAAGTGGAAGGGAATAAAGTGAAGTTATAGTGTGAGACAATGATTGATTATACTATGTGCAGGCTAATTATGCTATCGAAAGTTTGGTGAGAATGTAATTTCATCTCTCTTCTGTTTGGTTTTCTCTTGGAGTTGAGATTTTTTTTGCTTTTTTTATTAGTTTTCTGTGTAGAGGATTTGGTACATACATTATTATTTTAATTTTATACTCATCCATATTTGTTGATAGTGGATTATTTGTGTTACCTTTTACTCATGTGTAGGTTTTTTTTTTAAGCAATTTTTTGAGTTGTTTGGTGGTTTTACCTTTTGCTCCATGTGTGTTACCTTTTGCAATCAAAATGTTAGGTCTTATGTACTCGTTTTTAGAGCGATGAAAATTGATGTGCTTATAACTAAGTTTATACCAACCTAAAAAGCATGGGCTTTACTAGCTACTTTGTGTCCATCGAAAACATATGTCAAATATGAACAAATGCCTACAACACTCAAATTTATGTTAGAACTATTTCATGACATTTAAGTTCCTTTGCTAGTATGACATCATGGCTTGAAATGTTGCAAGGATGCATGTATAAGTGAATGCCAATCCATGAGATATCAATAGATGCGTGTGATTAAATATATTGTATTGTGTTTAGAAGTCATCCGTGTCTTAGTGCTATGATATCTTTCCTCAAAGTAAAGCTCTCATCTTCCACTCTAGGAGCATTTAAGCATTTTAGCTTTCAGTCTTTCATTTTTGGTTCATCTCTTGTGACTCTCCTTAAACGGTCCTTTGATAAAAGCTTTAGGGCCTTTGACGAAGCTTTCATTGCTGTTGAGCCACCTTTCTTTTTGATATCATTGCTGTTGAGCCAATCCATGAGATATCAATAGATGCGTGTGATTAAATATATTGTATTGTGTTTAGAAGTCATCCGTGTCTTAGTGCTATGATATCTTTCCTCAAACCACGCAACAAAACTCTCATCTTCCACTCTAGGAGCATTCGTCGAAGCATTTTTAGCCTTCAGTCTTTCATTTTTTGGTTCATCTCTTGTGACTCTCCTTAAACGGTCCTTTGATAAAAGCTTTAGGGCCTTTGACGAAGCTTTCATTGCTGTTGAGCCACCTTTCTTTTTGATTATTGCCCTTGGGTCTACTTTTTGGTGGGCTTTTGCATAATTTTTTAGCCTTCAGCAGCTAGTCCCCTCTGTCTTTTCATTAAAATAGAGAGAAGATGAGAGAAGGAGAGACAAATGGATAGACTAAGATAGTTATATGATATGCACAATTGTAGACTTCCTTATGAAAGGGACAATAAAATATAGACATTTAAAAATTAAGATTTTGATCATTTTTAGCATATTAATCAATTTTTTATTATGCAATAAGGATTTTATGTTTATAACTTGAGGTTTTTGTTAACATTTGTCTAAAATTACAAAATCTACTTCTATTTATCCACAAATTATTTTGTTGAGTGGATTCATCGTTGGTATTTGAATCAGATATTATAGGATAGAATCCATAAAAAAAGAGTACTTTTTATGCTTATTCATCCTTGCAGTAAAAAAGGTCATTTTCAAAATTTAAGGTCAAAAATTACAAAATCTACTTCTATTTATCCACAAATTGTTTTGTTGAGTGGATTCATTGTTGGTATTTGAATCAGATATTATAGGATAGAATCCATAAAAAAAGAGTACTTTTTATGCTTATTCATCCTTGCAGTAAAAAAAAGTCATTTTCAAAATTTAAAGTCAATAATTATAAATTTTAACTTTGTTCATGATATATCATGTCCAACTTATTATAATTTTAAAATTTTTCCTTGTTTGTGTCATATTCATGCTTTATAGATACCAATAAAAAATTGTTTGCTATTTAATAGATGAACTCATTTCTTTACTTAACAAACCAATAATTGAGATATTGACATTTAATTTGGATGATGATGATATTGATACTTCTTTTATTATTATTGATTTACTATTGGATGATCAATGATTTATGGAAGATGAAAATAGAGTTTCACTATAGTAATTACATAATATCTCAATGTTGACTTTTTTTTGAGGAAGGATTTTGATTTATGAATAATGAAATCTATAAGAAGCTAGCATAAAAGACTAGCATAAAATTTTATGTAATATAAATAAAATGGTCATTATTTTAATTAATATTTTATTAGATTTTATTGATTAATAAATAGGAAGTTAATTGAGATTGAAAATGAGAAAGAAGATTGGGAGGATGTTGACGTAGTGAGGATGAGAGAAGATCAACTATGATTCTAATAATTACCGTCTAAGTGATGGGAGTGTGAGTGCTGTCTGAATTTGAAGTTCCAAGTAATAAATAATTTATTTTATGATATATTTGACTCTTTTTTTCGTGTTTACTTTTTTATCTCATATTTCTTTCTTTTGAGTGTGTGCTTGTATGACTTATTATGATGTAATGTTATGATTTAAAATTATTGCATGTAAATAATTTATTTATTTTGTATTTTAATATTTTTAATGATTTATTTGCTTGTTTATTTTATACTTCCTTTGTCATGATTACTTGTTTATCTTATATTTCTTTCTTTTTATTGAGTGCTTGTATGACATTATGATGTCATTTTATGACTTTAAATTATTACTTGCAAATGATTTAATTTTCATATTTTAATATTATTTAATGATTTTATTTTGAAGCTTATGTCTCACCTCATGAAAGAAAATTCCTCAATACCTAGTTGCAAGCTTTTAAATTTTGTATATTTGCTTATAGCTTGTGATGCTACTTCAATGCAATTGGAGTTAATGATGGCATACATTGAGAGAATGTTCTTTTTCTTTTTGGAATATTATTTTTGGCATGAACAACATTGATCTTTTGTACAACTTGTTCTTTTAGTTGGTCCATGTTTCTATTTTTTTATGTATTCATTATTATTCTATTGGAACTTATTAGCTACTCTAGTACTGAACTTTTGGTTTTTCATATTTAAAGCTTAATCAATATTGTATTGATAGAACTAGTATGTCTGTGAGACCTTTTTGTAAATCCAAACAATCTATTTTGTAGGCACCTAACCTTTCCAAGATATGTCGATTGGTCATCTGGGTTTTTGTAAATATTTAAATTTAATTGTTTAACTACGTGCTAAAATACTTCATTCCTGGTGTGTACATTTTAGTGCTATTTCTATTTTATGCCATGTGATGAAATTTAATAATTTCACTGAAATGTTTTGTAATGCATCAATTTCTTATTTTATTATTCTTTTCTCCCTTTCTATTCATATTAGATGGTGCTGGCGGCAAAGGAACATGGGGTAAGCTCCTTGATACTGGTTCTACTGATCCCGTAGATCGCAATGATCCAAATTATGACAGTGGCGAGGTACTATATTCTACCTTTCTTTACACCTCATGAAATTATTATTTGAGCAATCTCTTTTACTTCCGAGGTTATTGGCACAGTTTAGAAGATGGATCCACTATTGAGTCATTCAGCAATTGCTCAATCCAAGGCCAACTGTTAATATTAGGTTAATAAAAAAATAATTCCTGATATTCTTTAGTATAACTATCCTGGAATGACTGAATTTTATATTTTATTGTAGAATTATTTTCTTTAAAGTCCATTATTCATTTTATGCAGCAAACGGTTACATATTGAAGGTTAAAAAACTAGCGTACCTTTTACTCTAAATAATAAAATTTACTTAAAATTGTGTACAAGCTTGTCGAATTTTTGTTACCGTGTATGTTATATCGTGTACTAGAAAATTTTATGCATGTTTAGTGACCAGGCCAGGCTATGGCCACCTAGTTTGTTTGGCTCCCTATCAAGGGGCCAACATAAATATATTTGGATCAAATGTTGGAGATTCAATGATACGACCGGACCCAGCCTAGGAATTGTTACCAGGGCAGGCTTGTTTATAATACCTTTGTTTTACTTGAGTTGGGTTGAGTCTTATGTGCTTACGTTTTTCTTTTGTTAATTGATGTTCTCACATATTCATCATTGTTAGCTTGTCCCAACTCCTTGCATTCGTATATTACAGGAGCCTTATGAGTTAGTGGGTGCAACCGTCTCTTCCCCACTAGATGACTACAAAAAGGCTGTAATGCCAATCATTGAGGAGTATTTCACTACAGGAGATGTGGAGCTGGCAGCTTCTGATCTCAGAGATCTTGGTTTGGATGAGTATCATCATTATTTTATCAAGAAACTGATTTCTATGGCAATGGATAGGCATGACAAGGAGAAAGAAATGGCATCAGTTTTGCTTTCAGCTTTATATGCTGATGTTATTAGTGCAAGTCAGATTCGTCAAGGTTTTATTATACTTCTTGAGTCGACAGAGGATTTGGCAGTTGATGTACTTGATGCAGTTGAAGTCTTGGCACTTTTCGTTGCCCGAGCTGTTGTTGATGATATTTTACCTCCTGCATTTCTTAACAGAGTCAAGGAAGTGCTTCCTGAAAATTCTAAGGCACTTCAGGTTGTCGAAACTGCTGAAAAGAGCTATCTGTCAGCTCCTCATCATGCTGAGTTAGTTGAGCGCAAATGGGGAGGTAGCACCCACCTCACTGTTGAGGAGGTGAAGAAGAAGATATCGGATCTATTGAGAGAATATATTGAAAGTGGAGATACAGCAGAGGCCTGCGGTGCATCAGGGAATTGGGTGTTTCCTTCTTCCACCATGAGGTTGTTAAACGGGCTGTTACCCTTGCCATGGAGACACCTTCATCTCAACCTCTTATCTTCAAGCTTTTGCATGAAGCTGCTGAAGAATGTCTAATCAGTTCTAGTCAGATGTTAAAAGGATTCTCTCGTCTTGCTGAGAGCCTTGATGATTTGACTCTTGATATTCCTTCTGCTAAAGCTACTTTCCAACAACTTGTCCCAAAAGCAATCTCTGAAGGTTGGCTTGACCCATCCTTCAAGTCCTCTGGTGCTATTACGGACTCCAGCGATGTAGAAGATGAGAAAAAAAGAAAATTTAAGGAAGAATCTGTAACCATCATTCATGAGTATTTTCTATCAGATGATATACCTGAACTTATTAGAAGCCTTGAAGATCTTGCTGCTCCACAGTACAATCCGATTTTCATCAAGAAACTAATCTCACTTGCAATGGACAGGAAGAACAGGGAGAAGGAGATGGCCTCTGTTCTACTGTCAGCTCTAGGGATGGAAATTCCTACAATTGACATTGTGAATGGTTTTATATTGCTCCTTGAGTCAGCAGAAGACACAGCACTTGATGTTTTGGATGCCTCAAACGAACTAGCACTTTTTCTTGCTAGAGCTGTCATTGATGATGTTTTGGCTCCACTAAACCTAGAGGAAATCAGGAGCAAACTTCCACCAAACTGTAGTGGCAGTGAAACAGTTCACATGGCTCGTTCTCTTGTTTCAGCCCGTCATGCAGGTGAAAGACTTTTGAGGTGCTGGGGTGGTGGCACTGGATGGGCTGTGGAGGATGCCAAGGACAAGATCACAAAGCTTTTGGAGGAGTTTGAGAGCGGAGGTGATTTGGGAGAGGCTTGCCAATGTATCCGTGACCTTGGGATGCCATTCTTCAATCATGAAGTGGTGAAGAAAGCGTTGGTTATGGCAATGGAGAAGAAAAATGACAGGCTCTTGGATCTACTTCAGGAATGCTTTGGAGAAGGCTTGATCACCTTCAATCAGATGGCGAAGGGATTCTCTAGGGTCAAGGATGGTCTTGATGATCTTGCCCTTGATATCCCAAATGCAAGGGAAAAATTACGTCATACCTGGAGCATGCAAAAAATAATGGTTGGCTGTTACCATCATTCGCAGTGTAGGAACTAGAGCGTCATATTAGTAGCAATTTCCTCAAAGCAGATTATTACTTTGTTTAGCCATTATGTCTATGCTGTTTGTTTCAAGTCAGCTGGCATATTTCTATCAGTGGACATCTTGCGAGTCCTTCACTGTGAGAGGCTGCAGAGGCATCCACAGGAGTCAAAATAGAGCTGGTTTTGAGCTTTTGGCTTTGGAAAAAGCCTGGGATCTGTTTACAGGGAAAGGGAATCTTTGTTCAAGCTCCCGCTTTAAGTTTGCACTGTTTACTTGTATGAAACATAGTCCAGACATTTTAGTTTTGCCTTTTTTTTGATGCCCGGAAGTTCCCTGTTCTTAGTTTTAGACAAAGAAACTGAACTGGCATAATCTGTGCAGGTATGGTGGGCCTTTATGATTGGTCACTTATCAATGCATTCATGAGGTCATGCATTGTCATAACAGCTGTTACTTTAGATGAGGATGGTGGATTGCTCACAAATCATCGCTTATGGTTTCAGCTAGTCGCATCAACTGTTTTCTTTTTTTATGCTTATAGTTATATCATTTGCTTGGTTTTGTTGTTGTGGTAATTCTTTATCGGTTAATGGCTTTCGGATACATTTTATGTTGGTTTTTTTTTTTTTTTCCCCTTGTAGATTTGGGTCGCTTTTCTTCAATATACACCTTCCATGATGTTATTATTATCAGTGTTTTAAAACTAGGTTTTGTTCAACCTCGACAAAAGGGTTATAAGACGCGTGAAAGCGGTCAAATTTGACGTTTCATTTTTACTCAAATTTTTAATAGATGTTGAACTTCATAGATGTCTTTCACTTAATTCTTGATTTTTTTGCTATCGTACGAGTATTTATTTATTTATGAATCCCTGCCACAATAAGAGTTCGATTTTTTATTCTAATAATTAATATTAGAACTTAAAATTTTCTTGCTTAACGACAGCAAAATTTTGTTGTCTCAAAGAATTGAGGGGGATTTGTAGAATTATGATGTGAGGTATGTTAAATATTTTTGAGGTTTGTGAAAGCGTCGATAGGGTATTTGAACGTATTAGAGATTATATTGTAGGTTAGAAATAATAGTCGAGGTGTCATATTACTCATCAAAGTTTTGTTTATGAACAAAAGCTTCAACAAATTTTGTAAGAAACAACGATTGTTTTTGCGTCAGATGGAGTAAACATCACATCACTACCAAGAGATATAATAAGGAATTATATTGTTGTGAGATAAAAATTCTCGGTGATAGAGATTTAAATCTATATTTTTTTGATTGTTAGGTCTTACACAGTAATTCATTTACATTCAATAAGCAGTTTTTACCACCCACTCCAGTGGTGTCTATTTCTGCGCAGCTGGCTAGTTCTTTATAGCAATGTGTTTTAACAAAACGGTGGTTAAGAGTGCGAGGAATGCATGAGAATAGTGTTGTCATCCACATTAATGTTGACGATAGCTCAAAGATTAATTTGTCATCTTTGAGAGGCTGTGGATCGATCAATCTTAAAGGTAGCTTATTAAACATGGGGTAAAATTGGGTTGTGTGGATAAGGGCAAAGAATGTATCCTTTTGTTCAAATGTGTCGTTTTATCAAGTATCAACTAAAAGTGAGAAAGAGAAGTTGATTTTTGGTTGCGAGAAAGGTTACGGAGGCATTCGAGCTTCATTGTTGATCCACTGATGCCAAGAACTAGTTTGAAGTCTATTGCTTGTTGTCCTTGGTCCCCATTTTTTTTTCAGTAATTTTTTCATGATCATCTGAGTTGTTTGCCAACAGATGGCGATCATCATGCAGAAACAAGTGATGAGTTACCGTTTAACTTTTGATCTTATCAGAAATTACATGATACTTCTCTGTATGCCAAAATATAATGAAAGAATTAGAATTTATAATTAATGAGATTGTGAAGGCATATTGAATTAAGGTAGCCTTGGTTATTTTGAGGTATGACATATCTGAGAAGGAAGCGCCTAATACCATACTTGTCAATCAAAAAGACAAATTATACTGAAATTGTAAGACGACAAATAATCTAGGTGAGTTTAGTTCAGAGTGGTGGAAACTCTTAAGAAATTTTGGAGTTAAAAAGTAATGTAAATAATTTAGATTCTACTTCAATAAATTTTGAACCAAGATGAAAGCATCTTGGGCACTTGATGTCTCATTATAAAAATAAAAATAAATTGGAGCCAAATGCCATCCTAAAGATGCAAGATGATGAACTCACCAAGAGGAGGGATTACAAAACGTAAAGACAAGAATGTAAAGTTGGGTGTAAATGGTGTCAATTGTCAAAGATATGGATAACTATATTTTGTATAAAATTTTAAAAATATCTTTCAGGAAATTCTTTTAGTTTAGATGAGTTAATGAAGTAGGATCTTTTGGAGCCACATTGGGTTGATCATGGCTTCCTATTTTAACATGTTGAGGAATTATTTGATGAGAGGAAGAAGAAGAAGAAGAAGATGATGATGATAGAAAATAATGAAA
Organism: Cymbidium sinense; assembly: GCA_021442155.1. Classification (NCBI taxonomy): domain Eukaryota; kingdom Viridiplantae; phylum Streptophyta; class Magnoliopsida; order Asparagales; family Orchidaceae; genus Cymbidium; species Cymbidium sinense. Next base: position 17,189,795 of record CM038221.1, on the reverse strand, counting down.
GTGTTGAGTGGCTAAGTTGGTTGAATTATCAATTGATATCCTTTGTAAAACTTTTTCTTTTATTTTTTTTGCACTTATATTTTACAAGGATGTTTTTTTTTACATTATGAATTTAATTAAAATATTATAGTTTTCTTAATTGTTATCTTGTTCATTTACATGTTAATTTCTTTATAATGATAGTTATAAATGTGCTTGCTTATAATTAAGTGATAATATTTTGAGTAGTCTTTAGTTAACCTAAGTTTAACTCAATCATTGACAATTAGTCTAGCTTTTTAGGATAACTCTTCTTCTTGTGTGAATGGGCCTCTCATGATGACAAACATTTTTTTCATGATTATCACTTAAAATGAACTCACTTTGTTCTCGCATTATGAGTTATACCATTGGAGGAATTTGAGTTTTAGGGTTGACTTTTTGGATTTAGTTACTTTCGAGATTTAAAATGGAATTTGTTTATGCCACTTAGAGAATTCTAGAGAATGTTGCCTTTAAAAATTTCTAGTTGACTAAAGAATGGGGAAACAATGAACTTCTTTTTTAGAACTAGTTTTCCTTGGTTATAATCATAAAGTAATGAGTTATAGCTTTTAATGAGTAATGATTTGATGTCCTCATATAATTATGAATATTTTTTTAGTGCAAGTTGTATCTTATTGTAAAAGTTACTTGTATGATTGAATACAATACTATTTTAAAGTTTTTTTAAAGATTTTTTTCCTTTTTTTTTCTAAACGAAACTTATTATTTAAGTGGGAGGGATGCTTTGTAAGGTATATATTGTTGATTTACCTTGGGGTTGTAGCTCATTAGTAGGTAGTCCCACACTTTAAGACTTGAACTTGTGCAAAAAGCATTCTAATCGCCTACTTAAGTTACTATATATTTTTCTAATTAGTTGAGTGTGCATTTAGAAAATTATTTTTATCTCATTTTGATCTAAGTCATTAGCACCTCAAGTTTCTTGTATTGAAGTTTAGCCAATTTCAAGTAAAAATCAAGTATCAACTTAAAAATAATTTGCCATTAGTTTCCTCAACATAAGGAACTATTAATTTTGTTGAGCGATGAATATTTATTTTGGAGATTTATGAAGTGATGAGCTCTATTCTTTTTGAGAATTATCAAGGTTTATATTAACTATAGTTTTATTGAATTTCTTGTGACTTGATGAGTTCAAAGGATTGACAAATTTTAAGGAATAAGTTTCCCAAGCGTGGTAAGTTCTCAAGTTTTTTTTACAAATTATGAATTAACATAATTTATCATTACTAGAATACAATAAATCGAATTAATTTTTCAGACATGTTTTTATTTCATTGGGGGTGAATTTCATGAGTTCTATTTTGATGTAATTAATGTATCAAATTCTAAATTAAAAAAAAAAAGAATAGAATCTTTTTCTCCAAGGAAAAAAGTCAAAAAGAATTAACTTAGAATTTGAATTAAATTTTTTATTAATTTACTTATAAAATATAAAATTATTCTAAAACATTTCGTTCTAGTTGGCTTTGATTAGTATTGAATAGGTTATCAAAATTATAGTTGATCATATTTGAGAACTTATGGGATTGTTCCTGCTACATGAATCATTTGAGCTATGACATGCTCATTGTTGTTTTCCTCTGCTTGGGTATTTGCAAGTCCTCATGTTGGGTTACAAGGATTAATTATTTCTTTTTAATTGTGTGGATTAGTTCTATGATGAGGTCTTGAAGAATGCAATAGTCATTTATGTCATGTCAATGGCTTTTATAGAAGACAATCTTTTGATGAGCGATGAGTATATCGTATTATGTTCATTAATGACACTATATCAACTTTCCCTTTATCGAAGGATTTAGGTTATATACCTATATTGTAGAGGCAACCTTTCCTTTTTAGGGGGTGTTGGGTTCGAATGCTTCTATCTCTCTCTCTCTCTCTCTCTCTCTCTCTTTAAGGTGGAAATATGTTGGATCTATTTTTTATGGCCATGATAATAATGATTATGATGCCTCTTATCATTCGACAAATCAAGATTGATGTGGAGTTGATGTAGGGCATCATGGTCACTATTGTCATCGTCAAAAATTTAAATTTATGTATGTGGGCTCCAAAAATTCGTCACCGACCTCTCGATGAAGAGAGTTTGATTTAAGTGTCAGTGAAATTTTCAGAATGCAGATTAAATAGTAGATAAGACATTACTCAGAGATTTCTCCCTCATCTTGTGAGGACTTTATATCTGGTTCCATGTTTTCTATAAGCGCAAGCACCTATAGTTAATTACCCCTCTCAATGTTAAGAGAACTTCGATTGCTAGTTGTAATGAATGTAGCTTATAATAACAACATGTGGAGTTTTGTAATTTAAATTTATGAAATTCATCATTATTTACTTAAAGCAGATGGTTGGGGGAATGATAACGCGCCCGATCTAGATCCCATGGTTCCATCATCCCAGGTTATAATGGTCCATAGTCTACTTAGTCAAAGGAGATAATGTCAACCCGATGATCCCATCGTACCTGGGTTCGCCGTGAAATCCTGTAGATTTGGGGTGGTGTTTGTTCAGGAGATGACTTAATTACTTAATAAAGATTTTGCCCTATCAAGTGCAACTTATTATTCACAACTCAAAGAGCATCTTATACGCTACATGATCGTAATATAATGTCATTCGTGACAAACCATTCGTTAAGGACTCTACCGTAATCCATCATATACATTACCCAAATCACGTAGTTAAGACACCACCACGCCCTTGTTGATGAGATGATGAGGTGAACAGAATGACACTTGATTTGACACTAGCTCCTTTGTGAGCTAGATTTTTTCTTAATTTATCACTTTTAACAAATAATTATGAAAAGTCGGTTAGATTTTAGCTTTAAGTTTTTTAGAAATTGAATTTTATTTAGATATTTATATTTAATTTCTTTTGCACTCTTTATATCCTTATGAAATTTAAATTTATCTTGATTTGATTTTGAATTTTGAAATCTCCATTCAACACAAAATATCATCTAGATGTTTATATTTTGTTATGTAATTCTATTATTAATTTAATAATTATATGATCTACCGCTATAGATAATCAATGTGACATTTTATGAGTTTTGAGTTCTTATATTATTATTATTTTTGTGTTTTAAATCATTAATTTGCTTAATGTAAATAATCGACAAAGATTTGACATAATTTAAATTAAATAATCGTGCTCAATGAAGTTGCCCACTCCTTTCGCCTTAAAAGATTAAGATAATTAATTTTCATTTCTTTTTATGGGTGAAAGTTCATCAGATAATGATTTAAATATAACGGCAAAATCTTTATTTGATTTAAATAAATAGCAATTTTTATATTATTTTAAATATGAAGTGATTTTTCATATATTTACATTGTCATGTGGAATCATTCTTCACCTATAAATAAACAAATTATTTTAGTTCATTTCATTTTAATTCTTTTAGTCCATTTGAGTATTCTGAGGGTCTCAGTGTAAGGAGGCTCTGCTTGTGGTTTGGGAGGGGATTCCTTCAAGTTCTTCCAAATTTTTTCAAGCTTTCAATAAGTTCTTTCTTTTTATTTATTCATCTTAATATTTAGGAATTTTCTTTCTTTTCTTAGGCTTTTGAATATTTGTATTATGATTCACTTCGAGTTAATTATAATATTTTATTTTAAGTCTTGTTTAAGTCCTATAAGTCCTCTTAATTTTGCATTTTAATTTTATCTTGCAAAGATTTTTTTCTCTCTTATTCGACTTAATATCATCGGTTTATCCACTTAGTGAAATTTAAGTCCCCTGTATGCGTCTTTTTTGGTATTACTCCAGCAGCATTCCAGTGTCACCTCCCTAGGTGGGGAATCACATAAGAACACTAGGTTTGTCCACCACGCCAAAAAAGGCGTGTATGGGTGGTGCAAGCACCACGGCTAAGAGCGTCATCCTATTGCACCAACAAAGCGCGTATAAGATCTTTCACCTGCACAAAAGAGCACATTTTTTCTGCCACGCCAAGAGAGACGTATATGAGTACTTAAATTTTACAATATTATAATTTATTACAACACATTATATTGATCTTTTTTTTATGCAACCTTTCACTAGCATCTGCTATGTGTGCATGACGAAGCTCAAGCCATATTGGATCATGATCCTTCAAAATAGTTTCTTTCTTTTCAGTTGTTGACCCCTATTTGATCCGCACTTCATAAGTATAGTTGTTCCCATCCATGTTTAGTAAATCATGGCACATGGCATCATAGATCCATTCATGAATGACATGAGCAATCAGATCAATTGATCAGTCTACAATTAGTAAATCACATGTCTCTTTCTGGGGAAAATCAGGAATTGTTGTTTTATACTTGAAAATAAAGTTCCAAACTTTAGTAGCAAGTTTACTTGGAACTAAATCAAGAGATTAATCCTCAGTTATTGCACTTGGTGATGACTTAGCAGCACGATGTCGCACATAAGGAAGCTCCCGCATTGAAGCAAAAAAACTGTAGCAATACCTCTAGCCATGATGTTCAAGCACAACCTGAAATTGTGAGCATTCAAAGTGCTTTCTCCATATAGTTCTCCCAAAGCCATCTCATGATCAGTAACAAAGCCCTGACCATCTATAGCCAAATACTCCATGTTCATTTTACCTTTGAATGGTTGATTAAAATATATTGCATCCATTGAAGTTATGGGATCCCTTCTTTTGAAAAGATCTTCAATATATGAAATTCCCTCATTTGTGATATCTTCCATGTTGATTCGGATTCTTTCATTTTTGTGGATCAGAGCGTTTCATGCAACAGCCTATCGCGGCTGGTCTGGTGAAAGGACTTGTATTCCCCAAAGCCACTGCTATGGAATAAGCCTGATTCCAACATGGCTTCGCTCCCTTGTAGCCTCTTCAATGCAAGTCAGCAGTGAAGTAATCGGCTCTTCTTCGATAAGAGAAGAAGACAATCAAGGATATTGAGATTTGTCTCGTACACAGCTTTGTGGAAGAAATAGAGGAAACAAAGAGGGTGGACGAAACCAGAGTGAAAAATAGGGCACAACGGGTAACATCCATCACGTGGTCTGCTCAAGAAGTAGGAATTGGGCGAGTTAGCTTGTAGCAGGGACAAAGCGGGCAAGGGAGAGAGAGGGAGCCTACTTCCTTGTCCAGTCTGTAGCAGAGATGAAGATAGCTCTTTAAAATCTCCACCGGCACCACTGTTGCAGTTTCTTCTAGCATCAACCGAAGCTGTCGTGCAGAAAAGAGGTTGTAGGAGTGACGACATGGCTTAGCAATGAGAAATAAAGCTTCGGCTTTGATTGCTATTCGGTTGGGCGAAACGAACGGGATGAGAGACAAGTGTTCAACCTTCGGTTGGAAGGAGGAGACGGACGAAGCGACTGGTTCGATCACAAGGGAGAAAGGCTCAGCTTTGGCTTCAAGTAAGGCAACGGGATGAAGGGAAACTAAGGAATCTGACTCATATGGTAGAGCTGTGCAGCTTTGAATGAGAGATGGAGCTCTTCAGCCAATAGTGAAGGTGATCAGGATGTCTTCGTTTTACCTGCCGTCAGGATAAGATAAAGGCTTAATTAAATGGGGTGATATGGGAATGATTACGTGGTAGCTTATTACTGGTTGAATGTCAGGTGGAAATATGGGAATGGGTGAATGCTAGTTCTAAGGTGCTGATCGGATGTGATTAAGAGATAATTAGGTAAATTTATCTCAGAATACATGCTAATTTTGATGAAAATTTTAAGTCCAATAATCTTAGTAAAATTACGTTTATTCTGATATTGGATGATGCAATGCCAGGCATCTGGAGATCGCTGGCGAATGTTTAATGCGACCGCCACTTTCGCCAAAAATGCGCATTATTACTTAGAGATGAAGATTTGTGTCCATGAATCTCAAATTACTTCAGCTTCAATTTTGATGGGTTTGCTGAGGAGCTTCTTCCACCATCTACTCTTTGCTTCGACGAGTTCACTGAAGGTCTCTTTTTTATGTCTTTGCAGATCTGGGTTTCCTCCGACCCTAACTTCATGCTTGACCGGGTTTGATCGAGGAATTGATTTGTTTATTTTGATATTTGAAATTACTTCTATCATGGATTTAAGCTTGGCAGACTTGATGAAAGATTGACTTGATTTGTCTATATTGACTTATCAGAAAGTGTATGTATGTCTTCAGTCCTATGCTTACTTCTTTGACAGACTTGTTGAAGGGTGCATATAGATGACCCAGTCTTTTAGCTCATATTAGGTCTATAACGTTGAGTTATCAGTCTAGCAATATGTGATTTAATAGACTGAATAATCACATAATTTCTTTTGTTCTGCCGTTGCCTTTCTGCAAATTATGGAATTACTTCCTTGGTCCTGTGCTTTCTACTTTGGCGGACTTGATGAGAAAATTTACTTTGATATGTGCTTTGTGCTTGATCATACTGCTTGAAAAGAGGTTGAAATATCACCTTACAAGTAATATATGGATTGATTTGAGGCTGCTCTAAATTAAGAGTTGTTTCCTCAGATTATCTTGATCTATTGATCAAGTAGGAAGATCTCTTAGATTCTGGTTGCTTGTAGTCACAAAGTTGGATCTAATTTGAGATTGAATACCTATCATCATTGGACTGACGAGCAGGGGCTCTTTCACTGCGGCTTCTTCTTATGGCTTGTTGAGTTAGGAGAGCGTTAGAGACTCGACCATTTGTGAGCTTGTTGAGTCCAAACTTTAGAACCTACTCGAGTCTTCGACTTAAGCTGTGGTGGCTTGGTGGTTTTGTCATTAGACTTACGAACGAGGGCTCATTCACTGCGGCCTTTTCTTATGGCTTGTTGAGTGAGGAGAGCATCAGCAACTCGACCATTTGTGGGCTTATTGAGTTCGACCTTTAGAACTCATCCGTGTCCTAAACTTTAGGATGTAGAGGTTGATGTTTTCCCAACTTAATTGATTGAAGCTTCTGAAATTGGGAGTTCTTCTAACTTGCTTTTCAGATTTTGACAAATATGGGCGATAAACTTTTGATCTGTTTAGAGCTGTCTTTTTATACATATAAATAGATTCTTTTTGCTCTTGCAAGACCTGTAACTTTAACAAAAATAGTTATATATATATATCCAGGGATCTTGGCTTAAAGCTCGATGACAACCTGAATATATATATAAGAAAATATCCTATTTCACAAGAGAGGATTGAATAACTTTGATCATAAAAAATGCCCCCTATCTAACAGGGGGATTACAAGAGTTCAAAAATATATTACAAAGTTTGATTTCCTTTACTATAATATAGACATGATATGTTTCTCAATCATAATATATATTTATCTAAAATCTCGACTTAAAGCATGACGTCGACTTAGATAAATATATAAAAATACCCTTTGTCTAACAGGAGGGATTTCACAGTAACTGTTGAAAGAATTTGGAATATCTTTAGTCCTATGCTTTGTGCTTTCATACATATTGATGACTTCCTCTTGATAGCTTGAAATTTATATTTTCTTTCTATCCTAGCTTTGTGCCTTGGTGGACTTAATAGAGTTGATGATTTGTTGGCGAGATGAGAATATCTTCGGTCATATGTTTTGTGCTTGCTGAAGATTCAATCTCGAAATTTAAAATTTGTATTTTCCTCCTGTCCTGGCTTCGTGCCTTAGTGGACTTGATAGAGTCGATGACTTGTTGGTGAGATGAGAATATCTTTGATCCTATGCATAGTACTTTAACAAACTTGTTGAAACTTCATCTCGGAAATTTGTATCTCGTATTTCCTTCTATCTTGGTTTCTTGCCTTGACGGATTTGATGGAGGAAAGTCCTGAATTATCTTGAAGACTTGTCAGGTGATACACAATTATCTTATGCCCTAGCTTTCTACTTTCGTGGACTTATAGAAGGATGTCTGCCAGTAACCAAACCCTTAGAGTTTGTGTTGGGTCAATGACAAAGAGTTATCAGTCCTATGCCTTGCTTGTAACGGACATGTTGATGACATAATTCTCTTAGTTCAACCTTTGGCTTTGTATGAACATTGGGATGACTTCCTCGGTCCTATGCTTTTTGATTGGCTAGACTTGCTGGGGAAGAGTTTCCTTCAATCTTCATTCTGCTTAAGAGACTTGTCAAAAAAATTGAGATTCCACATTTTACATTGATGCCAAACTCTGCTTAATGCCTTATCGAGTGAGGATTTTCTTATGATCTTATGACCATTAAGGATGATCTTCCAGTCTGAGCCACTTAAACTCACTAAGTTGGAGGGATTTGAAGATTTAGATACTCTTGTCTTTAAACTAATGAAGTAGGAGGATCCCTTACTATGATCTTTTTGGGGGCATTGATTAAGCGGACCTGTCAGCGACTCAATCATATTTGGGCATGTTGAGTCTAACCTTATGCACCCACTTGAGTCTTGGACTTGAGCAATTGATGGAGGATTTTATCATTGAGCTAATAAGATGGGGATCTCTTACTACGACCTTTGTAGTGTGTTGAGTAAGCAGACCTGTCAGCGACTCGACCATATTTGGGAGTGTTGAGTCTGACCTTATGCACCCACTCAAGCCTTAGATTTAATGTATGGATGGAAGATGTGTTTCCAACTTGATTTGTTATAATTTGCAGACTTAAAAATTTCTCTTTCTAGCCAATAAGACTTTGAGACTTGCAATTTTGATTACATAATTTAAACATATATATGAGAATCTCGACCTTAGGCGCGATGTCAACCCAAATACAAAAGGAGGCCCCTGTATAATAGGGGAAAGCCTAACATTTTTCTATAAAATTTTAAAAAATATCTCATATTAAATGGGGGGATCTTTATAATGTTTCACAAGTATAATGACATCAAAATTATTTTTCATTTTCACACTTATAATGATCATATGAGACTTACATTGATCATTATAACCATTCATTTGGAGATTTTGGCTTTAAGCGCGATGTCGACCTAAGAATATATAAAATTCTCATTATCTAACAGGGGGATTTCTGCTCATTCTAGTATTACGATAGAATTTTCAAGTAAAACTTATGTAAGCTTTAAGTACGATATTCATTTGATTACACTTTCATGTATAATACTTCTTTAGATATCGATCATTGATTGGAGGCATTGGTCATTTTTTTTTTGAAATCAACTAGTTGGTAGGCTCTTCTTTGATATACTTTTTCAATGACAAAGGACCCTTCCTAATTAGGTTCAAATTTATCACCAATTTTATGGTGAGGGATAATTGGTCTTCTCAACACCAAGATCAATTCCCTTCTTGAAAAGTTAGAGGACGCGCCATATGATCGAATGCTTTGGACATCATTGTTTGGTTGACTTATAAATTTTGCTGAGCTTGGAGCCTAATTTCATCAAGCACGTCAAACTCTTCCATTCATAGATAGACATTCTTGTCTTGAGTAAGATTGTGTTGAATGGCTACTCGAAGTGAGGGTAAGCGGTAGAACAACTTCAGCTCCAAACATTAGCGCATATGGAGTGGATTTCATAGGTGTCTTATAAGTGGTGAGGTAGGCCCATAACGCTTCCACAAGCTTAGTATGACACTCCCTTTTATTTTTGGTGAGGATCTTTCTAAGCAACTTGACTAGTGTTTTGTTGAAAGCCTCGACCAAGCCATTTGCTCTTGGATTATAAATCAACGAGTATCTCCAGTCAACCTTATGCCAATTAGCAAATTTGTAGATTTTAGTACTTTTGAAGGTTGGACCATTATCTGAGATAATTTAGTATGGCACACTGAATCTGTAGACATTATTATGGGTGAAGAAGTTGGTCACATGCTCGGATGTGACTTCCTTGAATAGAGCAGCTTTAGCCTACTTAGAGAAATAATCAGTGGCTGCTATGATGAAGCGATGACCAGTTAATGATGGTGGGTCAATTGATCCAATTATATTTGTTCCTCAACATTCAAATGGCCAACATGCTATCGTTGGGTGCAATGAGTTTGGAGGGTGATGAATGATGTTGCCGTGAACCTGTCACTCATGACATCTCTTGGCATGATTGATACAATCTTTATCATAGATGGCTAGTAGTATCCCATTCTTTTGATTTTGAAAGCCATTTTAGGACCTAATTAGTGTGCACTATAGAGCCCTTCGTTGATCTTAGCAATCACTTTGTTGGCTTCTTCTATTCCCAGGCATTATAGCCACATTTGTTCAAAGGACATACGATATAGGGTATTGTCAACATAAGCATATAGTTGAAACCTTTTCTCAAGTTGTGCAGTCATCGACTTATTACTTGATAGTTTGCTTTCTTTAAAATAGTCGATGAAAAGTTGTCTCCAATCTTCCTTCTCTTCCACCGTGAGGATTTCACTTTATAGTGTTGGAGTTTCTTCAGATTGAGGTCTTGCCTCCTAAATAGTTCGAGCCTCATCTTGTTGATTTTGATGAACAATTTGTAAGGGAGTGTGAGGAGCAACATGTGCTACATTCTACTGGCTTGCATTTTATGACCCCTCTTCCAACAGGGATCTTAGATTTATTGGCTCTAGGACTCGATGAGTGTAAACACTAATTAGTATAAAATCATCGTCGTCCATACTCACCATCTCTTTAGCTAACTTAATCAGGCAGCTTTGCTATTCTTACATCGAGAAACCTGAGTTATAATGATGTTTGAAATTTTCTTCATAAGCTTCAGAACTCGTTTATGGCAGTGAGCCAATTCAAGCTTGTTGATTTTAAAAATACCCAGCAATTGATTAATGATGAGCTAAGAATCGCCATAAACTTGTAGATTTTGGACCCCATAGAGATGACTTCTTCTATACCTACCACCAACGCTTCATATTCTACTTCATTGTAAGTTCGTGGCTTAGTTAACCTGTAGAAGTGCCTCATTATACCACCCTCAGGCGTAATTAAGATGAGGCTGATGCCAGCTCAATCCTTTGGGAGATTTGAGGGCTGAGTATATTTGATGGATGAAGCTCTATCAAAATAGAGTTCCCACATTTGTTACTTCTTTTCATATATATGCATGATCTGCTCGTCGGGTAGATTATCATTGAGCAATGAATCTACCGGGTTGGTGTGTGCAGCAAGGAAGGCTGTTAAAATTTGTCCCTTCACCGCTTTTTGGAGAACATATATAATGTCAAATTGTAGCAGAAGAACAGCCCATCGTGCCAAGTGACCTGTCAACACTGGTCTTTTCATCAAGAACTTCAGCGGATCGATCCTTGAGATGAGAGTAATTTTATGAGATAATATATAATGATGAAGCTTTTGAACAACAAAAAGCAGAGCCAAATAATGCTTCTCGATTTAAGAGTATTGCATTTTTGCTTCTATTAGCCTTCGACTAATGTAATATAGAGCAGTCTCCTTTCCATGTCATTGTGTTGTGCCAACAGAGCACGTAGAGATTCTTTCAGCGTAGTTGTGTACAAAATGAGAGTTTTCCTCAAATTGGTGCTACGAGAATGGGCAAATTCAACAAATACTTCTTAATACTGTCAAAAGTCTATTGACATTCTTTGTTCTATTTGAAAGAAGTATCCTTTTACACCAATTTCTTCCTCTTGGATGCGGATCTCTGATTTATGCCTCCAATAAATTTTTGGCTCGGAGTGGAATAGGTATTTCTTTAATGGGAGGACTATGATCGAAACTAACCTCCTCTCAAAGATATGGAGCTGGTTGGCGATGGGATCCCCTAGATGACTCTCCAAGGTGTCAACCATCAGAAATTTCATCACATATGACCTTTTTCTTAGGTACCCATTCTTGACGAGTTTTATTTATGGCGGATCTCTAGGAGTACGGTCCAAATGTCACGCCACTGTCTTTCTTTAAGCTAGTTTCACTTTGAGGCTCTAGCTTCCGAATTTGCTTACATTTTTGCGAGGACCTTTCGATAGTGGATTCTTAGACCCATGGTCTAAGTGTCACGTCTCAATGCTCACCATGCAGGACTTGAATTGATTGACATTTATCGAGGCTGTAGGAGAAGGTCTCCTTTAAGGAGCAACTCTAGTCTTGCTGATGACTTGACTTTGATTTTTTTTTTCATCAGTTATTTCTCCTTAGCAGCTTTTAGGACCTGATGCACTCTTGCATATACAGTTTCAAGTTTCCTCACTGGAGAAGTTGGAACCTGACGTTGTTAGATCCAGAAGGACTGTTTGATTTGACCAGTAGAGCTGTTCCGCTTTACCCATCTAATGCTATCAAACTTGTTATGGGTTGGAACACTCATTTTTGGTTCCATAGTTGGTTGTAAAACTTTAAGCTTGAATAATGGCTGCTGAGAATGCAGTTCAACGTTTTTTCTTTCCTCACTACCTTTCGGTTAGCTTTCTCCTAGATGAAGAATCTTCTGCGGTGCTACTTCTTTTCGAGGCTTCAGCCTCCATATTTATTTTTATGCTTACCGGGACCTTTTGGTAGCGGATTCCTGAATATTTGGTTTAGGTGTCATGCTCCGATGTTCGCCTTGCAAGACTTCTTCTCATGGCTTTGCCCTCTAGATTTATTTTTCTTTTTGTCGAGATCTTTTGGTAGCGGATTCTTGGACACGCGGTCCAGGTGTCACACTCTGATGCCCACCATGCATAACTTATTTAGAATGATCTTGAGTTCTTACTACCACTGATGATAGTTTTTGTAGTGGAGTATTCTTAACTTCTTTGATAATTTTCCTTTGATACCTCTTCCTCATAAGGCCTTGTTCTTTTACTACCTTTAAAACTCTATGTACTCGAACAGATAGAGTTTCAGGTTATTTCTTCTGATGGGTTGGGGCTGACTACTGTTGAGCTTAGAAAGACTGCTTAAAATCATGAGTAGAGCTATTCCTTTTCACCCATTTCAAAATTTTAAATTTATTATGGGTAGGAATACTCGCTTATAGTTGTAAGACTGGTTATGTAATAGATGGCCCAGGTGAGAGCTGATAAGCTCGCATCTTAGCATTCTTTCTTCTCCTCTGTCTTATAGTTAGTTTTTCTCCATATGAGGAAGCTTTAGCATCATGTTGGCATTGCGCAAAAGGCAAGGTCGTCAAGGAGGTAGTGTTTGCATGCACTATTGAAATTGTTTGTCAAGTGATAGCTCTATTCATGGATGGAGCTTTAATATGTCCCAACCTTTCAAACACAGAGGCTCTCTTTCGAGAAGCCTCAATTACAACAAGAGTTTTAGTAGACTTGGCCGATTGCACAGGTTGATGTGTAAGTTGTGCATGACTGTCTCGTGCGGGCATAGTAGTAGCCGATAATGATTGATGGACCACGCTACCAAATTAAATGGTAGCTCCAATATCTCCAATATTGATTACGATAAATAAATGGATATTGGCTCCACGACTTAGTTGCATGATGAACGGTGTACTCTGAAGATCCATTGATATAGAGAGCAAGTAAATAAATCAGAAAGATATGATTGACTTAGATTTAATTTCATTGATAATTGATTTTAATTTTAAATTTTTAATTATACTCCACTATTACTATAACTTGATTTGACTAGCCAAAGATGGAAAGAGAAATCTGTCCCCAGCGGAGTCACTAGAAATCTATGGGCTCCAAAAATTCATCGCTGACCTCTCGATGAAGAGAGTTTGATTTAAGTGTCAGTGAAATTTTCAGAAGTCAGATGGAATAGTAGATAAGATACTACCTAGAGATTTCACCCTCACTTTGTGAGAACTTTAGATCTAGTTCCAAGTTTCTTATAAGCTCAAGCACTTATGGTTAATTACCCCTCTCAATGTTGAGAGAGAACTTTCGATTAAAGCTAGTCGTTAGATCGCTGAATACATAGCTTATAATAGTAGTATGTGGAGTTTTATAATTTAAATTTATGAAATTCATCATTATTTACTTGAAGCGGATGGTTGGGGGAATGATGACGCGTCCGATCTAGATCCCATGGTTCCATCATCCCAGGTTATAATGGTCCATAGTCTACTTAGTCAAAGGAGGTAGTAAACCTGACAGAAGGATCTTTATCAGCAGCCATGGGTTACATCGTCCAGGAAATCCTTGTAGACTTGGGGTGGTGTTTGTCTAAGGAGACAGACTTAAGTCTACCTTAGCTAACAGAGAGCTTTTTGCCCCATCAAGTACAACTTATTATTCACAACTCAAAGGGGAGGGCATTGGGGAGCATACAGGCTACAGTTGTGACCGTAATATAATGGTGTTGACAATAATCACCCAGTCAGAAAACTCTGATCATAACTGCATCATATGTGAAGCCTACTAGCCAAACCACGTAGTAAGAGGACACGAGTCACTTCCTTGCTAGCATGAGATTGATTGAGAGTAAATATAGAATGACACTTGATTTGACACTGGCTCCTTTATGAGCTATAGTTTTTCTTAATTTATCACCTTTAACAAATAATTAGAAAGTGAGTTGAATTTTAACTTTAAGTTTTAGAGATTGAATTTCATTTACACATTTATGTTTGATTTCTTTTGCACTATTTATATCATTATGAAATTTGAATTTATCTTGATTTAACTTTAAATTTTGAATATAACTTGATGGTGGTATCTCTTCTAGTTGAAACCTCCATTCAATACAGCCATCATCGGGTAAGTATTATTTTGCTATTTTAGATCCTACCGACTCTATTAATTTAATAATAGATGATCAGATCTACTATCATATGACAGAATTAGCTTCTCAGATATTTTATTGACTTGAAATTCTTATAATATTATTATTTATTTTTTAGGTTTTGTTAACCCGGACCCAGTCCTAAATCCCAAGCGGGAATCAACTTGCACAACATCCTCAAACACTAAGTTTAAGCATTCAGCGTAGCGCTGGGGCCCACGCGGGTTATTTAAAATACATGTACGAATTTTAAAAAGATCAAATTGAATTGACGATTGCTTTATAGTTTGTACAAGAATTCATCTCTTTTAAATGATTGTGCAAATTCTGAAGCACTTAAATTGAGTGATAGTTGGCTCCATAATTTATGAAAAATTAATTTAGTATCACCGCTCGCCAGATGACTTATGAACTGGCGACATTTGTGATTAGGTGTCCAATTAAACTTTCTTTATTCTTGTCTTAAAAGAAAGATTCCACATTAGATGCTAATGATAGATGTCATTTCAATTTTTGACTTTATATGGGTAGTGAGGTTCATCTGTGTATGATTTAAATATGCCTGTGAGCAGAAATTTTCATCTTTATATGATTTAAATACACCCGTGGGCAACGATTTTCATCTTTATATGATTTAAATATGCATGTGGGCGGCAAGTTTTGTCTTTATATGATTTGAATATTATCTAGTGGATCTCACAGGGCATCATTCTTCAGCTATAAATAAACAGATTATTTTACTTCATTTCATTCTAATTCATTCAGTCCATTTGAGTATTCTAAGGGTCTTAGTGCTAGGAAGCTCTGCTTGTGGTTTGGGAGGGAATTCCTTCAAGTTCTTCAAGTCTTTTCAAGCTTTCAGTAAGTTCTTCCTTTTTGTTTATTCATCTTAATATTTAGAATTTTCTTTCTTTTCTTAAGCTTTTGAATATTTGTATTATGATTCACTTCAAGTTAATAATAATATTTTATTTTAAGTCTTGGTTAAGTCCTATAAGTCCTCTTAATTTTGTATTTTAATTTTATGTTGCAAAATTTTGTTTATCTCTTATTCGACTTAATATCATCAATTTATCCACTTAGTGAAATTTAAGTCCATGTATGCATATTTTTTGTCATTACTCCGAAGATTCGATCACCTCCCCGTGAGTCGATCAGAAATGGCGCACCACGCCAATAAAGGCGTGTATGAGTGGTGCAAGCACCACGACCATGAGCATCATCTTACTGTGCCAAGAAAGAAGCGTATAAGATCTTTCACCTGCACAAAAGAGCACATTTTTCCCGCTACGCCAAGAGAGGCCTGTATGAATACTTAAATTTCATAATATTATAATTTATCATAGCACATTATATTCATCTTTTTTTATGCAATCTTTCTCTATCATCTTCTATGTGTTCATGACGAAGCTCAAGCCATATTAAATCATGATCCTCCAAAACAGTTTCTTTCTTTTTGACCCCAATTTGATCCGCACTTCATAAGTATAGTTGTTCCCATCCATGTTTAGTAAATCATGGCACATGGCATCATAGATCCATTCATGAATGACAGGAGCAATCAGATCAATTGATCGGTCTACAAGTAGTAAATCACATGTCTCTTTCTGGGGAAAATCCGGAATTGTTGTTTTATACTTGGAAATAAGGTTCCAAACTTCAATAGCAAGTTTACTTGGAACTAAATCACAAGATGAATCCTCAGGTGTTGCACTTGACGATGACTTAGTAGCACGATATCGCACATAAGTTGCTCCCGCATTGAAGCAAAAAAACCATAGCAATACCTATAGCCATCATGTTCAAGCATAAGCTGAAATTGTGAGCATTCACAGTGCTTTCTCCATAGTTCTCCCAAAGCCATCTATGATCAGTAACAAATCCCTGACCATCTATAGCCAAATACTCCATGTTCATTTTTTCCTTTGAATGACCGATTAAAATATGCATCCATTGAAGTCATGGGATCCCTTCTTTTGAAAAGATCTTCAAGAGATGAAATTCCCTCATTTGTGATATCTTCCATGTTGATTTGGATTCCATCATTTTTGCAGATCGGCGCGTTTCATGCAATAGCCTATCATCGCGGCTGATCTGGCGAAAGGACCTGTATTCCTCGAAGCCACTACTATGGAATAAGCCCGATTCCAACATGGCTTCACTCCCTTGTAGCCGCTTCAATACAAGTCAGCAGTGAAGTAAACGGCTCTTCTTCGATAAGAGAAGAAGATGATCAAGGATACTGAGATTTGTCTCGTACGTAGCTTTATGGAAGAAATAGAGGAAACAAAGAGGGTGGACGAAACTAGAGAGAAAAATAGGGCACAACGGGTAACAGCTTTCGTGAGGTCAGCTCCAGAAGTAGGAATTAGGCGGGTTGGCTTGCAGCAGGGACAAAGCGGGCGAGGGATAGAGAGGGAGCCTGCTTCCTTGTCCGATCTGTAGCAGAGATGAAGACAGCTCATTAAAATCTCCACCGGCGCCGCTATTGCAGTTTCTTCTCGTGTCAATCGAAGCCGTCGCACAGAAAAGAGGTTGTAGGAGTGACGACATGGCTTGGGGACGAGAAAAAAAGCTTCGGCTTTGATTGCTGTCGGATGGGCGAAACGGACGGGATGGAGAGACAAGTGTTCAACCTTCGGTTGGAAGGAGTAGATGGACGAAGCAGCTGGTTCGATCACAAGGGAGAACGGCTCGGCTTCGGCTTCAGGTAAGGCAACAGGATGAAGGGTAGCTGAGGAATCTGACTCATCTGGTAGAGCCGTGCGGCTATAGATGAGCAGCAGGGAGAGACGAATGAGAGCTACCTGCCGAGAGAAAGTCGGACGAATGGAGAGGGAGTTTGATTTGGGTAGCTGCGGAGTTCGAATGAGAGATGAAGCTCTTCAGCCAGGAGATCAGGATTTCCTCGTGTTGCTTGCCGTAGGGATAAGATAAAAGGCTTAATTAAATGGGGGTGATATAAGAGGGATGATGTTGCGGCCTATTATTGATCGAATGGAAGGTGAAAATATGAAAATGGGTGGATGCAAGTTTCAAGGTGCTGATCGGATGTGATTAAGAGTGATATGACACTTAAAATACTACTAGTCGAAGCACGAATCTTGATGATAAAAGCAAGTTGATCTGAAGTAAAACTGGTCGAGATCAAGCACTTAAAATATCCTCAAACTTTGGGATATCGTTAAATAAATATCTCTCAAACACGGATTATATAGTCAAATCGTCTCAATGATCCCAAGAATCTCATAATTCTCGACTTCATTTGAGCATTCAAATACTTAAAATACATCAAATGATCAATCAATTATTTTGAGCGTCCAGAGAGGGTGGTTCGATTTTCATGTATTTACAGACGCTCCTCCAATCTATAAATAACCCTCATTTCATACATAAGGAGGAAAGAGGAGAGAACTCTAAAGCTCAAGATCCTCCAAGCATAATGCTACCACTGACGATCGCCACCACCCCCGTTTGTCAACCACCGCCGCCATCATCGCCATCAGCCGTCATCGCGATCCTTGTCATCGTTGATCCTATTCTCCAAAGATTCCGCAACCACTAGCAATTGTTACCACATGAACGCAACTACATAAGTTTCTTCTCATACAATTGTAATCCTTATCTGGAAGATTTTGTACAAAATGATACATAGTGAAAGATTTTACCGGCTAGCCCCATGATTTTTCCCTCTTTCGAGATTTTTGCGTAAAATTATGGAGTTTTCTTGTTCACTCTTTAAATACCTATGTGTGATTTCACAACAAAGAAGTGTAAACTTTCACTCTACCGCGAATCGATTTTCTAAGACGCAACAAGCCATGCCGTCGTGGAAACTAATTCATCATTTCATCTTGTATGACAACCAAGTTTTCCAACAAGATCAAAACCACCATCGTGAAGCATTTCAAGCTTTTAAGCTTTTAAGAAGAATGAAGATTCATCAAACTTCGCTCCTTCGATTTTATCAAAATTGGCAACTCTTAATCTCGTAAGATCGTGATAGTTAGTATGTTAAGCATCTAATTGATTACTATCCCAAGAAACAAGTCAAAGTTGGCAGATATTTCAACATTGAGAAGAGATATAGCTTTGCAAATTATGATTTTCCAATCATACTCATGGAAAAATAAGACCAAGGTTAATGAGCAACTTTGGCTACAACCACAAACGGATGTTTTGATTCGACCTCTTCCACACAGGTTAACGTCATCAAGTAATACTTTGACAAACAACCTCGAATGGGTCAAAAATCATCAGCGGATTCAATTTAACCTCATCCATACAGGTTAACGTCATCGGGTAACACCCTGACAAACAAACTCGGATAGGTCAAAAATCATCAGCGGATTCAATTCGACCTCTTCCATACATGTTAATATCATCGAGTAACACTCTGACAAATAACCTCGGATAGGTCAAAATCCATAGATTCAATTCGACCTTTTCATAGTTAACGCCATCGGTAACACTCGACAAATAACTCCTGATAGTCAAAATCCTCACGGATTCATTTCAACCTCTTCCATATAGTTAACGCCATCAAACAAAGACTCGACAAATAACCTAGATAGGTCAAAAGGTCCGTGGACTTCCCGATCTTCCACAAAAGTTAACATCATCTGCAACACTCGACAAACAATCTCGAATGGGTCAAAATCCTCAGCAGATTCAATTCAACCTCTTCAACACAGGTTAACGTCATCGGGTAACACTCTAACAAACAACCTTGGATTGGTCAAAATCCTCAGCGGATTCAATTCAACATAAAGTTAATGTCATCGTAACACTCTAATAAACAACCTCGGATGTCAAATCCGGATTCAACTCCGCCACATTACATGTAACATCTGCAAACTCGAAACAACCCTGATGGGTCAAAATCCTACGGATTCAATTCAACCTCTTCCATGTTACGCCATCGAGTCACACTCGACAAACAACCTCGATAGGTCAAAATCACGATAATTCAACATCTTCCACATAAGTTAACGCCATGGAGAAAAACTCGATAAATAACCTGGATAGTCAAAAGGTCCTCTCTTTCCACCTCTTCCACAAGTTAAGTCGGTAACACTGACAAACAACCTCTGATGGGTCAAAATTCTCAACGGATTCAATTCAACCTCTTCCACACAAGTTAACGTCATCTAGTAACACTCTGATAAACAACCTCGGATGGGTCAAAATCTCCCGGATTCAATTGACCTCTTCCATACGTTAACGCCATCGGATAACACTCGACAAACAACCCGGATAGGTCAAAAATTCTGGATTCAATTCAACATTTTCCACATATAACGCCATCGAGCAAAGACTCGACAAACAACCTAGATAGGTCAAAAGGTCCGGTGGACTTCCCGCCTCTTCCACACGTTAACGCCATCGTAACACTCTAACAAATAACCCGGATGGGTCAAAATCTCAAATTCAATTCAACCTCTTCTACATAACGCCATCGTAACACTCGATAAACAACCTCAGATCAAAATCTCAAGAGATAATTCGACCTCTTCCATGTGTTAATGTCATAGTAACACCATGACAAACAATCTCGATAGTCAAAAATTCTCGCCGATTCAATTCAACCTGCTCCATTAACGCCATCGAGCAAAGACTCTAACAAACAACTTAGATAGGTCAGGTTCTTGGTGGACTTCTACGGCTCTTCCACAAGTTAATTATCGTAACACTCGATAAACAACCTGGATGGTCAAAATCTCTCAGATTCAATTCAACCTCTTCCGCATTAACGCCATCGTTAACGCCATCGAAGTCACATTCGATAAATAACCTGATATGTCAAAATCCGCTAACCATCGCCGGGCTATCGCCGGCCACTACCGCCGACTATCAATGGCCACCGCCGCAACCATCACCGAATCTTGGTCACCACCATCATCGTTGCCATCCCCGCTGACTACCGACAGTTGCCACTGCTGACTACTGCTGGTATTGCTGCTATCAACCACCTTGCCGTGCCAACTACCATCGCTGGCTACCGCTGACATTATCGCCACTGCCACCATCATCGGTAATCTCCGCTGGTACCACTATCCACCGGCTAACCTCTGCTGACCATTAACGCATGCTGTTGATTACTATCGCTAGCATCGCTGACTACCCTTGCCGGCTGCTAACCACTGGCTGCCGTGCCGCTATCACGACAATCTTTACTTTCACCATCATCGCTGACCATCTTCGCTGGCATTACCATCATCGCGGCTATCTCGCTGACTATTGCCGGCCGCCGCCATTATCATAGCCACGGCATCATTGCTGACATCGCCTCAACTGGTTTCCGAAGGGGTTTGACGCTTTTAAGAAAAAATCGGAGCCTCACCGTATGAATTACAAGCCTTAATCGCCTCCGAACCCGGTCTGTCCGACAAGGGCAATTGACGCCTCTTTCGAGGGAAAAATGGAGCCTCACCGTATGAACTACGGGCCTTGATCGCCTCCAAACAACCTCCTCTTAAGAATAAGAGGGACACTCAAGCATATGAAGAGTGTGTCTTCTCTCTCTCTTGACCGTAGAGAGGTTTTTATAGACCCCTATAAGGGCAAAAGGTCAAACGCCAAAAGCAAAACGCCTCAAACGCCAAAAAAGTAAAACGTAAAAACGGACAAAGAAACCCTCATGGTCTGCTGCACAAGACTCCGAGGTCCGGCCGCTTACTTACCATGCCCGTTCAGTGGACTCTGGTTTCTGGAGACCAACTCCTACCCAACAAGAACCGACCCACGCTGCCGAACTGCTCACCGACTCTCCATTTATTCGCCATTCAGGCGACTGAACCCCTACCGCCGCAGGAGCCACGGGCACGAAGGAAGCCGCTGACACCCATGGGTCAAGACGTGACGCCTGTCATCCGCGCATCCCGAACGCCTGTGAATCGCCTGAATAGGTCCATAACTCAAATCTTACCTCGTATGTATCCACATGCATCTCGCTGCCGCCTTTTGTGATCATAATCTTGTGCTCATGAAGATCTGTTCTCAAAATGTATGGTTGATGGACTGATTTCATTGAAGAATGTGCTATTTTCAAGTATTGATGTATATATTTTGGATTATTGAAATAATGTCATCCAAAAATAGGGGGCAACTGATATGACACTTAAAATACTACTAGTCGAAGCATGAATCTTGATGGTAAAAGCAAGCTGATTCGAAGTGAAACCGGTCGAGATCAAGCACTTAAAATATCGTTGGAAACTTTGGGATATCAGTTAAATCTCTAAATATCTCTTAAACATGAAGTGTTTATAATAAATCGAAGGCCTCAACGAATGATCTAACGATCTCAAGATCTTATATTGACTTCATTTGAGCATTTAAATACTTAAAATACATCAAATGATCAAAGGAATTATTGTCATGGAGAGGCTGGTTTGATTTTCCATGTATTTACAGACGCCACCTCCTTCAATCTATAAATAACCCCTCATTCTTCATACGTAAAGGAGGAGAGGAGAGAACTCTAAAGCTTGAAGATCCTCCAAGCATAATTGAGCTACCACTGACGCCGACCACCCCCCGGTTGTCAACTACCGCCACGGTGCCACCGCCACCGCTGATCCTTGTCGCCGTTGATCCCCGCCGTTTCTCCATCATCTACTACCACTCAAGAATTGTTACCACCTGAATGCTACACTACATAGTTGTTGTTTTCTTCTCATATACAATTCTGTAATCCCATTATCGGGAAGATTTTGTACTCTAAAACAGATACATAGTGAAAGATTTTTACTGGGCTAGGCCTCGTGATTTTTTTCCCTCTTTTCGAGATTTTCCATGTAAAAATTCTAGAGTTTTCTTGTTCACTCTTTAAATACATGTGTGTGTACTGGATTTCACAACAAAGCTAAAGCGTAAACTTTCACTCTACCGCAACTGGTTTTCTAGCACGCAACAAAGAGATAATTAGGTAGATTTATCTTGAAATACGTGCTAATTTTGATGAAAATTTTAAGTGCGACAACCTTAGTTAAATTGGATGTCTATTCTAGATAATTTTAATGTTTCAGATGCATCGGCGTAGTTCGTTTTGCGATCGCAGGTCGTTTGGTTCAAGTCGGTGTCAGATTGTGTAACTTTCTATTCAAAAATGCCCATTATTGCTTCCGATTATTCTACATTCGCGTAAACTCATATGAATCGAGTGTGCACAGTCATTTGATAGATTTCGACGTTTCGACGCTAATGACATGATCAATTTCATGAACGGAAGTCGTTTGGACATGTCGCGGCTTCCTGACCTTGGTATAGGGTAGGCACTCCGACGGCTCTCCTTCTTGATCGGTCCCGTCGAATTGTGCAAGATGTATATTCTAATTAATTTCGACATTTTGAACGTGATGGCGAAGTCCGTTCATCAATCGAGATCATTTCGAGCAAATTTGGCGATGTTCGGTGTATTTTGGGCTTCGGTTTGCATAACACCGCATTCATAACTCGTCAAATTCTACAAATTTGCTCGACTTGACTTATGGGAGATATATGGAGGTCAACAATGTATTTAATATATATTGATCTTTTATGTTGTAGTTTGAGATGGGCATTATTAAGTTTTTGTATCTTTTTGGATCATATTATTATGGAATTTTATGTATTGGACTATTCTTATGTCATGTCATAGTTAGAAATTTATGTTATTAGTGGTGAGTTTGAAAATGATGGTAGGTAGAAGTTTGGTGATTGGTTTGAAATTGGATTTTTTGTTCTAGAAGTTAGTGTATTTTGAGATTTTCCTCCAAATCTTATAAACAAGGAGGCTTTTGTAATGCTAAGAACTTGGTTTTTAAAATATATGCATATTTTTTTTTCTTAGGCTTTTACTCTTTTTGTGTGCTTTCCTTCCAAGTGAAGAGGGCTACTTGAGTATGTGAGTTCAAAGCTCTTGGAGGGGCTTTTAAGGATGGAATGAGATCTCTACAATGATGGATTATTTGTATAAGCTGACTTCAAGTTATCTTTCAACACAATTATTTTAAATTTGTCACATGTTGGATCAATTATAGCATTTTAACTCTTTCTTTGCATTTACAAAAAAATTGAGCTTTTGTGTAGTTAACATAATGATAATTTAAATCATTTCACCCTCACCCTCATCATGTTCTTGTTATTATATTTGTGTTAAATAATAATACGTGATTACTTATATTATTCTAAGAATTATTTGTGTAATCATATTCATATCATAGTAGATTATATTAGTCTTACATCAAGGGCCTACTATGTTTATGTCAAGATGTCAATAAAAATCATGTCAAAGTTTGAAAGGACATAGTTTAGAGTTTGAAATCAACGTTACATAATTTAGAGTTTGATGCTAATGTTGTATTGTTATAATCCTCCATCGTATTGATGTGGTTATTGGTAAACTTAAGTAACTCAACAAGTATTATTAATTATTGCAATATGAGATTATAACTAAAGGACTAAGTGAGTGTCCTGAACCAAGATAAGCTCCAACTCTTGGGCATCCAAATATCTCACACTAGAAGCAAGTAATGAATTGATGGAGTGACTCATTGGATTCTTATCTCTAATTCAACAAGGCTTTAAAATGTTTGAGAGACTTTTGAGAATTAATGAATTTTGTTATCATTTTTTGCTTGAAGTTGAAAAAGGAGATAATACTTCCTAAAAGTAAGCAAGAGAATTATCACCATTATGCCTCCTTAAGTATGGAGAAAAGTAGCATGCACCACCACATCATTAACATTTAAGACAAGAATCATCAATTCAAAGCGAGTAATATAGATTTGATGGGTCTACGCTCCTTTTATAGCGATCATAAGTGAGTATCTTAAGTATGCTCAACTATTGAGTTTTCAAAATCTCAACATAAAAGGCATTCACATGGCTCTTATTAGGATAGTGTGGGAGAGTAGTTTCTTCAATACTCACCTATGATTAATTAGTATTTTTGATGTGAACGAGCAAGATAAATAACTTGAGAAAAAATGTTAAAAATTTTTGAATCATTCTTATAAGACAATCCAACATGTGATAAAATTGCTCAAAAGTGTCATGCCCATTAGATTCGACTTTGCAAGGATCTTTTCCCATTCATAGATCATTTCATGGCTAGTTCCTAGTTTTCAACATTGTCCACACTCATCGTGCCTTTGTGGATGTTGAATCTAGTATTATTTTCTAGAAAAATAATAAGACCTTACCTAAGCACCGATTGAGCCTAAAGACAAGAGAGTGAAAGTGGAGAGAAGATACAAAATAGAGTCTTAGATATATTTTAGTATTGATAGAGGTTGTGCTTAAGTTGGATGACATTATATCCACACTATATCGATGCCTTTCTATTCATGAATAAGGGACATGATCATGGTATATAATAAACTCCATATGAGTCTAATAAAAAAAATTAAGACTTTGTGTAGTAGGTGAGTTTAATTGATATTTGTATACTAGCTGAAAATTTCAAGCAAGTACCCTTGAAGGGTTCTTTCAATAGAATCCCTAATCAAATTAGTGAGTGACTTGGATGAATGATCATACAATAAATAGATATACTTTGAATTGTATGTGACTTCAAGAGTTCTCTTAAGGCAAATTCAATAATATTAAGAGCCGGTTAGATTGTCTTTAGGCTACTTCGTGAATGTTAAGACTCGATCTACAAAGCCTTTGGGTGACTCAAAAAGTCCTTTAGGCGACAAAAAATTTGACAAATTTTGAATTATAAGAGACTCGAGATTATTCAAAATAAATTATTTACTAAACTCAGTTCAATCTCTTATAACAACTTGATATACCAAACTATTTTTTTTTACATGTAATTTATCTCTTTTTATGATAATTGTTCAATTTTTCATAGCCATCTTTTAAGTTGGATTGTTGACGGTGCATTTGTTACCACCATAGCATCAAATAAGTCCTAATTAATTATAAAAGCAGTCAAATCTCAATAATCTCCAACTAAATGAATAATCATGATGATATTGAAAGAATTAATGTTATTTAATCCAAGTCTAACTTGGATATCTCATTTGTGATTTACAAATCTCATACTTCACCCAACCAAGCCACTATTCAAATTGGTATTGGCTGATCGGCGACTATTGCAAGTAACTTTTGGCTTGTAGGCTGGAAAACACATCACACTCCACATCTTCCGAATTCATAAGCCAACTAGTTGGCGAAAGCAATTCCACAACTCTCCATTTAATATTCTTCTAATAAGCTTGATGCCTCACCTTAGATCAAAAGATGCGTGAAAGCGAAGGGCATGTAGTTCCAACAAATCACACTGCCAACTGCTCAATTTGTCTTAATAAAAACTAAAAAGTTTTCCACAATCATTACGTAACTTCATTCTTTAATCATAAAGTCATCATCACAATAAGGTATAACTTTTTAGGTTTAATTTGGGAAAATTTTAAGCCATAACAAGCTAGTTTTATGTTATAATAAATATAATATATGAAAAATTAATCAAAATTGATATTACATTCATATTAAAATAAATCAATAATTTTAAAATTCATCGTAATAAAAAAAAATAACTTTAAGCCAATTTTTTTGCTTGATTAGCATTCACCTCGGCGGACCTGAGGACATTGGCATGTATCATATAAAAATTTAGCCCGTTAATTGAATTAGACAAAGACCAGTCGTCAGAACCTTTATTCAGGAGCCAAAGAAAAACCCTTCAATGCTTCACCGTTTACTCGACTCAAATGAAAATACACTATGCAAACACTGAACTAGAAAAATATCAGTTGGGAATCAAATCTTTGTGTTTATGAGAATTGACTGGTTTCCAGGAACCTGCTGCCAAATCTGAACATTAACTGTTGATATTTACATATGCACAAGGAATTTGAAGAGATAATAAGAAACTGCGAACAACTTAACCATCCATGGATGCTTCTGCTTTTCACTGTGGCCATTAATGGCAGTGAAACATGGCACAAGCTTATGTATGAATATTGAATTTTACATTTAGAGAGGGTTAGCTGAGGTCAATATCAACTCTCTCAGGAATTTCTCTCTCGTTCTGTTGGTCAGCCAGCTCGATGCCAAGCTGCCCCTTGTCGCCGGACCCAAAAGCATATAGCTTACCAGATTCTGTAAGAGCAAATGTGTGTGCATTCCAGTATAAGGAGTTGGTGAGGCTGATCTGCACAATCCTTTCATTGATGTTTTTGAGAGAGGTCACTAGTTCTGGTCTGTGCACGTTTTTGTGCCTGTTTACCTTGATATCAGAAGAATTCAGAATATCAGACTTGTCAAAATAAACTGATGAAATGAACATATATCAGTTTCTGTTATAGTTACATAACCAACTGGCATAAGAGTTTCAACAAAGTTTAAATTTTTATCCTGAAATGATCAGATTTTTGAATCCAAACATTTTATTCTGATGATCTTTTTATCTTCATGATGGCAATCTTTGAGGTGGTGAAAACTTTTCGTCAGAAAGGAAATTTGAGTAAGAGAGGGGTCAGAAAAATCATTTTGAAGCAAGCCAGGTGTCCAATATGTAGTTGGAAAAGGTAATAACATGAATCCAGAAGGGACGGTTAGAATTATTTAAAAGGAAGGAAGAGTCCAAGAAAATTTAACTGAGAATGTAAGAGCTGATATGGAATTCGACCTCAACCAGAAAATAACATCAAGAAACTCAAACGCAATATTAAATCCCTGGAATTACACAAAATGATAAATTATTTGACTCAACTTTCTACATTAAGGAACTAAATTGTGATAAAGGAAAATCAATCAAATGTAAAAAGATATGCAAAGATGTGCTAAATTTCTAAAGTCCCTAGGTAGCTATGTATAATATGAAAATTTTACCCTTAAATTATTTTATAATTATGTATATTATAGAATAATAACCACCAATTTGAAATCTTAGTTTGGTATTGGGCATGAGGCAAGTGACATAAAAAAGACTGCTGAAACAGGAAGAAGATGTCAAACCTGTCCAGCAACGCCTGTGGAATGCCCAAGACTTGAGGATTCTCCACAGCCAAATGAGTAGACATCCCCATCTGCAGAGACTACAAATGTGGTGTAATCACCAGTAGCAACCTGGACAGCTTTGACCTTGCTCAAGGACTCCACCACCCTGGGGACTGGTTCACAATCCTCAGATCCATGCCCCAAGCAACCATACCTCCCCCATCCCCAAGTGCATACCCTTCCATCCTGGCCTACAACAGCAGCATGCCAGGCTCCAGCAGCAACAACCTTTGGCTGAAGATTCAAAACCTGAAACTGCTCAATCAACCTTGGATACCTCTCATCAGTTCTCGAACCATGCCCCAGCTTCCCTCCTAATCCGCAACCAAGAGAGAAAACAGACCTAGAGATCAAACGAATGTAAAATAAAATTGTGAAAATAGGGAACCAAGCCATCGTAACCGTTATACTTCTTGCATTGGTAATAATCTAAACCTGCAACCAGCGTTAAGTTCAACAAAAATTCATTCTCATGGCAAAATACAACAGTTGAACATTAATCCTTATGTTAAGTCACCTTCAAATCAATATCATATGAAAATGTAAATCTTCTCATTCAAAACAAAAAAAAAAACAAAAAAATTCTTCATTTTGTGATGAAGCTGCATCTTACCTGGAGTAAACTTCCTAACCATGAAATTCCTAAAAAACACGAATAGGTGAGGCATACAAATCCAAAAGAATGAAATGGATACTTCCAAGAGGAAGATCAAATACAAGGTACTCCACCTAAAATTTTATTTAAGATTGTGACTTGGACTAGTAGGACTTCTAAAATTTCAATATCAGGAATAGGATGAGTTTCAAACACCCATCCAATTTGGATAAAATAGGTGTCTACTTTCTCACACAAAAGTTAAGCAATGGAGTTCTTCTTTATCTTTAACTCTTAAATTGAAGCAGCACCACCCAAGTGTGAAATTAATATAAGATAATTACACTTACGGAGAAGATAGCATGGAAAAACATATATGCTAAGAGAAGCTTACATGCCAGTTGGCTGGCATGCCAAAGCAAGAAGATAGCAATAACCAGCAGCAATCTGTACAACTGGAATGTTCTCAAGTGCGCCATCAAGAAGATGTGGCTCAACATCATTAGGGTCAGTCTGATGGCCAAGGTTGGCATCCTTACCCCATGAGAAGGTATAAACTCTACCCTCTCTGGAAAGAACAGCTGTAAAGAAGTTCCCAATGGCTGCCTGAACAACAAATATCCCTTTTAAGGATTCCACCAGCTGAGGTTTGGTAACAAGCTTGAAGCCCTGAACTCCAAACTCTGCATCTCCAAAAGAGTCCTTTCCAAATGCATACACCATTCCAGTATCACTGATCAGCATAGTACGTCCAGCTCCTGTAGCTGCTTGGATTATTCGAATACCTTGCAGTGCCCTGTGAATCATTTCATGTTCTTGATTATGATGTTCAGGTTACACACTATGAAAAGATAATGAAGGTTTCGAAAGCACTTGATAAGGCGAGGCCTCCACTCCTCTTCCTGGTTGCCATGACCAAGCTGGCCTGAGCTATTCGAACCAAAGGAGTAGACAGCTCCACGTGAGGTCACAGCAATGCTGTGGCCTGGGCCAGCAATTGCCTGGGACTTTTCCCTTCGGCAGCATGCTTCACCTGCCAACAAATAGCGAAGAACTAACTTCCAAGAACCACCACAACTTTGCTTAAACATCTCCCTCTCCTCACTTGTCATGGGCCTGAATATAGCCCTCTTCTGGCACATATCGAAAGCCGCAAGCTCTGTTATCGACAGTTCAAAGTCTGGAAGGAAATTGGCAGGTTGCTTAAAGAATGTGCACGTTGCCTGCCACAATCACCAATACCAATAAGCGGCATTACCAATTCTAACACCAAAATTTTCTAAAATATGCTACTTGCCTCTAGGTGAGCGAGATCCTCAGGATCCAAATCACATGAGGTTAGAACATGGAGAACAATGGAGGGGCTTGTTGCTAGGGGAAAATCTCCAGGATGGGCATTGCCAAAGCAATGGCGTTGGCAGCATTGGAGGCTTTGCTGTGGTGGAGTGACCAGTGAGAGAGGCTGGCCTATGTGGTTGAGATATGGGATTGAAGGAGAGGCTCCACTAGCTGTGGCATCCATTGGGCACAGAGTGGAGTTATCTGGAATGCCCAAAGTTTGAGCAGAAGTGGACAAGCTGTGCTACATTTTTCAGATATAATTAATTAAGTTCAGAAACCAATCGTGGTGGAATCATCACAAACACATTGCATTACTGTAACTTACTATAATTCACTACAAAATGACTTCAATAGAAAGTTTCCACAATGCTCACATCAGTTCCGCTGGGTCTCAGTTTCGGACCTAGAAAGACAAAGAGTAATCAACATTATCAAGAAGGGATATGTGCAGAGAATGAAGCAAAACAATGCCAAGAGAAGGTATCCTGCAACATATGAAAGATAATAATTTTAGATTTAGAATGAATGTAACAACACCAAAAACATCAACAATCTTCTCTTCAAATAATAAACAAAATCATAGCCATGAAAGGAGTAAAATTCAGTTTACAAATCTTTGCTAGCAAAGTTAAACGCATGAGACGATGAACAGACAGTTCTAAAAGTGAAACTTGCGCACAATTCAAGCACACACTTCCATCTGAAGCCTTAATACAACCAAGAAAATTACAGAATTTGCTGCTCTAAAAGGAAACAGGGCTATGAAAGATACAATAAACTCCTTCAGAAAGCACGTCAGTTTAAATAGGAAAGCCTGTTAGATATCATCACAAAGAGAAAGCATATTCCACAACAAAAATTCCACCGGAAAAGAAAAGAATTCCATCTAATAAAGAATGCTTTTCGTAAACAAATTGCTAGTTTCTCTCTTATTCGGCATTTATTCAAGCAATCCAGAGGATGATTCTACAAAACAAAAGTTAACCAAAGGCAAGAAGCTAATAATCAACAATGATTATCTAGACCAGATCCCCCCATAAACATGAACGGAAGATCAATCCATTCAGCTCACTTGTTCATTAAAATCTCAACGTGCCAGCGTGAAAAACAAACAAACAAACAAACACAACTAAAAGCCAAACGCCCATGGAGAACGGTTGGGACTTCAGGAGAAACCCACTTGCCAATTAAACCCGCTAAAAGAGAGAACATGCGCAAGCGAAAGTAACATCCACTCGACTCAATACGATATAGATCGGATCAGATCGGAGAGATAAGCAGAGAAAAAAGAGAACTACGCTTTCACAGATTCAAGCAGCATCGGCGCACTTGCTGCTCGATACGAACTGTTTGCTCCTTATCTTCCTACTCCTCTTAATTAAAAAAAGTTTGCTTTGGCAGTGAAATCGAGGCAATATTATACAGGATTGATCAAAGAAGGGGAAAACTATGAAAATCTCGAATCAAGGGATATGGGAGAGCTGGCGTGGGTTTCTGAGATACTATGCCGTGCTTTTCTCTGGAACTGTTGATGTTTCGTTTCTTGCAACACAAACTGACGGTAGCGAGAGAGGGGAGAGAAGGAGCCGGGGAGATGAGACGTCCGAGAAGAAAAAGATAGCTTGAATGCATTCCAATATTTATATACGCTCAGATGGGCGCCACGTCAGCTTGGAAACGGTGGTATCTGGATTTAACTCTATCATTCGGCTTCCCAGAAATTGTGGTGTGGTCACCGGAATTTCATTTCACTTTCATTCACCCTCACCGGGTTTGAACGGGCACGGCCTGGTTATCCTTTACCAAAATCATAATTAATATATTCAAATCGAAGAAGGCTAAAAAAGAAAATTATTTAAAATTAAATTAGTTTTGGGATAAAAATGATTATAAGAACTTAGATGTAAATAAACAGAGCCGAGTTGAGTAGATTCCAAGTTCAATTCAATCGTTTATTATCATCGCTTCATCAGTTTAAATGAAGCTTTTCTAGCTTTTTAAACGATATTATTCATGAACACAAATGAACTGAATGACAAGCTTAAGAACTCAAAGTCGACCATCATCGTAAATGTCACTGATCATAACCAATAATTGTTATAATCATTATTATATGATTGTTATAGCCTTATTATTTAACTATTGTTTGATAGAAGATTAAGTAATCACTCTAGTTAGAGGGAAGGGTTAAATTCTATAATTTTATTTACATAATGATTTATTTTATTTGAATCAGGCCTAATGTTTTTTTTCCTTTTAGATCTTTTTATGTAAAAATTTTTGGTGTTCTTATATTCTTCTGTATTATCTATGTATGGTAGATCTTATGCAAAGCTAAAACATAGGTTTTTTTTTTATTCTATTACTATAAATTTGCTAGCAAAAAATAATTATTGTCATGGAATAATTTTAAAACAAATTTATTAAAGCTATTTTAAATATATTTTTATAAATACAAAAAAAAGATTATTCATTTGAGTACACAAATTATGAAATTAGTGATTCATCTAACTCATTATTTAAACTGCCCTTTATGATATGACTTTTATATACTTAATAGATGTCAAATCATCTTATAAGTTCATAAAATATGACATCTTACCAAGTTAAATGATGAGGTTTAAAATGATTAATTTGCCAAAGAAATGTCTTTTGTTAAAATAAAAATTATGTAAAAAAAAATACTTCAATACTATAAAGGGGTAGTGTGTGTGTGCATATGTATAATATTTATCTTTAAAATTTAACTAAGAAATCAAGTATATATATATATATATATATATATATTATATGCTACAACTAAACTAGAGACATTTTCATGAATGTGAAAATTATATGTTTTGGTTTTATTATGCTCTTAAAGATGTGGGTGGTATTATTATAAATGAATTATTTGGGCATCATTATGTAAACATACAAGATTTGAGTATTAAAAAGAAAATTCTTTTACATAAAAATACACAAATAAAATGACATGTTACTTTGAAGTTTAGAACACTCGAAATTAATGAGGGTTAATTTTTGGCTTAAAATATTGTAGAGAAAATTGAGAATTTCCACCTTCAAGAAATTATAAAGATATTAGTTTAATTTATCATCAAGCCATCAAAATGAATATACCAATGATGAACCACACATATTCGTGACCTCACATGTGGATTATAGCTTAAAAGTTAGATTGACAACATCTCCATGAAGCCTCAAGAAAAATAATGTAGTGTTAATTTAAGTGACAATGTCTTCGATCATAATTGTAAGTAATTATTGATGATGGATCAACAATATCATCAATATGAATATTGCATATAAGTATAGATGATGGCTCCTCCAAGCTTCATAGACATGAACATTAATATTTATAAATTCTTAGCAATTAATAGCAATAGATTAATCATAGGAATTAGAAACTAATGAGGTAGAAAGATAAATGATGTGGGCATCTTTCGGTGCATTGGTAACAAATAACTTAAGGGTAGTAATTGTTGCAAATATGAAGGTGAGATTGTGGCAAGAATAAAGAAGATTTTACAAACACAGGGAGGCCCATAAATAACATTGTTGTTAAGCATAGAGGTGGATATTTTATTAAACTAAAACCATCAACTGAATAATTTTGGAGGCGATGTAGTGTTATGCTTATGGGAGGTGATGGTAAAAGTTTAGTAGAGTAATAAACTTATATAAAGTCCAAACTAAATGACAATAGTAAGCTTAAAAGTGGCATTCATTGTTGACCTTCATATATGTGTCATAAGTAGAGTCAAGTCACAAGTCGAATTCGACGGACTTGGAAAGTGACAAGTAACGACTTAAAATGCACAAAACATCATCAAATTAAAATGACTTAACGACTTCACCATCATTTACATATCAAAATTGTTTAGAATATAAATATTGTATAATCTAATGATCAATCGATTAAGCGATCGAGCTATCAATGTGTTAACGCATATATCGAAGTCACGAAGCTTCAACGATATCCAAACGACATTCGTTCAAGAAATTGATCACGCCGTTAGCTTCAAAACATCAAAACGCCAAATGAGATCGTCACGCTGGACAGTCTGCAAATGCCGAATGATCGAAGTGACAACGCGGTAAATCGAGGTCAAGTACGCGACGCCGCCAAAATCAACCAAAATGACCTCCGATCGATGAACGGACTTCACCATCGCGTTCAGAATGTCAAAAATAATTAGAATATAAATATTGCACAACTTGATAATCAACCGATCAAGTGATTGAGTAGTCAACGCGCTACACGTATATCGAGGTCAGGAGGCGTCGACACAAATCAAACGACATCCGTTTGTAAAATTGATTGCATCGTTAGCCTCAAAAATATCGAAATCTATCAAGTAAGACTATTCGCACTCAATTCAGACAAGTTTGCGCAAAAATCGAGTGGTCGGAAATGATAACATGCATTTTGAGCTGAAATTGACCAAATTTGACGTTGACTTGAACTAAACAACCTCGATTGTAAACAAACCGCCTATGCTCAAACATAATAACCTTATATATATATATATATATATCTAATATTGTCGGTATAAAATTCACATTAAAATCAATTAAATATTTAGAAACTCAATTTAAAAACTAATTAACCCTAATCTTTCACGCACAACCGTTCGACCCTAATCCTTCACGACACGCTCAACCCAACCCGGTTCTCCCTCATGCGCGACCTCATTCGCTCGGCTCCTCACACGCAAGCACAAGAACACGAAGGCTCCCTCCCCTTCCGTTCGGATCTACAAATCCGAAGGCTCGCTCCCCCTCTTCCGATCCTTCACGCACGGTTCGAACGCATGCACGCTCGCAACCGTTCCCACTCCGTCCATCTCACCTTCAACTGCCCACAACCGATCCCAATCGATCCCTCATTTTTCACTTCCCTTCAAACCGAACGGAACTCTTCCTTCTCCCCCATTTCCCTCGTCCAAACCGAAAGGTGAAGCTTCCCCTCTCTCGTTCAAACCGAGGTAGGCATCTCCCTCCTTCTTGTTCTTCCCTCTCCCTTTCTTCCCTCCCTTTATTCTTCTTCCTTCTTCATTTTTTTTCTTCCCTCATTTTCTACAAAAATTGAAAATAGCTTCTTCCATTTTCCCCCCATTTTCCACAAAACCGAAAATAGCTTCTCAATTTCTTTCTTCCCTTCTTCTTCTTCTTTCTCCATTTTTCTTCCCTCATTTTCCACAAAACCGAAAATAGCTTCTTCCATTTTCCCTCATTTTCCACAAAATCGAAAATAACTTCTTCCATTTTCCCTCATTTTCTCCCAATTCA
This sequence comes from Cymbidium sinense, assembly GCA_021442155.1. Taxonomy (NCBI): domain Eukaryota; kingdom Viridiplantae; phylum Streptophyta; class Magnoliopsida; order Asparagales; family Orchidaceae; genus Cymbidium; species Cymbidium sinense. The sequence continues at coordinate 17,154,965 of CM038221.1, read as the reverse complement.
AAATTTTCAATTCTTTTTTTGCAGCAACCAGAGGAACATCATCATTATGCAGATTTTTCTCTCGATTTCTGACATCTCCCTTTCCATTGAATTTCAAATTCTATTTTGTAATAATCGGAGAGGAACACCATCATTAGGTGGGTTCTTCTCTCGGTTTCCAGATCTCCTTCCCATCTGACCTTTACCTTTTTTAACCGAGAAGAACACCATCATTAGGCAGGTTCTTCTCTTAGTTTTGGACATCTCCATCTGTCTCCTTGTCGATCATTATAACGCGCAGAAAAATAAGTCTGAACATATGTGATGTGATTGTGTATATTGTGCTTGTATTATTTTGCAGGTTTGAAGGCTTCATCAAGCTCATTAGGATACGACGAGATAAAAAATCGGTTGTGGTGTCGCAAGATACCGCTCGTTACGATCATTAAGATATACCGAGTAAGCCAACATATGTTAGATGTCGGTCCCATAAATCGCCAAATTTCTAAATTTTAAGACTTATGTGGGGGGAAGAAAAGAAATCATCAAAATTCATTAAAGAGGAGAAAACACATAAACAATGAAACAATATGAAAGTGCAAAGTCCTAAAATGAAGATTAAGGTGCAAAAATAAATCAAACTTGGAATGATAATCATAAAAGATTTAATGATGTTGTCAATTTAAGAATTGAGAATTACTTGAAGAAACTAATCATAACTATAACACACTACAAGATTCATACCAAGTACTGAATAAAGTCTTCAATAGATATTGAAGGACGACATGTTCTTATGAAATAGTTATCAATTATTTGCATAAGCTGTTGAGTGAGCTGGTTCTTTTTTCTTCAAACTTCACAAAATTAAGCAAGCTTTAGTTGAAACCTGGAGAGGCTAATAGCAAACTTATAAGAGAGCTAATTGAACCATTACAAATTAGAGGATATCGAAAGAAATGAGAATCTTGATTGAATAGCAAATGACTAATAGTTGATGATAAATCTGAGTGTCCAATTTTAAATTGAAAATAAAGGTGTGCAAGTGATTTGATAGCTTTTTTCACAAGCACGAGTTCGATTAGGCAACTCATGATCACTCATGAATGTAGCCTTTAAAATGATCACTTGAATCTTATATTTGAAGTTATATTTAAAATATTGAGAATCATGATATATCTAAGTGCTTAGTTCTAAGATTAATATTATTCAAATGAAATTTATAAAAAGATTTACAATGTAATTAACTAGCTTGGCAATGGGTATATACAAACTTCTTCAATAATCACTCAAGTTACACTACGTGATATATTGAGTGAATCAATGATAATCCATATAATTTGAATTAGAGTTGTGATAAACTCAATGCTCATTTATAGAGGTAAAAATCAGTTCTTTTGGTTTAGAATAAAAGCTAGAAGTAACTAATTAATAAAAACTTGAAAGTTCTTTAACAGCTACATGCCAAATGATATTTGAGAATTAAAAAAAATTCAACAAGCAATCCAAGTGGGAGTAATATTTTAAAATTTACAACACCTTCTACGCCACTGATTCAAATAATCGCAGTTAAAGATACATTAATTAAGGTGCCTTTAAAAGGATCACTTGAATCCTATATTTGAAGTTATATTTAAAATAATAAGAATCATGATATATTTAAGTGCTTAGATCTAAGATTAATGGTATTCAAATGAAATTTATAAAGGGATTTACAATGTAATTAACTAGCTTGGCAATGAGTATATACAAACTCCTTCAATAATCATTCAAGTTACACTACATGATACATTGAGTGAATCAATAAAAATATGTATAATTTGAATTAGAGTGATAAACTCAATGCTCATTTATGAGGTAAAAATCAATTCTTTGGTTTATAAAAAGTTGAAAAGTGACTAATTCATAAAAACTTGAAAGTTCTTTAACTACATGCCAAATGATATTTGAGAATTGAAAAATTCAACAAGAAATCCAAGTGTGAGTAATATTTTAAAATTTACAACACCTTCTATGCCAATCAACAGTACTAACATAAGGCTTTAAGGCATTCTTAAATACAAGATGGGCCAATAATTATAATCAATGTTTAGATTCGTGTTCAAGATGTCTACGCTTTTCTTTATTTAGACGGTAAGTTAACAAATCTAAAATCTATTATAAGATTTTCAACTTAAATATCAGAAGCTAATTTTGTCATGTGATAAGTTCCGATCCTCTATTAGAGCTAAACAGTTGACAGATCTAAAGTTCTCAAATATATTTAATTCAATATTAACTACCCAATGATGTGATGATTTCAAGAGAAATACTTCCATCAAAATGCGATTCTAATTTCAAATCAAATTACCTCAAATTGGTTGTTAATCTAAAAATTGCTTAAATAAAATTCAATCATTAAAAGCTTAAAACAATACTCAATCTATCTACCTTTCGAAACTATTTGTTCAAGGTGATAAATTAAGAAAACTCTAGCTCACAAAGGAGCCAATGTCAAATTATGTTTTACTATGTTCACTCAATCTCTCATGCCAAAGACGTCTCTTACCAAGATTCCAGTGATGAGCGCATTGAGTCTGATCGAGTGGTTGATAGTGCTCCATTATATTACGATCATATCATAACCGTGATGCTCCAATAGCCCTTGAGTTGTGAATCATAGGGTAAAGAAATCATCAAAATTCATTAAAGAGGAGAAAACACATAAACAATGAAACAATATGAAAGTGCAAAGTCCTAAAATGAAGATTAAGGTGCAAAAATAAATCAAGCTTGGAATGATATTCATAAAATATTTAATGATGTTGTCAATTTAAGAATTGAGAATTACTTGAAGAAACTAATCATAACTATAACACACTACAAGATTCATACCAAGTACTGAATAAAGTCTTCAATAGAAGGACTTACTATGAAATAGTTATCAATTATTTGCATGTCTGAGTGAGTGGTTCTTTTTTTTTCTTCAAACTTCACAAAATTAAGCAAGCTTTAGTTGAAACCTGGAGAGGCTAATAGCAAACTTATAAGAGAGCTAATTGAACCATTACAAATTAGAGGATATCGAAAGAAATGAGAATCTTGATTGAATAGCAAATGACTAATAGTTGATGATAAATCTGAGTGTCCAATTTCAAATTGAAAACAAAGGTGTGCAAACGATTTGATAGCTTTTTTCACAAGCACGAGTTCGATTAGGCAACTCATGATCACTCATGAATGTATCCTTTAAAAGGATCACTTGAATCTTATATTTGAAGTTATATTTAAAATATTGAGAATCATGATATATCTAAGTGCTTAGTTCTAAGATTAATATTATTCAAATGAAATTTATAAAAAGATTTACAATGTAATTAACTAGCTTGGCAATGGGTATATACAAACTTCTTCAATAATCACTCAAGTTACACTACATATATTGAGTGAATCATAATCCACAATTTGGTTTAGAGTTGTGATAAACTCAATGCTCATTTATGAGGTAAAATCTTCTTTTGGTTTAGAATAAAAGCTGGAAGTGACTAATTGACAAAAACTTGAAAGTTCTCTAACAGCTACATGCCAAATGATATTTGAGAATTAAAAAAATTCAACAAGCAATCCAAGTGGAGTAATATTTTAAAATTTACAACACCTTCTACGCCACCAGATTCGCAACACATCGTACAAGCGAACAGAAGACATTAATTAAGGTGCCTTTAAAAGGATCACTTGAATCCTATATTTGAAGTTATATTTAAAATAATGAGAATCATGATATATCTAAGTGCTTAGATCTAAGATTAATGGTATTCAAATGAAATTTATAAAGGGATTTATAATGTAATTAACTAGCTTGGTAATGGGTATATACAAACTCCTTCAATAATCACTCAAGTTACACTATGTGATACATTGAGTGAATCAATAAAAATATGTATAATTTGAATTAGAGTTGTGATAAACTCAATGCTCATTTATAGAGGTAAAAATCAATTCTTTTGGTTTATAATAAAAGTTGAAAGTGACTAATTGATAAAAACTTGAAAGTTCTTTAACAGCTACATGCCAAATGATATTTGAGAATTGAAAAATTCAACAAGCAATCCAAGTGTGAGTAATATTTTAAAATTTACAACACCTTCTATGCCACCGAATTCCCAACACATCGTAGAAGCGAACATAAGGCTTTAATTAAGGCATTCTTAAATACCCTACACTATACTAATGTTTAGATTCAAGTTCAAGATGTCGCATGGTTGCTTTTCTATTTAGTCTTAGGACTGGTTCTAGGTTAACAAATCTAAAAATCTATTATAAGATTTTCAACTTAGTGAAATATCTGAGAAGCTAATTCTGTCATGTGATAGTAGATCTGATCCTCTATTAGGAGCTAAACAGAGTTGACATGATCTAAAGTTCTCAAATATATTTAATTCAATTGATTAACTACCCCAATGATGGCTGTGTTGAATGGTGATTTCAACCGAGGAAATAATCAAAAAATTAATTTCAAATCAAATTACCTCAATCTAAAACCGCTTAAATAAAATTCAATCATTAAAAGCTTAAAATAAAACTCAATCTATCTACCTTTCGAAACTATTTGTTCAAGGTGATAAATTAAGAAAATTCTAGCTCACAAAGGAGCCAATGTCAAGTTAAGTATTTTACTATGTTCACTCTCAATCAATCTCTCATGTCAGTAAAGACATCATCGGCCCTCCTGAGCGTGGCCAAGAGCTCCACTGAAAGTTAGGCTGAGTCCTCGATCGGGTGGCGGGCGCTCCATTATATTACGATCAATGATCAGAACCCGTATGTTCCCCAATACTCGCTTTGAGTTGTGAATCATGGGTATATTTATAGGGAAAACCTCTATCAACTAAAGTAGACTGTATCTCTAGACAAACATCACCCCAAGAATACAAGGATTTCTTGGATGACGTAACCCATGTGTTGTTGATAAGGATCCTTCTGCTAAGTCAGCCACCTCCTCGACTAAGTAATTAGGACCTTGATAGCTTGGGATGATGGAATAATAGGATCTAGATTGGACACATCATCATTCATCAACCATCCAATTTAAGATGAAATAATGGATTTCATAATCTTAAATTCTAAAACTCCATATGTTGCTACTATACGCTACACATTTAGCTATCCAATGGCTAGCCTTAATCAAAAGTTCTCTCTCAGCATTGAGAGGTGTAATTATAGACGCTAGGAAACCCGAACCAGATCTAAAGTCCTCAAAATGAGGGTGAAATCTCTAGGTAGTGCTTATCTACTATTCCATCTTCCTTCTGAAAATTACATCGACATCATAAATTAATACTCTCTTCAATTCAATATTGTTAAGAGGGTGAATTTTCGAGCCCACGATTCGACCTATTGTGATAGATTCTTTCCATCTTTGACTAGTCATATATGTGCTATAGTAGCAACAAAATATTTGAAAATTCAAAACAAAAAATGATGATTTAAAGGTGTAATAAATTCAAATTACTAATGTATAAACTCTATGATGAATGAATTCTTATAGAGTATATCTTTATTACACTATTATTTTGTTCTATAGTACCTCTGCATTTTGAAAGTATGGGTGAAATAATAATTACTAATTACTAATCCTCATCTTTCACTTTTGCAGAATGGATTTATAAAGCACTCCTTTCACTGTCCACCTAGGGCGTGGTGCGAACATCTGCCTAGCCAACGTCATCATCAACATAGGAGATGTTGGGGCTACCATTCAATTTGGTAGCTTGAATTTTTTGGCTATCGTAATTGCAACTCCTGAAGTACCCACTCATGGTACACTCATCCGAGGCCATATTGGAAGGCCTCAATTTACTGAAGCTCCTACTAGCCAATTCGCCAATCAGTTCAGCAGCCAACCACTATTAAGGAGTTCTCTTGATAGAGAAATTTAGTTTTTAAAAGGTTAGGTCAATCTGAAGCCCCCGTGATGAAAAGAATCGTCAATGGGAAAACTGTGTCTTTAATGCCTCATGATACAATTGCTTCGTCGATTGAACCTTTCATATCTAGAAAGCATGATCATGAAGTTTCCTCATCAGAAGGAAGAGAAGAATAAGAATTACTTAGCTGAGGGCTCAGCAGATCTCCTTCAAACGACCTAGTGAACAAGAGATATTGCTGCTAGAAGCGAGTATTCCTACTCACAATAACTTTGACAATCTAAAGTAGGTAAAAGGAATAGTTCTACTAGTGAAGTAAAGTAGTCTTTCTGGAACCAACAATGTCAAGCTCCACCACCACAGAGGAGATAGCCAGAACACTACTACCAGAATACATAAAGTTCTCAAAGTAGCTAAGGATAAAGGCTTAATGAAAAGAAGATTTCAGAGGCCTGTGGTAATTGAATATACTGAAGCTCCACCAAGGGGGTTGCTATCTCTTATTGTAACCAGGTATCGAGCCAAGTATGCTTCACATGGTGAGGATCAGAGCATGACACTCAGACCACGTGTCCAAGAATCCACTATCGAAAGGTCCCGGTGAAATGATAAGCAGGTATGGAGGCCAAGGCCCCTTTAATGAAATCATGAAGAATGAAAGAGTCTGATACATATACTGAGAAATCCACCTAAAAAATAACTCATCAGAAGTGGATACCTAAAAGAAGGGATGTCACTAATGAAAGACATGATAGTCAACACCACCCTAGAGAATCCTCTAGGGGATCCCATCATCAATCAGATACACCCCCACAAGAGAAGGTTGACTTTGATCGCAGTCCTTTAGTGGAAGAAGTATTTGTTCCGTACATTAAACTAGAGATCCATTGGAAATGTCGATCAAAAATTCATGTACAAAAAGAAGGTGATGAAGAGGACACTATGGAAGTAGAAGTCGTCTATATGGTTAGAGATGTAGATGAACTTTCGCTCAGCATCATCAACAATATGAATTCAGGGAGCTTGAACTTGAATTCGATGTTTACAAAGAAGAGCCTTCACAGAAGCAAATAGAGGATGAATCTTCAATCTCTTTTGAAGAGGAAGAAGAAAAAAGATCAGAATGAAAAGAGATCATGATTGTCAAAGCTATTTATATGGTTGAACTAAGAAATAATCAGCCTGGTACACGCTTTTATAATCAACATCATCGTTCAACCCTATCAACAGCTGCCCCTACAAATGTTCAAGGAGAAAGATAGTCAAGTTCTTCCCCTGAAGATGAGCAAGGAGTGGAACAACAATAAGAAATGGAAAAAGAAGAAGAGCCAAGATGTTGAAGCTAAGCCTAGAGAGCAAAAGAAATGAAGGCCAAATGCAAGTTAAAGAGAAGAAAGAAAAATTGCACTTGGTATCAAGATGAATGATATGATGATATAAAATGAATATCATGATGGAGATGTTGTAGAAGAGAATATCAACTATAGCACCTATTTTATCTATCAATCAACGTAGCTAATAATACTTCTATACCACCACTCTGGACCTCAAGCTACAAAAGCATGCTACACATGAAGCAAGGAATGAAGTTAACCAACTTTCTTTTCAGTCGATAATTTAAAATATTGCTAGTACACCCGAAATGATAACAGCTGCTTAGTTAGAAACAATAATCAATGAAAAGATAAAGGTAGCATAAAGTTTGAAAGTTGGTGAGTCACCTTACTTAGTTAAATATGATCAAGTATCGTACCCGAAATATTATTCAGTACCAAAATTTAATACTTTAAGTGAGCTTGGTAATCTAAAGCAACATTTAGCCTAATTTAAGGCTACTTGTGGTAACATAGGAGGGAAAGATGCGATGCTTTTCCGTCAGTTTGTCAGCAGCCTAACCTCAACCGCTTTCGAGTGGTATGTAGAATTATCGAATGGTTTAGTTAAAATGTTTGCTGAATTAGAGATAATATTTGTAAAGAAGTTCATCAGTGCAACCGAAAAAATCACAATCGCTGACCTTGCCTTGTTGAAAAAGAGAAAAGATGAATCAATGATAAAATTCATAAGTCGTTGGTGTAACCTAAGTATGAAATATGAGCAAAAATTGGAAGAAGAACATGCAATCTAATTGCTAATGGAAAATACAGATGATAAAATAGCACCATTTTTATGTATGGGGTTGATTGTAACATTCCAGGACTTGCTCGATAGGGTGGCTAAATTTGAAAAGCTGAATCACCCTAAGTCTAAAATTCATATAAATAAGGCAAAGAGAAACAAGCCTTCAGACTCAAGAAGAAATGAAACTCATGACATTTCCTATTGCTCAAATGGTGAAAAATAGGTGATATATAATATGGATAAAGGAAAATAGCCAATGTATAATGATGATAAGGGAAAGAAGTCTGTCTATTCTAATTCACAGCCAAAATTAATATTAGGAAGCAATAATAAGCCTCGAACTTTTTCAAGTGGTGGGAAGCATCCAAAATAAGCAATAAGAGATGATGAGCGAATGCGACCATCTCTTAAGGAAAAGATGAACAAAGAATATTCCTTTAGGGGATATGTAGAGCTAAATTATTTTGGCAAAAATCAAAGCGGTATACGTAAATTAAAAGGCTCAAGAAGGCAAGTCAAGAATCCAAATTACTTCTATCATCAAATGATCTCATCCTATTGAAGATTGTTATGTCTTCAAAGATTAGCTAGAAAGAAAGTATCGGTGAGGTGAATTTACACTATCCAGCAGTGTTCTAGTCAACCTAAAAAGAGAGTCTATAAGGATAATTACGTTCTCTTATGTATCATCCATCACAGATAAAAAGAAGAAGAAATTAATTCAGACTGAAGAATGAGAAACAATATTCTCCAAAAAGATCGTGAAAATGCTGAAGCAGCTAAAAGGTGTCCCTAGTGTTAAGTGGAAATCACCACTTGAACCTATATTGGACTTAAAAGAGATGCCTAAACCAAGTATTTGGGCTTCTCAATAGCATTTTGATAAGGCTACTTCATCACATTATGAGGAGCAAAATGCATGCCTCATAAATTAAAAAAGCTAAGAAAAAGAAGATCAAGAAGAGAACTACAACACAAAAGATCATTAGCAATTTAGAGAAGTATCACCAGCCGGCAAGACAACCATTCAAGCTTGCAGACTTTATGCCTAAACTTCATATTATTGAATCATATGAAGAAGATAATGGTGAATCTTGTCCAGTAGAGATATGTTAAATCATCTATGTGATATCAAATGTTCTTCAAAGATATTACTCCAAAATGGCTAGATGACAATAAACCATCAAAATTTTTATTAAGAAAGCAAGAAGAGCCCCAGAAGTTAACATCTGAATTTTATTTAATGTCTCAACAAAAAGGTTACCATTTAGATAAAGATTTATATTTTTTCAATGGAGAAGAATCAGACTCATCGATATCATCACGTATGAAACATATGAAGTTGAAAGGTGAGTTTAACTCTTTTGGTCAATCATTCAGAATAAAAAGGGAATTTGAAGAAACTACTTCTCGAATCGAAAGATAAGTGATTCAAGTTCAATTGAGAAGTGGTAAAGTCTTACCACCTTCATCAAAGAGGGAAAATACAAATAAAGATAAAGACAAACAAATTAAAGTTAACGAAGATATCATTTCCAAAAATCCTAGGATAAAGCCTAAATCAAGTGAAAAGATAGATTATAATATTCTATCACATATGAGAAAGATCCATGCACAATTGAGTGTGTACGAGGCTCTCTTGATGTCAAAAGACTTCCGAGAAACTTTGATATAGGCTCTCAAAGATCCATAAAGTTATGAAGCTTACTTTGTTGAAAAATGCATGATTGAATCATTGCAAGCTCAAGATTTCACAGTAATCATATTTTCTGAAGAAGATCTTATGTTTGGAACAACGAATCACAACCGTCCTCTATATATGACCGTAGAGAGTGATGACATCATGATAAGTCGAATATTAATTGACCCATGTTCTTCTATCAATCTTATGAGTCTAAAGGTATTAAGAAGATTATCACTTGATATCCAACATCTTGGGAGAGATAAGTTGATGGTTCAAAAAAGGGCGAAAATCCTGAGTTCTTTTATTCTCCTTCTCAAGTTTTGGGATTTATATACAGAAGCCAAGTTTCATGTAATCAATGCTGATACATCATTTAGAGCTATTTTGGGTCGACCATGGCTGCATAAGTATGGCATGACCCCATCAACTATGCATCAATGTATGAAGTACCTAAAAGATGGAGAAGAGTTTAGAATTCTTGGCAACCTACAATCATTCTCTGTCTATGAAGCAAAGATTTATGAAGATGCAAAATACTTCATCCCTAAAGAGCCTAAGCCAACAGAGCCTTTTAAAGCAGTAGCATCCACTTCATGAACTAAAAAACTAACTTCACAAAGTGAAAAAGCAGAATCAAAGAGGAAGAAAGAAGGCAATGTCAAATCTCCCTAAAGCACTTGATTCTATATCTAAATAAAAAAGATCAGTTCCTCATTTAGGAAGTGACACATAAGAAGAATAAGATATTTCTGTCAAACTCAAGAGAACTTATAAGCTTTCAAGAAAGGTAAAGTATGAAATAAGTGATTATGATTCAGACTATGACTTTAAATTTACTTATGAAAATAATGTTCAGATGGTCGCATCAAGAAGGATAGCTTGCTTGGTAGAGTTAGATGACTCAATCAAAATTATACCTTCCCTCAACAGTGCTTCAAAGAAATCACTCCACTTCATAATGATGAAGAATTGATAACATACCATCTGAAGATAGAACAAGAATATTACATATGAGTCTCATAATGGAACTCGAGATAGTGTCAACAAGAATATATATCCATTATGAAGATGATGCATAAGTCAATTCATATTCTAAATATAGAACAAATATTTAATAAGATGAGTCAAAGAAGTTCTCAACATGAAGATGAAAAATTCATGAGATACCAACAAGAATATTAATATACTATCCACATAAATTATGAAGAATGATGCATAAGCTTAGAATTCATATTGGGACTACTAAATATAGAACTCAAATATTTAATAAGATGTGGAGTCAAAGAAGTTCTCAAGCATCATGAAGAAGTGATAAGTTTATCACTAAAGGTCTTGGGTTCATCCACAAATCTCATTAAAATAAAGCTTGTTATATAATATAAGAAGTGAGATCAAACTAATAGTGATGAAGAAGATGGCTCCATGAAATTCCTCTTACAAATGATGAAGAAGTAAGCCAAGCTGCCCAAAGAACTCAAGATGGTGGACAAACAACTACTAGATGGATGAACTCAAAGAAATCAACCTAAGAGTGATGATCCCAGTCCAACTTTCGTCAGTGCCCTTCTACCAGATGAGAAAGTTGAAGAGCTAAAAATGCTACTTTGAAAATTCAGGGATTACTTTGCTTGGACATATTTTGAAATGCCAAGCTTATCCCCTGATGTAGTAGTTCATAAACTTGCTATTAAACTAGATGTGATGCATGTTAAACAAGCTCCTAGGCGAATGAGATTGGAGATTGAAGAATAGGTAATTACAAAAATTATGAAGCTAATCAAAGCAGGCTTCATCTAGAAGGAGAAGTATGCATATTGGATAGCCAACATTGTCCCAGTTAGGAAGAAAATATGTGTCTATATTGAGTTTTGGGACCTAAATAAGACGTGCCCAAAAGATGACTTTCCCCTTCCAATATCAGAACTACTAGTGGACAATACTTCCAACTATGACATGTTCTCATTCATGGATGGATCATCGGGATATAATTAAATCAAGATGGCACATGAAGATGAAAGACATACATCATTTAGAATGCCAATTTATATATACTACTACACAGTCATACCCTTTAGATTGAAAAATGCTAAAGCTACATACCAAAGAGTCATGATGCATATTTTTGATGAGTTGATTCACCAGAAGGTGGAATGTTATGTTAACAATTTGGTGGTGAAGAGCTTAAATCGTGAAAGTCATTTTGAAGACTTGAGAATTATATTAAAGAGAATAAAAAAAATGATCTCAAGATGAATCCTCTAAAATGTGCATTTGGGGTATCCTCCAAAAAATTTCTTGGGTATATTGTACGTCATAGAGGAATTGAAATTAATCTTATTAAAATTAAGGCACTTGTGGAGATGCCTCCACTGAAGAGTTTGTGTCAGCTTCATTCTTTACAAGGATAACTTGTATTCATCCGTCTATTTATATCAAACCTATCAGGATGTTGTCAACCATTTACAAAGCTGATGAAGAAAGATGTTACATTCAAATGGGACAATGAGTGCCAAGAAGCCTTCAATAGCATTAAAATCTATATGTTAAATCCACCAATCCTTGTAGTACTTACTCTTGGGAAGCCCCTCATTCTATACATAGTTGCATTAGAAAAATTCTTTTGAGCATTATTGGCACAACACAATAAAAAAGAAAGGAAAGTGAATGCACTTTATTATATCAGTCGAAGATTAATAGGAGTAGAAATGAGATACTCTTCGATAGAGAAGCATTGTTTGGTATTGATCTTTGCAGTCCAAAAGCTTCATCGCTATATATTATCTCTCAAGATTACCCTCATCTCAAGGATCGATCCACTGAAGTACTTGATAACAAGACCATCGTTGACAGGTTGCTCGGAAAGATGGGCAGTATTGCTTCTACAATTTCATATCACATACATTCCACAAAAAGCAGTGAAGGGACAAGTCTTAGCAGATTTTCTTGCTGCACATCCCATTCAGTGGACTCTTTTCTTAATGATGATTTGCCTAATGAGCAAATTATGCTCATTCATAATAAAAAAATCACAAATTTGAAAAATATACTTTGATAGAGCCTCATCGATCAAACAAGTCAAACCTCTAAATTTTCCAAGGGCAAGAGCATGAATTGGCATCGTTATCATAACACCAGAAGGAGGGATAATGAAACGATCATATGGGTTAATTGAGCCAAGAACTAATAATGAAGCCGAGTATGAAGCACTAGTGGCAGGTCTTGAAGAAGCTATTTTCATAAGCATTTAAAACTTGCATATTTTCAGCAATTCTCAACTTATTATAAATCAACTACTTGGCATCTATAGAACCAACAAGCTTGAGTTAGCTTTCTATCACAAGCGAGTTCTCGAGCTTATGAAATAGATACCAAATATCACACTAACTCGAGTCTCTTAATTCGAGAATAGTAAAACTGATTGCTTAGCAAAATTAGCTAAAAATGATAAGTATGAATGGTGATTATGTCATGATCGGCATAATTACTCGATGAGTTATAGAGCAAGCAAAGTACCAATCTCTGCAGGTAAAGGGATTATCAAATTTGACCTAGCAGGATGCGACTCAGGTTGCTCCTTATACTCCCTAAAATCAACAAAAAACTTGTACCAAGAAGAGCTAAGCTTGACATTACTTCATAAAAGTAATGGGAAGCCTTTATAGTAGAAGAGCCACATGATTGGAGGCAACCCTTCATTGACTACTTTAAAGAAGGAAAATCACCAAATAATAAATCACTCGTAGCTCAAATCGAGAAGAGAATGTTACACTATACTTTCATCAATAAGACTTTATATCGTAGATCCTTTGAACAAATATGGCTATGATGCCTAAATGCAGATGAAGCTAGAAAAGTGATAGTTTAAGTGCATGAAGGGTTTTGTGGTGCACATCAGTCCCAAGATGGCAGTAAAGATCAAAAGGATGGGTTATTATTGGCCATCTATGGTGAGAGACTATTTTAATCATGTTAAGAAGTGTCATGAATGTCAAGTACATGAGAATATATTCCACCAACCTCCAAATCCACTATACCCAACCATGGCATCCTGGCCATTCGAATGTTAGGGTACAGATGTAATTAGACCAATTAATCCATCATCATTAGTTGGACATCACTTCATCCTAGCAATGACTGATTATTTCTCGGGTAAACCCCATTTAAAGAAGTTACTACCGAAAGTAATCAACTTCTTCAATGTATAATGGTCTAGATTTGACAATAATTTTAATATTGACACAACTTTCAAAAATACAAAGATTTATAGATTCATCGATTGACATAAAATTGATTAACGATACTCTTCAATATACAATCAAAGAGAAAATGATTTGGCAGAGACTTTCAACAAGACATTGGTCAAACTCCTCAAGAAGATCCTTACTAAAAATAAGAGAGAATGACATAATTAATAGAGCCACTATGGGCGTATCGAACCACTTACAAGATGCCGACTAAAGCCACTCCCTATTCATTGGTATTTAAAATTGAAGCAGTTTTTCCACTCGAAGTTGAGTTGCCTTCACTTCGAATAGTCATCCAATTCAATCTAACTAAAGATCAAAATTCTCGTATAAAGATGGAGGAACTCAACACGCTTGATGAAGTTAGATTGCAAGCACATAAAAATCTGGAAGTTTATTAAGCAAAGATGTCCAGGGCTTTTGACCATACGGTGCAGCCTCAAACATTCCAAAAAGGGAATTAGTCTTGGTGCTGAGAAGACCAATTATTCCTAATCAAAAATTTGGTGGAAAATTTGAGCCTAATTTGGAGGGCACTTTTATTATTGAAAAAGTGTACCAAGGAGGGGCATGCCAACTCATTAACTTAAATGAAAGATCAGTGCCACCAATTAATGGTCGATACTTAAAAAAGTATTATACATGATGACTACATTCTCGAGGAACAATAGAAATTCCCTACAATACAAAAGATATTTTTTTAGTATATTTATTTAGGTCAACATCGTGCTTCATGTCGAGATCCCTAAATAAATATACTCACTCAAGATGAAAAAACTTTTCTGTGAAAATTCTCCTATTACACAGGGGGAATTTTAGATTTATATATATATATATATATGAAATCAATATTACATGTTAAAACCCTCTTAAGAGCATATCAACTCAAATATTGATGTATTTGTATAATTTCATCTTGAAAGTTTCTCTAAATATGCTTTAGAATTCCCCTTGCAAGATAGGGAATATTTTTTTAGTTTATATTAAGTTTATTTGAGTTGATGTCGTGCTATAAGACGAGATCCTTGAATATATTCTGATTCAGGTTGACATCGAGCTTTACGTTGAAATCCTTGAATATATCTATAATTGTTATTATTTAAGTTGTAGGTTCCTACAGGAACAAAAGGAATCTATTTCTATGCATGAAAAGACGGCCATAAATGTCAAAAATTTATCTTCTAGATTTGCCAAATTCAGGAGATCAAGTTAGAAGAACTCCCAATTTTGAAAACTTCAATCAATTGAGCTGGAAAAATATCAACCTCTACATCCTGAAGTCTAGGACACTGATAAGTTCTACAGGTCGAACTCAATAAGCCCATAAATGGCCGAGTTGTTGATGCTTTCCTCAGTCAACAAGCTGTAAGAAAAGGCCGCAGTGAAAGAGCCATTGTTCGTTAGTCCGATGATAAAATCACCAACCCATCACAGCTTAAGTCGAAGACTCGAGTAGATTCTAAAGGTCGAACTCAATAAGCCCAAATATGACTGAGTTGTTGACGCTTTCTCACTCAACAAGCCGTAAGAAAAGGTCATAGTGAAAGAGCCTATGCTTGTTAGTCAATGGTGATAGCTGTTCAATCTCAAATCATATCTCCAATGATTAGCCGTAATCCAAGAGATATTTATCGATCGAGATCAAGATAAGAAAACTCTCAACTCAGAGTTACCTCAAGTCATTCTTTCTATTGCATGCAAGGTGATATTTCAATCTATTCTCGAATAATTTGATCAAGCACAAAGCACAGATCAAGGTCAATCCTCATCAAGTCTGTCAAAGTAGAAAACACATGATCAAGAAAATAATTCCATAGTTCATACAAAGTCGATGATCGAACTAAAGAAAATTTATAGTTATTCAATCTGTTAAAGCACACATTACTAGGCTGATAACTCAATATTATAGATCTAATATAAACTAGAAGACTAGGTCATCTGTATGTACCCTTCAATGAGTCTATCAAGGCAGCAAGCACAGGACTTAGGGTGTACATACACTTTCTTGACAAGTCAATGTAGACAAATCAAGTCAATCCTTCATCAAGTCCGTCAAGCTTAAAGCTAGAAAAAAAAGAATTCCAAATCTCAAAATAAGCAGACCAATTCCTCCATCAAAACCCAACCAAGCACGAAGCTAGGGTTGGAGGAAATTCAAATCTGTAATGACATAAAAGAAAGAGATCTTCAGCAAAATATTGAAGTATAAAGTAGATGGTGAAAGAACTCTTATCTATCTGACAAGTCGATTTTGACAAATTGGTCAATCCTATCACTTAGCATGTCCTACATAAGGCATCATACTAATGACAACTCCTATCAAAGCACCTTAAACTATTGCAATTGAAGTTGAAGTTATCCAAGTTCTGTGGCCAGCCCAAAGGGTCAACCAATTTTCAATAAATGCGACTAACTCCATGCATGTATCACATTTGTTGGGGGCATTTGTTGATCTCCATATATGTGTCATAAGTCGAATCAAGCCCACAAGTTGAATTAGACGAACTTCAGAAGTGAAAGTGCACAATCGGGGCTCAAAATGCACCAAACATTATTGAAATTAGTCAAAATGACTTTTGATTGATGAACAGACTTCACCATTATGTTCAGAATATCTAACGATCAATCGATTAAGCGATCGAACTATCAATGTGCTAATGCAAATATCAGAGTTGAGAAGATGCGACGATATCCAAATGACCTTTATTTATGAAATTAATCATATCGTTAGCTTCAAAACATCAAAAACTACCAAATGAGATTGTCCACGCTCAATTCGGATGAGTTTGTGCAAATGTCAAATGAACGGAAGTGACAGCGCACAAATTAAGGCTTAAGTATGCTGGACGTCACCAAAATCAACCCAAATGACCTTTGATCGACCAACAGACTTTATCGTCGCATTAAGAATGTCAAAACTGGTCAGAATATAAATATTGCACAACTTGATGATCAACCGATCAACCGATCGAGTCATCAACGCGCCTGCATGCATATCGAGCTTAGGAGGCACCAATGCAAACTAAATGACCTCTGCACATGAAATTGATTGAGTCATTAGCCTCAAAATATTAAAATCTATTAAGTAAAACTATTTGCACTCAATTCAGATAAGTCTGCACAAAAATTGAGTGGTCAGAAATGATAACGCACATTTTGAGCTAAAAAATTTGACGCATTACCAAACGGGCCTTTAATGGAAACGGTACTGTCATCCAAAACGAAAATAACTTGAATTGATATATATATATATATATATATATGAATCATCTAATCTTGTCGGCGTAAAAATTCACATTAAAGCTAATTAAACATTTAGAAAATCAATTTTAAAACTAATTAACCATAATTTCACGCCTGTGAATCACCCTCTGCATGCTCGACCAACTTGGTTCTCCCTCACGCTGCGACCTCATTCGCCAGCCTCCACGCAAAGCAAGAATATGAAGGCTCTCTTTTTTTTTGATTCCTCCACACATGAAGTTTTTCTGTTTTTTTTTGAATCCAAAAAGTGAAGCTTCCTCTCTCTCATTCAAACAAGCATCATCTCCTTCTTGTTCTTCCTCTCCTTATTCTTTTCTTCTCCATCTCCTCATTTTCCATAAAAATTGAAAATAGCTTCTTCCATTTTCTCCTATTTTCCACAAAATTGAAAATAGCTTCTCAATTTCCTTCTTCCCTTTCTTCTTCTTCCTTCTCCATTTTTCTTCCCTCATTTTCCACAAAACCAAAAATAGCTTCTTCCATTTTCCTCATTTTCCATAAAACCAATTTCTTCCATTTTCCCTCATTTTCTCAATGACATTTCCAAGCCGAAAGAGGAACACCATCATTAGCGTTCTTCTCTTGGTTTCTAAGATCTCCTTTCCATCAATTCCATCTGCAGAAGAACATTATTAGTGTTTTTCTCTCTCGTTTGCATCTTCCTTCCATCTCCTTCGACCTTTCCTTTTGCCACAACCTGAGAGAATCTATTTAGGTGAGTTCTTCTCTTGTTCGCATCTCCATCTCCTTTCTCATTGTCATCGCATAAAAAATAAGTCCGAACATGTGTGATGTGATTGTGTATATTATGTGTTTTTTTTGGGTTTGAAGGTTTCGGCTCATTAGTGACGAGATAAAAAATTGGTTGTCGAAACATATTATTCACCACTACGCATTAGATACCGAAAAGTCAATATCTAGATGTTGCAAATAAATGCTGAAATTTCATCAAATTTTTAACTTAGGAAAAAAAGGAAAGAAAAAGAAATAATCAAAATTCATTAAAGAGAAGAAAAGACATAAACAATATGAAAGGTAAAGTCCCAAAATTAAGATTAAGGTGCAAAAACAAATCAAACTTGGAATGATATTCATAAAGGATTTAATAATACTGCCATTTTAAGAATTGAGAATTACTTGAAGAAACTAATTATAACTATAACACACTATAAGATTTATACCAATAACTGAATAAACCCTTTGTGGACATTGAAGGAAGAGAATGTTCTTGTGAAATAGTTATCAATTATTTGCATAAGCTGTTGAGTGAGCAGGTTCTTTTTTCTTCAAACTTCATAAAACTAAACAAACTTTAGTTGAAACTTGGAGAGGCTGATAGCAAACTTATAAGAGAGCTAAATGACCCATTGCAAATTAGAGGATATTGAAAGAAATGAGAATCTTGATCGAATATCAAATGACCAATAATTGATGATAAATCTAAGTGTCCAATTTTAAATTGAAAATAAAGGTGTGCAAGCGAGTTGATAGCTTTTTTTTCACTAGCACAAGTTCGATTAGGAAACTCACGATCACTCATGAATGTAGCCTTGAAAAGGATCACTTGAATCATATATTTGAAGTTATATTTAAAATAATGGGAATCATGATATATCTAAGTGCTTAGTTCTAAGATTAATGGTATTCAAATGAAATTTATAAAATGATTTACAATGTAATTAACTAGCATGATAATGGGTATATACAAACTCCTTCAATAATCACTCAAGTTACACTACGTGATATATTGAGTGAATCAATAAAAATTGTATAATTTGAATTAGTTATGATAAACTCAATGCTCATTTAGAGGTAAAAAATCAGTTCTTTTGGTTTAATAAAAGCTGAAAGTGACTAATTGATAAAACATAAAAGTTCTTTAACAACTATATAAATGATATCTCGAGAATTTAAAATTCAAACAAGCCAACACCTTCACGCCACCGATCAACACACATTGAAAGTAATATGGCATTCTTAAATACAACTGCATGGGCCTTAATACTATGCTGAATGTTTAGATTCAAGTGCCTGAGGATGCTGCGTGGGTTGCTTTCCAATTTAGTCTTAGGACTGGGTTCGAATTAACAAAATCTAAAAATCTATTATAAGATTTTCAACTTAGTGAAATATTTGAGAAGCTAATTTTATCATGTGACAGTAGATCTCATCCTCTATCAGGAGCTAAATAGAGTTGATAGGATTTAAAGTTCTTAAATATATTCAATTCAATCGATTAACTATCCCGATGATGGCTGTGATGAATGGTGATTTCAACCGGAGGAAAACTTTCATCAAAATGTGATTCTAATTTCAAATCAAATTAATTCAAATTGAGTGTAAATCTAAAAATTGCTTAAATGAAATTCAATCATTAAAAGTTTAAAGTAAAACTCAATCTATCCACCTTTTGCAACTATTTGTTCAAGATGATAAATTAAGAAAATTCTAGCTCATAAAGGAGCTAATTTCAAATCAAGTGTTCTACTATGTTCACTCTCAATCAATCTCTCATACTAGTAAGGACATGACCCGTGTCCTCTAATCATGGCTTTGGGTAGCTCCACAGATGAGTTACAACTGAGTCATCTCGAGTGGCTTGGCTAGTAAGGCTCCATTATATTACGATCATGACCATATGCTCCCCAATGGCTCTGCCCTTTGAGTTGTGAATCATGGGTATACTTGATAGAAAAAAAAAATCCCCATCTAGACTTAAGTTTGTCTGAAAACACCCCCCAAGTATAGATTTCTTGATCGACGTAACCCATGTGTTGTTGATAAGGATCCTTTGGTCAGGTTGGGTGAACTATCTCTTATGACTAAGTAGACTAGGGACTAGGATAGTCTGGGATGAGAGAATCATGGGATCTAGATTGGGCACGCCATCATTCTCCCAACCATCCTGTTTAAGCTGAAATGATGAATTTCAAAATCTTAAATTCTAAAACTCCATATGCTGCTACTATATGCTACGCATTTAGCTATCCAACGACTAGACTTAATCGAAAGTTCTCTCTCAGCATTGAGAGGGGTAATTAACTATAGGGGCTTATGCTTATAGGAAACCTGGAACCAGATCTAAAGTCCTCGCAAAATGAGGGTGAAATATCTGGGTAGTCTCTTATATACTATTCCATCTGCCTTCTGAAAATTACATCAACATCAAAATTAATACTCTCTTCAATTCAATATTATCGAGAGGTCGTGAATTTTTGGAGCCCACATTCATAAAATAATAAATACTAAGGTGGTAATTAAGATCACACTTTTAGTATATAATGAGCCTTTAAATCGTTGATGATGAACTGATGATGTGCCAATATCATATACAACTGGTAAAAACTTTTATGGTGCAATAAATTTATCTCAATTTCATCCATGATGATTTATTCTAAGATATCATATGTTAGTTCAACTAAATGAAATTTGGTTCTTGAAGACCAAATCAACATTTTAAGAAAGATTTACATATACTTAGCTATCCAAATTCCACTTAGGATTCATGATCTAATCTAGTAGTAAATTCATTTAGTTTCCTTTCAAATCATTTGGACCATTCATTAATAAATAACATTCATTTAAATGCACTGTAAATGATCAACATTCTATGCAAGGAGATCATTTTAAGTCATTTGCTTAACCCTTTCTACTTATATAAATTCCAAAGTGTAACATCAACTTATGACTGATGAAAATATATTAAATAACATCCTTGCGTAACATCTATAATGTTTATTGGCATAAATTATATAAGGCACACTCATGAAAACTAATAGGAAATTTTCATTATATTAAATAACATTCTTGATAATATTATTTACTTATTTAATGACAATTTATATATAGATTATTAAGAGAAAATTTCAAGCCATGGCACAATGAATGATGAAGATCATACAAGCATATAACCATAATTTTTCTTGCATTTATAATATATTGTATTGATTGCTTATATATCGATTTTAGCAGTTTAACATAGACTTCTTTTTTTTATGAACTCTTAAGTAAATTTAATTTATTGCTTTGCCATTCAAATAGTTAAAATTCTTTTTCATTCATGTGGTCATCTATGGGAACTTATGATTCAAAGAAACCATATTGACAAGAGAAATAAATAGTAATATTCATAATCTTCATGGTGCTCAACCTCTAATAAAAAATTATGAAGAATATGATAGAGATAAATTTATTCCATCTAACTATACTTGTATTTGTCACTCATTCATACTTTGATATTTAATACATTGAGGTATCAACTCCAATTTGACTGCTAACTCAAGCATATATCCAAAGTTGATGATATATAGCATAAAATTAATTATGATAGCCTCATTATAAAATCAAGATCAAAGGTTATAAAAAAAGTTGAGAGAATGTCATCAATCATTATGATGAATAAAATTTTAATATAAAAATAAACAAAATTATAATAATAATTTGACTTTAGAAATTTAAAATTTAAAATGTTGAGCTTTTAATTCTTTTTGTCATATAAGAGACCCATTGTAATACACAAAGGTGCATTTACATTCATAAATCAACCACCATATTCTTGAATAGCTAATTATTTTAAATATTTTTAAAATAAATTTATTAAAATAGATTTTAAGTTATTTGAGTCTTTAGAATATTCTATAAATAATTTGTTAAAAAATAGTTACAAAATATCTTGAAAATGAAATAACTAGAATTTTGACATATAGATTTTAAATAATTTTATGAATCTATTATAAGCACAATTTGTAAATTATCTTATCACTTCATAGAGTATAAACTCTATCTAATAGATATTTTTTTTATAATTTCTATAAGCATTATAGATATAAAAATAATATGTTGCTTATTCAACTAAAATTTTTTAAGAAATAAAAAATATATTATTGGCATGAGTGGATTTTTTGTTGTTGTGCTATTTAATGTATGTTATATGAATTATTTTCACCAAAGCATTCTAAGCATAATGTGCTATTTTATAATTTTGGAGCATTATGTTTTAAGATATGAAAGGGTTCACATAAAATTTAAATTTAAAACTAAATAATTATCATAATTATAAAAATATCAAAATCATTATTATTTCATATAAAAGCTTTATTCTTATCCAAACCTCTTAATACTTATCCCATCCTCTCTTTCTAGGTTATTCTCCATTCTAAACCATAAGAAAGAAAAGGGAAAAAGAGATAGGGAGAGAGAGAGAGAGAGAGAGAGAGAGAGATTAAAGAGAAATATTAGGTTTGGAGATCTTAGAGCTTATTTTGTGATATGAACTAGTTGAAAAAAATCATTAAATTTTAAATAAACTATCATTATCGTGCTTCTATTTTTAGTAATAGTACTCTATGATTGATCACTTTTTAATTTAATTAAACATAATTAATAAAAAACTAAGAAATTATGATATCACAATATTTTGAAATAGTCCATCGTGAAATTTTAAGTGCATTATTATTTTAATTATTCTACATATATCAACATAATCATATTTAATTTTCATCATGTATTTCTTAAAATTTTAATATATTTCATAATTTAAGTTGTGTAAAATTATTTTAAAAATTGACAAAAATGTTGTATCTTGATATATTGGCATAAAACAATTGCATGTAACATTATTATGAATCACATTTTATGATTTGTGTATACAAATGGGACATATTGTTCTATTGGGGACCTCACTAATTTTAGTTTATATGTGATTTTTATGTATACTTTGATTAAAATAATGAGATGAATGTGGAGTATAATATTATTTATTAAATATGTGTTGACCTCACTTTTGGAGTGAGGATTCAATCTCCTTTTCTTAGATTTAGGAGTCTTCTATATATTAAGACTTTCTTAGTCATAAGACACTTCTAGCAATTAGGTGAAACACTTAACCTAAGCCTAGAGACTTAAAAGGGTTAATCATAGGATTAGGTTGTGCCTTAGGACTTAGAGAGACAAACCTACCCTATAGCCTAAACTCAATCTATGCCTACCCCTTTGACCTAAACCAAACCTCAAACTCAATTCAACCAAATTTATATCAAGCCAAATTCAATTCAACTCTTACTAAATATACAATCAAACTCAATCATACCAAATTGAAATGCCAAACCCAAGCTTTAGTCATATGATCCAATTCTATGGACTTAGTAAAAAAAAACAAAAAAAAACATTCAATTCAAACCAAAATCAATTGATTTTCTCATGAATCAATTATATCTTCAATTATCATCCTAAATATAAATCAAATATACAATCATCAAACCAAATTAAACCAACCTAAACCAAACCCAACTTAACCCATTTGATCTAAAATATCCAAATGAACCAAAACCCATTTGAACCCAAATTAATTGAAATCAAAGCTATATACCAATCATAAATCCATATATAAACCCAACTAAAACTAAATCAACCCAACTAAAGCCAAAGGCTCACTTGACCCAAGTGACCTAAATGACCTATTTGAGCTAAAATCCAATCCAACTCAAATTGGATTGAACCAAGCATACCAAAATCCTATGATGATTATTGATCACCCTAGGTTGATCAATTGTCATAAATTAGGTCAAACCAAGCCAACTTGTCATTTAACTAAGTCAACCCTCTTAACTTGCATGAATCAAACTAACCAAATCTCAACCCAAGCCAAATTAATTGAAACCATTGATTCACGCCAACCTATGATCAATGATTGAACATGAATTGATCATCAATTACGCCAAACCTAACCCAATTGGCCCATTGACCCAAGTTGACCCAATTTTACCTAAAATATCAAATTGGGTCAAATCATGATATAATTCAAATTGATTACAACCAATGGATTAAGTTCACTCCAAATTGATTGTTGAACTTGACCAAAGATATAATTGAACCCAATTTGACAAATTGGTCAATCTAACCCATTTAGCCTAAATTGACCCAAATGGTCAAATTAGCCTAAATCCAAATCAAATCTAAATTGATTTAAACCAAAGCCTACAATCATCTTCAATTAACCAATTAAACATGAATCAACTCATAACCCAAGATAATTTAGCCAATTTGATCAAATTGGTCAACTTGACCCATTTGACCTACATGAATCTAAATGAGCCAAAATTAAACCTAATACAAATTAACCCAAACCAATTAATCCAAAACACTTCAAATCATCATTTAAACTTGACATAAGCCTTAGTTTGACCCAATTTGACTAATTGGTCAACCTAATCCAACCTAGCCCAATTTGACTTATAAGGGTCAAATTGAGCCAAACCCACTTGAACCAAGCAAACCCAATGCAACCTGACTCAACCCATCCTAAACCTAGCTTGGGTCAGCCTAAAATTAGCCCAACTCGAATTGGGTTTAACCCAAGGCAAATCCCTCTTAGATTCTCCTCCCCCACATAGGATTTTTCCTAAAATAGCAAGTCCACTCCTCTCTTTTCCCTTGGCAGCCCTTAAACACCCCAAATGGGGTCTGACCTACTCACCTAGCCCAACCAAGTGGGCTAGGTCAGCTTTGGACCAAAGGGAGGTGAGTTAACTCACTTCCCCACCATGGCCGAACCCCATGGATCCAAGAAGGAGGTATCCACCTTGAGCCACCAACCCAACATCCCACCAACCAAGTCAAGCCACGTGGAGGTGACACACTGCTTCGACACCCTGGTGGCGGCTGATCAACCAAAATTCATAAGACAATCCTGTCCGTTCGATCCAAGATAGGGGGGATATACCCCCCCTCATTTTGATCTAAATCACTCACTCTCACTCAACAAGCCCAAGTTTTCCAACTCCCCATTGCATTTTTCCAAAGCGAAATAGGGCATCGCCCGTTTTCCCAATTCGCCCATACTCAACTAGATCCAAATTCCTTGCACCCACACCTTACCTACACTTTGTCGAGCAAAAATGAATCACCTCCCGAGCCATCCGACCATCAAAAGTCCAAGTTCGATCAACGTTGACCTCCAAATCGACGATTTGTGACCCTCCAAGTCAACGAGAAGAAATCTTTGGGCGTGTTGATTAGTAAGGTCTCGTCTCCACTAGACGAAACTTCCTTAATCGATTCCACCATCGGTCTTGAGCTCCAACGAGGTAATTCTCCAAAATTGAGCTTTTCTCAAAATTTTCTATGGCTTTTTGAAGGAAAGTTGCATTTCACGTGATCTTAGTTGTTGGATCCCTTTGGATCTTTTGTGTGAAGGTGTGATATCGATCCCCACTCGATTCGAGCTCAGGTGAGCTCAAATCGAGCGACAAAAGGTAGACGGTGTCCATCTCTTATCGCTCATGAGATGATGGATCACGCACCGTCCATTTTGCGTGATTATAATGGATGGTCGTGATTAATTCGCTAGGTTAATATGATTTTATCCTTTAAGGAACCGCAGATGCATCCCCGATTAGATTGGACGCGGAGATGAAAGCGCGGTGAAAAGTGCGATGCTTATGACCCATCCGGTGCCATGTGAAAGTCATCACCCACATCCATGAGAGATTAATTAAGGCCTGATTAATAGATTTAATCACTAAAACTTTAAAAATTCATAACAAATTGTAGAAAAATAAAAAGTATATAAATAAATACTTATTTTGAAGGTATTTTAGAGGAGATTTATTTAAAACTAATTCCAAATGATTTTCAATATTAACTAAGGCTTAATTAAGATTTAATTATAAATTAGCTTAATTACTCTTTAATTACTTGAGTAACTAATCTCAAAATTTATGAGTTAATTTAATGGGATGACTTTTGCCTCCCATAATTTTCTTGAGATTTATTACTTGATTAATTAAGATAATTATCTATTTAAGCCTTAATCATTCTCTTAATTAATTTAATTAATTAATTAACCTTCTAAATAATAAAAATTAGTTAATGAAGTATACTAATCACTTTTGAACAGTGAATGGGCAAGGGAAATGGGGTTAGGGCCTCCTTCCTAACCTCTTTTCCTAAGTCCATTTCTATTTAAAGAAAAATTAATTAAAAATGGGATTAATTAAGAGTTTAATTAATTAAAATTACTTAATAAATCAAATTAAAATCATAACAATATCAGATAAATATTAATGGAATTAGAGGTCCCTCTTTATGTGTTCATTAACATAAAGACCCTTAAGGAAATTATGGTTAACCCATAAGTATGATAAAATCATAAAAGTACTCAATTAGATTCTTTAATTTAATTAATTCTTAATCATGAGTCATTTGCATTAGGTCCTTGTAAGAACATTATAATTTTATTTTCGCACATATTTATATTATTTGTGGCTCATAATTAAGTGATTAATCAAATTAAAGAAGCATATGTAAGAGTGATTAATTAATTTAATTAAAGATCCAACTTAATTAACTTATAAAAGGCATCTAATTACCTTTGCTTAAACCAAATTGAAGTACCAATGTGGGAATGGGATTAAAATAACAAATGATAAATTCTTCCTTTTCAACTCAATCAAAATCCCAAACCATAAATTAATAAAAATTTTGGTTTTCTTTAAATGAGTTTATTTAATATGATTGTCCTTAAAAATTAGTTTAATTAAATGAATTATGTGTTGATATTTAATTATTCCTTTCCAAGCACATTAAATGTTGTATCTCATTTGATTCATGCATTCGTGCTTTCAAATTTAAATAAATAAAATAATTTTTTTTTATGTAAGCTCGCACATGTTGACTTAATTAAATATATGTGTGGCTATTATCACTAATAAATTCAAAATTATTTTTCAAAGTTTATAAATTAGATTATAATACTTAGAGTGTTGATAATTATGAATACATATAGAAATGTGTTATAGTTTAAGCATATTAAATAAATCTCTTTTGTAATTCATATAGATTTACATGAGTTTGAACAATAATGGGTATATAATACATCCCAAGAATACAAGGCTTTAAGTATGAGGTCAATTGATTACCTCACTGCTTAACAAATCCATTAAAAATTTATTTGATTTCATTCTTATGTATTTTGATATTAGAATTTAAATAGAACTTTAATTCATATGCCTAAATGATTCAATTAAAGAAAATATAATCTTTGCATGATTTTCATCTTTATAATTATGTATACATTCATATATATTTAAGATAGCAAGTGTTTATTCTGGACATCCTAGGAATACGAGGCTTTAATTAGTCCTAAGGAGGTCATTTGATTACCTTACTTTCCTAGTTAATAATGTCATGTACTTGCTCCCATCTTTTATACATGTGTATGTGTGCTTAATTAAAAAAAATGAAGATCCCCTTTTGTTATTAAAAATATATGCATTCATATCCACCTAAATCATTAGCATACAACAACAACAACAACAACAACAACAACAACAAGCCTTAATCCCACTAGGTGGGTACATGAATCCTTCGCTCATGTGTATTATGTGTCAAATTCTCATCTAATTCAAGTATACTAAGATTTACATCTTAACCAAGTCTTTTAGTCTACCTACCTTTCTTAACATAAATCTAATGCATCTCTTAATCTGTTCATCTTTATAATTTTATGTAAACCATCTATATCTATTATAGAGCTACTCCAACTTTTTTAACATTATTTTGCATATCTATCTCTAAGAGTAAAGCCACTCATCCACCAAGCATCCTCATCTGTAACACTTAACTTAGTCTTATGCTTCTTTTATTGGCCAACATTAACATAAGTCATTGTGTCTTACCACCATCTTATAAAATTTTCCCTTAAGTTTAAGTGAAACTTTTCTATCACATAATAGGCCAGATGCATTCCTCCACTTCAACCATCCAACTTGAATTCTACTAATAACATCTCCATCTATTTCACCTAAATCATTAGCATATGATATATATAAATTAGTTCTATCTTTTCCTTATTCATGTATAGATCAACATAGGCTTGGAATGTTAATAAGTATATAGTATGAACATCTTGGAAATATGAGGCTTTAGTTAGTCCCAAGGAGGTCATTTGATTACCTCACTTTCCAGGTTAACATCGACACATACTTATGTGATTTCATCCTTATGTATTTTGGTATTAGAATTTAGATAGATCTATCTTTAATTTATATGTTCATATAATTCAATGAAGAAAATAAATTCTAAATATACACATTCATTATCATTTAAGTGTGTAAAAACATAATGTATGTATAGATATGCTAAGTATTAAATTATATGCATGTTATATGTGATGGAAAGTAATGGTTCAATATATGACATGTGATAGTAATTTAATTAGATTAATCTTAAGAAGCCTCTAATATTGAATAAGATCATTTAAAGTGATCCTAAACTTACGATTAATTAAAAATCATTTAATAAGCTCTTCATTAAAGAGAACTAAACTAAATTAATATGCTTTAAAAAGTGGCTTAAGGTAGAGATGAAAGAGAGCAATCCTCTTCCTTCTCTTTACCATACTTAGTTGTTAAGTGTAAACTATATGAAATAATACAAAAATACAAATTAAAATTTACAAATCAATTAAATAACTTCAAATGAAACCAACCTTTATGTTAACTTGAATATTTTCTACACTTAGAAAGATATAACTCTAATACTTAGTGACACAAGACCTTAACACACATATTAGAATTAGGTTACCACTTCTAGCTCTATGTTAGTATGGTGTATGATGTGGTATTTTATTTTATGATGTAATATTTTATACTAGTGTTAGGGTGTATGATTCATAGACTAGATGTTAGACCATTTTTTAGCTTAATCATATTTTTTGTAGGAGATTGTGCTTAAGGGGATGCTTAAAAATAAATATAAATGCTCTTTTTGCAGGTTGCTTAAACCCCTAAGCATAATCCAAGTTAAGAAAAATAGACTTGGTTACCCATGTGGAATTAAGTCCAAACTATACATATAACTACTTGAGATTGTATGTGTGTTTAGCTAACACTTATTTTACAGGTGTAGTTAGATTTACTTTTTCTTATATGAATGTAAATTTTGTAATAGGAATTAGGATTAGTGCTATGAGGGATTATGATAAGCAGTGGCCAGAAGGCTCTGTCCTCGGGTGCCCTATGATGCCTTTGAAGCAAGCACATTCAAATCCAAGAAGGAGCAAACTAAATCAAGAGAAAGAAGGAGAACGATAGATGAGTGAAGAATGAAGATTCTCATAGCATGTATTCATTTTACTTGTAATTATTCTTTTATATATCTGGTTGTATAAGGGTAGGGCTTGCATACCCATCTTTTCTCTTTACGGGTTGTACGGAACCCGACTGGCACCAGCCTCTTATTCTTTTGCGATAGTTATAAAATTGATTGGTGATTTGTTTAAATTGTGTATTAGAAATGACATGCTTTTTATAGTTTCTTCATGTTTGATGTTTTAATGTGTGGCTGAATACGGTAGGCTCTTAGAATAAAATAAATTTTCTACCCAACTAATCACTCATAACTAAATTTTAAGTAACTCATAATCTCACCATAAAGCTTAGGCTATAATCAATATAATTAAAAGATTTAGTAACCCCTTAGTTGTATGGTTGTATGTCTCACATCATGCATATCATCTTAAATCACTCTTACAAAAATGAGGGCCTCTGTCCTTACACGCATAGGGATGGTTTGACCCATGAGAGCAACCCCTACCAACAGAGCTTCACCCTCTTTCTCTTTTGATTTGGCCAATAATCTATTTCATCATGCATTTAGGCATATAAAAATCTCAAAGCTTTTTCCTAAATGATGTGTCAAAAATGAAATAAAATTCGAAAAAGATTTTGCATTTATAGATTAAGTCATATGCTCATACCACTCATGCTCTTGTCTCTAAGAGAGTGGGTTTAGGACTTTAGACTCTGTCAAATTAAATAACTATTCTAGCTATCTTGCAATTCATAAGACCGAACTACATGGTTTTAAAATTGTAGGAGGAGTTAACTAGCGGCCACTCTAGGCTTGTAAGTCTATAAGTCAGATGGTTTATTCTCTCTTATGGAGGTGAACCTTATGTCCACCTGTTGCTTAAATTTAGGTCACGCTTTAGCTCTTACTAAAGCACCCTATATTTAAGATCCGAGGTAGTTATTTCCTTCAGACTACAAGTATAAATCCTTACCTCTTAGGCATTCCCACAACATTATGTTGATGGATTATAAGCCCTAGCAATCTAATAAAATTTAACTCAAATAAATAAATCTCTTTACTTTCAAATATATAAAGCCCAATTATATGATATATTGGAATGCTTACTAGGTTTTCTAGTATCATGAGCATTCTCTACTTTCTCCTTTTGGATTCCAACAATAAGTCTTCTCCTTGAACTTTCCTAATTGGTTTTCCAAACATAATAAATCTTTTAATAGTCTAACATTGAAATCCTTGGAGATGATAATAGTCTACTTAAATCGAGAGTATTCTTATGAAATTTTATTTCCTAAGATGTAATTTAACTATGGAGGCTTGCCTCCATAGGGAACTTAAGAATCCAATTTAATATAAACTTTGCTTTATTTATTCATGTAATATATGCAAATTTTTTTGGAATATTCGAAGACCCATTTTGCATTAGGAGTCATTATTAGGTGATTAAGTCATTGAAGGGTAGTGCTCTATCTTTCGAGATATTACATCATATCTTAATATTATACAAGATCACTTCAATAAATATCCCCTACGATCTGCGTGGTGTCCTCCCACATCCAAAAATAAATACCACAATATGTCATAATTATTGTGAAATGTGAGTACACATAAAAGGTTAATTATTATAATTCAAGTTGAAGAAGATGTAATGCCCTACATAAGAAGGCGAGTTAGACTTTTCTCTAAAGATAGATTTGTTATGTGAGTTTGATTCATGATGGAAGATATAATGTTGAGATATAATATGAGACCGATAGCTAGGAGTAATGACTCTCATGTGCTTTGTCTCTTGACTGTTCTTATTAATGTGATATGATATTATTGATGGTCTTATTCAACTAGTCATGTTGCATGCAGGAAGATTCAAGTCAGTAGAGTAGGAGAATTTAATATTTTAGTATTGCACAAAAGTTTCGCACACACAACAAAAGAATTTGAGAAATCTCAGGATTTTTATGTGAAAAACCCGAGAAGAGAAAAACCACGGGTCCTAGCCCACTTAGAAATAATTTCATTATATTAACTTTTATTACAATTATTTTCCTTTCTCCAAAGTTGAAGAATGATAGCTTATAAGAGCAAGTTTTGTGACAAGCTTAGTTGGATTAATGATTACTTGAGATGGTAATCTGATGATCCTACAAAAACTATTGAAAGATGGTCGGGTGGTGGCGATAGATGAATGAATACCAAATGTGCGTGGTGCGATTCAACCATCGGCGGTGATGATGATGGAGGTTGGTGGTCAAGCGGTGGCCATCAATCCGGCGGCGGTGGTGATCCGACGACAATGGTGGGACGGCAGTTGTTGGTGCGACCAACCGTAGTGGTTGGCTATGATTTGACAGTGATCGAGTGGTGGTGGTCGACGACGGCGATGACCGGTGGTGGTATAACCCAGCGGTCGCATGGTGGTCTATGGTGATCGGCGAGCGCGATGATCCGGCACGCGACCGGTGGTATCGAGCGGAGGTGACCAACCATGGTGGCTTGTGATGATTCGCAGTGGTCGAGTGGCGGTGGCAGACCGGTAATGGCAGGCGGAGCGGGCGGGACCGGCGCGGATACGGGCGTGGTCAGCGGAGGTGAGCAGCACGCATCGACACAATGGTGGTGGCCAATGAGACCAGCGTGGTCAATGATTCGACGCGGCCGTACCGGCAGCGGTGCGGCTGACCAACCGCGATGGCTGGCCGGCGATCCAGCGTCGATGCAATACGGTGACCAATGGTGGCCAAAGAAATAGCCGGCGATGATCCGAGATAGCCGGTGGCGGATCGGCGGTTACGGACCAACGGGTGGTGATGATCCAGTGGTGGTCAACAGCGATGACGAACACGATGACGGCGGGCGAAGCCAGCAGCCGTGGTGGTCTGATGATAATAGCGGCCGGGTGATGATCAGGCGCGGATCGACGGTGGCGATGCGGTGGTGGCCATGACCGCCGGTATGGCGGTAGCGGTAGCGGCCGACGATGACTACGATGGTGGCCGACGATGGCGGGGACCGGTGGCGGTGGTCGGCGATATCGACGGCGATGGACCGGCGGTGGTTGCGATAATCCGACGGTGTGGCGGTGATATGCTTTTGAGATTCTTGAGTATCTAAGAGCTCTCTCATTCTTTAGCTTGCCCCCTTACAAGAATGAGGCTATTTATGTGATAATTTTTTTTAAATACGGCAAAATCCAAACAACTCCATCGGACAACTTAAAATGATTTCTTTGATCATCTGATGTATTTTAAGCATTTGAATGCTCAAATGATGTCAGAATTTAAAGATCTTAGACTTGTTAGATCCGGCTCGTCAAGACGCTCGATTTGACTATAAACACTCCATATTTAGGATTATTTAGGGATCCGACTGATATCCCAAAGTTTTTTAATTATTTTTTAAGTGTTTGATCTGCGCTAGTCTCGACTCAGAATAAGATTATTTTCCATATCAAAATTCATGTTTTTAAACTAAACTTATACTAAATAAGACTAATTTCAAAATTTTAATTCAATATATATAAGAAAATATGGATTCATGGTTCCATCATAACTTTAATAAAATTCATAGTTTGAAGTTATAACCATAAATTTAATTGTTAATAAAAAACTAATAAACATTAGCTTTTTTTAAAACTGAGCACTAAATGGTGAGATTTTTGCAACGCATCAATGCTTCAATTGCCTCAGTGCTGCGTGTTAAAAATTAGATTTTATTCATTTCACTTTTTTACTTTATTTTCTTGATTTTTGAATCCTTCCTTATGCCGAATTACTTTGTTATTTCTATAATTTCTACTAGTATTTATAAATATCATAAATTTATTATAGAATTTACTCATTTATACTTTGAAATAAATTATATTATTAAGATATTTTATGACTAAGACTTATTGATCACAATATCAACTATGATACTCAATACCCATGATAGGATTATACTATTTTTTTTAGTTTATGGGCTTTTCTCCTCAAATGAGAATAATTTAGTAAATTATAGTATCATTTCTTAAAGACAAAGTTCATCCAACTTTCATTATGAAATTCATTTTTTATAATTTACTATATACAAATTTTGAGGAAAGATATCATCTATAACTATCAATAAAGAAAAATTTAACTCAAACTTTATTTTAGACAAATTCTATAGGTTATAAATTTATTTTAAAATAAATATAATTTATATTTTAATCAATTATTATTTATTTATTCATTTCAAATTAAATGTAATAATTATAAAATAAATTTTAAGATCAGTTGTATAAAAAAATAATAATAAAGATATTACAGAAGAAGAAATAATAGATATATACATTTTATATTTTTAAATTTAAAAATATAAAATTTTCATTATAAAATTTTTAAAACACAATTAAATGTATCTTAAATACAACAGGCCTAATACTTGTGCCCGCGACACAGTGACTTGGCTCGAAAGACGCCGGTAAAGATGTATACATACCGAACTACTGAGGAACAGTTGTTGGGTGCAGCACTATGGCTCTGCCGCTCCCATCATTCGGCGAACTCTCCCTCTCCTCCAAAATCCATTCTTTTCGCTCCTCTGCTTTTCCAACTGGCCGTCTCCCCGCTCTCTCTCCTTTCCGGCTTCTCCTTCGGTGCTCCAAAACCCTAACCCTCCTCTCTTCTCTACAGACCCAGACGCCATTTCATCTTCACAGGATCCAATCTTCCTCCGTCATCTGCTGCTCAACGAGAAAGATCAAGTAGAGGACAACATTTACAATGAGGATTTCGAAGGAGAAGGCTTAGTGAACGAGGAGGGTTTGGATCCTATTCGTAGTTTCTTCAAATCCCGCAAGCCAGTTCCAGACCCCAAGCACGAAGGAAGCGGGTCCTGGCACATATCGGACATAGATCCTGCCGAAGCCGACCTTTTCGATGAGGAAGAGAAAGCCATTGAATTGGATTCTGCAGCTCCACTTTCCTTTGCTGAGGATGGCGTAGTAGTAGGAGATATCCTTCGAATCGCGAGGAACCTCCCTCAGAATTCTACATTGGGAGATTTCTTGGGTTCTTTTATTGGGAAGATTGGGGAGGGTGAATGTCTGGAGCTTTTGGCAAGGATGGGGGAGGAAGGCCTTGTCTGGAGCTGCTTGCATCTCTTCGAATGGATGGGATTGCAGGAGCCGTCCCTTGTGACCGCAAGGGCATGCTCTATCATCTTTCCAGTTTTGGGAAAGGCCGGGATGGGGGAGAAGCTGATGATTCTCTTTGAGAATTTGCCACGGACGAAGCAGTTTAGAGATGTTAGGCTATAATGTCGCTGCAATTTCTTGCTGCTGCGTCTTAGTTTACAGTCTTTGTTCTGCAAGAACGGTTTTGTTGTTATGTGAATTGTTAATTTAACTGGAAACATACGATAATAAAACAGTAATAGACAAACTCTATTGAATTCTTCAATCTTCATTACAGAGTAATCTGTATAAGGAGGTATATATAGAGACAATATATGAATGCTGTTACATCATGTCAGAGGGTTGTTTTGATCGAAGGGCTGAGATGAAATGTTGCTATGTACTGTTGTACAATTCTGTTGAGGTTGTGCAGATTCTGTCATCCACCCCCGCAAGTTGATAATCCAATTTGGATTGTGAGCTTGTTTCTCAATAGTTGACGTCAGGCAACACACAATGATTTAGTGAAAAAATCTGCTAACTGATCAGTGGAACTAATATGATGCATTATAAGAGTTTGAGCTTTAATACAATCTCTAATAAAGTGGTAATCAACCTCAATTTGCTTTGTTCTGGCATGATTAATTGGATTGTTGGCAAGAGCAATGATATGTATATTGTCCCAAAAAATAGGAGTCGGAGAGGTAAAGGAGATATGAAGCTCATGGAGAAGACGTTTGATCCAAATGAGATCTGCAGCAGTTGTAGCAAGTGCTTAATACTCAGCTTTATTAGAGGATCGAGCAACTGTTGTCTGTTTCTTAACACACTAAGAGACAAGATTTTGTTCGGGAAAGCAATAGCCAAGGATAAACTTTTGGTCTGTGGAATCTACTATTAACATTTGCATAAGTGGTAAGATTAAGGGGCTGTTTAGGGCACCACATCGCATCGTATTGCTGTTTGGGTATTACGTTCGGGCTATATTTTAGTTGTGTTTTAAGAAAAATGCTATGAGAAAGCTGCGTTTTTCAAATTGACCTAGCTACATGCTATGGCAGTCAGGAAGCTACGCTTTGACTTTTATAAAATAAAAAAAATTGTATAACTACTGTAGCTTCTTCTGTAGTATTTTTACCACTATTTTTTCATACAATTGCAACTGTCTCAAACAGACCCTAAGTGTGATAGCAAAGATTGGAAGGCCAAATGATAAAGCTCCTTTGAGATAACATAGAAGTCATTTAAGTAGAGTATAATGAATATTAAGTGGATGGTGCATATGTTGACAGATTTTGTTTACAACAAATACAATATCAGGTTCGGAGAGAGCTTATCAACTGTCGGTATGAGTTAAGATTGGAGAATGGCTGAGTAGAGTTTGGCGGTGAAGGTAATTTAGATAGAAGAGGGGTAAGCATGGGTTAACAGTCTTTCATGGCAGCTCAATCAAGAAGTTGGAACATATAATTGGTTTGATGAAAGAAATGGAGAGAACCAAGACCTTTCATGTGAAACCGTTGTTGGAGTTTGAGAAGAATGTCAGCCATAAAGAATAAATTATTGCTTGTGTAAATGATATCATCCACATAAATGAGTATGCAAAGAAGAAGGCCATTGTTGTCAAAAATAAAAAGGGAGGGATCGACTTGGCTAGCTGTGAAGCTAAGAGTGGAAAGATAGGTAGTAAAAGTTTTAAACCACTGCTAAGGAGCTTGATGAAGACCATGGATAGCTTTATTAAGATGAAAAACATAATTAGGACAATTGGGGTCAATAAAATCGTGTGGTTGTTTCATAAAACAATATCATTTAGAGTACCATGTAAGAATGCATTTGACACTTCTAGTTGTCAGATTTGTTATTATTTTGTGAGAGCAAGTATCAAGATAATGCGTATAGTGGGTATTTTTGCTACTGGACTGAAAGTTTCACTATAATCAAGCCCATACTTCTGATCAAAGCCTTGAGCAATTAGGCGAGCTCTATATCTTGTAATAGAACCATCACTATGATGCTTGAGTTTATAGATCCATTTACAACTGATAATATTTTGAGTTAAATCAGGTGGAACATGTGTTCAAGTCCCTTGAGATTGAAGAGCTTGAAATTCGAAGGATGTGGTTTTCCTCCAGTGGGGAACTTTATTGACTATAGTAAACTTGGTAGGTTCTTGTGGAATAGTAGTATGGTAGAGATTAAAGATTGGTTTAGGTTTGTGAATTTTGGATTTTTGTTTACTTTGCATTTGGTGAGTTGTTGGTGGATGTTGTGGTGGTAAGGTAGTGGAGACAGGGTGGGGTGAAATAGTTGGGGAGTAAGACTAGTTAGTAGGAGATAAAGAGTTAGGAAGTGAGCTGTTATTGATAATAGGCGGAGGATTTGTTGTTTGCCATGGTGTAGTAGAAAAGTAATGGGAGGCAGAGAGGTTTGGTGAGAAGGCAGAGATATGAACTAAAGTTAGTGGAGGAGTTTGAGAAGGTGGGTTTAGGGGAGATGAAGACGAAGTAATGAGTGAAAATGTGGATTCATTGAACCAAACATATCTTGAAATGAAAATTTTGTTGGTTTGAAGATCGAAGCAACAAAAACTTTTTTTATTTGGCTAGTGGACATTTAACTCAATTTATTTGATTGATAGGGACTTAGCCAAGGAAAATATTGATAACTAAATATTTTAAAATGGTTGTATGTTGGAGGTTTTTGATGAAGAATTTGGTAGGGAGAGACCATATTTATGGCTTTAGTGGGTAGCGGTTAATAAGGTAATTTGTAGTGAGAAGAGCATCCACCCAAAAATTCTTGGGTAATTTGGCTTCAAAGAGGAGAGTATGAACTATTTCATGTAAGTGCCGATGTTTGCGTTTTGCTATTCTGTTTTGTTGAGGTGTATATGGAACAAGTATATTGATGAATGATACTAAATTATTTGAGAAGTTGTTGAAATGTAGAATTAATATATTCACTGTCACCATCGGAATGGAGAATTTGTATTTTTGAGTTATATTGAGTTTCAACCATAGCTTTGAATTCTAAGAATTTAGACAATTTTAAATTTAAAAAGCATTGGATATAACCAATAATATTTGGAATAGTCATTTATAAATAATACATAATATTTGTAACCTGAAGTAGAAGAATGGGGGAGGGACCCCGTACATCACTATGTATCAAGGATAAAGGTTTTGTGGCTTTGGTAGTCGAAGTAGAAAATGGCAGCCGGCTTTTTGCTCTTTTGCAGGAGACACAAGGTGATGGTGAAGAGTTGAGCCATTGAGCGGGGTTCTGGTTGGCCACATTAGAGATTGTAGTGGAGTGAGTATGTCTAAGGCGACGGTGCCATAGGTCAGCAACATTGGTAGAGGAAAGAAAAACTAATGGTTGTGGTAGTTGATTTGAGGTAGAAGGAAGGGAGTAAAGACCATCACAACAAGGTCCTTGAAGAAGTGGGAGGCCTATTGACAAATATTAAATTATGCGAAAGATGAGGTACATAGAGAAATTTTTTAGCTGTAGCTTAATACTTGGTGTTGGGAGAATTCATGGCCTGTGTGAGAAATAGGAAGTGTTTGTCCATTGTCAAGTGTGACTTGCTGATTGCCATGATAAGTAGAAGGAGGTTGAAGTTGATTAATGTCGAAGGTAAGATGTGTAGTAGCATTGAAATCGATTACCCAATCAGTGGTAGGACCAGTATTGATAGGGTCAGTTAGAAGAGCTTGAGGCGAGGAAGAGTTGCCCGTATAAGTGAAGTCATGATGGTGTCAACAAATTGGTGCAGTTTGTCTCTTTTTGAAATATATTTGGTAAATGATAGTGTTGTTTATAGCTCCTATATATGTGAAGCCCATTGTGAGCTTGTTATTTTGGTGACCTCTGTTGTTTGGAAAAGAGCAATATCAGCCTTGACAATGAGTTGCAGTAAAAGCTGTAGGTGTGGAAGAGATTTGCAATTGCTGGGATTCCTTAGCAACTTCACTAGCTTGATTTATCTCTACTACACAACAAGGAGTAAAAATCATCAATGGCTATGGGTTGAAGATTTGTGTGAATGGCTGTTTTGAAGGCCAGATAATTGGAGGGAAAACCTTTCAAAGTGTAGAGAATGCCGTCTTTTGTTTTTAACAGTTGTACAGCAGCAGCAATAACATCTATTTTAATTTTAATGTCTACTAGATATTATTGTATAGAATATCCAGCCATAAATATATGGTGAAGTACATTTTTAAGTTGTATAAGTGTTTGGATCTATTAGTGGCTTGAAGATGATGTTCAAGAGTTTGCTACACATTAGCACAAGTAGATAATGATAAAACATATGGAAGTAAAGAAAGGGAAATGGTGTCATGGAGAGCTGTGACTAAATTTTGATCTATCAGATTCCCAAGGGTATTGGTTGGATTTGGTGTGAAGGTTCCACTTGTTTCAGTAACAAATTTGGATGGTGGATGAATAGTGCTGTTAAAATGTTCCTTAAAACCATTTGCACTGAAGAGCCGTTGAGCTTGAGCTTTCCAAGTAGCATAATTATCTGAGGTAGCTGAATTGGAAGAATATTCTTGAGATTTCTCATAAGAAACTTAAGCTGAGTAGGAAAAATAATGTCATTATGCCTAAGAATTGAAGAAATTTCTTCAGAGGTTACTTTTGGCTGATGCATAGCTGAACACTGGGAAGAATAATACCGCAAGGCTTTTAAAGCTTTGATACCAGATTAACTACAACTATAGTTGCAGTTTAGAATTTAACTAAATAGAAACATAAGGTAATAAAACAGCAACAAACAAACTTTATTGAATTGTTCAATGTTCATTATAGAGTAATCTATCTAAGTTGGTATATATATATAGCGACTATATATGAATGCAAATACAGAGGGTTGTTTTGATCCAAGGTATGAGAAGAAATACTGCTATGTGCTGTTGTACAATTTTGTGGAGGTTGTACAGATTCTATTATTAAATCATGCTTTTGTTCTACTAAGTTGTGGCATAAACGAAAGAAAAAGAAAAGACCCAGAATAATTTCTATTGGGATTTACTCAAGTGTAGTTTGAAAAAATTGTTATGCCCATGACAACACCTATTATTTTAAGTATGTCTCTAGGCTAAAATGAAAAGTAAACTACCTAAAATTAAGATGACATAAGATTATATTTAACATAGTAATGAAATAGATAATATAAAAAAGGACTTTATAATATACTTAGAGCTTAGTAATGTCACAACGGATTTTCTTCACTTTAGAAGAACTAAATTCTACTTTAGTGATCTATGATGGGCTGTTATTCTTCAGAGCATGGTAAATATATATATCCACAATATTGAAGATGGGTGAAACATTTTAATCAGGTGGTAATATGATAACACATGCGTTTTCGTTCATGTGAGAGGCGGTCAGGAATAATCCCATTTGCGAGGCTCGATGTTGGAGCACATACCCATAGAAATTGTTCCTTGGACAAATATATCATAACTAAATAACCTACATTAACAATCATTTGGCAATGATGGTGATCCACTTGTTGTTTGTAGTTTTGACTATATTTAATTAGTTTGGCCTTTGTTTCTTGCAGTTGAAATTTGTGGCCATTTCTTCAAATGACTTATTTAATGGCTCAAGTAAAACCACTTGATTCACAATGTGATTAAGTGGCTTGGTACAACCAATGCTACATGGAGATTGCCCTATAGATCAATTTGTCATGGAATTGTAGGAAAACTTAGTTTCGCTGAGGACTTCATCCTACTATTCAGGATGATAATTTGCAAGGCATTGAGTCATATATTAGTTAAAGTGTAGTTTACAACCTTCATATGTCATCCTATTAGTTAAAGGCTTGGATGACACATCTTTCCACATAAGTGACAAGGAGACACTTCCTCCAAGGCAAGTTGCGATTAAGGCTTTGGCCAATGCCTTCTCTAGGGAGATTGTTGAAGCTCGTCCAACATCGAAATTTAAAATCTCTTATTTGGAGTCATATAAATAAAGGGTTGATTTGGTAGGATGTGTTGCTTATTTTGAATATACCATGTCATTACTTGATCTTGAAGATGCATTGAAATGTTGTGTTTTCTTTACGACTTTTAAGGAATTCACCATAAGATAGTTTTCTCACTTGCTTATAGGAGTTCTCACTTATTTTATTGAATTCAAAAGGATGTAAGTGAGGAGACTTGCCTGCCAGAGGTCCGCATTTAGGGTCATGCCATTTGCTATACACTAGGAGATTCCATAATCCACTTGTCCATATTAGGGAGAGTACTAGTAGCGTCATTCTCCCATGATAACCCCGCTATGGGTATCCATGACCGAATTAGTTGAGGCCATTCAAAATAAGGAGTATTTCATGCACTCAACGTTGATTTGGCCAATGGGCCATATGAGACCTATCTAGGTACTACGCTACCATCGAGATCATGGCATGACACAGAGGAGTGTCGAAACTAGAAAAGTTTAGTTGAAGAGCTCATTAAAGCTGCAAACTAAAAAAAATTTGAGGTGACTTGGTAAGGAGCCTACAAAAAATCAAGGGAATGTGCTTGTACCTGCTAAAACAATTCACATTGCCAGAGTAGTATTGGCGAAGTTAGAGCTTGAAACTATTATTCAAGGCGATGTAAATGAAAGAGTACTTTCATAGATGATCGTTCAAACTTCTTAGTAGGATTAATTTAAAGAGGCTTAGAAATCAAACAATAAGTATTTATGATTAATTGATTAGATATTAAATTGAGAGGGAGAGCAAAGTTACATGTGGATGATGATGGTGTATTGACTTGTATAAGTAGACATTGGATTCTTGATAATAATGATCTGAGGAGAGAAATACTGCATAAGGCTCATTATCCTGAATGCACGATTCATCCAAAGAGTAATAAGATACATGATGAAATGAAGTTGATATTTTAGTGACCAAAAACGAAAAGAGAGATGATTGAGTCTGTATTAAAATTTGAGGTTTGTCAGATGATGAAGCACAACCTCATAGACTTAATGAATTCTCACAACCTTAGACTATTCTTAAGTGGAAGTGGAAGATGTCATAGTGAATTCTTATATGAGATTTCCAATGTCTAGAAAGAGGCATAATGCAATATGGATTATAGTTGATTGATTAACAAAATCAACACATTTTCTTCTTATTAGGCAAATTGATTAGTTGAAAAGTTGGCACGATTGTATATGCATGAGATTGTAGATTACATAGAATACCAAACAAAATATTAATTTTGATCATGATGAAAGACTTACTTTTAGATTATTGAAAACTATTTAGGAGAGTCTGTGAAGTAAGTTAAACTTTAGTACAACTTTTCATTTGCAAACGGATGAACCTTCTAAGAAGACTATTCAAGTGCTTGATGATTTATTCAAATTATGTGTGCTTCATGTTGGGGGAAAGCTTGGAGGATCATGTCTTTTTTATTGAGTTTCTCTATTATAATAGCTTCTTGTTGAGTATTGGTATGACACTTTGAGATATTATATGGTAGGAGATGTAAATCATCGTTGTCTTGAATAGAAGTGGGTGAGAGAAAATTTGTGGGCCTTAAGTGAGTAGATGATGTTACTTAGAAGATCAAGTTAATCAAAGATAAATTGAGAACATCACATGATATATACAGAAAGTATTATGATTCCAAACATTGAGCTTTGTGTTTCAAGTGTGTGACTTTGTATTCTTGAAGGTCAATCTTATGAAGGGTGTGAGCAAATTTGATAAAGAAGGAAAGTTAAGTTCAAAATTAATTTGGACTTTTTGAAAATGATTGATAGAGTAGAAAAGCTTGACATTGAGCTTTGTGTTTCAGTATGTGACTTTGTATTCTTGAAGGTCAATCTTATGAAGGGTGTGAGCAAATTTGATAAAGAAGGAAAGTTAAGTTCAAAATTAATTTGGACTTTTTGAAAATGATTGATAGAATAGAAAAGCTTGCTTATAAATTATTATTATTATCAGATTATATATCAGATGCGCATGCTGTGTTCCATGCATTTGTGCTAAGGAAGTGAATTATTGATCTTGGTTGTAAAATTTTTATGATGAGGTAGGTTGAGATATATCCTAATTTGATTTATAGAGAAAAACTTTAGCATATTTTATGTTAGATAGTTAAGGAATAAATAGATTCATATGGTTAAAGTTTAATGAAATTATAGGTTAGATAGAGAGGCCACATGGGAGAAAGAAATTGATATGAGACAAAATTTCTTCATCTATTTAAATGATTAATAAGAAAATAAATATCGATGATGATATTTTTTTTGAGGAGGATTATAATACCTAAAATTTTAAAAATATGAAAAAACGACCAAATATATTTTTATAAAATTCTTCAATTCAAATGGATAATTTTTTTATGTATAAGTATATATAAATATTATGCATAAAAATAATTTAAAATTAATTAAATAATTGATGAAATATTTTATGAATATTCAATATTTAATTGTATCCATTCATTTTCTCTCTTCAAAAGCCCTTGGCTTGAAATAGAGAAGAGGAAGGGACAAAGAAAAGAGAAGAAAGAGGAAAGGAGTAGAGGAGAAGAAGAGAAAGAAGAAGAAGAAGAAGAAGGGATGAAAGAGCATGAAAGGAAAAGGAGGAGAAAAGAATAAGAAAGCGAAAGAAAAAAGAAGAAGGAGAAAGCAAGATAAGAGGAGAAGGAGAAGGAGGA
Organism: Cymbidium sinense; assembly: GCA_021442155.1. Taxonomy (NCBI): domain Eukaryota; kingdom Viridiplantae; phylum Streptophyta; class Magnoliopsida; order Asparagales; family Orchidaceae; genus Cymbidium; species Cymbidium sinense. Next base: position 17,111,865 of record CM038221.1, on the reverse strand, counting down.
GAAGAAAGAGGAAGAGACACAGAAGAAGAATAGAGAGAGAAAGAGATAGGAGAGATAAAGCATCGAAAGCTTTCTTTTTTCCATTAATCATAAGAGAGAAAAAAAGAGAGGAAGAGAAAGAAAGCTTAGGTTTGAAGGTTTTAGAGCTATTTTTGTTAGTTGGATTAGTTGCGAAAATTAATCGACTTGAGTAGGCTATTGTATCCTATTTCTATTTTTGGTTATTTTGCACTTTCATTTTTTCTCTATTTTTAAGTTGATCGAAACTTATAAGAAGCTAAGAAATAAATTAATAAAAAGCTAAGAAAATAAATAACTTAATATTTTAAAAAGCTTTTTCTGCAAAACCTCAATTTTTTTTGAAGCTTATGTTCTAATTTGTGAATTATATAAATTTATCCTTAAATTTTGATAAAACTTCATCTCAGCATATTAACATGACATAAAAGACTTATAAGCTTATTGTGATTTATCTAATATGATTGGTATATGTAAATTGAGCATATTGATTTATTTTGTGGATCCATTATTTCTGATTACATGTAATTTATATGCCCTAAAATTGATATGATGAGATGAATGTTAAATATGATATAAAATATTAAATATTCTATATATATTATGAAATGTGTGTACATAAGAAAGGCTAGCTACTATTATTTAAATTAGTGTAAGCATGATGATCCCTACGTAGAATGGAAGGCCGAAAGACTTTCCTTTAAATATGAGGTTAGTGGTATGAATTCGATACATGATGAGAATTATAGGGAGATATGACATGAGTGTCAATGGGCTAGGGTTGATGACTTTCGTGTATTATGCTACCTGATTATTATATATGATATGATATAACACAATATTGTATTTGATGTGTTATGATTAGTATAGACAAAATATTACATGATATGACATGATTAGTCAAAATAACTAACTTACATAGTATATGTGTGATGATAGACGACCCTTAAAATATCACATGATAATATGAAGCAGATAAATTGCTATTGTTATAATATGACATCATATACTCTAGTCATGATTTATATTTTTCATAATATATATTTTTTATAGATATAATGGTAAAGAGATTCTCTTTACTTATATAACATGTGAAATATTTATAATGCAGTCATATATATTATTATATTTTTGTGTAGTGGATATAGTTGTAGGTTTCGTGATCTATTGAGCTATTTGCTCACTTTTATTGCATTTATATATTTTTTGGGGATGGTAAGGAACTAATGGAGTGAATCGTGATGTAGGTATATTTATATTTTAATGATTTTAAATTATATGCATTTTGTAGAAATTATTTAAACACCATGATCATCATATATAAAAGCTTTAGATGTAAATAATTTTGATGTTTATATAATAATAATAATAATAATAATAATAATAATAATAATAATAATAATAATAATAATAATGCGCTTGTTTGATCTCAAGCTCAAATGAGAAAAGTGGAGGATTGTGTTAGGTAGTTGGCAACTAGTATAAGACTTGTTGAAAAACTATGACATGAATCTCTCAATATATTGTGTCAATGCTTGGGCATTTCCTGGAAGAGACGCGTTGTATGATCTTAATACAGTGAAAAGTGTGTAAGGGCCCTTGCAGTGCCTGAGTGCAATATTAAATAAACAAATCTTCCCACATTATGGACGAATGCGAGCAAGAAGCAACTCAATGAATTCAAATTAGGATATTAACTTAGAATATAACTACTCTTATAAATAAATTAGGAGTTAATAGATATCATGTTTCATAGGGAGATAAATATCTTATGTATCTAAGAAACTAAATGTGTTCGGGAAAAGTCCAGGAAATTGATAGCTTATATTTTAAACTTTCGGTATTTAGAGTTGTATTATAAATGATGTTGATGTGATTATAAATAGGAGCTTGAAGGACAATATTGTAAAAATCAATAGAATTAGAGATTGAATTATAGCTTTAAAGATTATTATTTATGGTAATATTATTAATATTTTAAGTATTTATGCTCTTCAAATAGGTTTAAATATATGTTTAAATGAAAAATTTTGGAATGACTTAAAAGAATTAAGACAAAAGATGCTTCTTGAGAAAAAAAGTATTTATTAGAGGAGATTTAAATGGACATATATTGATAGAGTGGTAGAATATTTTAAAAGCATTTATTGTTGCTATGAGTTTGGAGTGACTAATGAAAAGATTATATTGGATTTTATTTTAACTTATAATTTTGTAATTGTTAATATCTTATTTAAGAAAAGAGAAGAATATATTATCACTTATAAGAAAGAATGGACCTAGTAAAATGTAGATTGACTATTTTCTTATAAGAAAATAGATCACTTAGATTGTAAATATTATTTATTCCGGGTGAAAGTTTAAGTATCTAGTATCGACTATTGATTTTGGATTTTAAGATGAAGCATTCGAAGATGAAAAATAAAATGAAACATTATCTTTTGATTATATGGGAGGTACTTAAAGAATGCTAATAAAAATATTATTAAGAGTAAGCTACAAGTCTTAAAATTTGTGATGTTTGTAAGGAAACTAATATTATGTGAAAAAAAAGTAACAAGAAATATTAAGCAAATTACAAAAAATATACTTGGAGAATCAAAAGAAAAAGCTCTTATTCGTAAAAAAATTTGGCCGTGGGGTCATAATATGCTAGGAAAGATAAAAAATTTAGAATTGAGAAAAATATGAAGTGGCTCATAGGGATTTTAAGAAAGCAATATGTAATGCAAATAATTCAACATTTAGTAAATAGATAAAATACAGAAGATATTGAAAGATATATGTATAAGTTAACCAAACAAAGAAATACTACAAGTAAATATTTAGTTTAAGTGAAGTGCATTAAGGGTAAAGATATAAAAATATTTTTCTTAGAAGATAATATTCAATATAGCTGGATGAGATATTTTGATAAAATCTTCAATGACGGTATGATTGATTTTAATGACTTTAGTATCTTAAGTAAAATAAAGATATTTTATTTTTGTCATTGCGTTAGTAAAATTGAAGTTGGTGAGGCTTTAAGGAAAATGATGTGCGGTAAAGTAGTAAGATGTGATGATATTCCAATATAAGTGTGAAAATGATTAAGAATGAATGAATTTTTTGGCTTACTAAATTTTTAAATAATATTTTAAAGATTAAAAAGATGTCAGATGAGTTAAAAAAGAATATATTAGAAATTATTTTTAAGATTAAAGGAGATCCACAAGAGTGTGTAAGTTATAGAAGAATTAAGTTAATGCGCCATACATTAAAATTATGAGAGAGAATAATTGATAATAGATTATGATGTGATAGAAAAGTTTCTCAAAACTAATTTGGATTTATGCCGGGTAGGTCTATTATGGATGTTATATATTCGTTGAGAGGTTTGATGAAGAAATATAGAGAGAGTAAGGATGATATACATATGATTTGTTGATTTAGAGAAAGCACATGATAAAGTTCTAAGGGAAGTGCTTTGGAGTACTTTAAAAAAGAAAGAAATTAATATTGTGTTTATTCAAGTTATTATGGATATGTATATTGGAGTTGTTGCTTATGTTCAAACACAAGGAGGATTGCCTGGTATTTTCCTATTTTAGTTGGATTACATCAAGGATCAGCTTTAAGCATATATCTTTTTATTTTAGTTATGGATGTTCTTATTAGATAGTTATAGGAGGATGTACGTTGGTGTATGCTTTTGTTAATGATATCATTTTGTTAATAAGATTAGAGAGGGAGTTAAAAAAAAACTTGAATAATGGAGGTCAGCCTTAGATTAGATCTAAAACTGAGTAAGTGGAGTGTCATTTTCATAGATCTAGTGGCGGGGTTCTCATAATGGATGATCAAGTCATTAAAATGAGTGAATGTTTTAGATATCGCGAGTCTATTGTTCAAAGTGATGTTGAAATAGATGAGGATGTTATTAGTAGAATTCAAGTTGGGTGGTTGAAGTGGAAGAGTGCATCGAGCTTGTTATGTGATAGAAAGTACTGCTTAGATTTTAGGGAGAATTTTATATGATAGTGGTGAGACATATAATGCTTTATGGTGCAAAATATTAACCAATAAAAGAGGAACATAAAATTAAATGATATGTTGTGGAGATGAGGATGCTTAAGTGGATGAGTGGTTTTACACTCAAACAAAATGCGAAATGAATATATACGTGAAAAGGTTGGAGTAGTTCCAGTGGCGGATAAAATTAGTGAGAGTCATCTTAATATAATTTGGTCACATTAAATGTCGGCTATCCAATAACTTAGTTAGGAGAATAAATGTTTTAGATTCAACTTATGTTAAAAAAAGATAAAGGTAGAACTAAAAGATTTGGTTAGGGAGCATAAAATGATTTTATTTTATTAAAATTAAATGAGAATATAACATTTAATAGTACACAATGGAGAAAAATGATTCATATAGCCTACCCTATGTAGTGGGATAAAGATTTGTTGTTGTTGTTGCATATATAATTGGATGATGGCTTTTGCTATAATATTGATGATTTAGTGCTTTATGTAATGTGATTGAGAAGATTTAAAATTTCTTCAAATAGATTTTGGACAAAACTCTGTTACTTGCTTGACTTAATCTGACTTATTATCAGATATATGTTATATCAGGTTGGGTCATGACTAAGAAATTTTGGTTTCAGAGCAATGATCAAGAAGAAATTGATTAAGTACAAAGCTATAAGATTGATTTTGAGATTGCTAGAAATTAGGTAGTTTTAAGATTTATATTTTACTTTGTTTAGGTATACATGTGCACCATTTTGATTTATTGAATATAATTTTTAAGGTTTAATAATATCATGATTATGATCTTATGGATTCCTATGAATAGAAAATGACTATTAGGCAGGATTGTAGTAGTCATTACTAGTGTGGAGTATTGCAAGGATTATGACATCAGATTGTATGATGCAATTTGCTAGTTTAATTGCACAGTTAATGGGAGATGCATAGAGTAGGATGCTTATTGGTAGAGGAAGGAGATAAGCACCTATAGATGTTCTAGAGGCTAAAGCCATCTCACTCTTCAAAGTTACAGTGGAGTCGTAGATAACATAGTATTGGCTATTGTTGATAGAAAATATTTTTGATTAAATACAGTGTCTAAATAGTCATAAGGTACCATTGCTTATATTTTTTTAAGGGTGAAGCAAAGCGCTAGTGGTTAGGACAATAGAGTAAAAAATTTTAGGGTAGACTGACTTGTTTGATTTTTTAGAAGTTTATGAATATTTCAGAGAATGATTTGTTTCGTCGTTTGTTAGACAAAATATATATGATGCTTTCATGAGACCTGCACAAGGGAGTAATAATGTTATGCGATATAAGGCTAATTTATTGCTTTGACCATATATGCTCCACCAATAGTTAGTATTATCGAGGAGAAGTGCTATTGCATTCTATGACCCAGATGATTTGAGACATCCATTGGTCCAATTGAGGATTGAGGATTGAGGATTAAGGATTTTATAGATTTAGTGAAGAGAGTGAGATTGGTAGAAAATGACTCAGCGATATTATGTAGGCTGTGGTTTCTCCCACATGCTCATACACATCATAACATGCCTCAATCTTCAATTTTTAGTTATTGTCATATATTTCATAATACTCATTTGGTCTCCTACATGTTCTATCTCTTTATCTGAAAGAGGGTGTAATCATGTATCTCCTCTACTTCTTCATCCACTCCATTTTCCTCTTCTTCTTTTTCCTCAATTTCATTTAGGAAGATAAGCTTTGCCTTTCATTTTTCTTATACCCCTTTTTATGACACTTAAAGTACACTATGTAATTATTCTTAGAAGATGATTTAGAGGTATTTTTATTGGGTTGGGTGTTAGAGGATGAAATGTTCAGGTTGTAATGCTTGATTGGAAGAATTTGGATCTTTAAATCTAAATGAAAAAGCTGCTTTCTTATGCGTTTTTAAATCCTTAAGAGTTTGTAAGTTTTTTATCTCCACCTCATTTTTAGTGTCACTCTTATTGGTTAACTGTCACTCTTGAAATGCAAATCAAATCCTAAAAAATATTCATGTACTCAACTACTTGTATATTACTTCGCCTTAATGTCATCAACTATTCATGCAATTTATTCTCATGATTTCTAAGACAATATTTGACTTTTAAGTATTTTTGTTTTCTCTAAGTAAGAATGTTTCTATTTAGCCTATCTTCTTTAAGTAAAATATTATTGCAATAGATTTTAGACCTATAAGTTTCATTTGCACAAATGCAATCCTCTAATAATCGCCCGTCTATTACCATTTAGTGAATTCATCCATTTTGGTTGTCTAAAAATTTTTTAGGACCACAGACTTCATCCTAGGTTGGGGCATCAATCTTAATCTTTTTAATGGGCTTATTTAAAATCTTAAACTATTTATGTTAGTCATTCATAAAGGGCATAGGATGTCTCCTAAGGTGTATGTGGTCTCTATGATTTTTTTTGAGCTCCTCTCCTAATGTGTTAGCCTCAACAAGATTTTGAACTATAGGTAGGGTTTCTATCCTAATGTTCAAATTTTAAACTTGTGTGGTTAGATTCATGACTATGTCTTGAATCTTATTAAATTTTTTTTCTCAATTTATAAGACTTTCATATACTCAATTATTTAAGTTATCCATTTGATCTTTGCTAGCCAATTTAGAGGGAATGATGTTATAAAAAGAGTAGCAATATGAAACATAATTTTAATTTTTAATTTTAAAATATGTAATGATGCTTAGTGATTTTATGATGAAGTAAATTCAAATAACAAATCAAAATGATGTTTAAAAGCTTTCATTAAATTCAAACATAATTGAAAATAAAATAGCTCAAAATTAATATACTAAAACTTAAATAAAACCCTAAGTAGTCTAACGTGAGTTCTCCCTTGCTAATGTGAATTAAGATGAGGGTTTAATTGCTTTAGTGGATCACTCTCTCACTGATTTGGAGTCTCTCAAGTCAATTTAGGTTAAGGGGTAATGGTTATGTTAATAAAATTTGATCTAACTAATTGACATTAAGAGATGAATTGATAGAATTGACTTAAATATGCAATCTACCACTTCTTTTGCAATAGAAGATAAAATACGATAAAAAGGTAAATTAGCAACTCCAAGTATAGAGAAGAACCTCTTAGGAATTCAACTCCACTCTTTACAAGTACTTCATCATCCACTCCAATCCTCACTTTCCAAATCTGTTGATTAAAACCTAAGATTTTGATATCAAATATGATGTGGGCAATGATTGGGTTACTTGGGCTGACCAATTTAGTGGATGTGGGCTCTCTTAAGATGCCTAGGAGAGTGAGAAAGGGACTAATAATGTTTAATTTGGAGTGTTCAAGTCACAAGTCATTAGAGCCGACCAAACCTAGACAAAGAATAAATCCAAATTTGGATTCTCAAATTAAAACAACTACTAATCCATCCACAGAACTTCAAATCATTTTAAATAAAAAGGAAAATGTAGATAATGAAATCTATTTATGATATGAAGGTTTCATTAAATTTTATGGGGTGTAGATGTTTATTTTTGAATTTTCCTAGGATTAATCACAAAAAAATCCCTTTGATCGATAGATTGAAGTGAAACTTAGTGTTGATAAAACTTGGGAAAACAATATCATTAAACATAAATTAACAATTGGACAGGAAAGACAAGAATGTTTGTTATAATTCTAGAGAATTTCATAGGATTTTATGGGGTTAATATTAACAAAAATTAGACTGGGTCAATTTTACCTCAGATCTAGGTGACCACAATGGTGACTCAATTTTTGATCTTTTAGTGGGAGAATTTTATAGAGAATAATGTTGTAAGATAGTATACTTCATTAATACACACCAAAAAAAAAAAATCTAGAAAAGATTGACACATAAATTTTAGACTACTCACCAAAGTATCATCAAAGCAAGGATCATTCAATCCTCCTCCAGGGTTGGCCGGACACCAAGCCCTAACAACGTGGAAACTTATTTCCAAATTTCATTTAGAACATTACTGAAATTTTCATTTCAGAGAATTATGTTTTTAAATAAAATTTATATAATAATATTTCAAAAAAACTAAGTGAAGGAAATAGTTGGAGACATGGGGGAAAAAGAGGGAATTGCTAGTTGGAGAGGATCCACTTTTGTAATTATCAAACTCCTATGGCTAGCCCTCCTATTTTAAATTCAAATTAATTAATTAATTTATATTTTTTTCTCATTAAACGTCTAACTTTTTCTCAAATTACACAAGTAATCTTAAAAGATAAATTATTATATAACAAATCATATATGAAACATAAATTAAAATTAAAATCATACATAACAAAATAACACATGAATATAAAAAACACACATAAATAAGTGTAATAAATTCATTCTCTTTTCTTTGATTTACTTCTTGTGTTTTGACCTTTCATATCAATTGTAGTTTCTTTTTTTTTTGTTGTTTTTTTTTTGTTTTTTTTTGTTTTTGCTTAAGCCTTGGTAGTAGGATCACATCTATTTGTATCATCTGGTACTACATTTTTCCTAGGCTCTAAATAACTCTTCTTGGAAGAGTTGAAATCTAAGTAGTCTGCTACAAACTCTAGAGTTAGCTTCTCCTAATCACTTAATTATGTGTCTTCAATAGGTATCTTGTCCCTCTATCTCACAAGGAACTTATGATTTTCATTCTAATTTGCTTCATTTATAATGATGTGATTCGCCTTAAAGAATAAATGTTGAGTTCACATCCATAGAGAGTGATTTTGTTTTTTTGCAAAAGAATTATTTTGTGTATTTGCATGTTTGCTAACTCCTTCAAATGATATCAGATCTTCAACATTAAAATATGGTTAATAATTTTTTTTTGATAATTCAAGAATATATGTATTTGTGTCAATTTTTCTAATGATCTTAAATGACCTACATACCCTAGCCTGCAATTTTCTATATTTTGTGGATGAATACCTTTCAAGATAGATTTTATTTAATACATGATTACCCATATTGAATTTTTTAAAAGTTTTATTATTATTCTTGATTTCAACATATTATGCATCAGTAACTTCCAATTGTTGTTTGACATTTTCATGATGTCTTTGAAAATTCTTTGTAAGTGTAAATATTGACCCTAAAATTATATATGAAGGGATGCTAGCAAGGTCGTTAATTTTCTTAGGATTATAGTCATAGACTCTCTCAAATTGTGTCTTATTAGTGGTCCAGGAGAAAGTATTATTATAAGTAAACTTAGCTGTAAGAAGATGAAGATCCTAATTTTCTAATTTTTTATCACTAAACTTCTCAAAAGGTTTTCTAAAGTTATGTTTATTGCCTCAATTTGACCATCAATTTGGGGGTAAGAAGAAAATTTTAGTGTTGTGCCCATTAGCTTCTATAATATTTTTCAAAAAATATAATACAAACTTTATATCTTTATTAGAAATAATTGTGAAAGAGAGTTTCTATAATCTAACAATCTCTTTGAAAAGTAACCTTGCTATAGGAGATATATCATTAAATTTTGGGCAAGATAGGAAGTGAGTCATCTTGAAGAAAGTCTACCACAACAATGATATTATGTCCTCTAGGTGTCTTAAGAAATACAAAATCCATGTAAATATTCTCCTAAGGTCTGAATAGAATAGATAAAACACAATATTTCTCTATTTTCTATTTAGTATTTTTGGCTTTCCTATAAATATAACACTAAGTCACCGCTCTTTCAACATCTTTTTTTAGAGATGACCAATATGTTCTAATAATTGTACTGTTTTTAACTTTTCGAAGTGTCTTGCTACTTCGCTTGAATGTAACTTTATGATAAAGAATGTTTGTTGAAGTCCTGAAGATGCCTAATCTCTTCCTTTTATATAGATATCTATCAATCACTATATTAGTCACTACTTAAACTGTCAAAAGATAAATTCTTTTGAGCACACTCTAAATATATGAAGTGAAATTTGAGCATACTTAATAACCATTCTTTAGTCTCCCAAATTGTAGAATTTAAAATTCTAAAAAATGATTATCAAATTGATTTTAGAAAGTGCATCTACAAGCATATTCTCTACCTTAGACTTATCTTTATGAATAAAAGGTATTTTACCCATTTTGCATGCTTAAAGTTTAACTTTCTTTGAATATTGATAAATTTTAGAGCACGGTGATCAGTGTTAAGGATGAACTCTCTATGTAATAGGTAATGTTTTTAGTGTTTTAAAATCTTAACAATAAGTTGAAATTTAATATTATATGTAGATTACCTTTATTCTGCATCATTCAACTTTTTGATAGAAGGTTATTAGATGATTTTTTTGACTAAATACACCTATACTACGCTAGATACATCACAGGTGACCTTAGATGTTTTAATAAAATCTAGAAGTTAAGAACTGGTGATGAGGTCATAAGGGTTTTTATTTATATATTTCATGACATTCTGTGTAGATGTAGTCTAAAAAGAATTTATCCTTCAAAATATTTGTAATTGGTGCTACAATTGTTAATGACCTTTTGAAGAAGGTTGTTAGTCATAAAAACTACATACATCAATAAAATTTCTAGGAGATGACCTATTTAATATGGCTTGAATTTTTACAGGGTGTGCTTTCAAGCCATTTGTAGCCATTGTGAATTCAATAAATGTAGCCTTTGATTGACAAAAGAAGCATTGCTTAAGATTGATATAAAACTTAGCTTCTTTTAGTTTGATTAGGGCTAATCTTAAGTGGTCTAAATGCATCTTCTCACAAGAGTTAAAGTGTCAAAGATAAAAATATCATCAAAATAGACCACTAAGAATTTTTTAATATAAAGTTTCAGTATTATGTCATCAGCCTCATGAATGTGCTAGATACATTAGACAAACCAAAAGACATATCTAGTCATTCATGTAGTCCATCGAGGGTTTTGAAAGCTATCTTTCACTTATGCTCGAGATTAATCTTGATTTGATGATACCCACTTTCAAGATCAATTTTGGATAAGAGATTTGCATTTTCACTAAGATCTAACATATCATTCAACTACTTTACTATTAATACACATTCTCCAATTATTATTTTTCTTTGATGTCATCTGGTAGTTCATATGGGTACATACCACTAAACTTAGATAGAAGGGGAGAATCAATTTGAGATATGTGATACTTTTGGTGTATCCTTTGCAACTTCCCTCACATGAAGTAAAAAATATGATGGGATCAAAAAACTCTCTAAACATGATGTTGAATCCTATATTTTTAAATCTGATGTCTAAGGATAAATATGAAGGGGTAAGACTTACTAAGTCAAGATTAGAACTAATCTCCCAAATAGTAGGGATGATAATACCATCAAATGAAGTTTTGCATTCTTCTTCTAATTACCCTTTGGTTGGTTGTTAGAACTATAATTGAGTGATAAATGCAACTTATCTCAAATCATTCTTACAAAATTCTATTTGATTCTGGTGCCAATCATTTTTTAATAGCTAGTAAGTTTTTTATTTGTTTAGATTTATCTGTCATTACATTGTAAATAAATCTATTTATTATATTTCCTACTGAAGATTGTATGATCGTTAAGAATGCATGTATGTATAGTATTGAGGTTTCTAATAGGGAGTTAAAAATTTAAACTCATAATATTATCTTTGATTGAATTTGATGTCATCTTGGGAATAGATTGATTGAGTAAATATGAAGCTCATATCGATTGCAGTAAGAAGAAAGTAACTTTATGTTTGAATGGTGAAAAAATTATTTTCAAGGTGTTAGAGGAGTGTTATCATCTATGCTATCAGCCCTACAACTTGATAAGTTATGGAATAAAGGAAATCATATATATTTTTTCATATGTGAAGGATAAGAATAAATCATCACATTCATTAGAAGACGTTCATGTAATAAATGAATTCCGTTAGTAAATTTGCCACCTAATTTAGAAATAAAATTTTGTATTGGGGTGTTTCCTAGTATTTCTCCAATAACCAAAGACCTTATATAATGACACTAAAAGAGTTGCAATAGTTAAATGTTCAATTACAAGAGTTTGTGGATAGTCATTTTATCAAATCTTGTGTTTCTCCATCGGTGCATCAGTGTTATTTATGAAGTAAATGATTTACATCATGTAGATATGTATTGATTATAGAGAGGTAAATAAGGTTACTATCAAGAATAAGTGTTTATTATTTATAATTAATGCATTATTTAATTAGTTGGAAGGTGTGTTTGTATTTTTAAAGATATATCTGAGATTAGGATATCATCAATTGAAAGTGAAAGATATATCGAAAACAACATTCAGTATATGTTATGGTTATTAGTAAGTCTTAATTATACCTTTTGGTGTGACTAATGTATTTGACATATTCATGGATCCGATGAATCAAAATTTTAAGTCATATCAATTTGTAGTTGTATTTATTGATGATATATCAGTGTATTAAAAGAATTAAAGAACATCATATAAACTCATTTGAGTTTAGTGCTTGAGATATTAAGTCATTAAAAATTATATGCTAAATTTTTAAAATGTGAGTTTTAGTTATGAAGTATATCTTTTTTGAGGTCATATAGTAAATGAAAATGAGATAGCTGTAGACTCTTAGAAGTTTCAAGTTATTACTAAATGACCAAAATCTATAAATGTATTAGAAGTGTGCATTTTTCTTAGTATATAAAAGTTTATTATAAGTTATTCTCAAATTGCAGTTCCTTTGATTAGTTTAACACAAAAAGTAGTGTCGTTCGAGTGAACATTAAAGTGTGAAGAAAGTTTTTAGAAGTTGAAGAATTGCATGCTGTCAGCACCTATATTGACAATTGAAGTTAATTTTGAAGGATTTCAAGTATATAATGATACATCTTTGAAGGGCTTGGTTTGCGTGTTGATGTAAGATAGTAAAGTGATTGCTTATGCTTTTAGATAGTTGAAGTCATATGAGAAGAATTATTCTACTTTTAATTTGGAGTTGTTTGCTCACTCCTATTACATTTACATGTCTTTCAAGAAAGGGTAAAAAACTAATAGAGTGAATCTTGATACATTTGTATTTTATTATAGATATATTTTTATGATTATGAATTATATGTTTTTTGTAGGAGTCATTTGAACATTATGATCATTATATATGAAAGTTTTTGTTGTAAATAGTTCTAATGTGTGTGTGTCTATGTGTGTCTATATATATATATATATATATATGTATGTATATATATTTGGATGATGACTTCATGAGACACCTTTGAAGGTGTCATAATAGAAATCAACAATGTATATATTGACTCCTCGCTCTTTGGTGACAAAACAAGCAAATCACATAAGAAAATGAGGACTTCGGGGTCAATAGGATAGGATGACGAGCTGTCATTTCTTGCAAAGAACAAGTATTAATAGAAATCCTTAAGAAATTAAAATGGAAGGTAGGGATGAGTTCTTATGGTACAATAATTTATAGATCTGGCCACCCTTCAAGAAGTAATCAATGTTAATTGTCCTCAACTTCAACTTTGGAGGGACGCCTCCTCCACATGAGTCAATTTATGAGGACAACCCTTGCCTTTTCAAAGGGGGTCGGGTTGGTTGGTATGGGCCAATTGATTGTGCTTTTGACAAAGAGGAATTGAACCCTTTAATTCCTCACTTTGTTTGCCAGGTCCAACATTCTCATTTGGACTCCCGAGAAATGGATAATACCATCTCGGGAAATAATTTGGTGAAACAACACCAAGCTCCTGGGAATCTCCTCTTTTTGCAAGAGGGAGATGAAAGTAACTACACCACTAATGACTTCAACAAAAGATGAGCTAGCACCAGTCCATAAAAATTTAAGATGTTAGCCAATTTGGCACAAATTAGAAACATTAAACTGTCTGAAATGATCAGAAGGATCACAAAACTCATTCTCATAGACCGTGTTAAATCACACATCTTCATTCAAAACTCACATTGAATAGTTTACATTGTCATAACAATACCCAAGAATGAAAAGTTAGCCATCATATCATGTGCAGTGTAGGCTTCATAGTACTTTATGTCCAAGAATGCTTGAGTGCACTTCTTTGTTGTTGCCATAACCATACTCATAGAAATGGCAGAATATTCGCCCAAAAGAAATTCACTACAATCAATGATCCTATCTATTTCCTCGTGTGGTAGTTGTAGGCGAAGCAATTAATTTATCAATTTATGGAGTGATATTTGATCAAACATTAAATGAAAAATCCTATGATTTCATTACATAATTCCACAAAATCTCAGTGCCAAAATTTGTGACAAGACAATAAGTAATAAACTTGACACAAGCAAGAAGAAAAATTAACTCGACACTAGATAAAATGTAAATGTGAAGATACACATATTTGAAACAAATGAACTCAACAAGAAAAGAAATTTATTTATAAATAAAAAGTTGTTTACAATGCACTTGCTACTAACTCTAAGAAATTACATAAGTATAGGGTCTAAAATAAATCAGTGGAGATACCCCCCATCTTTATTAAATATTGTAGACAAAGTTGTTGCTTGCAATAAATTGGGCGAACCCAGGCAACTCGTAACTTTGTCGAGCGGCGATCACCATAGCATGTCACTCCCTCAGCTCTTGCAATGAAAGGAAACTTGAGATAGCCATTGCCACTGAACTTGCATCTTGCTATAAGAGGCTAATCTTGTAGTGCAAGATGGCGAGCTCAGCTCGCAACTCAGCCACCTTGACCTCCTCTTGCTGATGACAGGTGCTCTTGTTGCAAGCTAGAGGTAGGCACTTCTTGTTCCTCTGAGGAAGGGGAACTCGCCATCTCAATAGAAGAGTGGATATGATTTGTCACCTCTCTATCTAAGTTAATCAGCTCCCCTTCTTAATAAAGAGCTACCCCAATCGATATAGGGACCATGCCGTGAGGAACAAAAGCTTGAGAGCTTGCCCATAGGAGCAGTCTCTTCCAATGAAATCGTTCTTATAGAACAAGATGAAGTAGCAAAATTAATAACCTTAAACTCATCGGTTCTTGGCATCTCCACAATGTGGTTCACCAAGTGTGTTGCCCTAGGATTAAGAAGCCATTGGGAGACTAGATATGCTTCTCGTTCATTTGGTGCTTGACCCAGTGACTTACTCTAGGAAAGGTTTAAGCTAGGCCCATGAAAAATTGTACTCGTCCATCTATTGATAAGAAATGCTTCAACTATTGACACTCCTTTTAAGACAGTTGGTTGGAGACTACTTGTCTTTGACGAGGCCATAATGCTCATTAAACTAGCTTGTAAGTAGTCAAAACTTAGTTCATTCTCTTAAAAAATAACATGTTACAAAATGCAATAAGACTATCTCAGTGAGACAATCTTCAACTAACTCACAGTGCACTGGTGAGAGTTGTTCACCATCTTATTTACTTTCCTAGTTTCTAGTGGCACCTCCTCCTTTTCTTGAGGTGCACTTGGCGCAGCAAGAGCGTGAACACCCAGTCGAGATGCTTTAACAAGCATCACACCCACTCCCAACATTGGAGCGACCTTTATGGAAGCTATAGTTGTCACTACAGAGTGACTAAGAATTTTCCACTTGTTTTAGTAGTGACTTGACATTTCTTCGCCTTGTGGAGATCCTCAAGGCATCATCATTGACATCATCAGCAGCTTATGAGAACCCATATCACATAAAGAGAACTCAAAAAGTAGAAAATAGAAGACCAATGAGTTGCTTAACACTTCACCGCGACAATTTATGGGCATGTGTTATTTGAACTATCATATATACAATCAAACCAAAAGTGATGTAGTATGATTCTCAATGGTTTCTCTCAAATAGTAAATGTGTCAATTCTTGAAAAAATTATTGTCGTTGACATGATATCATATTTATCTTTAATTCTCTCGATCTTTTGTAAGTCGCATTTACAAGTAGCCAGAAAATTGGGGAACCAAGTGTATACTCTAGGTATACCACCAACAAAAGACTCTCTTAAGGAGGGCAAGAACTTGGACTAGGCATAGGCAAAATTGACTCAAATATCTCGCCAGCTCGCTATCAATTCGGCGGTTAAGGGACGCATTGCTAGTTTACCTTGGTAGGGAATTTTCCATCTACTAGGATGACTTGCCTAACTCGTTTGCGGGACTCGCCCAACTTGTTAAATGGGCGACTTCTACAAGACAACCGATCACCCACTTGCTCTCATAATAACTCGATAAGGACTGTAATTGTGAATTCGCTAATATATGGACCCAGGCGAGTAGATCCAAACAAATAGCCACATTGATGTACATGCCTATATTTTATTTATCTTTGGAGTTTGTGTATTTTTCTTTTATTATCCATAAGTTTCATGTAGTTTCATATGTATCCCTCTGACCATATAAATAAAGAGTTCAGAGACATCCTAGGAACCTTTTGTCAGATTCTCTAATCTTTATGATATTTTTAGAGTTCTGAAGTGATTGAGATCCCCTTACAATTCTTGTATTAATATATATAATTCTCTCATTTAGTCATCAGCATAATGTATATGTTCTCATTTTCTTTTTCTACCCCTACTTCTCATAGCAAGACTTGCAAGTATGCTTATGTATCTATGGATAAATCAGGACTGAAAACCACAAACAAGATGGACTTACCTGAAGATGATAAGTTGTCGGTCTAGACAAGGATCAACTTAGATGACAACTACTTAGATAAGTTGTCGGTCTAGATAACAACTACTTGTTAGCTCGCCATTAACTTGAGAAATCATAGACATGCCACTAGGCCCCCATAGGGGACTCGCTGCCTACATGGGTGGCACACTTAACTTGCTTAATGAGCTTGCCCATCACGACAAATGGCCGACCTCTACAGAGAACTCACATGATACTCACCCATACCACAACTCAACAGGGACTCAAATCTCAGACTTGCTCTAGACCGTAGTGAGTTCATCCATTGAAGGAACCATATCATCCAAAGGCCATATCTCAGCTACATCATATTATAATATACATGTTAGTATATGATTATTCATTGAGTCCATGTTTTTTTTATTATTTTATGAGTTCCTTGTTGCCTTTTATGTTGCCCTCTTAACTCTACAAATTAACTAGTCTAGAGGCATGTTTGTAACTTCTCTCTTTTTGGACTTTTTTTTTCTTTTTAGGCTCTCTAGGGTCTTTTTAGGCTTTTTTGAAATTTTTTGTTATTGAGATGATTCTATAGCTCTTGTACTCAGATTGTTATTATACTCCCTATTCATTGATATAGTTGACATATTCTCACTCTCACCCTCTCTACCTCCTGTTTCTCATAGCAAGACTCACAAATAAGGTCTGATGTCAACCGACGAATAAATTGAGATCAAGTAATGCTTAAAATGTAACAAGATGTAAGCACAGGTTCTGCCAACATAAAATCAGGCAATCCAGAAATACCCAATCACAGGCTTTATTATGTCAATTTATATTCTCTTTTTCATATTTGGAACCCATTAAGTTGTGGTGCAATAATCTCATGATGTTCTTTTCCTTCATCATATCTCAGAATTTTAATTTTCTAATTAGTCTCTACTTCATTTTTTGTACACTTACAAGCTTGCTTGACTGCTTATATTTTTACTAAATAAGCATTGCTAAATTTAGTGGAAACATCAATAAATGCAATGAAATATCAATTATCTCCTCTTAGTAAAAATCCCATTCATTTCTTGTAGATTAAACTGAATTAATTCTGTTATCTCTTGATCCCTTTATACGGACTTTAAGTAGTTTCTAGGTTGTTTAGATTGGCCGCATGTTTCACATTTATGTGCATGATTACTTGCTTACTGTGGAATCATATCCATCATCTCAAAGCTCTCGATTGTATTTAAGATTCACATGCCTATACTATGATCCATACCACATACAAATTATTCTGAAGGAAAAACCGAGAAAGCTGCATCATCCATCACATTTAATTTAAATGGTTAATCAGTCACATTGTATTTCCCTACAAATTCGGGTATAACCGTTTTGGAAATACACAATCTAGAATTTGTACTCGGAGAATTGGCATGACCTCTTCTGATAATGTAACTGCTAGCAGATATGCTGATGCTTGGGGAGTGTTTCAAGCAATGGAAATCAATAATATCCAACCAGATCATGTGACCTGCTCCATTCTGATAACAACAATGAGAAAAAGTGGTCGATGCGCAAAAGATGCTTGGGATTTGTTCGAACGCTTGAATAGAAAAGGTATCAAATGGAGTTCAGAAGTTTCCGGTTCATTGATAAAAACCTTTTGTGATGAGGGGCTAACGAAGGAAGCCCTCATCATTCAGTCTGAGATGGAGAAGAATGGGATCAGATCAAATGCCATTATATATAACACCTTAATGGATGCTTATAGTAAATCTAACCAGGTAGAAGAAGTAGAAGGCCTTTTCAAAGAGATGATGACGAAAGGACTAAAACCAACCACCTCGACATATAATGTCTTGATGGACGCATACAGTAGGAGAATGCAACCTGAGATAGTTGAAGATCTTCTTTTGGAAATGCAAACTTTAGGCCTGAAACCGAATGTGAAATCCTACACTTGTCTTATAAGCGCTTATGGGAGGCAGAAACAGATGAGTGAGAAAGCTGCAGATTCCTTCTTGAGGATGAAAGCTGCAGGAATCAAGCCAACTTCTCATTCTTATACTGCTCTTATACATGCATTTTCTGTCGGTGGTTGGCATGAAAAGGCATATAGTGCATATCAAAGGATGGTAAGGGAAGGAATTACACCATCCATAGAGACTTACACTGCTCTGCTTGATGCATTTAGGCGTGCTGGTGAAACCAAAATGCTAATGGAAATCTGGAAAACGATGATCACAAATAAAGTTGAAGGAACTAGAGTTACTTTCTATATTCTATTGGATGGATTGGCTAAGCATGGTCTCTATGTCCAAGCAAGGGATGTGATCTCCGAGTTTGGAAAGTTTGGTCTACAGTCAACTGTAATGACCTATAATATTTTGATGAATGCATATGCCAGGGGTGGGCAGCATTACAAGTTGCCACAGCTGCTCAAAGAGATGGCTGCTCTAGAATTGGAGCCTGATTCCGTTACTTACTCAACAATGATATATGCATATCTACGTGTTCGTGATTTTACCCGTGCATTCTATTATCACAAACAAATGGTTAAAAGCGGGAAAGTACCTGAAGCCAGTTCCTACCATAAACTGCGGGCTATTTTAGATGTGAAAGCAGCCACAAAGAATAGGAGGGATAGAAGTGCCATTCTTGGTATAGTTAATAGTAAAATGGGTTTGAAGCCAAAGAAGGGCAAGAAAGATGAGTTCTGGAAGAACAAAAAGAAGAGGTCCATGATGAAAAATTATCAGCCACTGATCAGCACTAATGGCTTTTTATATTGTTTTTGATGCGCTGGAAGGATAATGGATTTATAGGAATGAGCTTTAGAAACGGTTTTTTGTTTTCTTTGGTTAGCGTATATGAAGATGAGGTTTTATTTTTGGAATAGCATTCAGCTTTTAGATTTTAATACTCCAAGTCCTTTCAGCCCGGCCACAGTAGTGACTCAGTACATTGGATGGCTTGCATGTGTCCATTGCGTACAGACACATGACAATTATAAACAGGTATCATTTTATCTATAAATCTGTATGTAATAGCATTTACTTGTTAAATTAGTAGATTTAGTCGTTCCTTGTAAAGGCTTTATGCTATTGTCTATTTTATTCTTTTGTAACCCAAACAGCCCAGGAAAAGTTCTGAAGTAGCAGCCTGTGTTGTACATGTTTCATCTCTTAAAATGGATGGCTCAACTGGAAGTGGAAGATTTTCAGGATGTCAAAGAATGGGGTCTCTAAAATATGTTCTTTTGGACAAAGTGAGATGGCTGCAATGAATGTGGTCCAGATCTAAGCTTCTACAAAGAATTATGCAACTTATTATCCTCTTGTCCAAGCTTCAAGCAGCAAGGATAAATCACCTCATGGTCTGGACTTACAAACACATTGTAGAAGTAGCAGTCAAGAATGTGGTATGGCTTCCATCCTTATTAGTTCTGTCTTTTGCTACCTTCTGATTATATTGTCCATAGTAATGTCAAAATGTGTCTTTTGCTGTCATTGATACTTATGTTCAGCCTGTGACATACTTTAAAATTAGCAGTGGATACATATAGATCAATCTTGTTCTGTTTTCTTTGTATTCTCCTTGAAAAAGAGAAAAACAACGGCTGTTTCCATTCTAGAAGTGCTGGCAGACAGTGGCTGCAGCTTCACCGCCGTGCAGCGGCAGCAACACACTAGACAAACTATTAAGAGGTTTGGGTTTCTGGCTAGCTACTAGGTCTGAACCTAAGTCTTGACGAGCTGTGGAAAATTCGACAGAGGGGCAGAAGCTCAGCTCTTTGTAGCGACTATTGTGCCCGAACTAAAGTCTTGTTGGGCTGTGGAAGATTCAATTTAGGAGAGGGAACAGAACTA
The DNA here is from genome assembly GCA_021442155.1 of Cymbidium sinense. Taxonomy (NCBI): domain Eukaryota; kingdom Viridiplantae; phylum Streptophyta; class Magnoliopsida; order Asparagales; family Orchidaceae; genus Cymbidium; species Cymbidium sinense. Next base: position 17,091,424 of record CM038221.1, on the reverse strand, counting down.
TTTTGGGGATGATTCTCTGATTTTATTTTGGAATAGAATGCTTATTTGTGAGCAAATACACCAGCAAATTATTCTTATCCACTTTATAAACAATCTAATTAAAGAAAATAAATGAAATTCCAATAAAAAAATGTCCGAATTGAAATTAAAATTAATTTTTATTAAAAATTAAAAATCATCCTTATTTTATTGTAATTTGAAATTGATGTAGTGGCATAGTTTTTAAAGCCTTCAATGCCCTCTATAATGTCTGATTGATGATCTGAACTATGGATTTTTATCAATATTCTGTTTGGTTTCAATGATGCGATCTTAGAATAACCACCGTTTTTTGTTTCATGTAGGAAGTAAATCATTACATACCTTCTTAACAAGATCTTTTGATATTTTCAAGATCTAATAATAAAATCTTGATCTTATTTGATTTGATATATTATTTATTGTATATAATCTTTTGATCATTGCTTTTTTTCATTGAGGATGATCTTTAAAATTAGAACTCTAAATGAGAGAGCAGCTAGCTTCTCTAGTGTATCACATAACTTTGCTTAGTAAATATCTCTTCCCACTAATACAAAATGTCTCCTTTGGCTTGTATTAGGTGGTAGTAGTCTCTGTTTCAAGCGGATGCCCAAATTTGAATGTAATTTTTTTCAGTTAGATCATCCATAACAAGTGGAGGTGAAAATGAGCCGAACATGAGCGAAATTTGAAAATGAGTATGCACGAATTCGCTTGCATTCAAAATTATTTGAGAACTTAGTTGTTTGTGTTCGCTGAATTAGTCGAAATAGGCTAACATGGCTTGCTTTTGTTCTAATTAGCTCAAAATTCTTTTAAAAAAATCTCAGAATTTATAGAAATAAATATAAAAAATGAAATAACAAACTATAATTTCATATTTTCATATATATAAAAATTTGAAATAAGGACCACATTTTTATATGGAGTCAAGCAATCTTCACGCTGAAGGTATATTACACCTTCCGAACTTCAAGAACTTGGTTTCAATTTCAGCACTGTTGACCCCTCACACATGACCTACAATCATCCTCATATTCAATTGTACATATTCATCTATGTAGATAATATTCTCTTAATTAACAATAACACCAAAATTATGGACAATTTAATCTACAAACTACAAAACACATTTCAAATATAAAATTTGGGATCTTCAACCACATTTTTAGGCTTCACATGCACCACTTGGCCTCCACCTCAATCAGAGAAAATTTGCTTTAGACATAATTGTGTTAGAATATTATCCTATAAACTCATTCAAAACCCCATCTCATCCAAATTCCCTCTTCACCAAAAGACCAACAAGAATATAGAAAAATATTGGACATTAGATTTGACATAGGTCTATAATAAATCACATGAGAATAAACCCCAAACCCTAAATATATCATCTAAATAGAGTTATCAAAACAAAATAAAATCCTAACAACAGCCCATAAACTCGAATCATACAAAAACACTATCCAAAACTCCAAAACCTCACCTTTAATCCATTTTCAAACATAAGATAGAGAATAAAATGAGTAAAAGAAAATGTACTTGATGCAGGAGGTAAGGAGAGTAAGAGATCATAAAAGAATGATTCAGATTAGATAGGCAAGACACGTGCAAAAGGGGTGAGCTCTTCTCTACGAACGAGAGAGGTGATGGATGAGAACGACTGACGAGGCGGCGACGACTCTAAGAACAAATGAAATCCTTAGGATTAGGGCTAAGAATCACGAATGAGGGAAAAAAGGCAATTGGCGCAAATGAAGAGTTAGGGTTTAGGATTTTGGTTTATATAGTATAGGATTTATGATTATTTAGTTAGAATTTTTTTAACTAAATATATTTTATTTAATTTCTATTAATAATCAAATATATATATATATATATATAGAATATATATATATATATATATATATATATATATATATATATATATATATATATATATATATATATATATATAATTATTTAATTATTTTGAGTCAAAATAAGCCGAACACGATCAAACAAAGGTCTATTTGTGTTTGGCTTGGTTGCTTCACAAACGAATAGTACACGAGCTATTTCATGAGCTAAACACGAGCTATGCACGAATGAATTTTTTTGACAGCCCTAATAACTAGAGAACTTCTGACTCATGATTAAGCATCAAAATTTTAGAATTCTTCAAATTCTTCATATTTATCAGTAGATAATTCTAACTTGTAAGCATTCTCTCCAATTTTAGAATATTAGGTCTAAATTTATTTAGCTTCAATTTCTTCTATTTACTTTGAGATGGCACAATGATTATGCCTTTTGTTTTTATTGGGTATTTTGTAGTTGCTTCATTACTAATATATGAATTTTGCCTGTGCTCTTACATATTCATAGAGCTTTTTCTTGATCAATGTTTACCGTGCCATTAAAAGAGATTAAAAAATGTTAGTTTAAATGGGCATTGTGGCAAGTACTCTAAGCATACTTTAAATGATGTCTTTGTTGTGAAGTATTAGGCTCTATTAATGGTGAATGGAAGGTATAATAGATTTTCATTCCAAATTTTGGATGTTTGTTGTTGTACCCTTATAATAAATGCAGTATGATTTTATTTAGAAATTTCTTTTGGTTGTCAATCTGTGGATAAAATGTGATACTTGTTAGTCTAATTTCCATCATGGCTTATAAGGCCTCCCAAAATCAACTCAGGAATCTGCCATTTCAATTAGATAAAGTGGAACTAGATAATCTAAATCATGTTCATACATGTTGGAAGAAAAGTATGATTCTTTCCTCATGTTTGATTATTGTTTCTCTTAGAATAAGCATTTTAAAAATGTGTTTCTGACCATATGAAGGTAATCATAATCTATTTTTGTTTTTGGAAACCTCCCAAGCAATTCATGGTGATGCTTGCCTATGGCCAACTCGGTATAAGTAGTTGTGTGTATGATACTAACCTCTTTTTTGTAGGTTTAGAGGTGCTATGAAGCAAGCATCTTCTAATGTACTTTCATTATGTTTCATGTTTAGTTAACAAATATAACCCAACATTTTGCATTGTCTTTTCCACTTGTGAATGTCCAACCACCTTGGATTATTTAGTGGACTCTCATATCTAATGGGCATGATCTTTAGAATCAAGTATTCAGAACTACCCTCAGTTATAGAGGGGCCATCTTTGAGAGCAAGTTCTTAAGGAGTCATATTCTTCAAGTCTTTCAATAGGGCTGCAAACAAGCCGAGAAGAGCCGAGTATGTGCGTGTTTGAGTGGTTGTTCAAGCTTGTTCGTGTAGAAATCGAGTATTTACAAAAGTGTTCAAGTTTGTTTGATTAGTTAATCAAACGATCATAAACGAGTTCCAATTGAGTCGAGCTGAGCTATGAGTAGTTTGTCAAACGCTTGGTTCTTTTGCAGCCTTATTTTTCAATATCTTTTTGATCAATGGGTTATTCTTGTACCATTAAGTAATTTTTTTTACACATGGCATTTAGCTTGTCATGAGAATGCTTCAAAGGTGGTGGAGAGAGCATTGGCTATTTTATTGGTTATCCCATAATTGTACTTATTCAGTTATTTGTTATATTTACTTGTTAGAAGTAAATTATCAACTTCATATATCAAGTCTACTATAATTTTGTATCTGTAAATAATAAAATAGGTTGTGATCTTATGTACAAAAATCTCCTTGTAACATAAGCACTTTGATATTTTACTATTTGGTATAATGATGATAACTCTTTTTTATAAGTAAGATAATTATGTTTTCTTTGAAACATCTTTGAATGGTAAGTAATGAGTCTCTCATCCTGCTTTAATATGGCCCCCATTTCATATTAATAAGCACTTTAATATTCCCATTTTCTTTTTCAAAAAGAGAAATGTATTCTTTTGTTAAACTCCATTGAAATTTGACCACACAATGGTCCTATTCAAAGCATGTGAAGGAGGCAAATATGTTTTAAAAAATGTATATGAGCTACATATTGATGTAATAACTATCATTGTCTTTTTTGCGCAAGAACATGTGGTAATCACTATCTTTGGCATAGGCACTCACGAACAACTCACCCATGCCTCTTGTTGTACATGCTCCTACGAATGCACCATTTGATCGCCCGTCATTAGCTTTGTACGTGCCTCGCTCTTCTACCCACAACCTCCACTATTATGGTTGTGTGTGTGCAATCAGTACTTGTTTGCCCATATAATTATGTCCTGTCAATGAGCAAAGCCACACCCTCTCTATAGTTGCATTTGTGCCCTCTCCATGTACACAATTCTGCCCTCTGCACATGGTACCCTCTTTATGCATTTTGTTTCCTCTCGACAGCGCGATCACACTTGCGCGCTTGGATGCCAATGGCTTTTGCGCATTCCACATGCTTACGTGCTTATGCTACCATGCATTCATCATAGTACATGCATGCTCACCAAAACATTATTCTATTATATATATATATATATATATATATATATATATATATATATATATATATATATATGTTAGTGCATATTTAAGGCCTCTTCTTTTGTAACAAGCATAACACAACAAAGGCATAGGAATCTGACTATGGTGCCTCATGCAATACACAATACGGTTTTTTTTTTTTAATACAATGGGATGGTATAATATGCTTCTTAATGCCCTACTTGATGAGAGTAACATGAGCTTAAATTAATGTAGGGACCAAACAAACACGATTTATATTTATGAAAATGAATTTTTTTTACTGGTTAGTAATCGCATGCATGTTGTTTTTAATAAATTTATTCTCATTATTACAATTCTTCAAGAAATTTACGAGCAATTTGCCCATCCCAAACTCGCATATATGATCTCAAGTAGAGACATTATAGCTGTCGGCCACATACTTAATATTCACATTTTAATAAAAACCGTCAACTTTTTTTTTTTCTGATAGATGCCACTTTTAGCGCCTATTAGGGACTCTTACTTTATTGCTGTACGCATGTGATTAAACCTTCAAATGCATGGCAGCATATGCAAGGAAGGAGGGCATGATGTGAACTTTAGACTAGTGGTGGCTGAGGCATCGCCCTCTATCTGAATGATCCTTTGAATCAACCATCCACATAAGCTGAATGGGAATATGAAGCCTATCTGCCATTATAGCCAGATAACAGTGAAATAAAATAATTTAGGAGCAGTTGAAGATTACTTTTATCTTTTATTTTATTTTGTTGATGTTTTTATTTAAAATAAAATATATTTGATAGTGATAAATCTTGGAATGAGACTTGAGCTAATGGTCAACTTTTATGTCATCAAAACTAATAATTATGGTCATTCTAGAATTAGTTTTTTTTTTTTACCTACTTAAATCTTTAAGATGAAATTTTATCATGGTGTGGACTATTTGAGTTAAGAGTTTAGCAATAATTTTTAAGGCTCTTATCGATTAGATTAATTAACACCCATGTTATTATAGAACTAATTGATAGACTTAATTATACTATTGAAAAATTCTGTGATACAAAATTGCTTACAAAAATCCGCTCCTTTTGACCTTTCTGCAGTAGCTCACGACTCGCTATAATTTCTATCATGAAATTTTTTGTACTAATTTACTATTAAATAATGATATAACAATTGTCTAGGAATATATATTTTTATAAAATTATTTTGTTTCAAGTATTATGAATATCTAATATAGAGATTTTGAAATTGTAGTTGTTTGATTAGAGAAAAAGATACACTTAAAATATTTTATTAATGGATTTGAAATTCATCTCATAATTTATTTTTCGTGTATTTAAAATTGATAATATTCAAGTTAATTAAAAATATATCGTGTGGCAAGAAGCAATCACGACTTCACTCATTTGAAGATCGCTTGCCTTACACCGCATTGCTGACTGATTACGCTCCTTCACATGCGGTGCCTTCAACATTTTGTTTGCATGTGGCCTAACTCTTACAAATGAACACTACTTACTGCAACCCCTCCGCTCCTTTTGACCTTTCCGCAGTAGCTCACGACTCGCTATAATTTCTATCATGCTATGTTGTACAAGCTCTTAGTATAGTTCCTTGTCTTAGTGATTTATTTATTTTTTAAATATAAGTTTATTTTATTTTAAAATCAAAGAAGAATACGATCTCTGAATTTATTTTATAACCAATTAACTAGTTCTGAATATTTCAAACATATTACATTAATTTCCATCATATTTAAAATATTTGTAAATTCTAATTACAATACCCGTTGCAACAAAGAAACAAACCAGCTGAGTGTGGCATTTCTCAGTAAGGGGCTGTTTGTTTTTTTATTTTATTTTTAGAGTAAAGTAATGTAATGTAACACAGGTAAATTAATATTTTAGTGTTGGGTTAGATTAATTTGTAAAAGTAAAATAAAATATTAGAGGGTTTCAAATACATCAAATAGACCATTTTTTGTGTATTATGAATTTGGATAAATTTGGGGGAAAAGCAATAGGCATCTCGTGAAATCTCACGAAACAGTTGACTCGTGCGATTCTTCGTTTCTCACTGCCAGTCTCTTGTGATTCTCATCTTCTCGTCGGCGCTCGCATGCGTTTCGGCACTGTAGGTAAGTTCTACATCTCCGAGAGTTTTCTTATCGGCTGATCCTCACTTCTTCTTCTTCTTCGGCTTGCACATTCCTTCCCGTAGTTCCGTCTGTATTGAATTTCTTCTTTGTTACAGCGTGAGGAGGATTGATTATCTCTTCGCGTGACTATCAACGAACCTTGTGATGCCAGAGACAGCCGTGAAAGAGCGATTTTGGGCTCCACAGTAAGTTTTTTTCTTGATCCTGCTATGATAACTATCATTCAAGTTTATTGTGATATCTTTTAAAATAGTTAGAAGAATTAAAAAGAGTTCCTGTGTTGCGGCTGTTGCTATTAATATTGTTAATGTAGCAAGTCATGGTTTTATTTTTCTTCATCTTTGTTTTACTTGTGAACAAGTGTTTCTAGTGTTGCATTTAAGTTTGGCTGAAGGTACATTATGTTGGATCATATCATATTAAATATAGGAGCAGAAGTTTATGTCTAAAGTAAGGTACATACCTTCACATTCACAAACATGTAGAAATACATTAGAACGACAAGATGATCTACATTTTTCTGAAGGTATAAAGAACTTACTTCATATTAAGTTTAATAAGTACTCACAATACTCTTATTGTATGTCTACTATTAAAATTGCAGATAAATATTATCTAGTGGATGATGGGTTTTCTACTAAAAAAAGTTTCCTATCTCTATATCGTGCTACAAGATATCACTTAATAGAGTATAGTTCTAGCAGATCAAGAAATAACAAAGAATTATCCAATCTACGACATTCATCTTTGCGCACAGCAGTGGAACGTGCATTTGGGTCATTGAAGAATTGTTTTACAATTATAAAATGCGAGCCTTACTTTCCTTTAGAAACTCAAGTTGATATTGTTCTTGTATGTTGCATATTACACAATTGGATTATAACTGATGTGAGATCCGAAAATTCGCCATCGACCTCTTTTGGAATGAAAAGAGTTGTTTTAAGTGTCGGTGAAAACTTTAAAAGATAGATTAATAGTAGATAAGACACTACCCAGAGATTTCGTCCTCATTTTGTGAGAACTTTTTAAATCTGGTTCTAGGTTTCCTATATGCGCAAGCCCCTATAGTTAATTACCCCTCTCAATACTAAGAGAACACTTTCGATTAAAGCTAGTCGATGAATCGTTAAATAACGAGTATATAATAGCAGTGAGTGAGTTTAAGATTTATGAAATTTATTATTTTAATTTAAAACTTTTGTTGGGGGAATGACGCCCGATCTAGATCCCATGGTTCTGTCATCCCGGGTTGTCGCGATTCTGGTCCGCTTAGTCAGAGGAGGTAGTCGACTCAACCTAACCAAGGATCTCGTGAACACATGAGTTATGTCGTCGCTTGTAGACAGGGTGAAGTTTATCTAAGGAGACAAATATAAGTCAACACTACAGAGAGCTTTTGCCCAACCAAATACATTCTACATTTCACGACCAAAGAGCCGTTGGGAACATCAGTAATGGCGTGACCGTAATTTAGTGGTGCCATATCACGGCGAACCACCGGTCAGAGGGCTCTGGTCATAACCGCCATTTATGTGGTGCCTTTTCGTGGCGAAATCACGCGGACAGAGGACACGCCACGCCTTACGCTTTGATTATTTGAGTGTAAGTTAGTGCATTTGATTTGACACTTTTACGAAAAGTTTTCTTAATTTGTCAACAAAATAAAATGAGGTGGAGTGGGTTGATTTTAAGTTTTAATTTGAATAAATAATTTCATTTCATTTATATTTTGTTATTTTATTTGAATTTTGATCATTTTATGATTGATTCAGATTTGAATATGATCGTTGATTATTTTGAATTTTAATAGTAATCACCTTTCTTGATTATAGGACTAATATCGGTTAATAGACCTTGTATACTCGTTATTCTACGTAGATCGATCATTATCTCAAGTATAATCCTTCAAACCTTGTTTCAAACATAGTGGGATGGGAGGCTTTTTCTTGAGGGCTTGAACTTGAAGTGTCAATTGATTTATATTTTATAATTATATGGAATTAAATTATTAGCTTGAAATTCTATATCGATTTTTTTAGGTTTTGTTAACCAACCCGGTCTAAGACCAAATCGGAAGCATAGCATCTATTCTTTTATCTTGCATTTGGATTGCATATCTTTCAGATATTTGATCTAATGAATACTACATACTGCATCTATTCTTTTAAAATATTGTATTACATGTGAGTGTAAGTTGAAGTAGTTGAGTTTGACATGATATATGTGTCAAAATGCAAGCATGAGTTTTGATATATTTTTAGGTTAACTGACTGCCCAAGACCAAAAAGTATAGTATCTATTCTTATTTTTATATCTAACTTGCATATATTCTTAAATGTCTGAATATTTCAATACACATACGAGTATCTGTTCTTTTAAAATATTATATGGACATATGAATGTTTAAGTTGAAATGTAGATATTAATTTGCAAGTTTGATTCTTGATATGACATTTTTGGGTTTTGTTAACCCGGACCCGGTCCTAAGACCAAACCGGGATGTAATATCTGTTCATTTATTTTGCATTTGGGTTGCATATTTTCTAAATGTTTGATTTAATAGATATTTTAACATACATACGGGCATCTGTTCTTTTAAAATATTGTATGAACATGAGAATATCTAAGTTGAAATAACTATGTTTAGCATGACATATCACATTTAATACATGTTATAAAACAAGTAGCGATCTATTTTTTTGATCAAACATATGTTTATTTTTATATTTAACATTCCCAAATGCAGACTGAATAAATATCTATTCTAGATGGTCAAGCCTACATGTTGAAAGAGATAGGACAACTTTAACCTTTTAAAGTATTCGCTAAGCATCGAGTGTGATATTTGTCTTAAGAGAAATTTGAGGAAAGGTTACGGATCCCGAATAAGTTTGCACGTCACAACCAAATCCCATTATGCGTATTAGGATTTGGATGGATAAAGGTCAATTCAAATATAAGCATGCATATGGGTTTCCATTCGATGCCTCTTCGAATTTGAAAGAGAGCTTTATGTTTAATAACACCCTTCATATATTCATAGAAAGGAAAGAATGATACTAATGTTAATGAAGCTACCCACTTACTTCTCATCTTTCATTCTCTCATTCTTTTACATGAAAATCAACTAGAACTTTAAGCTTCATATAAAGAAAGTAATTTTAGAGGATCATGTCCTATTTTCATATTAATGCAAACTATAAATTTAACACTTGCTTATGGATATAATATGAACATTTATGAGGTAAAATACCATTTTAATATTACCAATCAGCAAATTAAAAGGGGTTTAAAATTGCATTAAACATCTTTTCAAAATGGCATTTTAAAAGCCCATTAACTCAAATATAAAGCCATTCATGCAAGATATAAGTTTGATACTTATTTATGGGTATAGCATGAACATTCATTAGGTAAAATATCATTTTAATATTACTAATCAGCAAGCTAAAAAGGGGTTGAAATTGTATTAAACATCTCTTCAAAATGACATTTTAAAAGCCCATTTGCACTTCATACTTTTGCATAAGCCCATTTACAAGATTAAGCCCAATGGCCGCCCCTTTTTTATAAAGAGAAAGTTCACCAATTCTAAATGGGCCACTTGCTTTTTTTTTAGAGGTCTAGGTTTTAAAAGATACCCATGATATTATGATCCAATCCTATTTAGGATGGCTCGTGTTTCTCTTTTATCATAACATGCACTCATAAATGAGAGAAGAGGAAACGACAAAAGAAGTAAGGATCTCCCCTTAGATCCATTCTCATGTCATGAAGCTTTAAGAGAGAATGACAAAAAAATTAAAAGCCTCCCCTTAGATCTATGCTCATGTCATGAGATATTAAAAAGGAAATGACAAAAGGAAGTAAAGGTTTCACCTTAAATCCATATTCATGTCATGGGAGCATTAAGAGAAAAATGGCAAAAGAGTTAAGATCTCCCCTTAGATCCATGTTCATGTCATGAGGCTTGAGAAAATGACAAAGGGAGTAAAGGTTTTCTCTTAAATCCATGTTTATGTCATGAGAGCATTAAGAGAAAAATGGAAAAAGAGTTAAGATCTTCCCTTAGATCCATGTTTGTCATGTAACATTAAAAAATGAAATAAAGATATAAGTCAGTCATCATAGTTAGAGACAAATGAAAAATAAAGTTAATCTACATACAAGTTCATGAAAGACATAAGTATATATGAAATGTCATTAGGAAAAATGACAAAAGAAAGTTAATCTCCCTTAGATTCACATTTTTTTGATTAAAAATGAAAATATAAGATATAAGTCATGTATGTCATTAAGAGACAAGTGGCAAAACAAAGTTAATCTCATTACATGCAAGTTCATGACAAATGACATACAGGAAAGTAAATTAATGGGATAACACAAGTCCCACTTTCATTTTTTTTTGTTTCTCTTTTTTTTTTGGCCTCATGTTAAGGGGCTAATCATTATAAATAAGAGAGAATCTTTCTCTCATGAAAATTTTACTATCCCATCTTTCCCCATTTTCCTCACAAGATATATTACCAGCCTACGTCCTCTAAAGGAGTTTATCCAACTTGCAAAGGGAAGGGTTCAATTCGTACCACATTGACTTGTGAGTTATTTCTAAATTGATGTTTTAGATTTATCCATCATTACCTAATATGAATGGAAATTTGATAGTAAAACAAGATTTAAATCGTGCAACAATAAGATACATCCTCTTTCTATTTTCAACTATGTATAAGCATGTAAAGATTGTTGCAAAATGAACAAGTAAGATAGGACAAATATCCATACTAAACCATGGTCATATATCCAAAAATTTATACTTGACTAAGCAATTATCCATACTGATTTCTTTATCTCGATCTTATTTCATGACTTAGGCAAAGGGAGGCAATTATGTCATAAATATATGCTTAGTAATAAGACAATATTTAAGTCACATGCCGCATAATCACCATTTAGACAAAAGAGATTTGAATTAATCAGTATTTGTCTCATGTATATGATTCAAATGACAATTAAGCTAAGCATTGATAAACACATCATAAATGTTATATGGTAGGATAGTTTGCATGATACTGAGTTAAGCATAAATACATATATGTATGGTATGAAAAGTCAAATAGTAACTCAAGCATTTGAATATCTTTTTTTTTAAATTTTGGCGATTTCTCATCCTCCATATGGTTCGCCGGAGACTAAGCCTTCCAACCACGCCAAGAAAGGCCTGCATGGTAGGTGTCATGAGACACCGTGGCTGAAAGTTTATTTGCCCACTACACCAAGAAAGACTTGCATGGGTTAACATAGCAATAACATTTTTTTTGTAATATTGGAACAATGCATACAAGTACTTATATCAACAGATTTTCCTGTCACATTGGAACAACGTGAACAGATACTTATCACAAGCGTTGACCTCCACATATGTGTCATAAGTCAAGTCAAGTCCACAAGTCAAATTCGACGACTTGGAGTGACAAGACGAAACCGAGGCTCAAAATGTACGACGCCACTAAAATGGTCGAAACAACCTCCAATCGAAACAAACTTCGTTACGTTTAACGTCGAAATTGATCGAAATATAAATATCGAAAATATAACGATCAATCGATTCGCCGTTTATCAATACGTCGACGATATCGACGGAAGCTGATGTCCGAACGACTTTGTTCATGAAATTGATTATGTTGTTGGCTTTGAAACATAAAATTATCAAATGAGACTATCCGCGCTCAAATCGGATGAGTTTGTGCAAATGTCGAATGATTTGAAGTATGACGCAAATTGACACAAACGAGGATGACCAAAATCAACTCAAATGACCATCAACAAACGAACTTTGTCATCGCGTCGAATGTTAAAAGGTCAATATAATAAATGACTTGATGATCAACCGATCAAACGCCAAGTCGCCAACGCGTCGCATACACGCGTGGAGATCGACGCGAAATCAAACGACCTCCGCTCAAAATGACGCCGTTAGTTTTGAAATGTAAAAGTTATCAAGTCGCTCACTAATTTTGACAAGTCTCGCGAAAGCCAGTAAATGATAATGCATTTTAGCAGAAGTAATTCAAATTGCCGCGAAACCAAACGACCGATCATAAACTTATGCCATTGATCTATGAAATTACCCAATAGATATCCAATTTAAATAAAATTATCACGCTTAAAATTTCATCAAAATTAGCACAAATTTCAAGGAAAATCAACTTAATCATCTTTTAATTGCGTCTAATCAACTTCTCGGAACTTGTAGCTACCCTCATCCACATTCAGCCGCCCAGGGCAGCCAATTGGAAGTTGCCACGTATGGCCCTCCCATGTGCAGCCGAACCCTCCTCTATTTCTCGCTCTTCTCCTTTTTGCGATTAAAAATTCTTTTTCTCCTGGCCGAAGGAAAGAGCTCCCTATCCAGTCATCACACACACGCTGGCCGAACAGAAAATCTGAAGCCCATCTCTCGTTCCCATGCTATCTCATCCCAATTGAAGCCTTCCATTCATGCCAAATTCTTGTCCTCCTGCTTGAAGCGTTACTGAATAGTTTCGTAGGTTGCGATTGGAGTGGAGGAAACAACGGACGAGATTCAGAGTTCCGAAGAAGAAGGCGACCTCTGACGCTTCGTCTTTCTTCCCCTCCTACTCTGTTCCCATTAGTAAATCTGGATTTAACCTTGTGCGACTTTAGCAAATAACACAACCATTGGATTTAACTTGTTCAAGAATATTGTTTGGCTGTATTTAAGTTAAATCTGGCTTAAATCGTGCATCTTCTCCTCTTCTCCCATTATCCCTCTCGGCGACCAGCAGCACAACCCGACAAGCAACAAGCCAAGTTCTTCCTCTGGTGGCTAGCGCTTCAGCTTCCAGTGAATCACTCGGAACACCTTTCTCATAGATTCTGCTCCGCCTGCTGAAAGGGAACGGATGCTTAATGCATTGAAAGGCAAAGAAAGAGGCCAAAAAGAAAGAAAAAGGGCCACTTTCTTCTATTTGTTGACGTATCAGAAGAGCTTTTGATGTGATCCCTCCGTTAACTTTAAGTTTTTGATGCTTGATTGCTATTCTACCAAAGTACATCTCAGTGCTCATCAAATATCATGTGATCACTCCATTTCTGGTTCTGTTTCTGGCGAAGAGTTGTCAAAGTTCTTTGTTGTCGATCTGTAACTTCACCATATACTTTATCTTGTTCGCTTGGAGGGTTTTTCATTTGTGCACTTCACAGAGTTCCATTTTGATGCTTTATTTCCAACTAGGAGGAATACTCATTGAATTTAATTGATAGGCTATCATTTGCCTAGTTCCATGAGAAGAGTGATTAGTCTTCTAATCTTTTGCTCATTTTACTTACAACTCAGATTTTGATGCTCTAGTTCTCAATGTCCTCTTTTGAACCTTGGAAGTTTCTTCAAAATTGAGACCATTCTTGCAAGATCAGTTGAGTTGCACAACAGCTGGAATATTGCAAACATGTATAAAATCAGATTATCAAACAAACTCTCTTCTTTTGCTGAAAGTAAGATCTTATTGATTCTATTACCTGGAAGGATTGGAATGAAGGAGCGGTTGGGCCTAATTCATTTTGCAATGGAATGAAAGACCTGCGAGGGTGTGATGGATGATGGAGAAGTAGACTATCCAAGTTATCCTCTTTTAACAAATCCCGACTTATCAGGCTGTGGAAACATCAATGAGCTATTGAGAAGTGCGAGGACATGTGCACATACCTACACTTGCAACCCCCAAGGCATTCAAGACCTCTGGCAAGAAGCCATGGTTTGAAGAACGATCAGCAATGAAGACCGACGCTCAGAAGAGCGTGGGTAGGTCAAAGTCCCGCATACGCAAGACGTGGAGAGGCTCAAAATTAGATTGATCGAGAACTTAAATAATTTAATACAAAATGAACTCTAAGCTCAAAATTAAAATTTGAATTAAAATTGCAGGTGTTTGAAGATCTCATTATGCTCAGTAGAACTGATGTGTTTGAAGACCCTCTCGGCTCAAAAAGAGCTCAAGTTTGAAGATTACTACCGGATGTCACAGACACCGTGCAGAAGAGCGATGGGTAGATCAAAGAATCTCGCACTACATGGACGACGCCGGAGTTTGATTGATTGACAAAGCTAAATATAATTAAATAAGAGTATTAATAAGCTTAAATTAAACTTAAATGAAAAATGATGAATCAAAGCCAAACTTACTCACAAAAAAAATTTTAAAGGTCTTTAAATAAAATGAGTCTATAAGCTTCTTGATCATGAGCTAAGTTTCATTGAAACTTAGAACAATGAGCTATGAACTAAATGCAAACAAATGAATATTAATATAAATAATTGAATAAGATTTAAAAAATATGCCAGATTCGCAACACATCATCAAACAAGACGTTAATTAATGTTTCAATCAACTATTGCATTCATTAAAATATGATTAAAATTCAAATTAAATACCTTAAAATTATGCAAGCAATCTAAAATACACCATAGAGACACTATCAATGCTTAAACTTAATGTTCTCATGTCAGGTTGATTCTTGGGTCTTTGGACCATCGTTAACAATCTAAAATCAAATGATGTTATTATAATATCTTTGATCTAACAAAACATCCGAAAGCTAATTCATTATACGATAGATCTAATCCTCTATTATTAAATTAATAGAGTCTATAGGATCTTAAATAGCTAAACAATAAATCACCCCGATGATGACCGTGTTAAATGAAAATTTTAACCAGAGGGTATACTTCCATTGAAATATGATTACAATTTCAAAATAAATTAACTTAGATTGAATATCAATCTAAATGCAGAATTTATAATATCGTTAAGCTACAAATATCTAAATGAAATTTAATCTAAAAGCTTAAAGCAAACTCCACTCAATCCACCTTCCACAATAGGATGGAGATGACAAATTAAGAAAATCCTAGCCACAAAAGTGAATGTCAAATCAAGTACACATATATTTACTCTCAAACAATCTCGCAGGATGATGTCCGTGTCCTGATCAGCGCTGCAAGAGGCTCCACATGATGCGCTACGATCATACCCGACCGTATTGTCGCCAAATGACCCACTATATCACCATCAATGATCAGATCCGATCTTCCTTAATGGCTTCGTCTTTTGAGTTGTGAATCATAGGGTATACTTGATGGGCAAAAAGCCCTCTGTTAGCTAAGGTAGATTTAAGCTTGTCTCCTTAGACAAACACCACCCCAGGTCTACAAGAATTTCTTGGATGAAGCAACCCATGGCTGCTGACAAGGATCCTTCTATCGTGTCGACTACCTCCTCAAAGATTGGGACGACATCTAACCATGGGATCTAGATAGGGCGCATCATCGTTCCCCCAACCATCCACTTTAAGTTAAATATAATGAATTTCATAAATTTGAATATCAAAATTTCACATGTTGCTATTATACGCTACGCACTAAGTGTCCTAACGACTAGCCTTAATCGAAAGTTCTCTCTCAGCATTGAGAGGGTAATTAACTAGGTGCTTGCTTTATAGGATACTGAAGATCTAAAGTCCTCACCAAATGAGGGAAAATCTCAGAAGTGTCTTATCTACTATTCATCTACCTTCTAAAAATTACACACTTTAAACACCTTAATCGAGATCGCTGGTGAATTTTGGAGCCCACATTCACTATGGGATATGTTTCTCTTTCCATCTTTAGCTAGTCGAATTTGAGCTATAGTAGTTATGGAGCATGATAAAAATTAAAATTTAAAATCGATTATGAATGAAATTAAATTTAAATCAATCATATTTATTATGACTAATTTGTTTGTTATGTATATCGATGGATCTTCAGAACAATGTCATCATGCAACTAGGTCACGGAGCCAATATTCGAAAATAAGGATGTTGGAGCTATTTTTCAATTTGGTAGCATTTCCACCACACGCCGCAAATAATCGTCTACTTGAAGCACCAACATATCGTACACACCAACCTGTGCAAGGGAGGAGGACAACTAGAATGGCCACTACTGCTACTAAGGTTCCTCGAGAGAGAGCTTTTGTATTCGAAATATTGGGTTATTTTAAAGCGTCGGTCATGAAAAGAACCGTCGATAGGCAGAAAGTTTCAGTCATATCTATGAATGTGACTACTTTGACAGTTGAATCTTTCACACTAGGAAGACATAATATCAAGTCCCTATTCTAGAGAAAATTGAGTGGAAGGCAAAAATGAGAAGAAATGCTCGGAGCTCGAGCTTTCTTTACCACTTAGCGACGACTTGAAGTGGTGTTCCCACTCATAACGAGTTTGAAAATCTAAAATGAGTGAAAAGGAATAGCTCTAGGTGATGTTAACCTTTTTTGGGCTTAACTACAAGTCCAACTCTAAGAAATAACTTGAAACTTTATCTCGCATAATGAGTCTCAAGGTTGTCAAGACAAAGGCCTTATGAAGAAGAGATATCAAAGATTAATTATCGAGAAGTCAAGAATGCTCCACTAAAACTACCATCAAGAGAACTCAAGATCATTCTAAACAAATTTTGCAGTAATGAGGCGATTGACAGATCCAAGAATCAGAAGGTCTAATAGAAAGAAAATTAAATAGAGAAGCCTCAGAGGAAGTCCCATGGTGAACATCGGAAACCAATTGCATGTTTGAGAATCCGCTACCGAAAGGTCCCGATAAAAAAAAATATATGGAGGCCGAAGCTTCAAGAAGAAGTGATGACACAAAAGCTTCCTCATTTGGAAGCAAGCTAACCTAGGCAGAGAAAGAGAAATACTGAATTACATGCTCAATAGCCATTGTTAAAATAAAAAAATTATACAACCAGCTGTGAAAGTAGAAGTGAGTGTTTCTACCCATAATAGATTTGACAGCCTAAGATGGGTAAAGCGAAACAACTCTACTGGTCTGTTGACCTCACTTTTGGAGTGAGCTCTTAACCTCCTCTTCTTAGACTTAGGACTTTTCTAGACACTAAGATTTTCTTAGTCATAATATTCTAGTGACAGTGAACACTAACCTAAGCTTAGAGACTTTTGTTAATCATAAGATTAGCTATGCCTTGGTTTAAGAAAATTACCTATCCCATAGCCTAAACCCAATCTTGATACACTTTCTCAAATTAAATCGACTCAATTCTCAAATCAAATCTCAAATTCAAATTCAAATTCCAAATCTAATTTCAAAATTTGACTCCAAATGATTGAAACCCAAAATCAAATTCAACCTCTAAAACTCCTTCCTAAGTCATATGAACCATATTCATAAGCTTAGCCAAAACTTTCCTTAAACCAAATCAAACTCAATTGATCTCTTTATAAATCAATTATTCTTTTATTTATATTCACAAATATAAATGAAATCCAAATTCAAATGACCAAGACTATATCGAAAATCAAATCCAAATTCAATCTAAACCTCTAAGCCAATTCTTTGGACTTAGCCAAATTCTATCCATTAAGTCAAAACCAATGAATTATCTCTTGAATCAATCATTCATTCTTATCCACCCAAATATAAATGAAACCTACAACCATCAAATCAAATCAAAATCAACCCAAGTCAAACCCAACTTACTTTTTTGACTTGAAAATTTCAAATGAGCCAAAAATCCTTAGACTAAATTGATTGTCGCTGAATTTATTTCAATCTAGGCTCATATATAAGTTCAACTAAATTCAATCAAACCAAAACCAAACTAATTGACTCACTTAGGTACACTTGACCTAAAGTGACCTAAAGGACCCATTTGAGCCAACTTCTAATCCAACCCAAATCGGATTGAACCAAGCTCACCAAAATCTTACACTATGATTGCTGATCACCCTAGGATGATCAATTGCAATCAATTGGGTCAAACCAAGCCCAATTGGCCATTTGATCCAAATTGACCCAAATTGGCCTAAAGAACCAAATCGGTCAAATCATGATCTAACCCAAATTGATTGCAACCAATGACTCAAGTTTATTCCAAATCAATTATTGAACTTAACCAAAGCCATAATTAAACCCAATTTGATCAATCAAGCCTAATTGGGTCAACTTGACTCAACCTAGCCCAAATTGGCCTAAAGGGTCAATTTGGCCTAAATCAAAATTAAATCTAAATTAATTCAAACCAAAGATCACATTCATCTTCAATTAGTCAATTTAACATGAATCAAACCATAACCCAAGTTAATTTGGCCAATTTTAGTCAAATGGGTCAATTTGGCCCAAAATGACCCATATGACCTAAATTGGGCCAAATCCCTTGAAACCAAGCCAAAACTCATTACAGGCTGACCAAATTAGACCCAAACCCATTTGGGATCAGCCCAAAATAAACCCAACCAATTTTAAACCCCTCATGAACCATCTCCCACATAGGATTCCGCCTAAACTCATTTAATTCCCCCATCACATGCACTTAACCCCTCACATGGCCCAATATTTCAATTAAATAAATCTCATCATATGAAGAGAGGACTTTGGAAAAAATCCAAAGTCCTCAATCAATCTAGATCTAGCCCTAACCACCCCAACAAGATGACATTCAATTTGGAGCCAAAATAATTCAAAAAAATTTGTATTTTCATCCATTATAAAAGGAGGGGAAATGAGACTTGAGCTCTCTTGCTCCCATCATCACTCAACCCCAAATCTCTCAAACCAAAAGTAACCCATCCCACTTGTTTAGCCACTTTGAGCTCAAATAATACAAAAGTTGCTCTTCGGTGACGATAAATATGGAGAAGGAGGCATTAGAAGCAAGGCTAAAGATTACTCTAAAACTTCCTCACACACATAGGATCTCTCTCGGATCTTCACCGCTGCCGAAAATCATCCCCGGTGAGGTAACTTTCGTCAAACCGTGGCCGGCCTTAGGATTTTGCATATTTTGTATTAAATTTTTCGCGATTCTAGGAATTTCCTTTAGAAAATCGAGCACTTTTATTTTAAATCATCCAAAATAGGAAATAAAATTTTTTGGTGAATCGGCAAAAGCGGTCCATTTGGACAAGTTTTGCTTAGAAACTTTCATTTTTCCAAAATACCCGCTCTCACCGCCCGCCTCGTCCGATCCGCGGTTCAGCGGGATCGGCTATCCGCGTGGATCGCGATCAGGGCCTTGATCGCGATGCGATGCGACCATCCGTCGCGGTTCGCGTCGGGGCGGCTCGATCCGCGTGATCCGACGCATCCGGCCGATCGCCGGAAATGATCGGATCGTCCGTCGCGTGGTGCAGCGTGGCCGGGGTCATCGCGCGCCGATCGCACGATCCCAGCCTGCAGATCTCGTGAACCGTTCGATCGTCGAGCGGTCGAAAAGCGGGATTGTCTTTCCACCAATGCGTATATATGTATAAAAAAAATAAATAAATAATAATAATAATTTAAATCATCTGAAACTTTAAAAATTCATAAAAAATAAAATACTTAACCAAAAATTACAAACAAGGGCTCGTTGGATTCGTCTATCCGAGAGGAATCCAAAAAATCCAAAATACTCAAAATTTACTGAGTATTATGAGTGTAATTTAGGTTTTAGTGAAAACTATATTTCATTAATTAAGCCAAAAATATAAGTTAGATTAAGTTGAGATTTTCAGATATTGAAACTAATGTTATAATACACATACAATAAAAATTTCAAGTTAAAATAACTTCTGGACTGATAGATATTAAAATTTTAAATTCAGATTATCAATTTTGATAATATAAATTAAATAAAAATTCAGAAATTTACAAAATCTTCAAGATGACCTAAATCACTTTAATTGACATCTAGGACTCTTAAGAAAATGATTGATCTTACAATCTTAAGAAACCCAAATAAACACTTAAGATTAGAGTTTAAATAATTAAAAGTTAATTAAATATAATCCAAAAATAACTCAAATATTAAATAAAAAATCAAAAAATTGAATAAATTCATTAAATCATTAATCAAACTTTAAATCAGAAGAATATCATCTTTAAAGAGATTAAATTAAATATGATTAAATTTATTTAAGTTAATAATTAAATCTTAAATCAAACTCAAAATCCAACAAACTTAGAAAACTTTAATAATTTGATACTAATCGAATTAAACTAAATAAAATTAAAGTAAACTTAATTAACATGATTAAATCACATCCATTTGGAATGAGATAATTAAATAATCATTAAATATTTCCTAATAACTAAAAACATGCAATGAAATCAAACAAATATAACAAATCAAATCAAGTAAAACAATCATAAATAATCAAACTCAATTAGTCAAACATTTAATTAATGAAAATTTAATAAATTAATCCATCATCTTAATTAATCAAATTAATTTAAATAAGTTACATTAAAGCTAACTCTAAGATTAAGCTTAAATCAAACCCATTAAATTTAATAATCACTCAATAAACTAATTAAGCTAATTAAATTAATCATATTAAACCTAAACTTAATCAAACATAATGAAGATGCAATTAAACATTAATCAAAACATAAATTAAACCTAAATTATTAAGTCATTGATCTTTAATTAAAATAAACCTTTAATTAATCTAATTACCCTTAATCAAACTTAATTAGTCAAACATTTAATTAATGAAAATTTAATGAATTAATCCATCATCTTAATTAATCAAATTAATTTAAATAATTCACATTAAAGTTAACTCTAAAATTATGCTTAAATCAAACCCATAATTAAATAATCACACCCCTTAATTAAATTAATTAAGTTAATTAAATTAATCATATGAAACCTAAACTTAATCAAACATAATTAAGATGCAATTAAACACTAATCAAAGCTTAAATTAAACTTAAACCATTAAGTTATTAATCTCTAATTAAAAAAAATCTTTAGTTAATCTAATAATTTTTAATTGACCCTTAATCAAATTTAATTAATCAAACATCTAATTAATGCAAACTTAATAAATTAATCCATTTTCTTAATAAACCAAATATAATTTATAAATCATATTAAAGTTAATTCAAATTAAATACTTAATTAATCTACTAATTAATTTAATCACAGCTATTAAATAAATTAATTAAGTAAATTATATTAATCATATTAAACTCAAGCTTAATCAAACATAAAATGTAATTAAATGATAATCAAATAATTTTAAATCATTAATTCATCAATTACATCATTAACTCAAATAAAAAGAAATCAAATTAAAAGTTAACAAATCTTTATTTAATCTAATCATACCTCTTAAACAAACTAATTAAGTTAATCAAATTAATTACATTAAACTTCATTAATCAAAATGAATTTAAAATTAATCAAAACATAAATTAAACCTAAACCATTAAGTCATTAATTACATCATTTGTCTAAACAAATATGAAACTAAATTAAAAAAAAAATTAAACAAACCTTTATAATTAACATAAATACCCTTATTAATTAAACAAATCACATAATCACATTGAACCTAAGCAAACCCATAAGACCAATAGAGTTAATTAAATCAAATTATATCAAATTAAGTTAAATCAAGAAAGATTCTCATCAATTTAATATAGAATCAAATCAAATCTCATCAAACTTACTTAAATAAAATAAACTAATTAACTATCCAATATATGAAATCAAAATGCAAACCAAACTTTTGATGACAAATGGATGTGATTAAAAATAAAATCTCAATTACAAAGAATCAAACTCAATTAGAATTAAAAATAAAATCTTAATTAATCTAATCCAATCAAACTACAAATAAATGAACCACAATCGAATTAAATAAACATAAAGTTAAATCACATAACCATGATCAAATAAAAGAATTAAATATTTAAAAGGATATTGAATTATCAAGATTCAATTAAATCAAAACACTAATCTAAAATTAATCAACCAAAATACATGAACTTAAACAAACTTAAACTCATTAGACATTAAGGATATTGAATTATCAAGATTAATTAAATCAAACTAATCTAAAATTAATCAAATCATGAACTTAAACAAACTTAAACTCATTAGACAAGGATATTGAATTATCAATGCAATTAAACTAAAACATCTAATCAAAATCAATTAATCAAAACTTAAATCTCATTCTAAAATTGAATGAATTACAAATTCAAATGGGCTAATCAAGATACTTAAGGACTTTTGGTTAGATTCCTAGGATGTAGAATAGGGTGGGTCACTCTGCAGATGGAATTCATCTCTTCATTCTTGAGAACCTAAATATCATTTCAACCAAATAAAATGAAATAAAAAATGAAAATAAAATCATTAAATCATTTATATTGAAATCACCCAAAGGTAAAATTTAAATTCAAACAAATTGAACTTAAACTAAAGAAGCCTAGTAAAGTCTTGCTATACAAGCCTTAAGCACACGTTAGAATCAGTCACTTCTAGTGCTAAGTTAGGGCGTTGTATGTATGATGTTGTGTTTTTTTATTTTGTGATGTAATGTTTTAGACTGGATGTTAGGGTGTATGTTTGTGGATGTTAGGCCGTTATTAGCTAATCATATTTTTCTCAGGGTTGTGCTTAAAGGGGCCATAATAAAAAAATATAAATACTTTTTTTCTTTGTGCAGTTGCTTAGCCCCAGTGTAACCCATGTTAGACGTGGACCTACCCATGTGTGGGTCTTAAGTCCAAATTATTCATATAACTGCTTGGATTGTATGGTGTGTTTTAACATTTTCTGCGGTGTAGCTAGATTTACTTTTCTTATTTTTTTTATGTAATTTTGCATTAGAGGATTAGTGCTATGGGGGATTAGGATGAGCGTGTGAGAAGGCTTAGTCCACAGGGTGCCTGTGATGCCTTTGGAACAAATCAAATCAAAAGAAAGAGAATGAAGAAATGAAGAAAAGAAGACTCCCCATAGCATATATATTATATTTGTAATCCGGGTTGTATAAGGGTAGAGCTCGGCTACCCATATTTTTATTTTCTCTTTTCGGGGTGTACGGAGAAACCCGACCGCACTGGCCTTTTATTCTTTTACGGTAGTCTATAAAATTGTTTGATGTTGTGTTTAGATTGCGCATTAGAACAACATGCTTTTCATAGTTTGTTTATGATTGATGCTTGAATGTGTGGCCTGGATGCGGTAGGCTCTTAGGATAAAAATTAATTTTTATACCCCAATTAACAACTCATAACTAAAATTTTAAAACAACTCATAACCTCACATAAAAGCCAGAATTAAATCAAGATAATAAAATTTTAGTAACCCCTTAGGCGATGGATGAATGTATAATATCATGCATGTCATATTCTTTCACTCTTGTTAAGAGGAGCTTCCATCTTTGCCAGAATCAAGGCTTAACCTATGAGAGCCTTTGGTGGAAGACACCCCTTTCTCTCTTGATTTGGCCTATAATCAAATTCTCATGCATTTAGGCATACAAAATCCCATAGCATTGTCAAAATAAAAGTCCAAAAGAATCAAATAAATTTGATAAAATTTGCATTAGATTAAGTCATGGATTCATACCACTCATGCTCTAGTCTCTTAGGAGTGGGACTTAGTTTCTCTCTAAATGAACAAAACATAGCCATCTTGCAAAGCATACTTGCCTACATGGATTTAAAGCATAGGAGTTAGGCTGTCAGGCGGTAATAAGTCATGTCGGGTGGTTTATTCTCTCTTGTGGAGGTAATACCATATACCCATTTTGCCTTAGATTTAGGTTATGCCTTGTTTTGTACCAAGGCTCCTTAGTTTAGAATCAGGTAGCTGTTTCCTTTGGGCAAGCATAAATCCTCTTAGGCATTTTACAATCTTATGTTGTGGAATTATAAGCCAGAATCTAATAAAATGTCAAATAATCAACTCTCATCAATTTCAAAAATATAAAGCCCAACTATAGGGTAGATTGGAATGCTCACTAGGCTTCCTAGTATCATGAGCATTTCTACTTTCTCCCTTTGGATTCCAAAAAGTCTTCTCCTTGATCTATCCCATTTGATTTTCTAAAATAGCCAATCCTTTGATAGTCTTAACCTTGAAATCTTTGGAGATCTTAATTATCTACTTTAATCAGAGTATTCTTAAGAATTCTCATTCCTTGGGATTTATGGCTTGCCTCCATAGAGAACTTAATGAACCCAAAATAAACTACTTTACTTTTCCATGTAAAGTAGGGAAAGATCTCGGTATATTGAAGACCCATCATGCCTTGAGTCCTTATTAGGTGATTAGGTCCATTATAGGGTGGTGATTCTATCTTTGAGATAGTACATCATTCCTTAATGTCATACCGTCACTTCAATAAGTACCCCTAAGATCTACGTGGTGTCCCACACCCCAAAAAAAAAAATACCACATTTTTTCTCTGGGGAGTTCCTCTCTCCATCTTTAGTAGATATTATGTCTCCAAGCATCGATAGTGGACTTATATTTTATATAGGCAGATTATCATTCTTTCATTGGCACTTAGCTTATTTCATCCTTAAGCAAAGCGCCAACATCCTTTGGTTTTAGGACCTCACTGTGTCTTAAAATCCTATTGGGTTCCCCAATAGGTGAAAATTAAAATTAATCAAATAGAGATGACCAAAATTAAAATCTCTTCACCATTGATGGTGGTGAGAAGGTTCATCCATGAACAATAAGAGAATAAAACTCTTCTACAAAATACATGTCTTTCCAAAAACACTTTTTCAAAATCCACATAATAAGGGATCGTACACAAAAGTTTATAAGAAATTTTCACAAAACACATATAACCAAACCTCATTTAACAAATCGATGATTGTTACAAGGAGGTTCTTTAAAAAAAAAAAAAATCAAAATCAAAACAATAGTTTTTTAATTTTCAAAGCACATTTTCTTTGGAAATGGCTATCCCCACACACTCAAATTGTTGGATGGAGATTCTATTTTCAAATAAGACCACAATATAAAAAATAATAATAATAATAAAGACAAAAGTTGAAACTCCACTTAGCATACTTCACATGTGCTAGAGTTGAAGTTTCCCTCTTTTCGAAAAATAATAAATCATACACACACAAAAGAAAGTCAAGACATATTTGAACCCACCCTGACATATACCAAATTTGTCAAATGGGAGTTCCCCTTTGGAGAAGGTAGAGCAAATTGAATTCTATTTGCATTTGTATAAATTCCTTCATGCCAAAGTCTTGAACTTCAAAACACATTGGGAGCTCATTTGACATGCCCAAGTATATCGAATGAGAACTCCATTTTTGAAAATCATAAGTACAAAGTGAACTCCATTTAACATACCTAAGTCTGTTAAATAAGTTCATTTTCTT
Organism: Cymbidium sinense; assembly: GCA_021442155.1. Taxonomy (NCBI): domain Eukaryota; kingdom Viridiplantae; phylum Streptophyta; class Magnoliopsida; order Asparagales; family Orchidaceae; genus Cymbidium; species Cymbidium sinense. Next base: position 17,065,608 of record CM038221.1, on the reverse strand, counting down.
TAAAAAAAATCATAAACACATTTGACTTTCACTTAACATACCAAATTTGTTAAGTGAGAGTTTCATCAAAAAAAAATCATAAACACATTTGACTTTCACTTAACATACCAAATTTGTTAAGTGAGAGTTTCATTTTCAAAATCACAATCATTTGACTTTCACTCAACATACCAAATTTGTTAAGTGAGGTCTCTTTTCAATGGACATTTGATCCCTATTTTAACATACCAAATTTGTTAAGTAAGGATCCAATTTTTTCATGTCAAACCACACTTGAACTTCGCTTAACATACCAAATTTGTTAAGTGAGTCTCATTCTCAAAAAAAAAAAAAAAATCTCAAAAATTTGGGGCTTTCACTTAACATATCAATCTTGTTAAGTATGACTCCCATCTTCAAAGAAAAAACAAATTTATCTCACGATCATATTTTACTTCACTTAACATACCAAATTTGTTAAGTGAAAGCCTCATCATCAAACACATGTGGCCTCTACCAAATTTGTTAAAAGAAGCCCCATTTTCAAATCAAAATATCACACAATCAAATCTTCACAAGCAAAAATATTTCAAACACACAATCACTTCTTAGCATACCCAAATTTGCTAAGTAGAGGTCTTTCAAACTATCAATATTTTCAAACAAGATGCACAAAAAATACAAATATCTTCAAGAAAATCTCCTCAAATTTTAGAACCCAACATACCTAAATCGGTTGAGTATGGGTTCTCAAATCAAATGGCAAGACTCTCCTCAATATCCAAAATCTCTAAAATTTTGATGAACCCCACTTAACATCCTTAAGATTGTTTAGTGTGGGTTCAAATTCAAAATCAAATCTTGAAATCAATGATTGAAGGTGAATATCAAGGCAAGTGTCTGACTCAGCTACATTTCAATGCGATTTGATTGCAATCAATTGTTTGTCCTCGATTGATCATGGCTCCCAAAGCTCGTGTTTTCCTTCCAAACCTAGCCTTGGATCAAGCTAGTCTCTCTACCCTGCTCCACCAGGTCATCTACTTTGGCCGTGGTTTGAGTGAGGATTTCTTGCGAGGGACATCCTCACCACATTAACAAGGAGGAGGTGGCGAGGCGCCACTCATTGATGATATGCCATCGATTAGTTTCCTCCACTAAAGAGGAAGGCCAGCTTATTCTGCTACCGCCGGTGTCGGTTTACGTGCCAATCATTCCATACAGGTGGGTCTTACTCCATTTACTACCCCTCCTTGGATTCCCAAGGGAAGGCTGTCTTGCTGAAATAGTCTCCTCATTGGTGGGTGCTAGCTCTCGCTCCATACACACATGCTCAGCAAGAACGCAAGATCAAGCGACATCACCTGAGAGAGAGAGATGGATGTCTTCCCATGTGAGGAGGGATCTCCCAGAGACCTCTCCACATTTGAGTGGTAGTAGGTTTCACCCCTTCTCGACCTCGGATGGAAAGGAGGGACTAGGAGGATTGCACTACCTCCACCACCGACATATTTGACACTGCCTGGGGAGCATAGGAAGCCCTATCTTGGGGCTCCGTCTTACGCCAGTTGGCCAGAAGCCTGACTGAGTGCAGTGCATTTTGATCGAGGCTTATCCCTGGGAGAGTCAGTCATCTGAGAGGAGAGAGCCTTGGAGGCTCAAGCATCGGCTTCAGACGTAGGAGGGAAGAGAGGTTTGTCGGCGATTGGTAGCCTCTGATGGATTTCTCGATCGCCTACCGGGGTTGATCGTTGAACATCATCATCTTCCGGTGCTACTCGTCATAGGAGGAGTAGGCCTATAGTCGAGCGGTAGTCGGTGCTACCTCCGCACCGCTCCACTCACCGCCATCCTATCCAACTCACATCCCCATTCGACCAAGATCGGCCCCATCAGGAAAAGACACCATTGGTGATCTCTGCAGGATCCCACTCCATCTACTCCACCGTTGAGGTGAGGTCGAGCTCTCTGACCGACCTCCAACTATGGAGAAGAAGGAATGGCCAAGGCGCGTGGTCAGTCACCACCGCTGATCCAACATTGCGGTCTCCACTGCAGCAGCATCGGTGGCGGAAGGGATAGAGGATATAGATGTAGTATCCATGGAAGTAGATCCTTACTCGGTGTTGACGGTGGGCAATGATCAACATATACATCGGTGAGCTCCTCTTAGAGATAATGTGCGGTAAATGCGATGTATTTCGAGTATAGCCCCTCCAGCTGAGTGTTTATCCATGGACGCTCTTGATGAGATCGTTGCTCGTACTTTCGAGAGGGAACTCTAGGGATGATTGCTCGATGAAGAGGATGCTAGGGGTTTTGATCTAGATGGGGATGATCTCTTGGAGGACTCTCAGAATATGGTTGACAGGTTCCCTTCTTAGGGATCAACATAGAGGGAGGGTGTTGTGAGGAAGAAGACACTCATTCAACCCAACCTTTGTCGAGCGAGGGAAAGAGAGAGCATATTAGGAAGATGGAGAAAAGAGTTGAAGATTTATTAGCGGTGGTTTTAGCACTTCAAGGCCAAGCTCCATCTGACTACTCCACCCACCTGGGTTGCATGTTTTTGGATCAGCCAGTACATCTCTGGACAGGATAGTGGCGACATGCATAGGAAGGTGGTGGACAACACCTCCATGCAAGAAAAAAAGATATGCGTTAGTGGAGCGAGTGAAGGATGCATTGGCACAAGCCGAGGTGGCTCATCTTCCAAAGGGTAGACCCTACCCGAATTTGATGGTGTCCAATATCCTAAGGGTTTTGTGCCTCCTTCCTTCAAAATTTTGATGAGTGGGAACCCCGCACATAGCACATTTTCGGATCTTTTAATCTTTGGGAGTAGCGATGCACTTATCTCTTCTCGGTAGTTTGGCAGGCATCACATTTGATTGGTATTTGAACTACCCAATGGTTCGTGAAGACTTTTCTTGAGTTGGACCTCTTCATCAAGAGGTTTGTTGGAGCCCAAAAGGTAGCTGGTGACCTCGTTGTGGCCCAACAAAATCCAAATGAGTCCTTGTTGATTATATTCTCGGTGGTGAAACGAGTATGAAATGAACCAATGCGAGACATGCTATAAAAATTCTTCTCAAGAATATTCATGGCCCGGTTGCCTTCATGCTCAAGGGATTTATGATCAAAACCTTTGAGAAGTTAATCAACAAGGTGGCTTACAAGGGGAAGCCAAACAGGTTACCTTTTCAAGACCAATCATTTCAAGCCCATAAAGCATTGAGAAGAAGCCGGGGTAGTAGTGTCGAGAAAGAGGGAGAGCTCGATGAGAGACCTCATGCACAAGCTGACCTCCTACCTCCTCCTCGGCGATATATCGACCACCACGGTTGCCCACGCCACAATATATCGTCAATTACTTTCACCCATAGCTATTACCCACTACTCTTATCGATAAATTGAATAAGCCATATTCATTCAAGAGGGAGGTTAGGAAGATCTTTAAGAATCTCTTAAAGAGCGACTTTCAGTTACACGAGCCCAGTAGGAAGATGTGGGCAAGAGTGATGATCCTACTACCACCGTATGGTGTCATGTCTTGGAGGATTGTGTCACCTTTAAGGGGCTTGTGGCTACAAGTCGGAGCTATTGTCATCCCAAGGAATACTTGTTAGAACAACCTTCTATCGTGAGTAATTGGGGATACTTATGATCCTCTTAAGATAAAAGAAGGTTGGGATATTGTCTTATCGAACCTCTAAAAAAGTGGTCTCTAAGATCAAGAAGCTTCTTTACGGTGTAAGTAACTCAAACCTCCAACACCAAGGAAGGTTTGCAAGTTGCCAAAGATAACTTGAAGAAGGTGTGCCATGACTACTACCTTACTGCGGGATAGCATAGTAGCACAACCACGTCAGCACTCCATCCTGTCAGCATTTCTACTTCTTCCTCCACTAGCTCCTCTTCTGCCAATAGGAGCATTGTATCAGTGAGGGCACTATACCCCTTTCTCGCTTACTTTATTAGTATCATGTACCTCCATCTAAGAAATCAATGAAGAAAGCTTTCACTTACATCTTGTCCACTTTTGATACTCTAGATTTTATTCCTCTGAAAACTCTTCAAGTCTACAAAATAATGACTCTAGTTAGATCATTCCACCTTTGATTTAGAAATGGATTTTCCATTCTCACGAATCATTCAGTTCACCATTGAGATTGATTTGGAGTCATCGACTCGATGATCCCATAGGAAGTCGTAGTACACGATGAGAAGGTAGAACTTCTTACAAATTCATCATTCAAGAGGTCCGTTAACCTTTGGTGGCAAAGTTCTACCTCTAGGGTGGCACCTCGGGATAAGGGTAAGCAAATCATTGGTTCTAAGAGCGATAGCCTCTCCACAAGATGCTCCACCCATGGATATGCTTGTGGAGGATCAAGCCAAGGTTGACTACAATGTCCACATCTTAGAAAGGCGCGACTAAGTTAAGTATATATGGCCCTCATCTTATCCAAGAGATGAGGGAATCTCTAATCAAGGCCCTCCTTGATCCGGAGATATGCTTAGCCATGACCTAAGAGGGCTTGCGGTTGAGGACACTCTAGGAGTTACATTGGTGATGAAGACTTGCTAGGAATGACCAAGCACAATCCTCTTTACATTTGGATGTTGGAAGATACAGATATCGAGTTCTTGTTGACAGGTGCATCGGTGAATATTATGAGTCTAAAACCCTCGATTGACATCTCCAAACTTTCAAAAGAGAGAATGATGTTGAGAGGATTCAATAAATAAGGCGAGAGGACTTTAGGCCCTATAGTAATGCCATTAGAAGTAGATGACTGGACGACTATCACCGAGTTTCATATTATAGACTCAGATACATCTTTCAATGCTTTGCTTGGGAGACCGTAGATACATGAGAACAATGTGGTTCCATCCTCTCTACATCGGTGCATGAAGTTCATGAGAGGTGGGATTGAATCTTGCATCAAAGGAGATCTTAAGCCATTCACGAGTTCATGAGGTGAATATCTAAGGATGACCTACTATCTCCCTCAAAATCAACAAGTCTATTCTCGTGAACTTGGTGAAAGTTCAAAAATAAAAGAAAAGAAAAGAAAAAAAGAAAAGAAAAAGAAAAAGAAAAGAAAAAGAAGAAGAAAAGAAAAAATGAGAAAAAAAAGAAAATAAAGGGAGCGAGAAATAGACTTGGAGGAGAAGTAGAGCCTAACATTAGATTCCACCCAGTTAGTTACTCCATTCGAACATATGGGTAGGATCGACCTCCACGGAGGAAGAGGCGATCCGAGACATGCCTAGAGATGGAAGACCTCCTTATTGGCCATCCAATAGAGTTATGTCCCTACTACCAGACTACACCTACTATAGACTTAGAATCTAGTTGGATGATGAGTCATATATGATTAGTACATTAGCACTTCGCATGAGATCCCCATGCAAGTGACAGTTGAGCTGACAGCGATGAAAGACCAGGGCTCCCAAAAAAGCATAAGTGTATCCGAGTCTATATGTGAACATTGAAGCATCGGTTGGGAACTTTAGCTCTAACCCCACTTTCTCTCAAAAGTTGAGGGTTTGGTAGTTAAGGAAGCCCCTAAGTCTTCCACAAATGTAAAGTGGTTCTTTCTTGGAGCATCATCCTCAAGTCAAGAAGGCGATGTAGAACTTGAGGATGATTCATATAAAGATTTAATAGAATTACCTTTTGATTGGTATTCACTTGTGTTCTTAATTTAGCAAAGAAAGGATTAATTCCACATGCTTGGTCTAAACGCAGTGATTACTTTGAAAGGTTATGGGACAACAAATGTAGACATTCACAATCAAGACGGGACTAGGATTGATCTGATGGGTCCAGTTGATGATGATGATTACCTTAGTCATCACCAATCATTTGGAATCGATAGGTTCTTTTCAAATCATGCTAACTCATATGAGGAGGTGTGCTTAGAAACTTGGATGATCCAAATGACTTTGAAGTCAAAGATGCACCGCCGAGTTGAAGAGGAGATCGATCAACTATCGATGAGCTCAAAGAAATCAACCTAGGCGAAGAAGATCCACCAACATATATTAGTTCTCTTTGAATGAAAAAGAAACCAATGATTTAGTGAAGCTGATTGAGTTTAAGGATTGCTTTGCATGGAGTTATGAAGAGATGCGGTTTATCTCGACATAGCGATCCATAAACTAGCAATAGAACTAATGCTAACTATCAAAACAAGCTCTTAGACGCATGCGATTAGACATTGAACAACATGTCACTTTTGAAATTAAGAAACTGATCGATTCGGCTTTATTAGGGAAGAAAAATATCTACACGGTTGGCTGTAGTCGTTAAGAAAAGAATGGCCAAATTGCATATCGTTGATTTTAGGGATCTAAATAAGGCATGTCCTAAGGATGAATTTTCACTATACCTTAATGGTGGACATTGCCTCATCTCATGCGTATTCTCCTTTATGGATGGGTCATCTACAATCAAATTAAGATGGCCCCAGAGGATGAAAGAAACCGCCTTTCAAACTCGATCGAATATATTATTATAAGGTCATGCCTTTGGCCTTAAAATGCATACACATAGCCATGACTCGAATCTTTGATGAACTCATTCATCATCAAGTTGAATGCTACGATGATCGTTGTCAAAATCAAAAGAAAAGGAAGACCATCTCTTTGACTTGAGAGTAGTTTTGAGCGGTTAAGACAATACAACCTCAAAATGAACCCCTTGAAGTGTGCATTGGGTAAGAAAATTTCTTGGGTTTGTTGTCCGACAGGGAATTGAAATCGATCCAAAAGATCAAAGCGATATTAGAAATGCCACCCCTAAAAGCTAACACAACTCGGTCATTCCAAGGCGGTTGGCGTATCTAAGGCTTCATTTCCAACTTATCGAAGATGCCATTCTCAGACTTATCAAAAGATGCCAAGTTTAAATGGGATGATAAGTGTCGGCATGCTTTCAAGACATCAAGCAATATCGATGACACCTCCTAGCCCTATCCGCAAGTACTCATATTATATCGCATTAGATGACTCCCTTGGCTTTGTTGGCTCAAAATGATGAAGGGAAGGAGAACTCTCTCTTATCTCATCGTCTAATCCCTTCGAGGCAAACTATCCACCTATTGAAAAGCCCTAGCTTTAATCTTTGCATCCCAAAAGCTAGGACATTATATGCTTTTTATAAGGTGAACTTGATCTCCAGAGTCAATCCACTACAATATCTCATGACATGGCCAACCTTATTTGGACGGTTGGCACGTTGGTCCATGATTTTGTCTCAGTTTGATATAACATTCGTGCCCCTCTGTGCTGTAAAAGGACAAGCACTTGCGGATTTCTTAGCAGCACATCCACTCTGGATTCTCCATGATGATCTCCCGATGAACAAATCATGAACTTAGGGGTACTAGTGCTTCGATGGGAGATGTACTTTGATGGTGCGCTTCCTCTCAAAGAGGAAGAACCATAATTTACTATCCGGAAGGTAGGGGTAGGAATAATTCTCCTAACTTAGGACCGCATTGTGATGAGATTATCGTATCATCTGTCCAATCCATGCACCAACAATGAAGCCGAATATGAGGCTCTGATTGTCAGTTAGTCATTACACTATCGTCCAGTATCAACATCTTTGGGGATTCTCGGTTAGTCATCAACCAAATTCGGGTCCTACAAAGTTCTAAAGCTAAGCTCCATCATTACCATAAGTACACTATGGAGTTGTTGGCTCAAATCCCGGAGGTTACCATCTACAAGATTCCTCGAGGAGAGAAGCAATAGTGCATTAGCCAAGCTTGCCAAAGAGTTGGCATGTCGAAGATGAGTCCATTCCAATAAGGGTCCAAAATAGACAAGTCTTATCCCTTATCTTTGAACTCATTGAGAGATTCTCTCTTGAAGGGAGGTTGCCATTACCTAAGGATGAGGAGCAGTTGAGGCAACCATTCATAGATTATTTAAATGTAGGCAAACTACCTCAAGAGAAATCAGCACACCAGTGAAGCGAGCCCTTTCTACTCTTGTAGGCACCTTATCAAGTCTTTCGATCATATGTGGTTACGTTGTCCGGACAAACACGAAGCTAGAATCGGATTGAGGTACACCGTGGTTATGTGGGGCACATCAATCCGTCCGAAGATGAAAGCCAAGATCAAGAGACTAGGATACTCCTTTGATGATGATCAGTGCATGGATGTAGCTAGGAGATGCCATCAATGTCGACGGTGTGGTCCTACATCAACCTCCTAACATTCTACATCCTACATTGGCCTCATGGCCATTCGAGTGTTGGGGTACTGACATTGTGGGTTCGATCGATCCTCCTTCTTCCAAGGGTCATCGATTCATTCTAGCTGCTATTGACTACTTTTCCAAATGGGCAGAGGCAATCCCACTTAGAGGTCACACTCAACATGTGCTCCAATTTTTTAGAACCATATCGTATATAGGTTGGGTGCCTCGAATTATATCGATAATGGTACTGCATTCAAGAGCACTAAAATCAATAGCTTTGCTCGAAGACACAGCATAGATTGGAGATATTCTACCATCTACTATCCAAGAGCAAATGGGTTAGCAGAAGCCTTCAACAAAACCCTCATTCAAATACTGAAGAAGACACTAGATGACAATAAACGATGATGGCATGAACAGTTGGTTGAAGCTTTATGGGCCTACCGTACCACATATAGAACTCCAACTCAATCTACCCCTTTCTCCTTAGTGTATGGGTCAAGCCATTCTACCATTGGAAGTCCAACTCCCATCACTAAGGATAGTGTGGTAGCAAAATCACTGAGCAAGAATGCCAAGTTACGGTTGGAAGAGCTCAAGGTTTGGAGGAGAGACACATGCCAAAACCTCGAGTTATACAAAGCCAAGATGATTCATAAGTTGGTCCATCTAGAGCTTTTCAAGTAGGGAGCTTGTTTTAGTTCTAAGGAGACCAATTGCTTTCGAAGATAGGAGGAAAGTTTGAACCCACTTGGGGAAGGCCCTTATGCCATAGAGAAGGCCTACCAAGGAGGGTCTTACCAACTCATAAATTGTAAAGGAGGCAGATGCTTCCAATCAATGGGCTCTACTTAAAGAAATATTATCCATAAATCTTGTTTGAAAATAATTATCAATAAAATCTCTTTTCATCTCAAATTTTATTTCTTATGTTAGAAATATCTTTTGCTTGTGAATTCAGCATGATATATTTAGGGTCCCCCCAGTGGCATTCTATTCCTTCATATCAAACACAAAACATATATATCTTTCTCTCAGGCTACTTTGATGTGGGAGCAAGCCCCCTGTGGCACTCACTCATTAGCTACTCTAGGTCGGGTTTGATTTGTTGCCCAAAGCAATGATCACCCGGTGGTCATTTGTTGGAGGATGTGAGTCCCCACTTTCTTCCTAATTTGACCATTGCAACCAAACAGCCTTAGTTTGGTAGGCTTCACTGCCCTGCTAGTGAACTACCTTGTGTTGGCTTTGTTTAAGAAGATGTGAGTCCAAATGCTTTCTTGAACTAGCCACCATACTCGAAGGTCGAGTTTCCCAGGTTTAGGTGTAAGAGTCCCGGTGGCATCCTATTCCTTCATATCAAACACAAATACACATATCTTTCTTTTCGGGCTACTTTGATGTGGGAGCCCAAGCTCACTCATTAGGCACTCTAGGTCGGGTTTGATTTGTTGTCCAAAAAGCAATCCCCGTGGTCATTTGTTGGAGGATGTGAGTCCGTGCTTTCTTCTAATTTGACCATTTACTGCCCGGCGCCTTGTTAGTTTCAGTAGTCTTCCTTTGCTTAGTACCTCATGGTTGATCTGTTTGAGAAGATGTGAGTCCGTGCTTTCTTCTTGAACTAATCATCATGACTAACTAGGTCGAATATATTTGAGGTTTAGGGTAAGTCCCCAGAGGCTCCTTTCCTCTTGACTATTTGAGTCGATATAAGCCCCTGGCATTCACTCGAGTCTAGGTCGGATGCTTTTAGGGTGACTATCCAGATCAATTGCTTTAGAGATGTAAGCCTGCGCTTTCTTTCTAGGATTGTTTACCGATGGGCACCATAGGTTGGTTGATGTTATATCGACAACTCACCCTGGGTACACCACTCTTGGAAGATGTAAGTCCGCTTTCTCCATGAGTTGGCCACCGAATACCTATGTGATATATGACTAGCCATGTCATTTTCTACAGGGTGTTGGATTGAAGCCCCATTGCGGCCCCTTCCCCTGCGGGCATTCTATTTGGATCACGTCCTTTGAGACCCCATTTAGACACTACCCAGGTTACTTTTGGATTGGACAGTCCCCCTTTCCTGGTAGCCACCCCTGTGGTTGGAGAATTTGTTCAGCGGATGCGCAGATTCTCCCTTGGTTCAGTAAATCTGAGACAGGTCTAGGCTGATATAAGCTCCTTCTCAGTTTGATCCCTCACAAACTAACAGGGTCCATGATAAAATAAATTAAACAAACAAACAAAATATTTGCTTGTGGATTAGGAATTCAAGCCCCCAGTGGCCCCTTTGCAGGCATCCTATCTTTAGGGCGGTGTCGAAACTCCCTATAGGAATTGCACTACACGAGTTGAGATAAATCCCGGGTACTCACTCGTAGTCACCCGGTCGGGTTCAACTTGTTGTGCCACCAACGAGTTACCCCGATCGTCTTTGCTTTGAAAGATATAAGTCTATTACGCATTCTTTTACGATCGTTACAAACCATGGGCGACCCAGGTCGGGGCGATTTGTTGCAAGCAGATCACCCTGGATTCTTGTTTAGGAAGATGTGAGTCCCGTGCTTTCTTCCTAACTTGACCATTGCAAACCGAAAGGCACCCCTTAGGTTGGTTAGTTCTACCTAACGGCTGGTAGACTATCCCTTTGGATTTGTAAACCTAAGATAGGTCTAGGCTGATATTAGCTCCTTCTTAGTAGATTCATCATAGGGTCCATCTAAAATTAAAGTAATTCTGACTATTCTTGAGTCGATGAGTCCGGCTGACATTCAAATAGTAATAGCCTAGGTCGATTGATTTGTTGTGCCATCAGATCAATGGTGATCCTACTTTGGAAGATGTAAGTGCTACACTTTCTTCTAAATGCGGTTATCGAAAGGCAACCCTTAGGGGATAGTCCTACTTTGTGGTAGACTACCCTTTGGACTTGTAAACAGATAGGTCAAGTGACATAGCTCCTCCTCGGTGGGTCCATCGCAAACGGGGTCCACAATATAACACACAAAATTAAATTAAATCAAATCAAATCAAATTAATCATCATGACTACTCTTGAGTTGAGGTAAGATCCCTAGTGGCGCTCACTCAGTAGTCGCCTTAGGTAGGGTTTGATGTGTTGCTCGTCCAATAGATCACCCCAGTAGCTTTTCCTTGCTTTGGAAGATGTAAGTCTACTACGCTTTCTTCTAGTCATTGCACACCAAAAGGCAACCCCTTAGGTTGGATAGTCCTACCTTATGGCGTAGACTACCCCTTTAGACTTATAAATCTAAGACCCAAGGCCCCGTGGCCTTCTTAGTGTAGTCCATGACAAGCGGGGTCCATAACAAAATAAATTTGAAACCAACCTCCTAGTGGTCAAATTAAACATATCAAACAAACCAAATTTCTCTCCAGGCAAATCAAATTGGCCTCCCATGGGACCTAGATCTAAATTAAACAAATTTCCGAGTGCACATCCCGGCGGATATGCCCTCAATAGAACCCTTCTCCCTGTGGAGCCATAACAAATTAAACCAACCTCCCTAGTGGAATCTAAACAAATCAAAGAAATCCAATTAAATTCTTATCCCTAGTGGATACACACCCAAACAAATTATATTCACAATCAAACTCAAATCATATCCCGGATAACTTGAACTGTTTCCCTGAGGAAGGTTCATGTACTCAATCTGGATTCCTTCTTGCTCTCTTATGCCTTTGGCATAAAGAGGTGCATTACATTAAGATCGTGATTCTATCTACCTTTGGTCTAGGTATAGATCACTTTTCATTGTTTGTTGCAATCTTACGGATGTTGTTGATCATTTGATCGCCAATACGTGTGGTGTGCCTTGTCAGTTACACCACACCTATTGGGGGTCCTTTTGTTGACCTCACTTTTGGAGTGAGCTCTTAACCTCCTCTTCTTAGACTTAGGACTCTTCTAGACACTAAGATTTTCTTAGTCATAAGACACATCTAGTGATTAGGTGAACCTAAGCCTAGAGACTTAGAAGTGTTAATCATAAGATTAGGCTATGCCTTAGGGTTTAAGGAAATTACTTATCCCATAGCCTAAACCTAATCTAGATACACTTTCTCAAATTAAACTCATACTCAATTCTCAAATCAAATCTCAAATTCAAATTCAAATTCCAAATCTAATTTCAAAATTTGACTCCAAATGATTGAAATCCAAAATCAAATTCAAACCTAAAACCCCTTCCAAGCCATATGAACCATATTCATAAGCAGCCAAAACTTTCCTTAAAATCAAACTCATTGATCTCTTTATAAATCAATTATTCCTTCATTTATATTCACAAATATAAATGAAATCCAAATTCAAATGACCAAAACCTATATGAAAATCAAATCCAAACTCAATTTAAACCCTTTAAGCCAATTCTTTGGACTTAGCCAAATTCTATCAGATCAAGTCAAAACCAATGAATTTTCTCTTGAATCAATCATTCATTCAATTATCCACCCAAATATAAATGAAACCTACAACCATCAAATCAAATAAAACCCAAGTCAACCAACTTATGACAAATTTCAAATGAGCAAAATCCTAGACTCCAAATTGACTGAACTTATATTTCAATCTAGGGCTCATATATAAGTTCAACTAAATTGAATCAAACCAAAACCAAACTAATTGACTCACAGGTCACTTGACCTAAAGTGACCTAAAGGACATTTGAGCCAACTTCTAATCCAACAAATTGGATTGAACCAAGCTCACCAAAATCTTCACCATGATTGATCACCCCAATGATGATGCAATCAATTGGGCCAAACCAAGCCCAATTGGCCATTTGATCCAAATTGACCCAAATTGGCAGAACCAAATCGGGTCAAATCATGATCTAACCCAAATTGATTGCAACCAATGGCTCAAGTTTATTCCAAATCAATTATTGAACTTACCAAAGCCATAATTAAACCAATTTGATCAATCAGCCTAATTGGGTCAACTTGACTCAACCTTAGCCCAAATTGGCCTAAAGGGTCAATTTGGCCTAAATCAAAATTAAATCCAAATTAATTCAAACCAAAGACCACATTCATCTTCAATTAGTCAATTGAACATGAATCAACCATAACCCAAGTTAATTTGGCCAATTTTGGTCAAATGGGTCAATTTGGCCCAAAATGACCCATATGACCTAAATTGGGCCAAATCCCAGAAACCAAGCCAAAACCCATTGGGGCTGATCAAATCGACCCAAACCCATTTGGGATCAGCCCAAAACAAACCCAACCCATTTTAAACCCCTCATGAACCATCCCCCACATAGGATTCCACCCAACTCCATTTAATTCCTCCATCACATGCACTTAACCCTCATCACATGGCCCCAATATTTCAATTAAACAAATGTCATCATATGGCAGCAAGAGAGGACTTTGGAGCAAAATCCAAAGTCCTCAATCAATCTAGATCTAGTAACCACCCCAACAAGATGGCATTCAATTTGGAGCCAAAATAATTCAAAAAAAATTTTTTCATCCATTATAAAAGGGAAATGAGACTTGAGCTCTCTTGCTCCCATCATCACTCAAAATCTCTCAAAGCCAAAAGTAACCCATCCCCACTTGTTTAGCCACTTTGAGCTCAAATAATACAAGAATTTGCTCTTCCTTAGGCAGGCTGATAAAATATCGAGGCGTTCAGAAGAAGCAAGGCTAAAGATTACTCAAGCTTCCTCACATATAGGATCTCCCTCGGATCTTCACCGCTGAATCATCCCTGGTGAGGTAACTTTCATCAAACCGTAGCTGACCTTAGGATTTTGCATATTTCGTATAAAATTTTCCGCGATTCTAGGAATTTCCCTTAGAAAATCCAGTATATTTATTTTAAATCATCAAAATAGGAAATAAAATTTTTTTCGTTAACGGGTCCATTTGGATAAGTTTTGGCTTAGAAACTTTCATTTTTCCAAAATACCCTCTAAAAGCCGGGGCTCCACCGCCCGTCCGATCCAGCGATTCGCGGGATCGGATGCCGAATCGTCGCGTGGATCGATGCAATCCGGACGCGGATGCGTGATGCGATGACCATCGATCGCAGCGGTTAGATCGCGGTCGGATGGCTTCACGTGTGATTGATCTTAAAGAAAAATGATTGATCGAGCATCACGAAATCACTTTTGACATCGGACTCTTAAGAAAAAAATGATTGATCTTCAATCTTAAAAAAAAAAATAAATTAATTTTAAAATAATTAAAAATTTAAAATATAATCCAAAAGAACTCAAATATTAAATCAAAAAATCAAAAAAAAATTCATTAAATCATTAATCAAACTTTTTAAAAAATATCATCTTTAAGGAGATTAAATTTAATATGATTAAATTTATTTAAGTTAATTGAATGATTAAATCTTAAATCAAACTCAAAATCCAACAAACTTAGAAAACTTTAATAATTTGATACTAATAAATTAAACTAAATAAAATTAAAGTATAATTAACAATGATTAAATCACATCCATTTGGAATGAGATAATTAAATAATATTAAATATTTCAACCTAATAACTAAATTGAGTTAATGAAATCAAACAAATATAACAAATCAAATCAAGTAAAATAATCATAAATAATCAAACTTTAGTCAAACATTTAATTAATGAAAATTTAATAAATTAATCCATCATCTTAATTAATCAAATTAATTTAAAAGTTACATTAACTTTAAATTAAGCAATCAAACCAATTAAATTTAATCATCGAATAATAAAATTAAGCTAATTAAATTAATCATATTAAACCTAAACTTAATCACATAATTAAGATGTAATTACATTTCAAAAAATTAAACCTAATTTATTAAATCTGATATTTAATTAAAATAAAATAATTAATCTAATTACCCTTAATCAAACTTAATTAGTCAAACATTTAATTAATGAAAATTTAATAAATTAATCCATCATCTTAATTAATCAAATTAATTTAAATAATTCACATTAAAGCTAACTCTAATTAAGCTTAAATCAAACCCATAATTAAATAATCACACTTAATAAATTAATTAAGTTAATTAAATTAATCATATGAAACCTAAACTTAATCAAATAATAAGATGCAATTAAACACTAATCAAACTTAAATTAAACTTCATTAAGTCATTAATCTCTAATTAAAAAAAACCTTTAATTAATCTAATAATTTTTAATTGACCCTTAATCAAATTTAATTAATCAAACATCTAATTAATGCAAACTTAATAAATTAATCCATTATCTTAATAAACCAAATTAATTTATAAATCATTAAAGTTAATTCAAATTAAAATTAATCTACTAATTAATTTAATCACCTATTAAATAAATTAATTAAGTAAATTATAATCATATTAAACTTAAGCTTAATCAAACATAAAAATGCAATTAAATGATAATCAAACCTAATTTAAACTTGATCATTAATTCATCAATTACATCATTAACTCAAATAAACATGAAATCAAATTAAGCAAATCTTTATTTAATAATCATACCTCTTAAACAAACTAATTAAGTTAATCAAATTAATTACATTAAACTTAATTAATCAAAATACAATTAAATATTAATCAAAACATAAATTAAACCTAAACCATTAAGTCATTAATTACATCATTTGTCTAAACAAATATGAAACTAAATTAAAAAAAAAATTAAACAAACCTTTATAATTAACATAAATACACTTATTAATTAAAAAATAATAATCACATTGAACTAAGCATAAACCCAAATAATTAAATCAAATTGAATCAAATTAAGTTAAATCAAGAAAGATTCTCATCAATTTAATATAGAATCAAATCAAATCTCATTCCAACTTAAATAAAATAAACTAATTAACTATCCAATATGAAATCAAAATGCAAACCAAACTTTGATGAACATGACAAATGGATGTGATTAAAAATAAAATCTCAGTTACAAAGAATCAAACTCAATTAATCAAAAATAAAATCTTAATTAATCCAATCAAACTACAAATAAATGAACCACAATCAATTAAATAACATAAAGTTAAATCACATAACCATGATCAAAGAAAATAATTAAATATTTAAAAGGATATTGAATTATCAAGATTCAATTAAATCAAAACACCTAATCTAAAATTAATCAACCAAAATACATGAACTTAAACAAACTTAAACTCTATTAGACATTAAGGATATTGAATTATCAAGATTCAATTAAATCAGAACACCTAATCTAAAATTAATCAACCAAAATACATGAACTTAAACAAACTTAAAATTAGAGGATATTGAATTATCAAGATGCAATTAAACTAAAACATCTAATCAAATCAATTAATCAAATACTTAAATGCTCAAATTCTAAATTTAAATCGAATGAATTACACAAATTCAAATGGGCTAATCAAGATACTTAGGACTTTAGTTAGATTCCCAGAATTAGGATGTAGAATAGGGGTCATCTACAGATGGAATTCATCCCACTCTTCATTCTTGAGAACCTAAATATCATTTCAACCAAATAAAACTGAAATAAAAATGAAAATAAAATCATTAAATCATTTATATTGAAATCACCCAAAGGTAAAATTTAAATTCAAACTTCAAATTGGAACTTAAACTAAAGAAGCCTAGTAAAGTCTTGCTATACAAGCCTTAAGCACACACGTTAGAATACTAAGTCACTACTTCTAGTGCTAAGTTGGGGCGTTGTATGTATGATGTTGTGTTTTATTTTGTGATGTAATATTTTAGACTGGATGTTAGGGTGTATGTTTCAGGCGGATGTTAGGCGTTATTAGCTAATCATATTTTCTGTTGTGCTTAAAGGGGCCGCTATAATAAAAAATATAAATGCTTTTGATGTGCAGTTGCTTAGCCCCTTAGTGTAACCCATGTTAGGACAGGTGGCTTAGTTACCCATGTGTGGGTGCTAAGTCCAAATTATTCATATAACTCTTTGGATTGTATGGTGTGTTTAGCTATTTAGGTGTAGCTAGATTTACTTTTCCTATTTTTGATGTAATTTTGCATTAGGAATTAGGATTAGTGCTATGGGGGATTAGGATGATGTAGAAGGCTTAGTCCCTAGGGTGCCTGTGATGCCTTTGGAACAAATCAAATCAAAAGAAAGAAAGAAATGAAGAAAAGAAGACCCCCATAGCATATATATTATTTTTGTAATCCGGGTTGTATAAGGGTAGAGCTCGGCTACCCATCTTTTTTTTTCTCTTTTGAGGTGTACGGCGGAACCCGACCGCCTTTTATTCTTTTACGGTAGTCTATAAAATTGTTTGATGTTGTGTTTAGATTGCAATTTAGAACAACATGCTTTTCATAGTTTCTTTATGATTGATGCTTGAATGTGTGGCTGATGCGGTAGGCTCTTAGGATAAAATTAATTTTTATACCCCAATTAACAACTCATAACTAAAATTTTAAAACAACTCATAACCTCACATAAAAGCCTAGAATTAAATCAAGATAATAAAATTTTTTTTGTAACCCCTTGGATGGATGAATGTATAATCATGCATGTCATATTCTTTCACTCTTGTTAAGAGGGAGCTTCCATCTTTAGAGAATCAAGGCTTAACCTATGAGAGCCTTTGGTGGAAGACACCCCTTTCTCTCTTGATTTGGCCCATAATCAAATTCTCATGCATTTAGGCATACAAAATCCCATAGCTGTGTCAAAACAAAAGTCCAAAAGAATCAAATAAATTTGATAAAATTTGCATTAGATTAAGTCATGGATTCATACCACTCATGCTCTAGTCTCTTAGGAGTGAGTCTAAGGACTTAGTTTCTCTCTAAATGAACAAAACATCCAGCCATCTTGCAAAGCATAAGACTTGCCTACATGGATTTAAAGCATGAGGAGTTAGGCACGCTCAGAGCGGTAATAAGTCCAGGTCGGTGGTTTATTCTCTCTTGTGGAGGTAAACCATATACCCATTTTGCCTTAGATTTAGGTTGTGCCTTGTTTTGTACCAAGGCTCCTTAGTTTAGGAATCCGGTAGCTGTTTCCTTTGGGCTACAAGCATAAATCCTCGCCTCTTAGGCATTTCTACAATCTTATGTTGTGAAATTATAAGCTTTAGCAATCTAATAAAATGTCAACTCAAATAATCAACTCTCATCAATTTCAAAAATATAAAGTCCAACTATAGGGTAGAACGAAATGCTCACTAGGCTTCCTAGTATCATGAGCATTTCCTACTTTCTCCCTTTGGATTCTAAAATAAGTCTTCTCCTTGATCTATCCCATTTGATTTTCTAAAATAGCCAATCCTTTGATAGTCTTAACCTTGAAATCTTTGGAGACCCTAATTATCTACTTTAATCGAGAGTATTCTTAAGAAATTCTCATTCCTTAGGATGTAATTAACTATGGGGGCTTGCCTCCATAGGGAACTTAATGAACCCGGCTTAAAATAAATACTTTACTTTTCCATGTAAAGTAGGGAAAGATCTCGGTATATTCAAGACCCATCATGCCTTAGAGTCCTTAGGTGATTAGGTCCATTATAGGGTGGTGATTTCTATCTTTGAGATAGTACATCATTCCTTAATGTCATACATCACTTCAATAAGTACCCCTAAGATCTACGTGGTGTCCCACACCCCAAAAAATAAACACCATTTCTGGCAACTCCGCTGGGGGGTTCCTCTCTCCATCTTTAGTAGACAATTATTGTCTCCAAGCATCGATAGTGGACTTATATTTTATATAGGCAGAGATTATCATTCTTTCCATTGGCACTTAGCTTATTTCATCCTTAAGCAAAAACATCCTTTAGGTTTTAGGACCTCACTGTAGGTCTTAAAATCCTATTAGTTCCCCAATAGGTGAAAATTAAAATTAATCAAATAGAGAAGATGATCAAAATTAAAAATCTCTTCACCATTCTGATGGTGAGATAAGGTTCATCCCACGAACAATAAGAGAATAAAACTCTTCTACAAAATATCATGTCTTTCCAAAAGCACTTTTTTAAAATCCACATAATAAGGGATCTACACAAAAGTTTATAAGAAATTTTCTCAAAATGCATATAACCAAACCTCGTTTAACAAATTCGATGATTGTTACAAGGAGGTTCTTTTTTTTAACAAAAAAAAATCAAAATTAAAATCATCAGTTTTTTAATTTTCAAAAGCACATTTTCTTTGGAAATGGCTATCCCCGTCCCACACACTCAAATTCGTTGGAAGGTGATTCTATTTTCAAATAAGACGATAATATAAAAAATAATAATAATAATAAAGAAAAAAGCTGAAACTCCACTTAGCATATTTCACATGTGCTAGAGTTGAAGTTTCCCCTCTTTTCGAAAAATAATAAATCATACACAGACAAAAGAAAAGTCAAGACATGTTTGAACCCCCTCACATATAAATTTGTCAAATGGGAGTTCCCCTTTGGAGAAGGTAGAGCAAATTGAATTCTATTTGCATTTGTGATAAATTCCTTCATGCCAAAGTCTTGAACTTCAAAACACATTGGGAGCTCATTTGACATGCCCAAGTATATCGAATGAGAACTCCATTTTGAAAATCATAAGTACAAAGTGAACTCCATTTAACATACCTAAGTTTAAATAAGTTCATTTTCTTTAAAAAAAAATCATAAATACATTTGACTTTCACTTAACATACCAAATTTGTTAAGTGAGAGTTTCATCAAAAAAAAAATCATAAACACATTTGATTTTCACTTAACATACCAAATTTGTTAAGTGAGAGTTTGATTTTCAAAATCACAATCACATTTGACTTTCACTCGACATACCAAATTTGTTAAGTGAGGGTCTCTTTTCAATGCACATTTGATCCCTATTTTAACATACCAAATTTGTTAAGTGAGAGTCTCATTCTCAAAATAAAAAAAATCTCAAACAAATTTGGGGTTTTCACTTAACATATCAATCTTGTTAAGTATGACTCCCATCTTCAAAGACAAGCAAATTTATCTCACGATCATATTTTACTTACACTTAACATACCAAATTTGTTAAGTGAAAGCCTCACACAAATGAGACACATGTGGCCTCTACTTAACATACCAAATTTGTTAAGAAAGAAGCCCCATTTTTAAATCAAAATATCACACAATCAAATCTTCACAAGCAAAAATATTTCAAACACACAATCACAACTCTTCTTAGCATACCCAAATTTGCTAAGTAGGTCTTTCAAACTATCAATATTTTCAAGATGCACAAAAACACAAATATCTTCAAAAAAAATCTCTCTCAAATTTTAGAACCCAACATACCTAAATGGGTTGAGTATGGGTTCTAAATCAATCAAATGGCAAAGACTCTCCTCAATATCCAAAATCTCTAAAATTTTGATGAACCCACTTAACATCCTTAAGATTGTTTTATGTGGGTTCAAATTCAAAATCAAATCTTGAAATCAATGATTGAAGGTGAATATCAAGGCAAGTGTCCGACTACGTTTCAATAATGCGATTTGTGTCAATTGTTTGAGTCCTCGGTCTTGGCTCCCAACAAGCTCGTGTTTTCCTTCCCCAGCTAAACTAGCCTTGGATCAAGCTAGTCTCTACCACTCCACCGAGGTCATCTACTTTGGGTGGTTTGAGGGAGTGAGGATTTCTTTGAGGGACATCCTCACCACAATTAACAAGGAGGGGTGGCGGCACCACTCATTTGATTGATATGCCATCGATTCGTTTCCTCCACTAAAGAGGAAGGCCATTGTTTGCCCTAGGTATGGGTTTACGTGCCAATCATTCCGATACGGGTGATCGTTACTCCTACTACTACCCCTCCTTGGATTCCCCAAAGGGAAGACTGTCTTGCTCAAATAGTCTCCTCCATATTGAGGTGGGTGCTAGCTCTGCTCTCATACCTACATGTTCACGGCCAGCAAGAACCAAGATCAGCGACATCACAAGAGAGATGGATGTTGCTTCCCATGTGGCTGAGGAGGGATCTCCCTGTGAGACCTCTCCACATTTGAGTGGTAGTAGGTTTCACCCCCTCTCAGCCTCAGATGGAGAGGAGGACTATAGGAGGATTCGCTTCCACCACCCGACATATTTGGCCCCGGACACAGGAGAACACAGGGCTGGGTGGTCTTACGCCCGGGTTGGCGAACTCGCCTTCAGTGCAGCATTTTGATCGAGGACGTTATCCCTAGGAGAGTCGAAGTTTGATCTGAGGGAGAGAGCCTTGAGGCTCAAGCATCAGAGCAGTAGGAGGAGAGAGGTTTGTCGAGGCGTTGGTAGCCTCGCTCGATGGATTTTCGATCATCGCCCTACCGGTCGTCGTTCGAATCATCATCTTGCATCTCATAGGAGTAGGCCTATAGTCGAGCGGCTCGGTCTTTACCTCACCTGCCACTCACTCACCGCCCACCATCGCCTATCCAACTCACGGCATCCCCCATTCCGACCAAGATCCAGAAGCCCCCATCCGGGGAAAGACCAGCACCATTGGTGATCCGGCTACGGCCCAAGGATCCCACTCCATCTACTGCGTGAGGTTCGAGCTCTCTGACCTCCCTCAACTATGGAAGGAATGGCGACCCAAGGCTGCCGTGGTCAAGTCACTACATGATCCAGCTTGCGGTCTCCACTGCAGCATGGCGGGAAGGGATAGGGATATAGATGTAGTGTCCATGGCGGTAGATCCTTCCACTGTTGACCGGGGTAGGCGATCAACATATATCGGTGAGCATAGTCCTCTTAGAGATAGTAGTACGGTGGAATGCGATGTATTTCTGAGTATAGCCCCTCCCGGTCAACAAGTGTTTTATCGCATGGTAGGCACTCTTTGAGATCGCTCAAGTCTTTCTGAGAGGGAACTCTGGGGATGATTGCTCATGAAGAGGATCTTGGGGTCGATTTTGATCTAGATGGGGATGATCTCTTGGAGGACTCTGCAGAGGTCCATATGGTTGACACTAGGGGTTCCCTTCTTAGGGATCAACATAGTCAGGAGGGTGTTGTAGTTAAGGAAGAAGACACAGCTCATTCAACCCAACACCTTTGTCAACAACTGAGGAAAAGAGATGAGCATATTAGGAAGATGGAGAAAAGAGTTGAAGATTTATTAGCGGTGGTTTAAGCACTTCAAGGCCAAGCTCCATCAATCGACCTCCCCCAGAGGCCACCACGGGTTGTTGCATGTTTTGGATCAGCCCAAGAGTACATCTCCAGTAGACCAAGATAGTGGCGATGCATAGGAAGGTGGTGGACAACACCTCCATGCAAGAAAAGATATTAGCGGTTAATGGGCGACAAGTGAAGGATGTAATGGCAAGCTTGAGGTGGCTCATGTTCCAAAGGGTAGACCTACAGGAGGAATTTGATGGTGTCCAATATCTAAGGGTTTTGTGCCTCATTCCTTCAAAATTTTGATGTGATGGGAACCCCGACAATAGCACATTTCGGGGCGGATCTTTGCAATCTTTGGGTAGTGATGCACTTCTATTCCATCTCTTCATCGAGTTTGTGCATCACATTTGATTGTATCTGACCCAATGGTTCGATGAAGACTTTCTTGAGTTGGACCTCTTCATCAAGAGGTTTCTTTGGAGCCCAGAAAGGTAGCTTGTGGGTGACCTCGTTGTGGCCCAACAAAATCTAAATGAGTCCCTTATTGATTATATTCTCAGGTGGTGAAACCTGAGTATGAAATGTGAACCACAGCTGTCTGAATAGCATGCTATAGAAATTCTTCTCAAGAATATTCATGGCCCGGTTGCCTTCATGCTCAAGGGATTTCCGATCAAAACCTTTGAGAAGTTAATCAACAAGGCTAGCCTATAAGGAAGCCAAACAATTACCTTTTCAAGACCAATCATTCAAGCCCAAGCCAGAAAGCATTCAGAAGAAGCCGGTAGTAGTGTGGTAGTGGAGAGGAAGCGAGCCGAGAGCTCATGAGAGACCTCCTCACCTCATACCACCACCTCGGCCAATATATCGACCACCGGTTGCCACAACACCTCGCCAATATACTCAAATATTCTCATATCCACCATTGGGTAGCTATTACTCTACTCTTATTGATAAATTGAATAAGCCATATTCATTCAAGAGGTAGTTAGGAAAATCTTTAAGAATCTCTTAAAGAAACGACTTTCGTTACAGCCCAAGAGGCGGAAGATGTGGGCAAGAGTGATGATCCTAACTATTGCCCCTACCACGTGTATGGTCATGTCTTGGAGGATTGTGTCACCTTTAAGGGCGGCGCGAGCTACAAGTCGAGAGCTATTGTCATCCCAAGGAATACTTGTTAGAACAACCTCTAGTTCTATCGAGTAATTCTTGGGGATACTTGATCCTCTTAAGACAAAAGAAGGTTGGGATATTTTTCTTATCGAACCTCTAAAAGTGGTCTCTAAGATCAAGAAGCTTTCTTTCAAGTAACTCAAACCCAACACCAAGGAAGGTTTGCAAGTTGCCAAAACAACTTGAAGAAGGTGTCGGCCGAAGCGGCACTACCTCACTTGTTTGGGATAGCATAGTAGCCCACCGTCCAGCCCACTCTCCATCCATTGTCGCACTACTTCTTCCTCCACTAGCTCCTCTTCAATAGGGCGTTGTATCAGTGGACAAGGGCACTATACTCCTTTCTCCGCTTACTTTATTAGATTTCTATAATGTACCATCCAGAAATCAATGAAGAAAGCTTTCACTTACATCTTGTCCACTTTTGATACTCTAGATTTTATTCCTCTCAAAACTCTTCAAGTCTACAAAATAATGATGACTCTAGTTAGATCATTCCACCTTTGATTTAGAAATGGATTTTCCATTCTGAATCATTCGGTTCACCATTGAGATTGATTTGGAGTCATCAACTCGATGATCCCATAGGAGAAGTCGTACTGATGAAGGTAGAACTTCTTACAAATTCATCATTCAGAGGTCACGAAGTTAACCTTGGTGGCAAAGTTCTACCTAGGGTGGCACCTCGGGATAAGTCAAATCATTGGTTCTAAAGAGCGGATAGCCTCTCCACAAGATGCTCCACCCATGGATATGCTTATGGAGGATCAAGCCAAGGTTGACTACAATGTCTAGCACATCTTAGAAAGGCGCCTAAGTTAAGTATATATGACGCCTCATCTTATCCAAAGAGATGAGGAATCTCTAATCAAGGCCCTCCTTGATCAGGATATGCTTAGCTGATACTAAAGAGGAAGCACTCTAGGAGTTACATTCAGTAATGAAGACTTGCTTCTAGGAACGACCAAGCACAATCGCCCTCTTTACATTACAATGGATGTTCGAAGATATATAATATCCAGAGTTCTTGTTGACCAGGGTGCATCGGTGAATATTATGAGTCTAAAAACCCTCTCTTACTTAAAGATTGACATCTCCAAACTTTCAAAAGAGAGGATGATGTTGAGAGGATTCAATGAACAAGGCGAGAGGGCTTTAGGCTCTATAGTGTTGCCATTAGAAGTGGATGATTGGAAACTACCAAGTTTCATATTATAGACGATACATCTTTCAATGCTTTACTTGGGAGGTGGATACATGAGAACAATGTGGTTCCATCCTCTCTACATCGGCATGAAGTTCATGAGAGGTGGGATTGAATCAAATCAAAGGAGATCTTAAGCCATTCACAGTTCATGAGGTCGAATATCTGAATGACCTACTATCTCCCCCAAAATCAACAAGTCTATTCTCGTGAACTTGGTGAAAGTTAAAAATAAAAGAAAAAGAAAAGAAAAAAGAAAAGAAAAAGAAGAAAAGAAAAAAGGAAATGAGAAAGAAAATAAAAGGGAGAGAAATAGACTTGAGGAGAAAGTAGAGCTAACATTAGATTCCACAGTTAGTTACTCCATTCGAACATATGGGTAGGATGACTCGACCTCCACGAGGAGGAAGAGATCAGAGACATGCAGAGATGGAAGACCTCCTTATTGGCCATCCAATAGGAGTTATGTCCTACTACAGACTACACCTACTATCTATATAGACTTAGAATCTAGTTCGGATGATGAGTCATATATGATTAGTACATCGGTTAGCACTTCCAGCAGATCCCCATGCAGTGGCAGAGCTGAACAGATGAGAGCTCCCAAAGCATAAGTGTATCCAGTCTATATGTGAAAAATAGTGAAGCATCGGTTGGGAACTTTAGCTCTAACCCCACTTTCCTCACAAAAAGTTGAGGGTTTGGTAGTTAAGGAAGCCCTAAGTCTTCCACAAATGTAAAGGTGCATAAGTTCTTTCTTGGAGCATCATCCTCAAGTCAAGAAAGGCGATGTAGAACTTGAGGATGATTCATATAAATATTTAATAGAATTACCTTTTGATTGGTATTCTGCCTTGTGTTCTTAATTTAGCAAAGAAAGGATTAATTCCACATGCTTGGTCTAAACACAGGTTGGATTACTTTGAAAGGTTATGGGATAACAAATGCAGACATTCACAATCAAGACTGGGATTAGGATTCGGTACAGTGGGTCCAGTTGATGATGATGATTACTGCTTAGTCATCACCAATCATTTGGAATCTGATAGGTTCTTTTCAAATCATGCTAACTCATATGAGGAGGTGTGCTTAGAAACTTCAGATGATCCAAATGACTTTGAAGTCAAAGATGCACGCCGAGTTGAAGAGGAGATCGATCAACTATCGATGAGCTCAAAGAAATCAACCTAGGCGAAGAAGATCCGACCAACATATAGTTCTTTATTGAATGAAAAAGAAACCAATGATTTAGTGAAGCTATTGATTGAGTTTAAGGATTGCTTTGCATGGAGTTATGAAGAGATGCTCGGTTTATCTCTCGACATAACATTAATAAACTATAGAACTGCTAACCCTATCAAACAAGCTCTTAGGCATGCGATTAGACATTGAACAACATGTCACTTTTGAAATTAAGCGATCGATCTTTGGCTTTATTAGGAAGAAAAATATCACGGTTGGCGTGTAAGTCCGATTAAGAAAAGAATGGCCAAATTTGCATATCGTTGATTTTAGGGATCTAAATAAAGCATGTCCTAAGGATGAATTTTCACTTCCTATACGAGAATTAATGGTGGACATTGTCATCTCATGCGGTTCTCCTTTATGGATGGGTCATCAGCTACAATCAAATTAAGATGGCCCCGAGGATGAAAGAAACACCTTTCAAACCCTAATCGAATATATTATTATAAGGTCATGCCTTTTCGGCCTTAAAATGCCGGTGCCACATACCCGGCGGGCCATGACGAATCTTTGATGAACTCATTCATCATCAAGTTGAATGCTACGATGATCTCGATTTGTCAAAAGCAAAGAAAAGGAAGACCATCTCTTTGACTTGAGAGTAGTTTTGAGCGGTTAAGACAATACAACCTCAAAATGAACCCCTTGAAGTGTGCATTGGGTAGCAGAAAATTTCTTGGGTTTGTTGTCGACACCAGGGAAATCGATCCGAAAAGATCAAAGCGATATTAGAAATGCCACCCCCTAAAAGCCTAACACAACTCATGTCATTCCAAGGGCGGTTGGCATATCTAAGATGCTTCATTTCAAACTTATCAAGAAGATTCCAACCATTCTCAGCACTTATCAAAAAAGGATGCCAAGTTTAAATGAGATGATAAGTGTCAGCATGCTTTCGAAGACATCAAGCAATATTTGATGACACCTCCAGTCTTAGCGGCCCCTATCTCGGGCAAGTCGCTCATATTATATATTGCTGCATTAGATGACTCCCTTGGCATTTTGTTGGCTCAAACTAATGATGAAGGGAAGGAGAACTCTCTCTATTATCTCAGTCATCGTCTAATCCTTGCTGAGGCAAACTATCCACCTATTGAAAAGCTCTGCCTAGCTTTAATCTTTACATCCCAAAAGCTACGGCACTACATGCTTTCTCATAAGGTGAACTTGATCTCAGTCAATCCTATAATATCTCATGGAGACTTTATTTGGGGTTGTACGTTGGTCCATGATTTGTCTCGGTTTGATATAACATTAGTGCCCCTGTGCAAAAGGACAAGCACTTGCGATTTCTTAGCGGCATATCCACTCTCTGGCGATTCTCACTTACGATGATGATCACGATGAACAAATCATGAACTTTGGGGATATTGCATTGGGAGATGTACTTTGATGGCTTCCTCTCAAGAGGAGAAGAACCACAATTTACTATCCCGGAAGGCAGGGGTAGGAATAGTTCTCCCCAACTCAGGCAATGTGATGAGATTCTCATATCATCATCCAATCCATGCACCAACAATGAAGCCAAATATGAGGCTCGATTGTCGGTTTGGAGTTAGTCATTACATCGTCCAGTATCAACATCTTTGGGGATTCTCGTTAGTCATCAACCAAATTCTGGGTCCTACAAAGTTCTAAAGCTGCTCCATCATTACCATAAGTACACTATGGAGTTGTTGGCCTAAATCCCAGAGGATACCATCTACAAGATTCCTCGAGGAGAGAATGCAATAGTAGACGCATCATCCAAGCTTGCCAAAGAGTTGGCATGTCCGGAAGATGAATCCATTCCAATAAGGGTCCAAAATAGACAAGTCTTATCCCTTATTGATGCTGAACTCATTGAGAGATTCTCTCTTGAAGGGGAGGTTGCCATTACGAAGGATGATGAGCAGTTGGAAATTTATTTAATTATTTAAACTACCTCAAGAGAAATCAGCACACGTGAAGCGAGCCCTTTCTATACTCTTGTAGGCGCACCTTGCAGTCTTTTCATATGTGGTTATGTTGCGGATAAACACAAAGCCCATCATTGTACACTCGAGGTTATGTGGGGCACATCAATTGTCAAGATGAAAACCAAGATCAAGAGACTAGGATACTCGCCTTTTGATGATCACTGCATGGATGTAAGGAGATGCCATCAATGTACACGGTGTGGTCCTACATCAACCTCAACATTCTACATCCATTGGCCTCATGGCCATTCGAGTGTTGAATGCGACATTGTGGGTCCGATCGATCCTCCTTCTTCCAAGGGTCATCGATTCATTCTAGCTCTTCTTACTTTTCCAAATGGGCAATCCCATAGAGGTCACCTCAACATGTGCTCCAATTTTTAGAACCATATCGTATATAGGTTGGGTGCCTCGACAAATTATATCGATAATGAATGCGCATTCAAGAGCACTAAAATCAATAGCTTTGCTCGAGACACATAGATTGGAGATATTCCACCATCTACTATCCAAGAGCAAATGGGTTAGCAGAAGCCTTCAACAAAACCCTCATTCAAATCTTGAAGACAGATGACAATAATGATGATGGCATGAGCAGGTTGGTTGAAGCTTTATGGGCCTACCATATAAACTCCAACTCAATCTACCCCTTTCTCCTTAGTGTATGGGTCCGGCCGTTCTACCATTGAAGTCCAACTCCCATCACTAAGGATAGCGTGGGTAGCAAAATCACGACGGAACAGAATGCCAAGTTACGGTTGGAAGAGCTCAATGGTTTGGAGGAGAGACACCTACAAGCATGCCAAAACCTCGAGTTATACAAAGCCAAGATGATTCAAGCTCATAACAAGTTGGTCCGTCCTAGAGCTTTTCAAGTAGGAGAGCTTGTTTTAGTTCTAAGGAGACAATTGTTGTTGCTCATCGAAGATAGGAGGAAAGTTTGAACCCACTTGGGGAAGGCCCTTGCCATAGAAGACTACCAAGGAGGGTCTTACCAACTCATAAATTGTAAAGGAGATGATTCCAATCAATGGGCTCTACTTAAAGAAATATTATCCATAAATCTTGTTTGAAAATAATTATCAATAAAATCTCTTTTCATCTCAAATTTTATTTTCTATGTTAGAAATATCTTTTGCTTGTGAATTCCATGATATATTTAGGTCCCAGGTGGCATCCTATTCCTTCATATCAAACATAAAACATATATATCTTTCTCTCAGGCTACTTTGATGTGGGAGCAAGCTCCCTATGGCACTCACTCATTAGCTGCTCTAGGTCAGGTTTGATTTGTTGCCCAAAGCAATCAATCACCCCAGTGGTCATTTATTAGAGGATGTGAGCCCCCGCGCTTTCTTCCTAATTTGACCATTGCAAACCAGCCTTGTTTGGTAGGCTTCCCAGTGAACTACCTTGTGTTGGTTTTGTTTAAGAAGATGTGAGTCCCAAAGCTTTCTTCTTGAACTAGCCACCATACTCTGACTAGGTCGAGTTTCCCCGAGGTTTAGGTGTAAGAGTCCCCAGTGGCATCCTATTCCTTCATATCAAACAAAAATACACATATCTTTCTTTCGAGCTACTTTGATGTGGGAGCAAGCCCCCTGTGGCACTCACTCATTATTTCTCGTAGTTGATTTGTTGTCCAAAGCAACCCGATCACCCAGTGGTCATTTGTTGGAGGATGTGAGTCCCGTGCTTTCTTCTAATTTGACCATTGCAAACCCAGCTTGTTAGTTTTGTAGTCTTCCGCTTAGCCGGTAAACCTCATGGTTGATCTCTGTTTGAGAAGATGTGAGTCCATGCTTTCTTCTTGAACTAATCATCATGACCTAACTAGGTCGAATATATTTGAGGTTTAGTAAGTCCCAGAGGCTCCTTTCCTCTTGACTATGTTTGAGTCGATATAAGCCCCGGTGGCATTCACTGAATCTCTGGGTCGGCTTTTCTGAGCAGACTATCCCGGTTTATTTAGAGATGTAAGCCTACACGCTTTCTTTTTTAGGTGATTATTGCAAACCGGCACCATAGGTTGGTTGATGTTATCTTGACAACTCGTGGGTACACCACTCTTGGAAGATGTAAGTCCCGCTTTCTCCATGAGTTGACCATACATGTGATATATATTAGCCATGTCATTTTCTGGTGTTGGATTGAATTGCCCCTTCCCTAGCATTCTATTTGGATCACGTCCTTTGAGACCCCATTTAGACACTACCAGGTTACTTTTGGATTGGGCGGTCCCCACGGTAGCCACCCTTGGAGAATTTGTTGGATGTGCAGATTCTCCATGGTTCATGAGATCAGGCGATATAAGCTCCTTCTCAGTTTGATCCCTCACAAACTAATAGGGTCCACGATAAAATAAATTAAACAAATAAATAAAATATTTTCTTGTGGATTAGGAATTCAAGCCCCTAGTGGCCCCTTTCCCAAGCAGGCATCCTATTTTTAGGGCAGTGTCAGCAAAACTCCCTATAGGAATTGCCTGACTACCTGAGTTGAGATAAATCCCCTGGTCAGTACTCACTCCGTAGTCACCCTTAGGTCGAGTTCAACTTGTTGTGCCATAAATGAGTTACCACGACGGTCGTCTTTGCTTTGAAAGATATAAGTCTATTACGCATTCTTTCTAACGATCATTGCAAACCTGCGACCAGGTCGGGTTTGATTTGTTACTGGACCGTCACCCATGGATTCTTGTTTAGGAAGATGTGAGTCCCGTGCTTTCTTCCTAACTTGACCATTGCAAAAGCACCCCTTAGGTTGGTTAGTTCTACTAACGGTAGACTATCCCTTTGGATTTGTAAATCTAAGATAGGTGGTGATATTAGCTCCTTCTTAGTAGATTCATGGTCAGGTCCATCTAAAATTAAAGTAATTGACTATTCTTGAGTCGATATGAGTCCACGGCGGCATTTCAAATAGTTCTAGGTCGATTGATTTGTTGCCATCAAGATCACCCCAATGGATCCTACTTTGGAAGATGTAAGTCTGTACACTTTCTTCCCAGGTTGTTGCACCAAAAAGCAACCCTTAGGGCGGATAGTCCTACTTTGTGGCGGCTACCCCTTTGGACTTGTAAACTTGAGATAGGTCAAGCGACATAGCTCCTCCTCTGGGTCCATCGCATGACAGCGGTCCTGATATAACACACAAAATTAAAGTAAATCAAATCAAATCAAATTAATCATCAGACTACTCTTGAGTTGAGGTAAGACCCCAGTGGTGTGCTCACTCAGCGGTCCTTAGGTAGGGTTGATGTGTTGCTGTCCAATAGATCACCCCACGACTTTTCTTGCTTTGGAAGATGTAAGTCTACTGCTTTCTTCTTATAGTCATTGCACCAAAGGCAACCCTTAGGTTGGATAGTCCTACCTTATGGCAGGTAGACTACCCCTTTAGACTTATAAATCTAAGACAGGCCAAGGCCCCCGTGGCCCCTTCTTAGTGTAGTCCATCGCAAACCGACAGGGTCCATAACAAAATAAATTTGAAACCAAGCTCTCTAGTGGAATCAGATTAAACATATCAAACAAACCAAATTTCTCTCCAGTGAGGTGCAAATAAAATCGGCCTCCCCAGTGGGACCTAGATCTAAATTAAACAAATTTCACTGAGTGTACATCCCTGGCGGATATGCCCTCAAGCCAGAACCCTTCTCCCTACTGGAGCTATAACAAATTAGACCAACCTCCCTAGTGGAATCTAATCAAATAAATCAAAGAAATCCAATTAAATTCTTATCCCTAGTGGATACACACCCAAACAAATTATATTCAATCAAACTCAAATCTATTCCCTGGATAACTTGAACTGTTTCCTGGAGGAAGGTTCATGTACTCAATCCAGATTCTTCTTGCTCTCTTATGCCTTTGGCATAAAGTGCATTACTATGATTGTGATTCTATCTACCTTTCGGGTCTAGGTATAGATCACTTTGTTATTTGTTGCAATCTTCTGGATGTTGTTGATCATTTCGGTCAATGCCAATACGTGCGGTGTGCCTTGTCAGTTACACCACACCTATTGGGGTCCTTTTGTTGACCTCACTTTTGGAGTGAGCTCTTAACCTCCTCTTGTTAGACTTAGGACTCTTAGACACTAAGATTTCCTTAGTCATAAGACACATCTAGTGATTAGGTGAACAAACTAAGCCTAGAGACTTAGAAGTGTTAATCATAAGATTAGGCTATGCCTTGGGGTTTAAGGAAATTACCTATCCCATAGCCTAAAATCTAGATACACTTTCTCAAATTAAATCTCAATTCAAATCAAATCTTCAAATTCAAATTCCAAATCTAATTTCAAAATTTGACTCCAAATGATTGAAACCCAAAATCAAATCCAACCTCTAAAACCCTAAGCCATATGAACCATATTCATAAGCTTAGCCAAAACTTTCCTTAAATCAAACTCATTGATCTCTTTATAAATCAATTATTCCTTCATTTATATTCACAAATATAAATGAAATCCAAATTCAAATGACCATATATGAAAATCAAATCCAAATTCTAAACCCTTTAAGCCAATTCTTTGGACTTAGCCAAATCTATCAGATCAAGTCAAAACATGAATTATCTCTTGAATCAATCATTCATTCAATTATCCACCCAAATATAAATGAAACCTACAATCATCAAATCGTCAAAAACCAAGTCAAACCAACTTAGCCTTTGACTTGAAAATTTCAAATGAGCCAAAATCCCTTAGACTCCAAATTGATTGCCGTGAACTTATATTTCAATCTAGGGCTCATATATAAGTTCAACTAAATTGAATCAAACCAAAACCAAACTAATTGACTCACTTGGTACACTTGACCTAAAGTGACCTAAAGGACCCATTTGAGCCAACTTCTAATCCAAATTGATTGAACCAAGCTCACCAAAATCTTACACCATGATTGCTGATCACCCTAGGATGATCAATTGCAATCAATTGGGTCAAACCAAGCCCAATTGGCTATTTGATCCAAATTGACCCAAATTGGCATGAAGAACCAAATCGGGTCAAATCATGATCTAACCCAAATTGATTGCAACCAATGGCTCAAGTTTATTCCAAATCAATTATGAACTTACCAAAGCCATAATTAAACCCAATTTGATCAATCAAGCCTAATTGGGTCAACTTGACTAGCCCAAATTGGCCTAAAGGTCAATTTGGCCTAAATCAAAATTAAATTCAAATTAATTCAAACCAAAGACCACATTCATCTTCAATTAGTCAATTTAACATGAATCAAACCATAACCCAAGTTAATTTGGCCAATTTTGATCAAATGGGTCAATTTGGCCCAAAATGACCCATATGACCTAAATTAGGCCAAATCCTTGAAACCAAGCCAAAACCCATTAGGGCTGATCAAATCGACCCAAACCATTTGGGATCAGCCAAAACAAACCCAACCCATTTTAAATCCCTCATGAACCATCCCCCACATAGGATTCCACCTAACCTCATTTAATTCCCCCATCACATGCACTTAACCCCTCATCACATGGCCCCAATATTTCAATTAAACAAATCTCATCATATGACAGCAAGAGAGGACTTTGGAGCAAAGATCCAAAGTCCTCAATCAATCTAGATCTATACCCCAACAAGATGGACATTCAATTTGGAGCCAAAATAATTCAAAAAAATTTATATTTCATCCATTATAAAAGGAGGGGGAAATGAGACTTGAGCTCTCTTGCTCCCATCATCACTCAGCCCCCCAAATCTCTCTAAAGCCAAAAGTAACCCATCCCCCACTTCGTTTAGCTAGTTTGAGCTCAAATAATACAAAAAGTTGCTCTTCCGGCAAGGCGACAGTAAATATCGGAGAAGAAGGCGTTCCGAAGAGAAGTAAGGGCTAAAGATTACTCTAAAGCTTCCTCACACATATAGGATCTCCCTCGGATCTTCACCGCCGCCAGAAATCATCCTTGGTGAGGTAACTTTCATCAAACCGTAGCCAGCCTTTAGGATTTTGCATATTTTGTATTAAATTTCTCACGATTCTAGGAATTTCCTTTAGAAAATCCAGTACTTTTATTTTAAATCATCCAAAATAGAAAATAGAATTTTTTCGGTGTGAAAACGGGTCAATTTGGACAAGTTTTGGCTTAGAAACTTTCATTTTTTCCAAAAATATCCCTGAAAACACTGTTCATCACCGGGGGCTCACGATCCGTCGATCCGCGATTCAGCGGGATGGGGCTCGCGTGGATCGGCGTCCGAATTCGGCGTGATGCGATCACGGACCATCGATCCGCAGCGGTTCGATGCGTCGGACGGCTCGAGCGTGATTCGATCTTAGAAAATGATTGTCGACGGCTCCGGACTGCGTCACTTTGGATCAGGACTCTTAGAAAAATGATTCGTCTTAGATCTTAAGAATAAACACTTGGGTAGAGTTTAAAAATTAAATTTAAAATATAATAAAAGAACTCAAATATTAAATCATCAGAAATTGAAAATTCATTAAATCATTAATCAAACTTTTCTAAGAATATAATCTTTAGATTAAATTTTATGATTAAATTTATTTAAGTTAATTGAATGATTAAATCTTAAATCAAATCAAAATCCAACAAACTTGAAACTTTAATAATTTGATACTGTCATTAAAACTAAATAAAATTAAAGTAAACTTAATTAATTTGATTAAATCACATCCATTTGGAATGAGATAATTAAATAAACAAAATTTCAATCTTAATAACTAAATTGACATAATGAAATCAAACAAATATAATCAAATCAAGTAAAATCATAAATAATCAAACTCAATTTTACATTTAATTTAAAATTTAAATTAATCATCAATTAAATCAAATTAATTTAAATAAGTTACATTAAAACTCAGGATTAAGCTTAAATCAAATAATTATTAATAATCATAAAAACTAATTAAAATACTAAATTAATCATATTAAACTTAAACTTAATCAAACATAATGAAGATGCAATTAAAACATTAATCAAAACATAAATTAAACCTAAATTAAATTTGATCTTTTAAAACAAAACCTTTAATTAATCTAATTAATCAAACTTAATTGGTCAAACATTTAATTAATGAAAATTTAATGAATTAATCCATCATCTTAATTAATCAAATTAATTTAAAATAAGTCACATTAAAGTTAACTCTAAAATTAAGCTTAAATCAAACCCCAATTAAATAATCACCCCCTTGTTAAATTAATTAAGTTAATTAATCATATGAAACCTAAATTTAATCAAACATAATTAAGATGCAATTAAACACTAATCAAAGCTTAAATTAAACTTAAACCATTAAGTTATTAATCTAAAAAAAAAAAACCTTTATTAATCTAATTTTTTAATGACCCCAATCAAATTTAATTAATCAAACATCTAATTAATGCAAATTTAATAAATTAATCCATTATCTTAATAAACCAAATATAATATAAATCATTAAAGTTAATTCAAATTAAATACTTAATTAATCTACTAATTAATTTAATCACTATTAAATAAATTAATTAAGTAAATTACATTAATCATATTAAACTCAAGCTTAATCAATAAAATGTAATTAAATGATAATCAAACCCAATTTAAACTTGATCATTAATTCATCAATTCATCATTAACTCAAATAAACCAATCAAATTAAAAGTTAAACAAATCTTTATTTAATCTAATCATACCTCTTAAAACAATCTAATTAAGTTAATCAAATTAATTCATTAAAACTTAATTAATCAAAATGCAATTAAATATTAATCAAAACATAAATTAAACCTAAAACCATTAGTCATTAATTACATCATTTGTCAAACAAATATGAAACTAAATTAAAAAAAATTAAAACAAACCTTTATAATTAACATAATAAATCTTATTAATTAAAACAAATCACATAATCACATTGAACCTAAAAAACCCATAAGACCAATAAGCTAATTAAATCAAATTGAATAAATTAAGTTAAATCAAGAAAGATTCTCATCAATTTAATAGAATCAAATCAAATCTCATCCAACTTACTTAAATAAAATAAACTAATTAACTATCCAATATATGAAATCAAAATGCAAACCAAACTTTGATGATATGACAAAATGGATGTGATTAAAAAATAAAATCTCAATTACAAAGAATCAAACTCAATTAGAATTAAATAAAATCTTAATTAATCCAATCAAATTACAAATAAATGAACCAAATTAAATAAACATAAAGTTAATCAATATGATCAAATAAAGAATTAAATATTTAAAAGGATATTGAATTATCAAGATTCAATTAAATCAAAACACTAATCTAAAATTAATCAACCAAAATACATGAACTTAAACAAACTTAAACTCATTAGACATTAAGGATGAATTATCAAGATTCAATTAAATCAAACAAATCTAAAATTAATCAACCAAAATACATGAACTTAAACAAACTTAAACTCTATTAGACATTAAGGATATTGAATTATCAAGATGCAATTAAATTAAAACATCTAATCCAAAAAAATCAATTAATCAAATACTTAAATAAGCTCAAATTCTAAATTCTAAATCGAATGAATTACACAAATTCAAATGGGCTAATCAAGATACTTAAGGACTTTAGTTAGATTCCTCAGAAATTAGGATGTGTAGTGGGTCACGTCATGATGGAATTCATCCTACTCTTCATTCTTGAGAACCTAAATATCATTTCAACCAAATAAAATTAAAATAAAAATGAAAATAAAATCATTAAATCATTTATATTGAAATCACCCAAAGGTAAAATTTAAATTCAAACTTCAAATTGGAAACTTAAACTAAAGAAGCCTAGTAAAGTCTTGCTACACAAGCCTTAAGCACATTAGAATACTAAGTCACTACTTCTAGTGCTAAGTTAGGTGTTGTATGTATGATGTTGTGTTTGTTTTGTGATGTAATGTTTTTTGACTAGATGTTATGGTGTATGTTTTAGGCGGATGTTAGGCGTTATTAACTAATCATATTTTCTGAGGTTGTGCTTAAAGGGGCCGCTATAATAAAAAAATATAAATGCTTTTACTGTGCAGGTTGCTTAGCCCCTAAGTGTAACCCATGTTAGGACAGGTGGGCTTGGTTACCCATGTGTGGTGTACTAAGTCAAAATTATTCATATCTTGCTTGTATGGTGTGTTTAGCTAACATTTGTTTTGCAGGTGTAGCTAGATTTAATTTTCCTATTTTTGATGTAATTTTTCATTAGGAATTAGGATTAGTGCTATGGTGGATTAGGATGAGCAGTGGCCAGAAGGCTTAGTCCACAGGGTGCCCTGATGCCTTTGGAACAAATCAAATCAAAGAAAGAGAATGAAGAAATGAAGAAAAGAAGACCCCATAGCATATATATTATTTTTGTAATCCGGGTTGTATAAGGGTAGAGCTCGGCTACCCATTTTTTTCTCTTTTTTGGTGTAGGAACCCGACCTTATTATTTTTACGGTAGTCTATAAAATTGTTTGATGTTGTGTTTAGATTGCGCATTAACGCTTTTCATAGTTTGTTTATGATTGATACTTGAATGTGTGGCTTGGATGCGGTAGGCTCTTAGGATAGAAATTAATTTTTATACCCCAATTAACAACTCATAACTAAAATTTTAAAACAAGTCATAACCTCACATAAAGATTAAATCAAGATAATAAAATTTTTAGTAACCCCTTAGGATGGATGAATGTATAATATCATGCATATCATATTCTTTCACTCTTGTTAAGAGGGAGCTTCCATCTTTGCCAGAATCAGGCTTAACCTATGAGAGCCTTTGGTGGAAGACACCCCTTTCTCTCTTGATTTGGCCTATAATCAAATTCTCATGCATTTAGGCATACAAAATCCCATAGCACATGTCAAAATAAAATGTCCAAAAGAATCAAATAAATTTGATAAAATTTGCATTAGATTAAGTCATGGATTCATACCACTCATGCTCTAGTCTCTTAGGGAGTGAGTTTAAGGACTTAGTTTCCTCTCTAAATGAACAAACAACCTAGCCATCTTGCAAAGCATAAGACTTGCCTACATGGATTTAAAGCGTAGGAGGAGTTAGTGCTACCACTCAGAGCGGTAAGTCCAGTTGGGTGGTTTATTCTCTCTTGTGGGAGGTAAACCATATACCCATTTTTACTTAGATTTAGGTTGTGCCTTTTATTTTGTACCAAGGCTCCTTAGTTTAGGAATCAGGTATGTTTCCTTTGGGCTACAAGCATAAATCCTCACCTCTTGGCATTTCCACAATCTTATGTTATGGAATTATAAGCAACAATCTAATAAAATGCCAACTCAAATAATCAACTCTCATCAATTTCAAAAATATAAAGCCCAACTATAGGGTAGATGGAATGCTCACTAGGCTTCCTAATATCATGAGCATTTTCTACTTTCTCTCTTTGGATTCTAAGAATAAGTCTTCTCCTTGATCTATCCCATTTGACTTTCTAAAATAGCCAATCCTTTGATAGTCTTAACCTTGAAATCTTTGGAGATCCTAATTATCTACTTTAATCGAGAGTATTCTTAAGAAATTCTCATTCCTTAGGATGTAATTAACTATAGGGGCTTACCTCCATAAGAAACTTAACAAACCCGGCTTAAAATAAACCTACTTTACTTTTCCATGTAAAGTAGGGGAAAGATCTCTGGTATATTCGAAGACCCATCATGCCTTAGGAGTCCTTATTAGGTGATTAGGTCTATTATAGGGCGGTGATTCCTATCTTTCAAGATAGTACATCATTTTCTTAATATTGTACCCGATCACTTCAATAAGTACCCCCTAAGATCTACGTGGTGTCCCACACTCCAAAAATAAACACCACATGGTCAAATAAAATAGTCATTCTGGACTCGATAATGTCGTTCCAGCTTCTCTAGTGAGGAAACTCTAAACTGTATATGCAAGAGTGTATCGAGTCCTTAAAGTTGCTAAGGAGAAAAGACTGATGAAAAGAAAATATCAAAGTTTTATCATCAAGGAGGCTAGAGTTGCTTCTACAAGGAGACCTTCTCCTATAACCCCACTAAAATGTCAACCAATTCAAGTCCCACACGGTGAGCATCAGGCGTGACACTTGGACCACATGTTCAAGAATCCATCGTCGAAAGGTCCCGACAAAAAGGTAAGCAAATTTGGAGGCTAAAGCCTTAAAGTGAAACTGCCTTAAAGAAGGATAGCGACGTGACATCCAGATTGTACTCCCATAAAATTCACTCATGATGTACTAGTATTTGGAGCTAAAGTAGTCTTGCCACTTGAAGTTGAACTACCATCACTTCGGGTAGCCATTCAACACAATCTCACTCAAAATTAAAATATTCGTCTATGGATATAAGAGCTTGATGCGCTTGACAAAACAAGACTCTAAGCTCAAGAAAATTTAGAAGTCTACCGAGCGAGGATGTCCAAAGCATTTATCATACAGTACGTTCTCGAGCTTTTCAAGAAGGTGAATTGGTCATTGTGTTGAGAAAACTAATTATTCCTCACTATCATTATGAGTGTACATTTTATTTAAAAATTCTCTTGTAATACAAGAATGCATTTTGAAATGAAGCAAAAATTCCCCTGTCATACAGGGGGCATTTTTTAAATTTATAGCAAATTATCGGGCTCTCCTTGTGAAACAGGGGGTCGTTCTGTTATATTTGGGTTGACATCAAGCTTTATTGTTAGAAGAACTCCTAATTTCGGAAGCTTCAATCAACTAAGTTGGAATTACATCAACCCCTACATCTTCAAGTCTAGGACACGAATGGGTTCTAAAGATCAAACTCAACAAGTCCACAAATGGTGAGTTCTTTCCTCTCCTAAGCCTCAAAAATGAAAGAGCGCGTTATGTCTAATGACAAGACCACCAAGCCATCACAACTTAAGTCAAAGACCCGAGTATGTTCTAAAGGTCGGACTCAACAAGCCCACAAATGGCCAAGTCGCTGATGCTCTCCTTACTCAACAAGCCACAAGAAAAGATCATTGTGAAAGAGACCTTGCTCGTCAGCCCAATGATGATAGTTGTTCAATCTCAAACCAGATCCATCTTAGTGACTACAAGCAACTAAAATCTAAGAGATCTTTTCACTTGATCGATAGATCAAGGCAATCTGAGGAAACGCTCAATTCAAGGCTACCTCAAATCAATCTATATATTGGCTGCAGGGTGATATCTCAATTTATTCTCAAATGATCTAATCAAGCTCAAAGCACAGATCAAAGCCAATCTTCTCATCAAGTCCGTAAAAGCAGAAAGCACAGGACCGATGAAGCGCTTTCATAGTTCACACAAAGGTAATGGTCGAACTAAAGAAATTTCATGGTTATTATCATTAAAGCACCACGATCTTCGATAACTCAACATTGACATAATATGAGCCGGAAGGCTGGGTCATCTATATGCATCCTTCAATGAGTCCATCAAAGTAGCAAACACAAGACATAGGGCATACATACACTTCCTCACAAGTTGATATAGACAAATCAGGTCAGTCCTTCATCAAGTCTGTCAAGCCCAAAGTTATGATAGAAGGAATTTCAAATTCAACCAAGCACGGATAAACCAACTCCCCAGGGGAGTCCTTCATCAAAACAAATAAACCAATTCTCTAACAAACCCAACCAAATATGAAGCTAGGGTTGGAGGAAACTCAAATCTGCAATGACGTAAGAGAAAGAGATCTTCAGCAAAGCCATTGAAGCATATAGTAGATGGTCTAAGAACTCTTATCTATCCGACAAGTTGATTATGATAAATTGGTCAAGCCCGTCATTTAGCATGTCCTAAATCATACTAATAAAAATCACATTAAAATCTAAAAGCTGATCAATTTAAAATGATCCAAGTTCTGGCGGACTAAAGGGTCAACTAGTTTTCAACAAATGTGACTCACTCCATGCACGAATCATATTTTTTGGGGGGCATTTGTTGACCTCCACATATGTGTCATAAGTCAAGTCAAGTCGATAAGTCAAATTGACACTTGAAGATAACGATATGGCCTCAAAATGCGGGCGTCTCTAAAATGATCGAGATAACCTCCAATCGGTGAACAGACTTCATCATTGCATTCAGAATGTCAAAATTGACCAAAATATAAATATTGTAAAATCTAATGATCAATCAATTAAGCGCTTTATCGATGTGTTGACCGTATCAAAGTCGGTATGATAATATCTGAACGACCTTCGTTCATAAAATTGATTATGTCATTAGCTTCGAAATATCAAAAATTATCAAATGAGACTATCTGCGCTCAAATCGGACGAGTGAAAATGTCAAATAATTTAAAGTGACATCACGCAAATCGATGCTGAAATGCACAGGATGACACCAAAATCAACTCAAATGACCTCCGATCGATGAACAAACTTCACCGTCACATTCAAAACATCAAAACTGGTCAAAATATAAATATTGCATGACTAGATGATCAATCGATCAAGCGCTCGAGTCGTTAACACACCGCGTATATGTCAGTGGGAGGCCCAACCAAATGACTTTGTCATAAAATTGATTGTCATTGTTTTGAAATATTGAAATCTATCAAGTAAGACTGTTCACACTCAATTTGGACAAGTTTGCATAAAAGTCAAGCAATCAAAATGATAACGTGCATTTTGAGCTCAAAGTGACCCAATTCATCGCCGACTTGAACCATGACCTCCGTCATTGAAGCGGATTCTTTCTAGAATGAAATTACCTAGAATAGACATTCAATTTAACTAAAATTATCACACTTAAAATTTCATTGAAATTAACACAAATTTTGAGAAAAAATCAACCTAATCATCTTCTAATTGCATCTAATCAACTTCTTGGAACTTGTAGCCGCCCTCATCCACAATTAGCCGCCCATGATAACCAATTGGAAGTTGCCACATATGACCCTCCCATGTGCAGCCGAACCCTCCTTTATTTCTTGCTCTTCTCCTTTTCACGATTAAAAATTCTTTTTTTCCTGGCCGAAGGAAAGAGCTCCCTATCCGGTCATCACACACACGCTGGTTGAACAGAAAAATCTGAAGCCCATCTCTCATTCCCCTGCTATCCCATCCCATTTGAAGCCTTCCATTCATGCCAAATTCCTGTCCTCCTGCTCAAAGCGCTACTGAATAGTTTCATAGGTTACGATTGGATCGGAGGCAACAACGGACAGATTCACAGTTTCGAAGAAGAAGGCGACCTCCGAAGCTCCATCTTTATTCCCCTCCTACTTTGTTCCCATTAGTGAATCTGGATTTAACCTTGTGCGACTTTAGAAAATAACACAACCAATGGATTTAACTTGTTCAAGAATATCGTTTGGCTGTATTTAAGTTAAATCTGGCTTAAATCCTGCATCTTCGCCTCTTCTCCCATTATCCCTCTCAGTGACCAGCAGCACAACCCAGCAAGCAACAAGCCAAGTTCTTCCTCTAGCGGCCTGTGCTTCAGCTTCCAGTAAATTGCTTGAAACACCTTTCTCACAAATTCTGCTCCGCCTGCTGAAAGGGAAAGATGCTTAATGCATTGAAAGGCAAAGAAAGAGGCCAAAAAGAAAGAAAAAGGGCCACTTTCTTCTATTTGCTGACGTATCAGAAGAGCTTTTGATGTGACCCCTCCATCAACTTTAAGTTGTTGATGCTTGATTTCTATTTTACCAAAGGACATCTCAATGCTCATCAAATATCACGTGATCACTCCATTTCTGGTTCTGTTTCTGGTGAAGAGTTGTCAAAGTTCTTTGTTGTCGATCTGTAACTTCACCATATACTTTGTCTTGTTTGCTTCAAGGGTTTTTCATTTGTGCACTTCACCAAGTTCTATTTTTGATGCTTTATTTCCAACCCGGAGGAATACTCATTGAATTTAATTGATAGGCTATCATTTTCCCAATTCCATGAGAAGAGTGATTAGTCTTCTAATCTTTTGCTCGTTTTACTTACAACTCGGATTTTGATGCTCTAGTTCTCAATGTCCTCTTTTGAACCTTGAAGTTTCTTCAAAATTGAGACCATTTTTGCAAGATCAGTTGAGCCTCACAACACTTGAAATACTGCAAACATGTATAAAATTAGATTATGAAACAAACTCTCTTCTTTTACTAAAAGTAAGATCTTATTGATTCTATTAGCTGGAAGGATTGGAATGAAGGAGCGGTTGGTCCTAATTCATTTTGGAATGGAATGAAAGACCTGCGGTGTGATGGATGATGGAAGTAGACTATCCAAGTTATCCTCTTTTAACAAATCTCGACTTATCATGCTGTGGAAACATCAATGAGCTATTGAGAAGTGTGAGGACATGTGCACATACCTACACTTGCAACCCCCCAAGGCATTCGAAGACTCCTCTACGCTCAGAAGAGCGTGGCGGGTTTGAAGACTATGATCACGCGTGTCAGGCATGCTTAGAAGAGCATGGCGGGTAGGTCAGCGTCCGTCGACTCACGCGAGGAAGATGTCGGGAGGCTGTCAAAATTTGACAAAGGACTTAATTAATTTAATACAAAATGAACTCTAAGCTCAAAATTAAAATCTGAATTGAAATTGCAGGTGTTTGAAGATCTCATTATGCTCAG
Organism: Cymbidium sinense; assembly: GCA_021442155.1. NCBI lineage: Eukaryota > Viridiplantae > Streptophyta > Magnoliopsida > Asparagales > Orchidaceae > Cymbidium > Cymbidium sinense. Next base: position 17,022,203 of record CM038221.1, on the reverse strand, counting down.
TAGAACTAATGTGTTTGAAGACCCCCTATACGCTTAGAAGAGCATGACAGGTTTGAAGACTACGACCGCTGTGTCACAAGGCACCGACCTCTGTGCTTAGAAGAGCGTGGCGCCACAGGTCAAAGCAGTCCCTGATGCAGCCCCCTATGAGGGGAAGACGTCGGGAGGCTATCAAAATTTGGATTGTCACAAAGCTTAAATATGATTAAATAAGAGTATTAATAAGCTTGAATTAAACTTAAATAAAAAAAAATGATGAATCGAAGCCAAATCTACTCACAAAAAAATTCTAAAGATCTTTAAATAAGAATGAGTCTGTAAGCTTCTTAGCGATCACGAGCTAAGTTTCATTGAAACTGAGAGAACTCAATAAGATATGAACTAAAGACAAACAAATGAAGATTAATATAAACAATTGAATAAGATTTAAAAAATTTCTTATGTCACTAGATTCGCAACACATCATACAAGCAAACAAAATACGTTAATTAAGGCTTCAATTGAACTCTTGCATTTATTATAAAACATGATTAAAATTTAAATTAAATACTTTAAAATTATGCAAGCAATCTAAAAATACACCCTCATGGGCCCCGACATTATGCTGAATGCTTAAACTTAGTGTCTGAGGATGTTGCACGGGTTGATTCCCGGTTGGGTCTTAGGACCAGGTCTGAGTTAACAAAATCTAAAAAATCAAATGATGTTATTATAATATGTTCGATCTAATAAAATATCTGAGAATCTAATTCTATCATATGACAGCAAATCTGATCTTCTATTATTAAATTAATAGAGTCAACAGGATCTAAAATAGCTAAATAATAAACCACCCTGATGATGGTCGTGTTAAATAAAATTTTAACCGGAGGGGATACTTTCATTGAAATATGATTACAATTTTAAAAAAATTAATTTAGATTATCAATCTAAATGCATACTTTATAATATTGTTAAGCTACAAATGTCTAAATGAAATTCAATCTAGAAGCTTAAAATAAACTCCACTCAATCCACCTTCCACAATAGTTTGTCGAGATGAAAAATTAAGAAAACCCTAGCTCACAAAGGAGTCAAAGTCAAATCAAGTACACAACTATGTTTACTCTCAACATGCCGCAGAGCGTGTCCGTGTCCTCATTTGCGTGGCAGCGATAGGATCTACATGATGCGATTCTGACGAGTCCTCTGACCGGGTGGTTGTCGCCAAATGACCTCACTATATCACGGTCACGACTGTAGCCCGTATGTTCCCCAATGGCTCTGTCCTTTGAGTTGTGAACCATAAGGTATACTTGATTGGGCAAAAAGCTCTCTGTTAGCTAAGGTAGACTTAAGTTTGTCTCCTTAGATAAGCATCGCCCTAGGTCTACAAGGATTTCTTGGACAATGCAACCCATGGCTGTTGATAAGGATCCTTCTGTCAGGTTGGGTCGACCACCTCCTATGACTAAATAGACTAGGGACCACAATAGCTCGAGATGATGGAACCATGGGATTTAAATCGGGCGCGTCATCGTTCCCCTAACCATCCACTTTATGTTAAATATAATGAATTTCTTAAATCTGAATTCCAAAACTCCACATGCTGCCATTATATGCTACGCACTAAGCGACCTAACGACTAGCCTTAATTGAAAGTTCTTTCTCAACATTAAGATGGGTAATAAACTATAGGTGCTTGAGCCTATAGGAAACCTGAAATCAGATTTAAAGTGTTCACCAAATGAGGGTGAAATCTCTAGGTATTGTTTTATCTATTATTCATCTACCTTCTGAAAATTACACCGACACTTTAAACACTCTCATTAATCGAGGTCGATGGAGAATTTTCGGAGCCCACAACAAGTTTCCCCGCCGCATTGGAACAATGTGAATGGGTACTTATCACAACAGATTTCCCTACCACGTTGGAATAATGTGAACATGTACTTATCACAAGTTTTCCCCGCCACATTGTAATAATGTGAATGGGTACTTATAACAAAGCATATTTCCTAACTTGCATTTATATGTGCATGACATATGATATTTCATTTGAAGCATCACAAACAATAAGCCATCACATAAACTTTTAATCACATATGAATGCCATTACATGATTTTCTTTTTTGAGCATGCTAAGTGAAATGTCTCTCTCAAATTCAACAAGTGAGATAACAATTAGATGTCAAATCATAGGCATGCATTGTAATTAAAATGGAAGTTTGCAATCTTCATGTAAATTTCATTCATCCTTAACAATGAGAAGCATTCAAGTGTCATATCATCAACATATGTTTCATTTATTGTTACTAAGTGAATAAAGAAACATTGCACTTTATATTCACTTTCCCCATTCCATGAACAATTGCATTTACGTAGCATGTAACAATCTTTCCTTAAAAAAATCATGTAGCCACAAGAGTTCAAGCTACTTTAACACATAGCCACATTAGGCTTGATATTACATAGGCTCAAAAGAGAAATTTCAGGTTAAAACATTTGTAAAACCCATAGGACTTGAAGGACACTTATATTGAATTTTACTATATAGCAATATATGCTTGACATTGCATAATTTCATGAGAAGATCTCTAAAATTAGCATTAATCTTCAAGAACTTCAGTTTTGAAAAGAAATTACATTCATTCTTGCTAAGTACTAAAGAGAGATAGAAAATGAGGCCAAAGTAATAAATCTTACATAAAGATCTCATAAGTCATTTCAAAACATTATTACTTGGATGAAAATTCTTAATGAATTTAGTCCACATGAGATACACCATTGCATTTAGACTTGGCAAGATCCAAGAAATCAAATATGAAGTAATATTTGTATTTGGATTTAAGAACCAAGAAATCTGAAAATACACTTTGCTCAAATCCCCTTCTTCATGATAGTAAAACACCAAGGAAGGAAAAGTAGGATCATTCTCATGAGATTAAACAAGTAAATTCAGAAGATTAGCATATAATAGAACTTTTTATTTGAATTCAACAAACTAAGAGAGAAAATAGCTTAGGATTTGAACCACACAATATCCCAAAATTCATTCCCATGCTTCTAATTTAGTTTTCAACAAGTAACATAATTCCAACAAATATTTTTTTTATCCAAACAACAAATTGAATATAAAAGGGGCATAATTTGCCAATAGGTTAGGATTTGAGTCACCCAATATTTCTAAACCCATTTATATGTTTTTTTTCCATTTTCATTTTAGGCATATAAGGAAGACTAGCAAGTGTCAACTCTTCCCAACAACAAGAACTAAAGCATAAAAGATAAATGGGCTTTCACATAATTTAAGATTTGAACCATATACCAATTCAAAAGCTTCCTTCATACTTTTAGTTTCATTTTAAATATATAAGAAAGACTTAACAAATATTAACTCCTCCAATCAGCAAAAACTGAAACATAAAAGAGAGGGGGACTTGCATATAATTTAGGATTTGACCCATACAACACTTCAAACCCTTCCTTCATACTTCAGATTTCATCCTAGCATATGAAAGAGGCTTAACAAATGTAATTTCATCCATGAAAAATCATTTCAAGTAAAGTAGAAGCATAAAAATCCGTAGGTAATAAGAAATAACATGAGATATGAGCCATACATCATCCCAAATCTCAAGATCAAAATCCCAGCATCATCTTAAGCATAGAACAAGATATATTTACCAAACCCTAACTTCCAAAAGAACTCGAATGCATGAGAATAAGCTTAGGGTTAGAGAGAGATGACTTGGAGCTTGATTTGAAGAGGGAAGGAAGGGATAGGGAGCCAAGTTTGGCCGGTTAGGGCTTGCCGTTCGGCTTGGAGATTTTAGTCGCGGCTCATGCATCCAGCAGAGAAAAAGTGGACGGGTGATAGGGAGAAGATCACACGAGAATCGAGCAATCGAGAGTAGGAAATGAGAGAAAGAATCACACACGAGAGCTCTGGAATCGAGAGAGGGGATCTGCATGAGGGAATCACATGTAGAATACTTTATTAGAAGCTTTTCGATTGGCTGCCTAAACGACAACCAATTATAAATAGGGGTGAGTTATTTCAATTGGATGAGTTGGGCCAATTAAGATAGAGATTAGGGGGTTAATCGGCTACTAACTACATAATTATGCTTTAACGTGATAATAATGCAATTATTAGTAATTTTGGCGCCAAATAATATGAAATTATTTCTTGTGCTAAATCCTGTCAATATGGATATCAATTTGAGATATTTATTAAAATCAACGCAATGGCGCATTTCAAATCGAGATCGTTTGGGCTATGTTGGCGATGGTGAAAATTGGGCTTAAATTGCGCTACGTAGCATTTGAATTGATCGTCGTTCGCATATACTTTGCCGAATTGACCATGGAAAGCATCGTTTGATAGATTTTGACGTTTCAGCAATAATGATGCAATCAATTTCACGAACGGATGTCATTTGGACGTCGTCAGGGCTTCTCGACTTCGATATGCGCGTAATTTTATTAAAAATTGATTTTAATTATTTGATCGGTTATTAATTGATTTGATATTTTTCATTTAATTAATTTTAATATTTTCGATGCATTACATAAGTCGAATTTTCAAATCAACAAGTTTGATTGAATCGACGCAATTATAGGGTTTTAAACCCGATTCATGCGATGTTACTTCCTTTATGATTGGTTTTATCTTTAATGCTTCGCATTTATGAATCGTATGTGGTGGTCAACAAGAAGGTGGAGATGACTTCATTCCATCGAGAATGACCGGGTTAGAAGGAGTGCTAGAAAAAATGATATAAACTTATCTCGGATGAGTCACATGAATGGTTAAAAAAAAGAGACCAAATAGCTTTGACTATGTGGAATAGGATTGAGAATGCTGGATATTAAAGATATTACAACAATTGTACATCTTTTATATGGCTTATTTTTGCACTACTTTAAATTTTTTTGGCCAAACTACATATCTTTTTGATTTGTATGACTTTTTGGATGTTTAAAATTACATTAAATTATACTTATTTTTGATATAAATGCATATTTACATTAATACAAATATACAATTAACATAAATTATAATGTTATTTGTATTTTTTTTAGCAAAACTATCTACTTTTATATATAGAAATACTCACTTATATATTTATTATGACTGCAAAAGTTGACATGACGATGCAGATATAAACAAAATATTCATGATATGTTATTTATTCTTTGTAAGGGTAATGGATACACATCAATCAATAGCTTCTGCGTTAAAAACCAGAAAGAGAAAAATTTTAATTTGGAGCTTGAAACCGGAATGAATAACTGGGCTCCTACCAATCATTTCTGAGCATGTCGACGCAAATTTGTTAAGTTCTAATGGATTTTAGGACACTATCTACCAAGGTGATGCTCAAAAGTTGAAGGATAGATTTGACATTGATTTGGTGTGAGCAATGCAAAATTAAATTCGACATCAATGTAGTATATGGAATCATATTCAAGAGTTGAAGAAGAAATCTGAACTATCATAGGATGAAAGCAAGAGAATTATTTTGATGGGTCCGAATATATGCATCTCATATTCAGGTAGTGCTTCAACTTAAGCATGTTATTTTTTAAAAATATGAAAATGACAAATGTAAAAGTAAGTCTTCTTGTTTATGTGTATGCTTCTCCAAAAGATGCTACTTTTCTGAATATTCCTATAGTAAATTGTACAAATTTGGAGAAGATCTGTGGCGAAGGGAATGCCACTAAAGATTGGGCTAAATCTGGAAGTACTCAGATTCCATTAGGGACTCAGCAAATCAACCTATATGATGATAATACATATTTCTTAGATGCTGATATGAATATAACATAAGGTACGGAGTGAACAGAAGTGGATATAAAAGATGTCTATGAGCGAATGACAAAGAAAACAACATCCTCGTCTTCTAAAGGATGCCTCCCAAGAAAGAAAAGGAAAACATCTATAAGTGATGATAGTATTCGTGAGTACATTGCTATGGTAGCTAATAGTGTGGCCCAAGTAGCCAATGATATCTAATGTTCAACAAGAGCATCCGAGGAGAGAAAATATTTCTTGAACTAATGTCTAAGTTACCTAGCATTCTAGGATTTTTTGAGGAAGAAATTGACATTATATAATGCTATCGAATACAATAATGATTCACTCATTCATCTCTAAACTAGCAGAGGCGAAGGCTCGATGGATGTGCAAGGAGCTAAACAAGTGAATTTGAGTTGTAGACTTAGGAAGATGATTTTGTATTTTGACATTTTCTATTTTGGGCTGTTTGGAATAGTTCAATTTTTCTTTTAATCACTATCTCATGAAGTAGTTATTTTTTGTTGCCATGATTGCCTTGGTAATTAAAATGAGACACAAATAGTGGTTATGTATATGAATATTTAAAGAGCATTGCCCACTAGAAATTAAGAACATATTTCTCAAATGGAGAGTGAGATCAATGTTATTACTTTTTTTTTTTTATGCTTTTGGCTTCTCAGGATCATCTTCTCTCCTTTGTTTGTTGTTGCTATCTTTGTTCAAGTTTTGTTGTTACTAGCAATCTATCTTCTTTTTGCTTGCTACTATACTTTGATTAGCTTTGGTTATATGTGGTTAAAGTTTTGTGGACTTTTTTTATCATGAGGTATCAAGCGTTGATGAATTTGATTAGATTTTTATTATGGTGTGCATGTTTAACCTAGCCTCATTTGGAAGCTTATTTGTCTCCAATTTTTTGTTGGTGATATTTTCTGATACGTGGGGCTTTGATATTTTCAATGGTTGCCTCATGTGCTTTTATTTTTCACCCAGCTTTCTATTCATCGATGTTGTAATTGCTAATTGCTATTGCTTGGGCATGCTCTCAGCCCTTGTGATTCTGTTGGATGGAACATGGTGCTAGATCTATTGGAATTTTGTTTGAGACATATTTTCTTTTGAAATGTGCTCATATTTCTGTGTTCTAACTTATTTTATAGTTATCAATTATAAAATTTATTGCACTCAATTTTAATTTTAGAGCTTTTACTTTTTTTGTCAGCAAGATTCTTTTCTTATTATAATTATCTATTTTGGAAAATAATCGGGGCACTGTACTCAACTTTTCTACAAATGCAAATCTCTTGAATGACGTAAGTTTTATTGTGTAATTAATTGTGAATGTTCAACTTCTTCATGAACAATGAATTGGCTTTATACGCTTTGTTTCATTTCTATGTTTTATCAAATTTTGATGGATAAAATAGTAAGCCAAATAGCAAATGCTATTTGTATTACGAAAATGGAGTTTTGTTTTATTTATTTCCCCAGATGTTTGGAAAACTGTTTTTCAAAAAAGTAGAAATTGTGACAAAACTATACATAAAACTTCATAAACAAAATAAAAAAGTATAAATTTTATCAAATGATGCCTTAAAATATTGACCAAAGAAAAAATAAATTTAGAATACAATTTTTTTTTTTTTTAGTTTAAGACTTCTATTTCTATTATGGAATTGAACTTAATATTTTCTTTTAATTGAAAGAACTAGGCTATCTTCTAATATAAAAATTTAAGATAATATTAGAATTATAAACTATGGAAATATTTTCTAAGCAGTGCAAAATATATTTTCTAAGCATCTTTAAATCTATTTTCCTGTTTACTCAATTCTTAATTCTCAACTCTTCATTTGCTTTTACGAGGCAACTCGATTCAAGAAAAATACGAGAGAAAAGTTCTACTCGTGCATAGTAATTTTTCTCTCATTAACTTTTTCTATCTCTTTCTTCAAAATTTTGACGATGGTTTGAAACTTATTAAAATCATGAATCACGTCGTAGAGAGAGTCTCCTCTTTGGGTTCATCAGGCCAGTGAAGTTGACTTTGAATTTTTTGAAATCTTCTGTAATTTTTCTCAGCTCTCATCACCTTTAAGGGAATAAATTATTGACTATATACACACCATGTATAAATTAGTTAATCATTGATGTGAATATGTGAAAAATGATACGTAAATTTATTTTGTATTACATTAATAAGTTTTATACAAAATTTTAGATTAAAGATGTTTTGACCGATTTTTAACTATGAGTTATATAAAGTATTGAACTTATTTTGAGATGAACATAATATATACCTATTCTAATTATATATCTTATTTTGAGATGAACATAATACATAAACTAATTTTTAATGTATATTTATTTTGAACTCCACTCAAGATTATATATTGAGCTAGGAGCTTGACTCTATTTATATTCTAATATGTCTCTAATATATAAATCATAAAGAAAGTTTTAATTTTAAATAAAATATATCATAATATTTTTTTATACAAATAGTAATTTTGTAATTATAATTTATTTATATTTTAAAGCATTTTCAATTTATTAATTTAATAATTTAATTAATGAAAAAAATTATATAATTATTTTATATATAATAAAATATTTAGAATACATATATTTACTTTATTTGATATATACCTAATTAAACAAAAAATAATAATTTTTATATATTTAATTTATATAAATCAAATAACTATAAAATATTTAAAATTTATTATATTCATTTTATACTCTAAGGGGTGTTTGGCAACAGTTGGATTTATTTGGGATTTAGTAAATCCAAGATAACCTGGATTTAGTAAATCACGAGTGTAAATCGGTGTTTTGGTAAATGATTTATTAAACTCGCTAAATCCGGAAAGATGTTTGATAAGTTAGATGAGGATTTAAGTCTTATAATTAAATAATAATATTTTTAAAATATAAAAATAAAAAAAAATAAAAAATTTATTAAAATTAAAATTCATTATTTAACAAAGATATTATGTTCATTATAAAATATAAATAAATATTATATTATTTGGATATAAGAAATTTTTCCACGATAACGATCAATAAAATCAGGGACCGCATTAATGCAATTATAATGTCACCCCGCAGCTTAAAGGAAATTTACGTGAGTCAAGACCTCAAATTTTCTTTCCAAATCAATTCTCTACATCCATCAAGACGACGATGGTTAAACAACTCATGTGGCTCATATATCTAATGACTCCACGATAGTACAGGTAATAACGAAGTTCTAAATCTACGAATAACGTTCCTAATCTCAGTTGTGCATGACGATTAGGTTGATCATTGATTGATCATTAGTTGGTTGATATAACATACAAATTCGCTTTCGTTATACCGTAATAATAATAATGTTTGTGTACTTTGTTCTAATTTTATATTTTAAATTTGATTTATAAATGAGTCATTAAATTTAATATATATATATATAGGTATAAATTTAAATCTTAGGATCTCCATATTTTTCGATTAAATATAAAATAATATGTCGATCACTAACATAATACAAAGCAAAAAGTAAACCGCCTACAGTTAATATCCTGCTTCCTCTCTCTCTCTCTCTCTCTTCGTGATCTTGCTCTCGTCCAGAGGGGCACCGCAACCCTCACTTTTACCTCTCTTCTCGATTTTCTTCAGTTGTTCATTTTCACATCCCCGAGAGCAACTCTTCCGGGTTTACCAGAGAATTATTAGGGCTTCGCTGCTTATCTGGAGTAGTAGGGGTAGATTTCACAAAAAAATCGACTTTTCTCCTTGCAGGATTTGTGAAGCAGTGGTGATTCTGAGCTACCAATGCTATTTTGGCGCTGTTTGGAGGACGTTTAGGGGTGGATATAATAATTAGAGGCGTCAATGTCTTGGGCAGGCCTGGAAGAGCTCTTTCTGTCCACTTTGCCTTAACTACCACACTATCTGTACTTCATCTTCTTCTTTACCAACCAACGCTACAGTAATCCACAGAAAGACCAATTCCCATATATGGGTTTCGTCCGTTAAATCAAATCGGATTTAATCCGGATTTACCTTTCAGTTCTTGGATTTAGGGCATAAAGGATTTAGTAAATCATGGTGTTTGGTAGGATTTGCAGGATTTAGCCAGTAAATCCTTGATAAATCCGTTATACACCCCTAAGCCAATCAAACAGCTCCTAAGTTTCTAACCAAAAAAAGCACAAGTTGCTTTCAAGGGTGATAGTTGCTTGGTAACCAACGGACAACGGCATAATCCGCCTTAAATGAAAGCTGCCACGAGGGACGGTTGGATCCCTCCGATCCCGAAATGAACGGTATTTCAGTACAATTAGTAGATTCTGGTGGGCCCTCGAAGACGGCCTGTCCGGCCAGGTCTCACATGGGATAACGTACCCTTCTCCACGTCAGCTACCGACGAAGCTTTTGACTTCCATTGACGTGGCAGATTCGGCTCTTTGGTCCACGTCAGCTCCACTAGCGAGGGGACCCGTCCCAAAGCCAAAGACGCGACATCTTTGGCGTGGCGGACCAATCAGATAGCGTGTTGATAATTCCGAGCAGAGGAGATGAATTTATAAGGGAAGAAATTTTTAAAATAAATATTAAATAATAATTAATTATTATTTTAAATATTTATAAAAAAAAAATTTAAGTTTAGGTATATTCGTCACATAAGTGGGATTGATCAATCCCCATTTCTTGGGTGGCTTAGAACTAATCCCTTTCTTTATAGGGCTTTTATGTTATTGTCAATCTCCAAATTATCGGGCTGAGCTTTTAGGTAAAGCGGTCAGATTATCGAGCGATTAACTCTTGATCAGGTCATTCATAAGTGACGACTTTTCTGATATATATATATATATATATATATATATATATATATATATATATATATATATATATATATAAAAGAAAGAAGATGTCTTTTTTACCAGAGTTTGCCTGCAGTTTGCATATAACTCAACTAGCTATTAGCATCAAATTTAAATTATATTACAAGAAGTTATTGTACTACTAAATAAATTATACAAAAAAATTCCATTCATATGTTAAGTAAACTCAGTTACAAATATAGATAGTACAAAATTATAGAAATATTCAGTCACAAATACATAATACAAATACATCTCTATATACTATTCATGACGTTTATATGTTATCACGACTACCTGGGTAGGTGGTCGCAATGGATGATCACACTGAGAGACATCAGTGATTGATCCCTAAACTGATCTCATCTCAGCGAGTAAAGATACCCAATCTTGTGATGATGAAACGTCCATATGGTACTGAGACTGAGAGCTCTCCTAAAAAGTGGATGACCCTAGATCAGCATAAGTGGATGGGCCCGCACCCATGCCCCGTGTAGTAGAGCGAATCGTAGCTAGTGACATATGCTCTTGGACGTCTTTGCTATACGTTGATGTGTTCTCATCGATCGCATATCTGCTCATACTTATTTACAACCAACTGGAAGTCCGAGTCACCTGGACGTCCAAAGAAAGATTGAAAGATGTCCTTCGTCGCTAAGATATGCTCCACCTATATGAAACAAGTTTAAAATGTTACTATGAAAATCTGTAGACATAATAGCTAAGTAAATTTATAGATTATAGTGTTATCTTAGCATATGCTCGTTCGGTAGGTGCTCAGGGTAGTAAGTCATCGGTGGATCAATAGGAACCTTAAGAAAGTACAACGAAGTCCATGACTTGAACCATAACATGTACTACTGGAGGGCTTGCTGTACGTCAGCATAAGTGTCATCTACCACGACAATGTGATCTCTGCGAGCCTCCCAGATAGTGATGTGCTGTTGATGAAACCCAATGATCGCCTTTCCTCGCCATCATCAACTCTTTTGAAACTGGGATCCATCGGAGCGACATCAATGCATGGTAAGTGACCAAACTGATGAAGAACTCTGTCAAGAAGGTTCCACTCCACCCTATTCCAGCTGATCAGGAGAACACATGCTAGCCATACAGCCTCGCCAGCAAGACAAATATCAGACATGTGAGCCCTAATCAGAATATCATATGGCTCCCAAGTCACATGCATGTTTTAGTGGTTGTTACACATTAGTATGGTAAAATTCAGTTAAAATATATTTTAACATTTAAGAGTTGTACCTGGCTCAATAGCAGTCCATCAAGCCATCTCGAAAAATTCTGATATTACCAAATGGCATCTGTCGTACATACCGTTCGTTCCACCTAAGTAAACTAGTTTTCAAATCAATTATTGCAACTTCGATATTAAAACAATTGAAAAATAGTTTAGTTTTTTGACTCGAAATCGACAAACCATTGAGATCCTTAAGGTAGGGGACATGTTGGTCTCCCTACATTAAGTCGCCCAAGACCGTGAGAGCAACTGAAGACAACCAGCCATGTTGGCCCTCTTTGGTCCGTAGACTCATGCAACTCCCTCAGATAGTGCCAACAATGCGCCACCTACTAAGAATGTGCTAAATATTTCTAGATCTTCTAACAAAGGAAGGTATTGCAAGTGCACCTCCGACCCTGAAGTATCTGGAAGTAAGAAACTCCCTAGAAGGAATAACACATACGCTCATAAATGTCTACTGAAGTCCATATTTGCGAGGTCTGTATACGACTCCGTGAAAAATGTCCAGCATAACCATCTAAGTGACATACAGGTCTGAGCGTGTGCTTGGCCCATCTGGAATGTATAATGTCTGGGTCAATCCAGGTCATGATATCGGTTCCGCAATGGGATGTCCACCCAAGAGCTCATCGCGAGTCGCCACCGCCACCACTATCCAACTACGTTCGACCCGACGATTGGTGGTCCATTTATGCCCAATCCCAAGATCATTGCAATGTCTTGCAATATCACTATCATCTCGCTTACAGTGAAATGGAAAGTGTTGGTCTAGGGAGACCAACGCTCAACTAACGCTGTCAATAGGTGATGGTCAAGTCTAATGTATCACATCTAGCTAACACAATGAAGCCCCAGTGCACGGAGAGCAGCTATGAACGGTGGACAGGTAACGGGTCACTCCCTAAACATAAAAAGATGTGAAGCTACCTCCAAAATAGTACCCTACAATATTAAAAAATTGATGTCAAGCCAGGATAATCAAGTAAAATATTATAGTAAAAAAATAATCTCGACATCCGCGTACCAAACCCGCATGCTTATCTGCCATAAATCGCTTCTTGCAGAAATAATAAGTAACAACTGTTGTATGCACATAATGAACCAGAGTCAGGATTCATTATTCTCGGATTCAACTATAGCGAAAGAAAGCAGAAATAATCCATTGTTGGCATCAATACCAATAGCAGTGAGTAACGTACTGTGATACTTTTCTAGTAGGAATGTTCCATCCATGCTCAGAACAGGGAGACAAAATTCCTAACCTAATATTGATGGTCCAAATGACCAAAATAATCTCTAAAACCTGCATGTATTTGATGATAAAATTCGTAAGCAGCCGGCAAAAGAGCATAATGAATCCAAAATAAGCCAAGAGAGCGAGAGTCCTCCCAAATACCAATATTGCTCTAATACTCTTACACCGCGTATCCCAAGCCTTCATGTAAGATACTTTAATATTAAATTTTGATTCCATCCTTGCAATGATCTCCCTTAGTTTCAAGTCAATCTGAAACACATAATTGGCATTATGAAATAACTAATGAACTTAGAAGTACATTGACGATATTCAGAACCACTGATAATGCTAACGCATGTGTGCGACGCACCTAAAGTTGATATCCTTTAAGCACCTCCCAACCTTTTGCTCTAATACGGTCATGCCATTAGCAAGATCTGCTAGGATTACTTATGTATACATATAACAAGAAATTCTTCGATTAGGTGATGGTAAGAAACTGAATATTACTGACATCAACCAAGCTAAATTGAAGCTCCTTCTTATTTGAGAAACACAAACCTTCATATAGCTCAACTGAAACTTCGATGTCATCTGAAAAACTTGAACTATCAGATGAACAATCAAACACAATCTCTACATCCCAATCTTTTGTGGTTTGACATATGCTAACGTATTAAAATCATAGCATTGTCATTTGAAGAATTACGGATTGCATGACTGAATGAGCTCGTGACCAACATTGGTGTCACATAATTGATATTACCCACGAAAGAATCCTCCCATCGCTATTATCGGACATTGCTTGATTCACTATTCATTATTTGCTGTCATCGACGACTTTAGATGAACCAGGTTGCTCAAATGCGGTTGAAGAGGCTGAGTTATGTGTCAACAAAGTCATAATCCTTTAAAAAAAATAAAAGATAGTATAACCCAAAATGAAGACACTAACACTTGTGAGGTAATTGTTAACCTTACGAAGCCATAGTAGTGGTACGCGGTAGGCAAAGTGAAATCATGTGTGTAATCAGATGGAACATTATGCTGCATGAGATCATTATCAATTTCAACTGCAGTAATACATTGTGGCTTGACTTCCACATAAAGAACTAATGTCTGACGAAGCTTAATCCATTACAATACTGTAGACTTCATCATCAGAAACCGTAGAAGCTATGTATCCCACGCCGACAGGAAAATGACACATAAGCTCCACTATGAAGTTATCAACGCCATAACACAGAGATCTAAGCACTTTCTGTTTTAAATCTTTTAAGCTTGCATGACGCGAGACTCGCATTGGACGATTTTTACCACTGACATAATTTGGAATAAACTGATCATCAACGATTAGTTGACCGTCATAGAAGAGAATCAAGTAAACGAGCTTCTGACTCATCCTAATATATGCTCAGCAACCAACCTATAGTGTTGAATGAACAAAAATGCAAAATTGATATTTCACTAATCTCAAAAATTGTCTACTCAATTTGTAACGCATCCTAAAATATTTTACAGACTCATCACTCATTGAATTTATTGCATCACAAAAATTAACTCAATTTCTAATGCAACCTAAAAATTAACTTATCACTCATCAAAAGCACCACAAAAATCCTAACAGAGAAAGAAAAACTTTGACCTTATTTATTTTGTAGATCACATACATAATCATCAAAATGGAATACTAGAGAAACCAAACATATCAAAAGCAATGACAACTCAAGAAATGGAATACTAGGAAAATGGAATATCACTTGCAAAACTTCCTCCTTACACGGCCCAAAAAATTGAACACTAGGAAACCAAGATATACCTCATGAGACAGTCGGCGAAGCCGGAGCCGTGCTAAAGGAGTTGAGCCGAGTCCAACGTGGACCTGTGACTATGGAGTCGGACAAAGCTTTAAGGTGGAGCCAAGACTGCGTGGAGCCAAGACTTGCAGTGGAGCCGTAATCCATAGGTGGAGCCGAGACCGAAAGCGTTGTCGGGGCGAATTGTCATGAGTCGAATCAGTGGAGTGTGAATCCGCCGTCGGGTCGCCGGTGTCAAAAGCAAAGCAAAAGCAAGATTAAGCACGTCTACCGACATTTATGTTTAGAGCGTAACAAGTCGCCTGATAATCGGTCGACTAACTTTACCTAAAACTAGTCGATCGATTATCTAATGCTTGGCTTAGCATCGATAAGTGGGCTGATGGTTTCCACCGGCGAGGTGGTCTGTAGCCCATTTATGCAATTATACCTAAACTCAAAATTTTTTTTATAAGTACTTAAAATAATAATTAGTAATTATTTAATACTTATTTTAAAAATTTCTTCTTTGCAAAGATTTATTTTTCTTACATTATTTGACTCAACTTTCTTATTTGTGTTAGCTCATCTTTAAATTGGATATATTTCATTGATAAAATTTTCTATTAATTATATATATATATATATATATATATATATATATATATATATATATATATATATATATATATATATATATATATATATATATATATATATATATATATAATTATTATATATTAGAAAATTTATGATTACGAATAAAAATTTTATGTCTTAATTTGCTATGAATATTAACATCAAAAATTTCCACTATGTATCTGTTTCAGAGTACAAAATTTTCCCTATAACGGGATTACAGAATTGTATATGAGAAGGGCTCATAATGGGAATCCCAGAATCAGACAACAACAACTATAGTCACGTCGTGTATGGCTTAGATGATAGTGAACAACGGGGTCGATGACGATGAAGGTCGCCATGATGGTCGACAATGGTGGCTGGTGACCGATGATAGAATGGCGGAGGTGACCGCGCCGATATGGCGATGATGTTACGATGGTTGGCAGCGGGTTGGGGTCGAGTGGTCGGCAGCGAGACCGACGATCAGAGTCGGGGATAAGCGATGATGGTCGACAAGCGCCGGCAGTGTGGCAACAAACTGGTCGACTTCGAAGCGGTGGCAACGATTGTGCTTTGGAAGATTTTCAAGCTTTAGAGCTCTCTCTCTTTTTTGCCCCTCTCATGTGAAGAATGACTATTTATATTAGAGGATGACATTTCTACAAATACATGCAAAATCTGAACCACTCCTCCATCGGACGGCTCAAAATGATTCTCTTGATCATCTGATGTATTTTTATTTGAATGCTCAAATGAAATCAGAATTATGAGATCTTGGGCTTGTTAGATTCGGCTTGTCGAGACGCCGATTTATATTATAAACACTCATGTTTAAGAGATATTTATGGATTTAACGATATCCCAAAGTTTCCAATGATATTTTAAGTGCTTGATCTACTAGTTTTAAATAAGGATTAACTCGGACATCAAGATGCATTAAAGTATGATTTAAGTGCCATATCTAATCTTAGATCTTAACTTACTCCTTTTCATGTTGAGAATATGATCTTATTAGTAGAGTTTGGGAAAGTCATTTTTATAAATTTAACTAAAACACTCTATCAATGGTCTATATTGAATTCATTGATCATATATTATTTTTTAGTATTTAAGGGCACTAATTGTTGCGTGCTAGAAAATCAGTCGCGGTAGAGTGAAAGTTTACGCCTTGTGAAGTCCAAAGACACACACGTAATCAAAGAGCAACAAGAGACACTCCAATTTTAACGGAAAACCTAAAATAGGAAAATCACGCTAGCCCAAGAAAAGCTTCCACTATGTATCCGTTTGAGTACTGAGTCTTCCCGATACAAGATTAGAATGCATATGAGGGAGGAAAAATATGTAACAACGATCGTAATTTCTTTGGTAGTAGGAGATGTAGGACAATGATGAAAGTGGCCTGATGGTGGTTGATGACCAGAACAGGGTGACTGCTGAGGATCTTCAAGCTTCAGAGCTTCTTCTTCCTCCTTGCTTAGGCTTTTCCTCTTCTTCCTTGTTTGGATTCTTCCTCTTCTTCCTTGCTCGGATTCTTCCTCTTCTTCCTTGCTCGGACTCTTCCGCTTCTTCCTTGCTCGGACTCTTCCGCTTCTTCCTTGCTCGGACTCTTCCGCTTCTTTCGACTCTTGCTTCTTTCTTGTTGCACCTCCTCTTCTTCATTTGTTTAGCCTTCTTCTTCACTTCACTTCACTGGCCTCTTCATGTGAGGAATGGCTATTTATAGATGGGAGGAGGGATTCTTGAAATTCATATAAGGCCCATACCACCCCTCGATCGGACGTCAGGATGATTCCTTGATCATTTGATGTATTTTGAGCATTTGGATGCCCAAATGAAGTCGAATTATGAGATCTTAGGCTCGATCCGGCTCGTCGAGACGCTCGATTTGACTATAAACACTCTATATTTGAGAGCTGTTTTGGGATTTAATTGATATCCCAAAGATTCCAATGATATTTTAAGTGTTTGATCTTGATCGGTTTTTAACTCAAAATCATATCGCTTTCGATATTAAGATTTGTGCTTTGACTAGTCATATTTTGAGAGCCATATCACTAATATTTTCAGAATTAGATGATCATAGTCTTATTATATTTCTCTCATCAAGACACTCTATTTTACTATAGACGTGTTGATTTTGGCAATTGTTTGAACCTTCAATAAATATATTAAAGATTTTTATTATACTGTAAGTATTTTATTTAGGCTCATTTGAGCTAGGATCGAAATACTTTTAATGTTGATATGATTCCCCCATCGAGAAGTTGAATTCAGCAATAATTTTTTTTTAAATCGGCATATGGATGATCGTGAATTTATTTTTATAAATTTTAGCTTTAGAATTGAATCAAGATTTGGATTTTATTGGACATATTTTTTTTTTGATGATGTATTAAAATTAAGATTAATAGTATAAAATTTAAATTATATTTGTTTAATTTATAATTAAAAAGATATAAAAATAATATGTATATTACAATAAAAGATTGTATCAACGATCATATTAATAAAAATAAAGTACTTTTTTCTAGAATCATATTTGACAAAATATATTAGTAAAAGTTCATATTTTTAATACTTATTTTTTCAGTAAAATTAGCAGTGCCATAAAAAAAATCAAATCATATTTTAAAGAAAACCACAAAATTCTATTACAAATATAAAATTTTAGCCTTATGTAAATATTCAAAATTCAAAAATAAAAGATAAATCAAATAATAATATTTGCATTTTTTGAAAAATAACTATTATGACAATTGAATAATTTGAGATGATATTGTGCAAAATGTTACTTTTAAAATATAGTTAACAAGTTGAAATGTTATTGATTAAAACGTTATGTTTAAAATAAAAATAATATTCAATTTTAGACATTATTTATATGAAGAATGTGTTGTGTTACTTAAAATATGATTGTTTTAAATATAGTTGATATGACCCTGAAAATTCTAATAGTCGAAGCACGAATCTTGATGTCGAGAGCAATCTGATTCTGAATCAAGATTAAACAAGATCAAGCGCTTATTACCAATCGACTCTTAAACATGAAGTGTTTATAGTCAAATCGAGCGTCTTAAGTCGGGATCTAACAAGCCCAATATCTCATTATTCGACTTTTGAGCATTCAAATGCTTAAAATACATTAAATGATCAAAAGAATCATTTTGAGTCGTCCGATGGAGTGGATGGTTGGATTTTGCTTTATAGAGACACCACTCCTCCACCTATAAATAGTCCCTCATTCTTCATATGAGGATGACGCAAGAGAGGAGAGGCTCTAAAGCTTGAAGATCCTCCAAGCATAATCGTGCCGCTCGGCGCCACCACCCCGTTAGTAGTCAACCACGCCGCGCCGTCGCCACCGATCCTTGCCGTCGTTGATCCCCGTTGTTCTCCATCATCTGCCGCGGCAATTGTTACAACCTGAATGTTTATATTGTTGTTGTTGGATTATGAGATTCTTATTTGTCTTCTCATATACAATCCTAATCGAGAAAACTTTGTACTCCAAAACAAATACATAGTGGATGATTTTCTTGAGGCCCGTGATTTTTTATTCCCTGGGTTTTTCCAAGTAAAAATTTCTGGAGTTTTATTATTTACTCTTCAAATACATGTGTGTGTGCTGGATTTCACAACAAGGTTAAGGCGTAAACTTTTGCTCTACCACAATTGATTTTCTAGCACACAACAATAGTTATTTGCGAAGTAGTGTTTAATATTAAAGTATGGGTATATGAAGTCATTATTTTAAATATCATTGGCTACTAATACAATAAATCTAAGATGATGTTATATTTGAATTACTTGAAATTTCTTTCTTTATAGATTAAAGAATCTTTTTATTTTGAAACAAATAAATTTGAAAGGCTGAGATTTAAAAATAGTAAGGATTAAAATATTAAATTCTATAATAAAAAATAAGTACATGTCAAATTTAAAATCATAAAAATTCTTCATGTGTGAAATTAATTTAATTATATAAATATCTATTAAAAATTAAGATAATTAGATAGGTTATGTAAAAGTAAAGTAAATAAAAATATTATTTAGAAAATGAAAATAGAAAAGAAAAATAAATAAATACTCAAAATCAATAGTTTTACCAAAACAAATAACGACATCAATACAACAACAACAAGCCTTGGTCCTACACATCTGCTATATGAATCCTTTTTCTCCATCGTGTCCTATTAAGTATCAATTTTTTCTTTGATTCTAATAAACTACAATCATTTTTTATGCATCATAACCAAGTCTTTTTAGGTCTACCTCTACATTTCTTAATATAAGACAAATATAATGCATCTACACTCCTAGCTAGGTAATCTGACTGCCGATGCTTTATGTGACCAAACCATCTAAAGCCACTCTCTCTAATCTTAGCCACCAGTTTTCTTAAGCCTGGTACTTTTCTATTACACAACAGGATGCATTCCTTCACTTCAACCTTCCAACTTAAATTCTACTAATAACATCCCCATCTATTTCTTGTCATTTTGAACAATTGACCCAATATATGTAAATGTTCACTCTTTTAATGACTTGATCACCCAATGTCACAACTCCACCACTAGATCTTCTACAACTAAAATTACACTCAATATATTCAATTTTAGATCACTTAAAGCAAAAAATTTTAAACTCTAAGATTAACCTCCACAATTCAATTTTTTCTTGAACTCCCTCTTAAGTCTTATCAACAAGAAGAATGTCATCAACAAAAAGCATACACTAAGGTACATCCTCTTATAAATGTGTAGTGAGAACATCCATAAGTAAAGCAAAAAAAAAAGATATGGACTTAAAGTTGATCCTCAATGTAATCCAACTAAAATAGAAAAATATTTTGTCAATATTTCTTATGTTTGGACACAAGTAAGAGTTCTAGTATGCATATCCTTAATGGATTTGGATAAAATAAATATTAACTTCTTTCATTTCTAGTATTCTCCAAAGCACTTCTATTAGAACTTTATCATATTCTTTCTCCAAATCAATAAATATCATAAGCAAATCCTCCTTGCTCTCTCTATATTTCTCTATCAGACCTATCAACAAATGTATAGCATCCATAGTAGACCTACATGGCATGAAACCAAACTAATTTTGAGAAATAATTGTATCACATCATAAGCTATGCTCAGTTACTCTTTCTCATAATTTTAATATATAACACATTAACTTAATTCTTCTATATTTTGCACACTCTTGTGCAGCATTTTTTTCTTAAAAAATAGGAATCAACAAACTCACTAAATCTATCTCTTTCCCTTCAACTAATAGAAAATTTTGTTTCTTCGTTATCATACCGTATTTGATTGATTCTTTTCAATATGAAAATATTTAAATTTTGTTTATAGATACTAAATAATAAACATAAATAAATATAAGATGGAATAAAATATAAGACATTAACCGCTAACTATTCTCTAAAATTGATTGCGGGCGATAACGACAAAAGAAAAGTAATTAGAAATGAACCTTCTTTGTGATGTAAATATATATAATTATAGATAGAAACTTACCATTTATTAGCATGCGGTAGATAATAATAATTGATATATATATTTTTAAGAAAACCGTTTTAAATTTCTATTTTTTTTTTCAGATTGATATGAGTAAATGCAATCAGATTATAATTATAATTATATATATATATATATACCATTTATTAGCGAGTGGTAGTTAAGAATAATTGATTTCCTTTTTTTAAAAAAACCGTTTTAAATTTCTATGTTTTCAGATTAATATATGAGTAAATGCAATCAGATTATAATTAAGAATTATATTAGCAATTTAGATTATATATATTTTTAATTTCAATAGATAAATAAACGCTATTAAGTTTAACTAAGAATTATAAATTATTTTTGATCGATCGAAAATATAATTAACTTTGTAGGATCTGATAAATCACCGATCAAATGTAAAATTAAATCGCTAATACTATATGATAAACAAGGATAAATCCGACGATAAAATAGGGCAAAATGCATTAAGAAAAAATGTAAACATCAAATATATATAGTATATATATATATATGCTATATATATATATATATATATATATATATATATATATATATATATATATATATATATTAGCACGTGGTAGATAAGAATAATTAATTTACATTTAAAAAAAAACTGTTTTGAATTATATTTTTTCAGATTAATATATGAGTAAATACAATCAGATTATAATTAAGAATTATATTAGCAATTTAGATTATATATATCTTTAGTTTCAATAAATAAATAAACGCTATTAAGTTTTAATCAAGAATTATAAATTATTTTGATTGATCGAAAATATAATTAACTTTGTCGGATCTGATAAATCATTGATCAAATGTAAAATTAAATCGCTAATACTATATGGTAAATAAGATTAGGTTTGTCAAAAAAGTTTGTTATTCACAAGTGTTTACGCTCAAACTATAAATAACAAATATTTCGTTGATTTATAAGCAGAATAATAATCTTTCATTTCGGCTCGATTTAGCATATATATATATATATATATATATATATATATATATATAAACTCAAATATCTTGTGCTAAAATTTTGTATAAAGATTACCGTTACAATCCTCCTTCATACAAATTTTTCGGATTATTATATTTCGAGTTGGTACGAACGATTTCTATCAATTCGAGCCGAACACGAACAATAAAATTTAAAACTATTTTGAAAATAAGACGACATGAATAAGTGTTCGGCTCGTTTATTGATACGAGCTATTTCGATCAATTCGAGCCGGACACGAATGATAAAATTTCAAACCATTTTGAAAATAAGACTAATAATGAATAAGACTTGTTTCACCGCCTAATAAGGATAAACCTGATGATAAAATAGGGCAAAGGATATATATATATATATATATATATATATATATATATATATATATATATATATATATATATATATATATATATATATATATATATCATTTATTAGCACGTGGTAGATAAGAATAATTGATTTACATTTAAAAAAAAACCGTTTTAAATTTCTATTTTTCAGATTAATATATGAGTAAATGCAATCATATCATAATTAAGAATTATATTAGCAATTTAGATTATATATATATTTGATTTCAATAAATAAATAAACGCTATTAAGTTTCAATTAAGGCTAAAGATAAAAAAACTGAATACTGGAAAAAAAACCATGCAAAATTTTAGATTCAATATTTGCTGTTTTCAAGAAGAATAGATGCAATTAAGGCCAATTTAAGAGCAAAGAAGAAAGACCATAATAAAACCAGATTATAATTAAGGATAGAAAAGAAAATTTAATTTAATTTTAAGACCTAACATCAAAATATCAAATGTCATTTTATTTTCCATTCTATTTCTCCTATAAAATGTCACCAGCTTTTAATATTTTCACCGGGAAACTAAATTGAAGACTTCAAGTAAATCTCGGAAAGGCTTACATTTACACGAAATTCATGAATTCGAAATTTAATTTTGTCATTTCTTGAACAATAACTGAAGCGTTATTTAAATTTAATTTTTGTTACTTCAAATGTCATCTGAAACGTTTCTATGTTTACAGTTATTACTTGAAATGTTAAACACTTGTTCACAAGTTAGTGGGAAACTTATTGCACTAAATAAATATTAAATTATATTTTTAAAATTCATTATTGTAAATATCATTTCCAACATCTAATTAATTCAAAATGAAGTTGAGGCATCATAAAGGAATTTCTGATAAGATTAAAAAAAAAGTCAAATTTGATTATGTTGAAAGGCTAAAATCAATTTATTTGAAATATCAGACAGAAATTTCTGGTAGGAGCAAAAAAGAAACCTCATATGGATGAATGTGAAACTTAAAGTAAAATTAACTAGAATTAATAAAAGAGAACTAGCTTGTTTTGATAACCCAGGTGTGTGTGTGAAAGCAATGGGAGGCATCCGTATAAATTTGAAAAGTGTGAGGGCCATTGTGCCAAAAATCTGTCGATATCATCCAAAATTTAAGGGTGTCCCCATGAGACAGCTCGTACGTATCGTGATGATTGCTAACGAATTGCGCAGTGTCGGTTGTCAAACATTGCGTCCCGTAATAGACGGATTGAGTCACGGACTCTCGTGGGTTTTCTGTTTGATAAAAAGAATTCCAAAATTAAAGCTACACTATCAATAGTCAACTGAAACGGATAATTTTATTAGTAACTATTAGCAAGAAGGTTAATCGAATAGAAATCGTTGTGTTCAGACTTGAAAATGGTTCACTATAAGTAAGTTTGTGTATATTAGAGTGTAAATGAGTAGAGTCTAATTTTGATTTAATCGTTGTTTAATCATTCTGAAGCTCAATTATCGCCGCCGACTCAATTTAAAGAAAGTCAAGAATGAGTCGTTTAAAAAGCTTGATAAATTATTGAACCGATAACGTGATATATGATAATTACAATTTGCTATTATAAAAAAATGCCGAGTATTGAGGCCAAACCACTCGAACTTCGAGTTCAAAATTTTTTTGAGTTTATTTATGAGCTTGAGTCAGCTCGCAAGCCAACTTGACTCACTTATACCCAAATGTGTGTGTGTGTAATTTAGAGTTATTGGCTCACTTGAATTAGATTAGACACCAACCTAACTATCAACTCAATGCATTAAAAAGTCTTGAAAACTAATAATATGCTAATAAAGGTCTTAATATATCATTACAAAATATTATTATTTTTCATTAACAATCAATTTTTTCATGTTAACACCATCAAGAAAATATTTTAAAGAAGATGCCAATAAATTAAAAGACCGTTGCATAAGTTAATATAAATTTTTTTTCTAGAAGTGGTGTACCAAAACTCAATATTTAGATGTTAATAAGCTAGAAAGAGAGGTAATAAGAGCTTTTAACCTTGTCTCAAAGATATAGAGTTTCGTGAAAATGCTACAACAAGAATATATTATAAAGATATAGTGAACAACACACTCATTAAGCTAATTTCACCTTGTGTCTTTACTTTACCTTCAAAAAATGAGTTTCAAGGAACATCTAGAACTTATCTTCAAGTGATCAAAGCTCCAATTAGCTTAATAGATTATCCTTCATCTTTATAACGCTATAAATTGACTTAAAGATAAACCACTAGATGTATAATACAAGATCTATTGCTATCAAATTAATAGTGAATCACATGTTTTATACACTTATGTTGTCAACACCATCTAACCAATCTTTTCATGTTAACACCATTAAGAAAATATTTTAATGAAGATGTCATTAAGTTAAAAAGTTGTTTCATAAGTTAATATAAAACTTTTTCTAAATTAGAAGTGGCAAATCAAAACTCAAAATTGAGAGGTTAGTAAGCTAGAAAGAGAGATCTCAATCGTAGCTTATAACCTTATCTCAAAGATTCATAATTTCATTAAGTGGCACAATCAAATTATATTATACAATTCATTAAGATGAACAAACATTACCTTTAAAAATGAATTTCAATGAATATCCTAAACTTATCTTCAAGTGACCAAAGCTCCAAGTAGCTTAGTAAAATACTCATTATCTTCATAATTGCTATAAATTGACTTAAAGATAAATTAATAAATGTCATAATGCAAGATTTATTACCATCAAATTAATAGTGAGTCATATGTGTTATATAAGCTTGGGGTCAACATTATCTAACCAACCTAATATTTGTCACTTTGATTTACTCGTTTTAAGCTAACTTGATTGTTTAAGATCTCCCTATATGAATTACACTAACATCCCTGTCTATCCCAACTACAACGCTCTCTTCAAACCCAAAAAATACCTCTCCTTGCCCTAAGATGTCTACAATTATCATTACTTGTTTGAAGCACTTTAATGATATGACATGACAAACTACCATGCTAAGAAATTGCTATTCTAAGAGTACCCTTCATCACTTTGAAATGTTCCTTTGCCATATCTCCATGTTCTTAGCATTGACTCTCAACAAACCATCTAATTGACTAATGGATAGTATCTAGTACCTAACCATTTAAGTTATGTCATATAAACTACATCTTGTATTGCTACTAGACTCATTTTCTCTTATTCTACATGTCCCTTTCCACCATAGCTTCACATTGAATTGATAGTTCACTACAAATACCCTCTATTTGCCCTTAAGAGATTATTTTTTTATTTGCATGTTTATTGAAACTAATTTTATAACCTAGAAAGATTGAAAACTAAATAGACAAGAGCTTGTATTTTTTTCCAAAGAATATTGAATTCTTCTTCTGATCTCGATAGTGGATGTAAGATTTTAAGTTGAACCATGTAAATAGTTGATATATCTTTTATATGCAATTTATTT
This sequence comes from Cymbidium sinense, assembly GCA_021442155.1. Taxonomy (NCBI): domain Eukaryota; kingdom Viridiplantae; phylum Streptophyta; class Magnoliopsida; order Asparagales; family Orchidaceae; genus Cymbidium; species Cymbidium sinense. The sequence goes on along the minus strand of CM038221.1, from coordinate 16,996,302 downwards.
TCTTAATCTTCTTACGGGTTATACTTTTGCCCTCTATCAAGGAGCAAATTAACTTATAACCTCATCCTTCTTTCTCTTTCGTAAAACAAATATAAACTTTGATCCAACCAATTCAATTTAATAACTTATAACATAAGGCTGTTTTAGCTACTTGATCCTTATCTTGAATATATATCAGTGTATACTGGTGATGACAACTAAATATAAAAAAGTCAAAAGTGAGCAAGGTGCTTAAATTAGTTATTTAAGCCATGATCTATAATAAGTGAATTGGATTGACTCAACATTAGTTATTTATCTTTAGAAAGACTATCAATGGTGGTTGAGCATACATGCTATAAAGCACTTGTTCTACTAATAAATTATTGATTAGTTCGTTGCCACTCTCAATTTTGGTTATTAATCTTCCTAAATATGAGGTTATCCTTCATGGCCATTGTGCTATTCAATTTTTCCTTTCTAGAGGTATCACCCCTAGCATCCTTTGATCCAATTTGTGGGCCCAAAGACATTTATAACCCTAATGTGTTGGATTTTAGGAAGAGCACATGTAAGAGTACTAATTTAGGTTAACAAATTAGGTTTAGGTCTAACTCAAGTATTATCCTAAATAAAAGTAGTTAGCCTTAACCCAATATAGTTACTAAATATATCAAAAAATCTCAACATTAATTTGACTTAATCAAACATGGACTTGATTAGACACCATAATACTAAAAATATTTAAATTATGATGAATTAGCATAAATCAATTGGAAAGCAATATGATTATTCTATTCATATAGAACTAAAAAAAAAATTATACTTTAATATAGTTTTATTAAAAAATATTAAATCATTATTCTAGGGGTGACGAGAGCCTAACATCACTTGGCCTATCCAATTTTGTTCAATCCATTTAAGCTATTGGAATATGACCCAAAATTTACATGGGTTGACTCGAAGTAGAATTTTTCGCATCAGATTTAAGTTAAATTTTTGTGTTGGGTCTAATATTAACACCTCTAGGCACATACATGGACTCATCTAGATGGAGTTTGATACAATGATACATATTAATAATAGATTCAAAACAACAATCCCCACACCCTCTTTATTGACTAATTCCTATTAGGATCTCCCAAGCAATCAAGCTTCCAACACCATGAATTCACACTTCGAATTGTGTTGATATTCAACTTTGTAGTTAGGCGAGTAAACTCATGGTGTTTCCAATTGATGAAACACAAACAAATCATACAACACAAATATTAATCAGTGCTCCATCAACAGTCACAATAGAACAATATGATGAGTGAGCAAACAAAAGCCAAGCAAGCCATCTTTAATGGATATCATTGATCACCAATGCATCAAATAATATGACAAAATCTAACAATAAAAAAGGCAGCTTTCTGAATTATGGCCAACAATATGTAAGCAGTTATCATGTTGAAGACTTTCAAGAAGCAATCTAATCACATGTAGACGCACATCAATCAACACACCGAAGCCTCTTTAGGAAGCAGTGGATGATCACTAATTGCACGCTACCATTGCTGATTTTTTTTCTACTTCTTACTGATGATAGCCACTAAGCCCTATTCAAGTACTGCACTCCCTACTGTTATATACAAAGACCATAAGCATGCAAAAGGCTAAAGCTCCATGCCTCATTAGTCGTCTCAATGACTTATAAGGTGCAACTTCCAGTTTGAATGCCTTCGTTAAGTTCAATTAGAACATGACTATTTAATATTAGTATAAAGAAGGCTCTGCAGAACAACTTGCTGCTCTGCTTTCCGTTTTGAGCTAAGCAACTACACTATTGTGACAATGCTGAAAAAATTTATGCATTTTCAAGTCATTAGAATAATAGAAGATGTGGGGCAAATCCTCTTTTCCTATTATCCGGGCCAGGGGGTGTTGGGTAAGTAGCCCTATCATTGCCTTAAATTTGGAAATAGGGGACTTTTAACTCTTTCCTCCCTGACTTAACGGCCTCAACCATCTCATGTGATCTTGTCAAAATTTCCAATTCACGCAATTGCACTAGACGACCTTTTGGAGGAAGAATAACTAAGGAGAGTTTTTTTTTAATTAAGATATCTTAAGCAATTTATTTGATATAATTTAAAACTGTTTTTCTCAAAAGATTCTTAGATCAAGTTATAAGATGTTTATTGTCATTTGCCCGTAAAAAAAAAAAAAAATTGTATATAATTATTTTTTCAGATGAAAATTAATGTCCGGTAATAAAAGAGGTTTTTCTTAATGGTTATAAATAGTGTCTTGAATTTTTTTTCATTATTAAGTTATAGTGGTCCATTTTCTTTATCTTTTTTTTTGGTAAACATATTCTATATCTTCAATTTATGAAACTGTAATTTTGTGAATGTGTTTTTAATATTCGTTTGGTATTAATATTTTGAAAAACATTTAAAGAATAAGGACAAGACGGTTGAAACAAATTCCTCTCCGCATGCCATATTGTAGGAAATGCAGTTTTTTTAGCAACAATGCGTAAAATTTTAAAAATATATGCTGACAAAAAAAAAATCAAATTATTATAAACCCACCGAATAAATTCTCTAATCTCCCTCACTATTCCCACCTATTTAAACCCACACTCCCTTCCTCACTTACCCAAACCTCCTTCTTCTTCTCTAAGCATAAACACAGAGAGGGAGGAAAATAGGAAGATTAAGTAGATGGCAGCCAAAATATTCTTCTTCTTCTTCTTCCTGCCCACATTCTTCCTCGTTTCAGCCATTGCAACCCCTCGCACTCCTCCATCGTCTTCTACAGCAGCAGTCCCCGACCCCGAGCTTGTAGTTGAGGAAGTTCACAGGTAGGCTCACAGAATTATCAGCAATACAAACCATTACACAGTCTCTGTTAATTTTCAGCTCATAAATTTCATAACTGCAGTATTAGGACCCAATTGTTTTATCCCTTTTACTTGATGATAATTATTGGCTCATTGGCAGATTTCTAAACAATTTTCGAATTCTCTTTATATCATTTTATGAGCTGTATTCAATAATCCATCTCCTAAAGTATTTGAGATAAATATTTTTAATTATCTTCATGCCCTTCCACCATTATCATATCAAACGAGTGCTTACACTAAAACGATCTGCATAAAAAAAATAATTAGTGGCCACTTAATTAAATAGATCAATCAACTTGGTGAAAGAGAAAGGAAAGTGCACTTTTTTTTTTTTGAAAAGAATATTTTATTAACTCGTTTAATTAAAAAGTTAATGTTAATAGATTTTAAATATAAATTTTTTTTTGAATTGTTGCTATTTTTCTTTGACATCAGAATCCTGTTGAATTTGTCGGTCGTCAAAATTGATTTGAAAAATAAAATCTTAGAAATCAATTTCATGATTGTTTCATAAAACTATGATTTGACAAGAAAAATTAACTTATTTTAAATGATCGAGCTGTTAATCATCCATGCATTTACCTTGGCAGGAGCATCAATGTCTCCCGTCGGCGGTTAGGCTATCTCTCTTGCGGAACCGGCAACCCAATTGATGATTGTTGGCGCTGCGACCCCAACTGGGAGGCTAATCGTCAGCGGCTCGCCGACTGCGCAATTGGCTTCGGTCGCAACGCCCTTGGAGGCAAAGGCGGCGCCACTTATGTTGTAACCGACAGCGGAGACGACGATCCCGTGAACCCCAAACCAGGCACGCTCCGCTACGGCGTCATCCAAAACGAACCACTCTGGATCGTGTTCCAGCACGATATGGTCATCCAGCTCAAGGAGGAGCTCATGATGAACTCCTACAAGACCCTCGACGGCCGCGGCGTCAGCGTCCACATTGCCGGTGGGCCCTGCATCACCGTGCAATACGTCAGCCACATCATCATCCATGGCCTATACATACACGACTGTAAGCGGGGAAATGCTTACGTGCGTGACTCGCCGGGGCATTATGGATGGCGAACGCTGTCGGATGGCGACGGCGTCTCCATATTTGGCGGAAGTTATGTTTGGGTTGATCATTGTACGCTCTCGAATTGCCGAGATGGGCTTGTCGATGCCATTCGGGGTTCGACGGCGATCACCATTTCGAACAATTATATGACTCATCATGATAAGGTGATGCTGCTTGGACACAGTGATGAGATGCTGGTGGATAAGAACATGCAGGTTACTATTGCTTTTAACCACTTTGGAGAAGGATTGGTTCAGAGGATGCCGAGGTTTGTCTCTCCCCTGTTTAATCCCTTGCTTAATTAGCCATTGTTGTTTCTGCTTTCTCCTTTCAATTATTACTTTTTTTTTTGTTAACGATTAATGTTTCACATAAATCTATTAAATAAATATATTTTTAATAATTTATTAATCATATGTGATATAACAGATTAGAATCATCTATATTTACTGGCTTACTGTTAAGAGTTTGAGACATTGCTGTTATGTAATCGCATTTGATTGATTCCAGTCATGAAATACATTTTGTACAGCTGGAATTGAAAGACCCTCAAAATGAATTATATGTGATTGATTCGATTAAATCAACAGCATCCTGCTGCACAGCATATGTAAAAGTAATGCGATGTCTGAGAAGTTAGTTTGCCAATAATGTTTCTTTTTTTTTTTTTTAAATATATCATAAAGATAATATTTACAATGAGTTGATTTTAGTGAAAAAGAAAGGACGAATACTTTTCACACTTAT